>CM053623.1:450071578-450099571 GCA_028646595.1 Phalanger gymnotis | reverse complement strand
AAGGAGAGAACTCCCTTTACCAATGAAGGTCAACATCTTTTAAGACTTTTTTCTTAGGATGCTAACAACATGACCTTCATCAAGTTACAATGATAATAACAAAATAATAGTAGTAACAGCAGCAGAAGCAACTATTTCTTTAGCACTTTAAGACTTTTCTTGACTTGCCCAGAGTCACGGTATGTGTCCAGTGTTTATCAGCGGTGAAACTTTCACCTGGATCTTCCTGCTCCTAAGTTATTTCTCTATCTGCTACCCTATCATCACCTATAATAACACATTTTAAAAAGAGGAAGACAAGAAAAAGTTCAACAAAGCTAAGAATCATATTGGAAAAAATCCGATGTTCTATGTAGTATTACCCTTTGATAGTCTACCACCTCTGCTTAGAAGCAGGGGGGAGATGTTTCTTCCCATGTCCTCTTTGGTATCAAGCGTGGTCATTCCAATTTCACAGCAATCAGTTTTATTTGGTTGTTCTTTCTTTTTACATTGCTGCAGTCATTGAGTAAGGGGTTTTCCTAGTCCTGCTTTCTTCACTTTTTTTAGTCAGTCAACAAGCATTTATTAAGGATTTATCATGTAGTAGGCACTGTGCTGAGAGCTGAGGATACATGATTCCTGCTCTTAAGGAACTCATGTTCTAATGGGGGAGAAATGTAAACAATCATGCGCTTACACGATGTAGTAGATTGAAGGCAATCTGAAGGGAGGACACTGGGAAGGGAGTGATGATGGTGGGAGACTAGGAAAGTCAAGGCAAGGCAAATCAATATGCATTTATTTACTCTGAACTCGTGTATCCTAGAACAAGGGGTGGAATGTGTTGTTAAGCAAAATTGTCTCATTAGCATGGCTTTTGTTTCTTTTGAGTGGAAATATTTTCAGCTGTTAAGTGCTAAGCCCCAGGCCCAGGGCCCTGTCAGGTGTGAAACCTGTGTGGGTGTGGATTGGTGACTTAGGAGGGGCCAGCTCGGGAACCAATGGTCTCTCGTCGTTGAGGCGGGGCTTGAGAATGCCAGAAGCTGGGCTGCGAGGAAAGGTGAGCCAAGCGGAAGCCAGAAGCTGCGGAAGCAGGAAGCTGTGGAGGCAGGAAGTTGCGGAAGCAGGGCTTACCCATGTGTAGACCAGGAGTGCAAGCAGGAACGTGAGGCCAGTAAAATGATTTGGCTAAATACTATCTTGTTTTTCTGTGGCCTCCTGGTTACTCTTGTGAGGTGGGCTTTCTGGGCCTGGAGTCTTTTTGTCAGGATGTTAGAATGGGGAGGCTGGTTCACGGTTCTGCTGCGGTGGGGCCTAAATAAATTTCTTGTTGTTTTCTCCTTACATAATCTCTCATACCTTGTGATTTCGAACCATTCAAACATATACATGATTATATTTGAGATTATAAATTCAGCCTTCCTACTACAGCTCGAAGCAGATACAATTACAAACAAAAGTAAAGACAGTATATGCCCTCAAGAAACCGACATTCATACGTGACAAGACAATTTAAAAAAAGGAGCTGAAAAGAGGTAACAAGAAGGGAAGGTACTGAAGGAGGATTATGGTGGTGACATCCAAGGAATGAAGCATGTCTGTTCTGGGCCCTTTCTCAAAATGGAGGTTTCTGGAGGAGTTCACCAAATGGAAGAAGGAGACCACAGGAGTGGAGAAAGAAGGCCACTGAAGCCTGGTGGCATATGTTCCCACAATCCTCTGTATCCATC
The DNA here is from genome assembly GCA_028646595.1 of Phalanger gymnotis. Classification (NCBI taxonomy): domain Eukaryota; kingdom Metazoa; phylum Chordata; class Mammalia; order Diprotodontia; family Phalangeridae; genus Phalanger; species Phalanger gymnotis. The sequence goes on along the minus strand of CM053623.1, from coordinate 450,097,859 downwards.
AGATTTATCATTTCTGACAGTTCAGCTGTCTTTCATTCATGACTTTCATTCAGCTCCAACACATCCTATTACTACTTGTTTTGCCATTCCCCGATCAGTGGCCATATACTTTGTTTCTTGTTTTTCACTGCTGCAAAAGATGCTGCTATCAATATTTTGGTGTTTACAGAGCTTTTCTTTTTGTCTTTGGCCTTTTGAGGGGTGTGGAAGTCAGTGTACTGAGTCAGTCCAGGTGACTCCATTTTAAAAATCTCATTTTACCTTGAATATGTGGCAGGCAACTGTTTAAGATGGTGAGGCACATGCTCCCTAACCTAAACAAAATACTTAGAGAGGCCCTGAAGCTATACTCATCTGGTTGTTGCTGTTCAGTCTTGTCTGACTCTTCACAACTCCATTTGGGATTTTCTTGGCAAAGATACTGGGATGGTTTGCCACTTCCTTCTCCAGTTCATTTGACAGATGAGGAAACTGAGGTAAACTAGGTTAAGTGACTCACCCTGAAGGCCACATAGCTAAGTGTCTGAGGCTAGATTTGAGCGCAGAAAGATGAATCTTCCTTTCTCCAGATCCAACACTCTATCCCCTTCACAGCCTAGCTGTCCTGATCTGGCTTCCTCATAACTGCATAATCCAATCAAAATCCCTTTGCCCTTATATGGAAGACGCTTACTCTGGTCTATAAAAGCTGGATACAACTGGAATCCTGACAACCTTTTCAATGCTTTTTTGCCTTGGCATAAACTCCTTTTAACTTTCACTTTCTGAATTTGCTTCATTTAATCAGGGAGAAGGCCTGAACAGGGATTTCTTTTAACAAGGGTATATGCCTAGCTCTGAAATCTCTGGATTAAAAGTATGGACATTTTAGTCACTCTTCTCAAAATTTCAAGGGTTTTAACTATATGTTAAAATTTTATAGGGGGCAGCTAGGTGTTGCAGTGAGTAGAGCCCCGGCCCTGAAATCAGGAGGACTTGAGTTCAAATCCAGCCTCAGACATTTGACACATTTACTAGCTGTGTGACCTTGGGCAAGTCACTTAACCCCAATTGCCCTGCCTTCCCCAATCCCAAAATTTAAAAAAAAATTATGGAAGCATTCCCAAAGAATAAAGGGCCATTATGGAATTGTTTTCAGTCATTTTTTCAGTCGTGTCTGATTCTTCATGACCCCTTCTAAGATTTCCTTGTTAAGGATACTGGAATAGTTTTCCATTTCCTTCTCCAGCTCACTTTACAGATGAGGAAACTGAAGCAAAAGTTAAATGACTTGACCAGAGTCACACAGCTAGTAAGTGGCTGATGCTGGATTTGAACTCACAAAGAGGAGTCTTCCTCATTTCAAGCCCAGCGCTCTATCCACTGTACCATTTAGCTGCCTTCCATTATGGAATAATCACTTGGAAAAACTATACTGAAGGAATTGACGGAAGGAATTGAAGGTAATCTCTCAAGCACTCTCCCTAACCCTAGCTCAGACGCTAACAATGCAACTTTGCAAAGTTACAATGGTAACAACAAAATGGTAGTGGTAGTGGTAGTGGTAGTGGTTGTGGTTGTGGTTGTGGTAATAGTAGTAGTAGTAGTAGAAATGTTGAGATTTAGGCATGCTGGGACCCTGAAATAGTGATACGTAGGCCCTACCGGAATGAATTTGACCCAAGCCTTCTTTTCGCCAAAGAAAAACAAGGTTTATTAAAGATCCACCATATTGGCTAGACTTAAGGAATCTGAGCATTTATACTGCTAATATAAGTGGGTCAGATTGAATCTGAGCACATTTATGGAAACAAGATGGATCTTATATACAGAAAGACTGCGGGAGAGATCTAGGAGTGGCCAAGTAGTCTGGGGTGACTGGAGGAGGGGTCTAGGGAGGATCTTGATGGGAGTGGCCAGTAGGCTGGGATGACTAGAGGTCAGACACCAGGAACTAAGAGAATGGGGTTTAGATAGGATCAAGGATGGGAAGCAACTGGAGGCAACCCAGAAGTAACAGACAATGAAGGCCTGGGCTAGGTTAAGGGTGACAGAATTGGGCATAGCAATAATGAAAGACCGGTTGAGAGCATTATTGAGATACCTCAGGCAAATGCCAGATCAAGTGGGAAGATTCAAGGAGAGTCCAAGGCGGTTTCCAGAGCCTATACCCTGTCATTCTCCCCTCAAACAAATGGGACCCAAATTCTTTTGGGGTGAGGGGTGAAAGTCTTGCCTTCTGAAACTGCTTCCTGCTGGTGAGGGGTGTAGAGCTGTCCCATACCTTCTGGGTCCTGTTAGCAATCACTTTGAAGTTGATGGCTTGGATCTTGGAGGAAACAAACCTGCCAAGGAGGTTAAGCAAAGAAGAGCCAAACAGGTATAAAAGGAGTATAGAAAAAAGACAATTTCTCTGGAGGGAATTAAAGATGACTATGCAGCAGCAACAGCAGCAGCAGCAGCAATAGCAGCAGCAGTAGCAAGTATTTCTATAGCACTTTAAGGTTTGCTAGTGCTTTCAAATATCTCATTTGATTTTGACCTCAGTTTCCTCTTTAACAACAGCAACATCAATATAATACTTATTTTAGCACTACTAAGAAACGTCGTGATTTTTTTGGTGGGGACCAAGCTTACCCACAGCCCTGACTGTGTCTTAGTTGACAATCCTCATGAAATGCTTTGGCTGGTGGCTAGACATATAGTGACATTCACGCCCACTAGAGGGTTACCATTAGTCTGCAAATAGATGCTCCTGTCCTGCCATGGGAAGTAACGGAATTCCAGACAAAAGATAACCTCTGTTGTGGGTTCTGATGATCAGGGTAGAAATTGGATGCCTTGGAGGGGACAAGTGAGTTAGAATGACAATATTTGGTGCTGCTCTGAACCTGTTGTCCATGAAAAACAGTTCCCATTGTCAATATCTGTGGTCTCAAAATGGGTGTGGCAACATCTGCCTCTCTTGCTTTCCTGTCTGATCTGCTGAAATACTATCTATCTCACCTAGTATTTTATTTTGGCATCCATGACATAATAGAATCACCATTCATTTGTGGTGTGACCTTGGATAGATCACTTTGCTCCTCTGAATCTCAGTTGCCCATCTCTAAAATGAGCGTGAGGGTACTTGTCCTAATACCTTTACAGGGTTATTTTGAGGAAAGTGCATTGGAATGCTTAACTACTTCTATCCAGCAGGCAGCTAAGTGGCACAGTGGAGGGAATGCTTAGCCTTAGAAAGACCTAAGTTCAAATTCTGTCTCAGACATTTACTGACTGTGTCAGTAACTGACTCTGCACAAGGCACCTAATCTCTATTAACCTCAATTTCCTAATCTATAAAATGAGGATAATAATGGTACCTATATCCTACATCATAAGGTTGTTGTGAGGATCAAAAAGATAACACGTGTATAGTGCTTTGCAAACCTTAAAGTGTTATATAAATGCTAATTATTACTATTATTTTTTTCCAAAGGATTTTTCTATGACCTTTTGTCAGTCACTTTGTGCATCTGCCAGGATGCCCAAATCCACCCAGGATGGGCTTCTTGCCATCTGCCCAACTCCTGCATGTACCTTCTTTCCCCACATCTTTCCATCCTGTTCTTGTTTTGGAAAAATATTTAAATCAATATTACCATTGCTGCTAGGGAAAGCCTGAAAGTCTATGGCCCTAAGACTTTACTCACAATCTCTCTAACTGCCTAGACTGACACTCTTCTTTCCTTGGCCACCACTTTATGTGTTGTATCCCTCTTTAAAAACAGGCACATTAAAGCTGGAGCTATGGTGAAGCTCTGAGTTGGTCTAGATAGTTTGGAAAGCTATTTGGAACAATGACCAAAAAAGTCACCAAACTGTGTAGAACCTTTAGCCTAGTGATTAAACCACCAGGTTTATACCCCAAAGATATCAAAGAAAGAGAAAAAGGACCCATATGTACAAAAATATCTATAGCAGCTCTTTTTGAGTTGGCAAAGAAATGCAAACCAAGGTGCTGACCATCTCATCTATTGAAAATTACATGAGCAAATTACGTGTATAAATGAATGTGATGGAATACCATTGGATCTTCAGAACTGATGAAATGGATGGCTCCAGAGAAACCTGGGAAGACCTATATGAACTGATGTTCAGTGAGGTGAGCTAAATCAGAATAATTTATATAATAATGGCATTGTCATCGAAAAACAACTTCGAAAAACTAAAAGAACTGTGAACAATACAATGACTAACCACAATTTTAGAAAACTGAATCGGATGTATGCTACCTGCCTTTGACAGAAAGGTGATGGGCCTCAGATACAAAGTGACATGTTTTCAGATAGAGCCAATGTTTTGCAATTTGTTTTGCTTGACTATACAAATTTATTACAAAGGTTTTGTTTTTCTTTTCTTTTTACCATTAGGGATGGGGTAAAAAAAAAAGAGGAAGAATATGGTTAGGATAGCAAAAAGAAAAAAGAAAGAGTGTCATTAAAGAATCTTTTAAAAATGTACTGAAGAGAGCAGAAGGAAGAGTAGGGTCATAACAATCACAAAGAGGTAAGACAGCTTTGAACATCACATATTGAATTTGGTGTTCATTTAAAAGTAAGAGAAGTTGTACACAATAGAGATCTACAGTTTTGTATGTGTATTATACTATATATGTGGACATTTCCATTTTTTTGCTGTTCATTAGGGTCAGAACTTTAAAAAACAACAATTCAAAATTCAAATATGGGAAATAATAGGTAATACAAGATATATGCAGATTAAATAGAAGGTAATCTGAGAGGAAAAGGCACTGGTGCAAGATGGAGGGAGAACTAGGAAAAATCTCCTGTAGAAGGGAGGACTTTGATTCACTTTTAAAGGAAGCCAGGGAATCTAGGAGATGGAGATTAGAAGGAAGAGTATTCCAGGCATGGGGGACATCCAGAGAGGTTTCAAGGAGTTAGTTTGAAGTATGGGCAGTATTTAACTCCATAAAATTAGGCTCACTAAATTGAGGGCAATTGACCTGCATATTCAAAGGTTGACCCCATTGGATGCTGTCTCTAGTGGCTATGCTAAAAGTGGGGGATGGAGCCTGGGCTTGGAAGTACATTCTTATATTCTCTGCTAGATGTAGGTTTAGGGAAGGCTGAGACTGGTGGATTGCTTGAGCTCCGGAGTTCTGAACTGCAGTAATGCTAAAGCCAATCACTCTGAACTACTTCTGACCTCTGAGACCAGGAGGCCATCAAGATGCTGAAAAAAGGGATGAGGGGCCCTTATCAGACATGGAGCTGGTCAAGGCTTCTGTGCATATCATCAGTGGGTCTAGGACCATGAGGGGCTCTTACAACTTCTAGCCTGGATAAGATGGGGATATCCCAGTCTCAAAATAAGGTATAATAAAATACAAGTGGAGTGACACTGACATAGCCTGAGTCAGAAATGAGGTAATTGCTGCAATCTAGTTGGAATGCTTTTCCATTGATGCCAATTACAAGGCATGGCATTGAAACCAAGGCGCCTCACTGCTTTGTGGGAGTTCTCATTCATGTCTTCCACATGAAGATAAAAAGGAATTTCATTCTGTTGAAGATATTCCATATATGCACTCATCATCTCCCCTACCATGCCCTTGCCTTGATATTCTGGCAGGGTACATGCCATCCTTAATTCACATGTTGCTTCCATCACACTCCAGGATATGGGATTCCCCTCAGGATCAAGTAGACAATATCCAGGAAAATTCTGGATACAGCTTTTGATATATCTAAGGCTTTTCTCATTCTTTCCAAATTTCCAGTTGTCGTTCACCAAGTCAGAATGGGAGATGTCCAGCAAGACAGTTTTGAAGTTATCAACTTCACTGCAGAAGAAAAGAACAAAGAACAAAGGAAATCATTACCTTCATTGCCACTTATTTCCCAAACACATTACATAGTTTTCCCACTTCCAGATCTTCTCCATGCTAGTACCCTCCAACTGTCATGTCCCTCTCTCTTTTCTCTCCAGGCACGTCATTATCCACTCACTTCCTACCATTCCTTTAAGTCTCAGTTTGAGTGGCATCTCCTTCATAAAGCCTTCCTGATCCCAATGTGGTCTAGTGGAAAGAAGACTGACTGTGTAATGAGAAGACATTAATTAAAATCCTAACTCTCTTACTGGTTGTATGACTTTGGTCAAGTGACTATTTGGGTCTTTTTTTCAAATCCAAAACTAAGGGCCATACTAAATGGTCCCTAGGGTCTAGACCTTCCAGGTATAGATCCAAGATCCTTCAGCTGGAATTATCTTTTCCTTACCAGGTGTCATTGTTCTTTGCTTTTTTGTTATTCGTTTACTATATTTTAACCTAGTTTATTTGGTGATGCAGAATTATCACTCTTATTAGGTTGTTAGTCTCCTTAAGGAAATAACCATTTCTTGTTTATTTTTGCATATCTTAGAGTGTCCAGCATGATAACTCTACACAGTGTTTATTGAATGCCTTGTCAAACTTTCTTTTCAACATAAATCACAATTTAGACATTCCTCAAGAGTTGCTTTGAAAACAAAATCAATAAGTGCCTACTATGTGTAAATTGGTATGGGGATACAGAGGAAAACAATACCTGACATCAAGAGGCTTAAGTAACACCTCTGCCCACATGAATTCGAAGCTGTGTGCTATGAATGAAGAAGGAGAGGTGACTCCTGATTGGCTGAGAGAACCCTGACTCTACTGTCAAGCTCAGGGCTGTCCAACTTTAGGTTATCTTAGGGACACATTAAAATAAAATAATTATTCGAGGGCCGCATCCAGAATAAAAAATGCAGTATGCTAATAGAAAGTGGGGGACCGGGCATCATCAATATGACAGGTGAAAGTGCTAAGCACAAAAGCAAACACAAAACAGCAAAGGGACAACACAACAGTATAAAGGTAGGTGCATAATGACTAGTCTGCATCATACAAATGGAATGCATTCCACAGATCAATTGAAAATTCCATGAGATATGTTCCATCTGTAATATTGCTTAAAAACACCAAAGAAAATTAGCATCGATGCTATTATTTATTAGTGATAGAATTTAAAAAATCTAATACACATTCCATGCAAATTATTATTTTATTTTTTCACTCATGATAATTAAAACCCACAAGCAGGCCACATAAAATCACACCGTGGGCAGCATGTGGCCCACAGGCCATATTTTGGACGGCTCTGGTCTAGCTGAACAAAGAGAGAAGAGATTTCTTCAGATAAATTGAAGACTTTAAGAGAGAGACAGGTGAAGGAAGTGAATAACTGGACCCTGCAAAGCCTCAGACAATTTGGAGGAAATTACTTGTTCCCCTAGTGTGTCTTCTGCAATCCTAGGTTCTATTAATATGGATTGCTTTCGAGGAAACAGGAAGTCATTCTCTCTTTTGCTCTGTGAACCAGGGCATTTCTGTATTTAGACAGAACACACACACACACACACACACACACACACACACACACACATACACACGCACTCACACACACACACACACACACACACACACACACACACACACACACGCACGCACTTTTATTTACATTCTATTAAAAATGACCAAAAGTGTTCAGCAGTAAATTGGTTGAGGCAATTTTGTGGGATTCGACTATTTGCCATGTTTCTAGTGATGGCCTCATCCAAAATTAGTTGGACTGATCTGAGGCACACTGCCTTTTGCTGGTCCTATTCTTAGCCTATCTAGATGGTTGGACTTGGCAGGGCTTCAGTTCCCATGACCAACCATGCCTACAGCCATGCCACAAGCAGACATGAGATGAGGATCTTAGTGGATGACCAGGGAGGTACTTCATTTCTTATAAATCTCATTTCATGCCACGAACCCCAGGTGATGAAATTTAACCCTTTGATTATCAACAGTCCAGGGTATGATATTAGAACAGGAGGCTATACATGTTCCTACCTCCTAAACTCTCCAGTATTTTGGATAGTTGCTTCTTGGGATCTCCCAAATATTCTCTTACTGGAAGACTTCAATTGTAGAGTAGCTTCTGTTGCATAGAGAAACCTCTTGGAGTAATCGATTTGTACTGACTTAGAAGCTGCAACACTTTGTATTTTTTCATTCAAACCTTGTTGGCAACCTGGGAAGAAAGGAAAACAAAGAAACAAAGAAACAAAGACCTTGCTTCAGTTGTCTCTGCGTTGTCTGAGAGAGCACAGCTTAATGTAAATGGCATTGCGTTTGTAATCAGAGACTGCGGTAACGAATCCCAGCTCTACTATTTCCTTGCAAAGTGATTATGGGAAAATCCCTTCTTCTTTTGGGGTCTTAGTTTCCCCCTCTGTAAAACAAATAAATTAGACTAGATGTTCTTTAAGATCTTCATTAGCCCTAAATCTATGATCCTATTAACCCCTCTGATTCTCTCTGGTCCTAAATCTTCTTCAATAAGTCAGGACACTGGGACACACATATCAGGCACTCCTGTAGACTGGAGGAATCATAGGTACCTCAATTTGTCTGGTCTTCCCTAACTCTATGTGAGCAAGATACAAAGTCTTTTTAGTTTAGATTATGCTTTCTCTCACATTTACTTCATCTTTACGTTTTGGCAATTTACCCATCCCCTCCAGGCCTTGACTCTTGTGCCACTTCTGTAATGATGTCCTTTTCTCCACTTTCTTATTCTGCTTTCCTCCCACAAGCTAGAAATGTTTTCTGTTTATTTGCACATAGTAGGTGCTTAATACGTTTATTGATTGATATGTGAATTCCTCCTGGAACCACTACTTCCCAGAAGTCCCCAGACCAGTCACATTCACTGAATTTCCTGTTTTGGCTCTGTTCTTGAATCTCCACAGTATATCCAGTACCCTACGTATAGTAAATGCTTAATAATACTTTCTAACTTGCTCATACAGTATTTATCATAGATATTTGTTTCTACCCTTCTTGTGCACTTAGAATCAAAGACTAAAAGAAAGTTCAATTTGAGAAAGGACCTTCGATAGAGTCTATGCAATCCAGTCTCACATCATTTTGAAAAAGGAGGAAATGAATACCTAGGGAAGATCAATGACTTGTCCAAATTTACAGACAATGTGAATGTCAAAGTCGGAACTTGAACTTGGTCAGAAAAGTAGGAAGAAAACTAGGGGAGGTCAGTTTCATGGAAGCCAAGGAAAGAGAACAGCTAAGAGTGGTAAGCAAAAATCTGTGGATGCCAAGTAGGATGCAGACTGAAAACAGGACTTCAGAATTAGTCATTAAGAGATTTTTGGTAGGTTTGATGGGAGCAGTTTCAGTTGAGTGGTTGGGTCAGAAGCCAGATTGCAAGTGGTTGAAGAATGAGAGGTAGGGAAATGAAAGGGATGAGAGGTAGGGAGGTAGGGAAGTGAAAGTAGAGGACTCTATGAGTTTGGCTATAAAAGGGATGGGGTATAGGACATTAGACTGAGGAAGTTCAGGGTCACTTAAAATATTTTTACAGGTGGGAGAGACATGTGCATATTCGTGGCTATTTGAAAAGGAACCATTGGATAAATAGAACCTGAAGACAGAATGAAGAGTCGAAATGATTGATGGGGCAAATTCTGAGAGGAGAATAAAAAAGAAGGCATCAAGTGCACAAGTAAAAGGGTTAATCCTGGTGAGGAAAAGGACTCTGTCTTCCTTGGAGACTGAAATAAAAGATGAAAGAAGAGGAGGTGATGTAAAAGGATCTTGACCTATAAAGGAGGGGAGAAGAGAAAGCTCATAGTTGAAAAAAATATGAACAATCACGGAATCTTAGAGATCATCTACTTCATGACCTTAATTTTAAGTGATACTGAAGCCTAGAAATAAGGAATGTCATTTGGGCTTATATAGTGAGGCAATGACAAAGCCATGAGCAGGGTCCAGGAAAGACATCATGCTATCTCCCCATCAGACCCCCTTTCCGAGGAAGTTACAATACACTTGAATTTGCACTAAACATGTAGTAAAGAAATCTTTGTTTGAATCTCAGCTTTGCCACTTGCAGGTGTGTGACATTGGGGAAACCATTTCATGTCTTTGGTGAGAGGATTCTTAGTCCTAAAATGGGCATAATAATACCTGTACTCACCAATTCACTAGTATCCTAATTTTTGCTTCAGTTACTTGCCCATCTATCTTATCTCCTTGCAAGATTGCAAGGTCCCTGAGGGGCCTTGCCATTCTCATTTTCATATACTAAACACTTACAATGACACTTGTCACATAGTTGTTGCTTGATAAATAGTACCTGATTTTTAAAAATTCGATTTGCTTTTAAATAGTTACCTTGGATATTGAGAATCTGATCCCAATTGATGACGTCATTGGATTCTAGTATTTCTGGCAATCTCTCAGGAGTTTTGGTGAAGATGTGATAAGTGTTTGTGTAATGATCCATGTCATCAGTCATCTCCTGTGCAGGGTGGGTTAAAGGAAGTGGAGTATCATTGTCAAAGTCTGTCTCCAAAGAGGAAACTTCATTGCAGATCAGTTTGGTTAAAGGGTCAAAGCCAAGGGGCAATTGGAAAAGACTTGAGTTTAGAAACCTCAAGAGGTGGAGGCTTAAATCGGGTGGGTAACTTCTCTACTGATAGATCATGATGCTTCCATATTTTAATAGATGCCCTTCTTGAGTTAATGTGATTGAAAAATGGGCTGGTCCTCAGATAACACCATAGGGTTCATACTCAGGGCCTTTCTAGCTTGGCAGGACCTCCCAGGGCTTGGGCCTCTCAAGAACATCTTTCAAGAAGTCTGGCTCATCTTGATGCCACCAAGAAACATCATAACAGATCTTTAATTGTAGTTGTAGTATTGTATTATTGTATTGTATATATATATTGTATATTGTATTGTATATATATAATTGTAGTATTAATTGCAGTGTGGTAGAAAGCACATTAGACTTGGAGTCAAGAAGACTTGATTTCAAATGCAACCTCAGACCTTTAGTAGCTGGGGGACTCAGGGCAAGACATTGAACCTTTCTCAGCCTCATTTTCCTCATGCGTGAAATGGGCATTAATAATAGCGCCTATCTCACAGGGCTGTTGTAGGACCAAATGAGATAACATATAGAGAACTTTGTAAACCTTACAGCTCCAAATAACTACTAGCTATCACCATCATTGTCATCATCATCATCATCACCATCATCATCATCATCAATCAACATCTGTCATCACCACCATCATTATCATCATTTATGTTAAAATTTGTATCTTGTTCTGGTTGCCCTGACTAATTATTATTAAATTTGTTATCCTAGATAGGTATTTGGCTAAAATCCAAGCCTCATCTGGTACAGACAGTGTTTTCGTCACTGCTCCTTATGGAAAAGAGGGGATTCAGAAGAAAGAGGTAGATTTTAGAAGTGAATAACAGGTTAAGAAAATAGTGTCCAAGAAAAGGACTCATATTTCTGACTTATTGATTAACAGATTAAAATATAGGATTGGTGGGCTCTGGACCAGGATAGAATACTCTTAATAAGGGTGTATATGTATGTACATATGTCTGTGAATGTACTTATATAAATAAATGTGCATAAACACATGTAGATATACATAGACATACATGAGTATACATGCATATGTATGAAAAGTATATCTACATGTATACATATATGCCCAATATATTATATACTGTGTTTATGTATTTACATATATACACATATACCAAATAACGCATGTATGTAGTACATGCATATTATATTATGTGTGCATATATACACGTGTGTATAAATTTGTGTAGATATACATGACATAAACATATGTATCCATACATACCTATATACACACACAAATCTTTATGCATATATACAACACATTTACATGTACACAATGTAATATCTGTGTGTGTGTGTTCACTTGGAATCTTGATAATCAGATCAAAGAGTCTGTCTGTCTCAAGATTCTTTTACATCTCCGTAATCAGATTTCTTTAAATTAAGAAGAGAGAGAGGGGGGCATAAAATTAGCCACATTTATCTAATATCACGGAATTGAGCAGATATGGCATAGGAGTAATAGTGAAAGGGGGCACAAAATGCATGAAGGGAACAAGGAATAAAAGCAGAGGATGCTGGTGTCTAAAACCAAATCATCAGAGGGTCATTGAATTGAATGGTGCATGATGCAAAATTTTGTCTTCTAATACTAATATTCTTCTAGCGATTCTCTATGACTAAGAATTATAGAGTATTGCCAAAGAATCAAAATTGCACATGACCCAACAGACAATGGAGAAACACTAGGATATGAAAGCATTTTGTAGTGGATTACCAATGGTGAATTTAGGCACAAGAGGTGGCATAACGCATATGTATGTGTATGGATATGTATGTATAGATATGTATATGTATATATATGTGTTCACATACACGTGCATATGTGTGTGTGTGTGTGTATCCTAGAGCTGGGGTGGGGAACCTTTTCATGTTGGATGGCCTCATTCATATTTAGCTGTAATCAAATAAAGTAAAAATATAAAAGATGAACAAAAATCTATTAATAAAAATAAAAGAATTTGTTCTGTGAAGTTTGGATTCAGTCAAAAGGCCACACTTAAGGACCTAGAAGGCGACATATGGCCTTAAGGCTGCAGGTTCCCCACTCCTGTCCTAGACCTATAATTTCAACATGATATGTATGTCTATATCTATACCCTAGACCTCTGATTTCAAAGAGATAGGGAACTACTAAGGAGGAAATTTGCTTTATCAAAGCAGATTGGCAGCTATTTTACAATTTTTCACTTTAAAGATTTGCCTGAGGTCAAACAGCCATGTCAGAGATTCAAACAGTATATGAACCCAGATTTTCCTGACTCTAAATACAATCCTCTGTATTATATAACATATATTATTTCTCATTTTTGTTTTTCAGTAATTTTTCAGGCATAATCAACTCTTCATGACCCTATTTGGGGTTTTCTTGGCAGAGATATTGGAGTAGTTTGTCATTTCCTTTTCTAGTTCTTTCTCTGTGACCTCATTTGGGGTTTTATTGGCAAAGATAGTGGAGTAGTTTGCCATTTCCTTCTCCAGCTCATTTTACAGATGAGGAAACTGGGGCAAAGAGGGTGAAATGACTTGCCCAGAGTCACTGAGCTAGTAAGTGTCTGAGGCCAGATTTGAACTCCGGAAGATGAGTTTTCCTGACTCCAGGCCCAACCCTCTATCCACTGAGCCATTTAGCTGCCCTGCTTTCTCATTAAAAATATCTAATAAATACATGATCAGAAAAAAGATGATTTGGACATATGGTAAACAAAGAAGGGTTAATGAATGGAAAGCCCAAATATTGCACTGACACCCATGGGATGTTTAGAGAATGGCACTAGTGTCTTAAGAGGATCTTTTTTTTAAAAAGACATCCTTGTCTTTATTGGGATTGATAGGACATTGCAGACAAGAATTGCCCAGGATGAGAAGGTATGGATGGGCTATGATTGACACTGTTGGAAGGAGGATTCATAAAGCTGAAATTATGCATCCTTTGAAGTATCAAAGAAGCTTTGATGATTTAGCACTTCGAGAGTTTGGGGCTTCCCTTGCTTGTGCAGGATTTGGTTAAGCAAACATTTAGCAGTTAATGCAATGTAAGAGTTGGGTCTAAAGCACCACACCCTGTTTTAGCATGGATACTTTCATTACCTGATATCATATATGAGAAAAGTCCTTCAAACTGGAGTAATATTTCTTGAGAATTGTGTTCAGATAGGCTGAGGAAATTTGGCTACACTCAAGAAGTTATTACCAATCTAGTTAAAACTGGATTGACTCAAAGAGGTGGGAGAAAGCATGACTTTCCAGCACACCTGTAAGGGGGAACCACTTGGGGGAAGGAGAGGTAGGGAGGGAGGTCTTTGCCTGGCCTTAGCCAGGTCTCCTCCCACCCCTACCCATTGGCCAGAAAATCTTGCTAGTTTTGAAGGGTCTGGAGGATGTTGTAGTTCCCGATTTCTACTGGGACCCTTATCACTTTCCCTATGTTAGCTGATGGCAGTGTCTGCATTGGGACAGATATGATGTGAATTCACTGTTCCACAAGGACCTTAACAGAGAAACTGTTCTATGCCCAAGAAGTTCTTGTGTACCCAACAAATGGAAGGGAAGGATCTACAGCAACCCTGAGACAAATACTTTCTAAGCTTGAGCCAACTTTCCCTTGGACTCTGTATATACTTGTGGGAGTATATGTGTATATATTGTAACCCTTTTTTTGGTGGGAGGAATGTTTCATATCAATTGTTTTACAACAACTTAGAAATTCTCCTTAAGGATGGATAATGATAATAATTCTTGACCAATAATTTTGGAGAGTTGAGAACACTGGTGGGAGTTTAAGCCAATAGCATCAATCACCCCAATAACTCAGGAATATCCCTAGCACTCTTAAAAGGAGAAATAATCAAGCTCTCAGGACCTGACTCAGCATTGGGAAAGAAAGTTTGGATAGCCTCAGGACTTATATGTGCTACAGCCTGTGTACTTTTCCATTGTTTATCTTTTAGAAAGGTATGGTTGGAATTAGAACAGTTCACTAGTCCACTTCATTGATTCCTTGTCATGATATGGAGGTGACCCTGTTTCCTCAAAAGCTATGCTAGGAAAACATAGCCCTATCTAAATGAGAAGGCTTCCAGGGTGGAGTCAATGATGGACAATGTAGAGATTAGCAAATGGATACTGGCCAGGGATTTACAAAGAGTAAATTCTTCTCTCCAAGCATATTCCTTTATTCCAGTAAATACTAGGTAGTCAATGCTTAGAAAACTGAATGGAATAGTAAAAAAAATGGAATCAGAGAGTTCAAGTTTGACTCCTGGTTGTCCCACTTACTATCTGTGTGAACTTGCCTAAGTCACTTTCTTTCTGTGGGTCTCAGTTTCTCCCTCTGTAAAATTAAAGGGCTAGATTAGATAATCTCTGAGCTCTAAGCTCTAAATGCTTTAATGTTCTTGAGAGACCCTTAGGATGACTACAAGATATGTTTAAAACATTGCTATTGATTTTCTTTTTAAACAAAAAGACTTTCACAGTCATACCTTGTACTATTTCCAGGATAACGAGACTGATATAGAATAATTAAAAACAAAACAAAAACGGAGGCTAAAGAATAATTCACTGTGCTTACAAAGGAGAAAGCCAAGTAAATTACTAGAAAAGAGTATGGTAAGAAAACAAAAGATCAGAATGACTACTGGGTTGTGGTTGTTGTTTGTCCTTCATTCTCAAAGAGGACCATGACATTGGGAAGGTAATGCCATGACTTGCAAATAAATTGAATTTAAGTGAGGGAGGGCTGTGCAAAGTCACCAGCCTCACTTTCTCCTCTGGAGCCATCTAGGTCCAGTGGCCAGATATTGATCAGTGACTGCTTGGTCAAGGTAGCATTAAGGAGGAAGGCCTAATGGCATATTTATAGGAAGTCCTCAGATGTGGGAGGAGAAATACCCAATGAGAAACACTGTTATCAACTGATACCAAGAATTTAAGAGGTATTTTAATGGTGCCCCCAATCTTTCTATATCTTCTAGAGAAGATCTAATGGGTTTTAAGTTGGAGAAGTGTTATTAGTTGCTCTGGTCTTCTCTCCATCAAATGGCCTCACTCTAGTACCTTAACTTTTGTACAGATTGTCTCCCATACCTGGAATGCCCTCTCTTCTCACCTCCAATTCTTAGAATCCTTTCAAAATTTCTTTCAAAACTGAGTTCAAGCTACCATCTTCTACATGAAGCCTTTCCTGATCTCCCCCAATGTATAGTGTTCTCCCTTCATATTTCATCTTCATTTTGAATATACTTGATAATTACTTACATATGCATGTTACTATCTCATTAGAATGGAAGTTCTTTGAGGTCAGGAGCTCTGTTCATTTCTTTGTATTCCCAGTGCCTAGCATGTCATAGTTGGATAATAAATGCTTGTTAATTGCTCGATCCTACCTCTTTCTGAGGACGGGTAATGACGGTCTGATACTCTGGCCAGGAGTCTATTAGAACCTCCAAGTTGAAAGGGTTTCCCCGATTTATGTGGAAAATGGAGCCATATACCTGCAGTAAGAAGACAGAGGCAGGTGAGGCTGGTGAAGCTTCATCATTTCATCAAAGTTGTCAGGCAGGGAAGTAAAACAGAAGTGGGACCTGTGGATGAGGAAGATGATAGCGCTATTCCAAGGCCAATTGTTGCTTCAGTAATAAATACAGACATTGATGCTTATATTTAGTCATATTTGGCTAATGTGTCAGAAAATGACATTTTTTCCTTTTCTTTGTTCCATCTCATCCTTTTCCAACATTCCTCCCTTCTCTTCCTGTTTTCCATCATTCTACAGTCCACTCTAGATTTCTTAGTAAGAGCTTGGAATTTCTATGTTAGCAGGAAGATGTCGCATCTCATCCTGTCATATAGAAAAATATTCATAATAGAAATAGCTTCCATTTCTGTAGGTCTTCAATCTACAATTAGCCCCAAAAGGCATATTTCTTGGATAGGAGATGCAGATGGATGACAAATTGAGTTTAGAATTGAAGAGGAGTAAGAGATAGGGCTGTATTCCATTTGGGAAATTGCATAGCATGTTAAGTGGTGCTAAGCCACTCCCTGATACATACACTCATCTCTTTATTTGTTGCTATATTTATGCAGCTCTAATATGTCTCCTGGAATTCAGTTCTTCATGGTCAGTTACTACTGGAGATCACCACTTGAATATCCCGTCAATATGGGCCAAATAAAACTGAACTTCCACCCTAATCCCACTGCCATTCCAAACTTCGCTATTTTTGTAAAAGGTACTACCAACCTCTTTGTCCTCAGTTTTATAATCTGAGTTATCTTCCCTCTTCCTCACCACCCACATCCAATCAATTGTAGATTCTACTCATTCTACCCATAGATTCTATTCATTTCTCCAACCATAGCCACTATCCCCATTCATCTATCACATGCACTATTGCAGGCTTCTGGAGGGCTAAGATTGTTTTATTTTTGTCTTTGTAACATCACAGCTTAGCCTAGTATCTGATATGCAGTAGGTTTTTAAATAAATGTTTGTTGAACTGAAAAACAAAAATTCTTCCAGTCATGCTATATGGCTATAAATCGAGCATTATAAAATTGTGGGTGAATTGAGGGACACTAGAGAGATCGACAATTGTTATAAATAACCAAATAAGCAGCAGTATGTTTCCAATGATGCCATAAATGCAAATGGTGGTGGGTCACTTATGCATTGACGGCCACTAGGTGGCGCAATGGATGCCGTTGGGCTTAGAGTCAGTACATCCTGAGCTCAAATCCTTCATCAGACATTTACTGTGTGATCCTGGATAAGCCATATAACCTTTGTCTGCCTTAGTTTCCTCAATTTAAAAATGAAAATTATAACAGCATCTCCATTTACGTGACTCTTGCGAACATCAGATGAGCTAGCATGTGTAAAATGCTTTGCCAAAGCTCTATTAATGCTATCATTAGTATGAGTGAAAGATGACAGGAGGAAAGCTCCAGTCCTTCCCATGCCTTTGAAATGTTAAAAAGTCTTTTAGCGCATCGAGTAAATTGTCCCAGGAGGTTTTATGAGAAGACATACACAAGAATTCAGGGGAAAATCAGCCTTGAGTGAATGCACCTGCACTGTCAGAAGGGAGGAGAGCAGAGTGCTAGTGTGAGGAGATGAAAAGGCATGGGACGGAACAAAGAAAAGGGCAAAATATTACTTGGCAGAAGAAACTGAGGCTCAGAGCTATGAAGTGCATCTCCCTGCTGTCACAAGTGGTTACTCTAGGCTCACATTTCTCTATTTCCTGCTTGGTATCTGAATCTTTCCTCATAGCACAAAGGAATCATCAGGGATGGCCACATCTCCTTTGGTCTCAGGTGGCTTCCACCCCAACTCACCTTCAGGGACTCTGGGATGCTTTTGGCCAGAGATCGGTGTAGAGTCTGAAGCATCTGGGCCTCTCGCAACAGAAGCATTTTTGTGGTGCTGCCCACCTCTTTGCCCTTCAAACCAAACATTGGGAATAAAAGCAGTTAAGCCATTTCTCAAAAAGGCGAGAAAGTAGAAATAAAATGAGTGATGGGTGACACATGACCCAGAGCATGAAGCTGACATTGTCAACTTCAGTCTGACTTGACTCAGAGGCCAAGGGACTAACTTAGGTCCTACCGTATTCAGTTACTTGGGTATCCAGGGGGTGGTCCCGACGGCCGGGTGGCGGAGCACTGGCAACGGGGGCGCCTCGAAGGGGCCCCCTACCGGGCCTGGGCCCAGGCGGCCCTGTAAACCCGGCAGCAGCTGCATCCTTTTTCCGGAGCCCGAGCCTGGGGCGAGATTGCTGTAGGACCAGCAGCTGCTTTTGACACTGTGGGGAATGAGGTCGCTATGGGGAGTGAGTGAGATCCAAGGTCATTTCCTTTCTAAATAGTACACAAAAACTACCTAATAAGAAATGATATTACCCAAAGGCAGTCTGTATCACTATCATCAAGATGGTGGCTTTTGAGAGGGAGAAGGAATAACCTTAATCATATTAATGCTTCACATTTTACAAAAGGCTTTAGTAAGCAGTACTGAAAGGTGGATGCTGCCCATGTAAGATGTATATATCCATATGGTCATGGGACCTCTAACCATATAGATATGTGCCTCTAGAGGAGACATTGTATATCTGGAAACTTGCCTACCTTTCTCCAAGAGACGTTATGATTCCAGCCTGAAGGTAAACAAGAGAAGGAGCAAGGTTCATGAGGCTGGCCATTCTTTTCTCCTTAGAGAGAAGGTGCTAGACTACTGTTATATTCATCTGTCCTCCAGTATTTCTGGTCTATGAATGTGATTTTGAAGGTTCAAAAGCAACAAAGCTGCTGCTCCTTATTCTTTAAAGGCTGCCGCCATTTAACAGTGGTCTCAAGGCCACATGTGACCTTTAGGTCCTTGGGGGTGGCCTTTTGACTGAGTCTAAGTTTCACAGAACAAATCCTTTTATTAAGGGTATTTGTCTGTGAAGCTTTAAGGCTGCAGGTTCCCCACCCCTGAAACCCATCTTCCCACCATTTAAGCCTGTAGGCTCCTTAACGTCAGGAATTTTACCATTTTTTGCTTTTGGGTTCCCAGTGTCTAATATGTGTGTAATAATAAACACTTGTGTTGTTGAGCAAAATGGGCTCCTCAGCACTTAGTTCAACAAGTGCCCTTGAAGAGTTTGGCTTTTGTTTGCTTTGAGTGATTCAGCTATTTCATTGAATCTTGCAAAGTGCTAAGCCCCAGGTCCAAGATTTGGGTGTCCTTGGTGCCTCCTTGCCTCAGGGGAGGGCTTAGTTTAGACATGAGTTTGAGTGACATGTCTGGGACAGCAGGGGCTCTTGGACCACACGGGTTTGAGTCCACCTCTTTGTGGTGATTTTGGGTCATGTGGGTGAGTCGCACGTGTGGCCCACCCCTGACGCTGAAAAAGATAAAAATCAGGGGTTGGTCTCAGCTTCCTGGGAGCTCTTTACCGCAGCAGTGGTGGCGCGTGTGACTCTAGGCCAGCCCTTGTTCTGAGCTCCCGGGCTGAACCTAGATGTTGGTAACTATGAATTGTATTGGGTCTGTCAGTTTGTAATTTGTTTAAGGGCTCTTGAGATGGTGTTGATGAGGAAACCCTGGGCAGCTGTAGCTAAGGAGCCTTCCAGCTTGTAAACCCTGTTGCTGAGTCTTTGTTGAACTCTGGTAACTATGTATGGGGATTTGAATCAGACAAGTTCTGTCTGTAGATGTATGTAATTTGTTTGTATTTTGTTCTGAAGTTCAGGGTGCTGGCTTTTTCCCCTGAACTAAGTGAATGATATTTGTATGCTGAATTAACGTAAGTAAAGTAAGCTTTCCAACCCCTTAACCTTGCTTTCCTTATTAAGGCAGATCAAAAGAACCTGTGTTTTTGCGGTGTGCTGGCAGCTTTCTGGGTGCTGGCTGTGCGTGGGTCTTACACGCCCACAGAAGTTGCTAGCCAGATTGTTAAAACAACACTTAATAAATGATTTTCCATTTCTTTCCAGTCTACAAATTGGATGCCTTGTATATGCTTGTGGGTGATTGATTAAACTTCATTACAGCTGTGTCAAGTACCCAAGACAGGTATTGTCAATTCAATTTTTAAAAACTTTCCATTATTTATTTCTTTTTATTTTGAAATTTTATTTTATTTTTGAGTTATGGAATAAAGCAAACATTTCCATAACACAGTGTGATAAAAAAGATTGTACATGAAATTGCAAATCTATTATGTAAATTGCTATTCCTTTTAAACATATGATAATGTTATCATGTAAATTTTTTTTTTTGCAGAAAGTTTCCATTTTGCTGGAGAGGAAAGCAAGATCTAGTGAATCAAACTCAGCCAGTATCTGGACAAGCCAGCATTAGATCCCGGGTCTTCTGACTCCAAGGCCAATGCCCTTTTTCTATACTAGATACACGATTTTGCCCATCCCTCTCCCCACCTTGGGAGTTCTGGACTGCCAGTGTGGGTGCTCCTCACCAAAGGTTATTGATTTATTCTCTGAAATGGCTGATTTAATATGTGAAGGAAAGAAGATATGAATGAATGAAATTACATGAGCAATAGGGGTGAAATTATATAAGTGACATCATCGTTGACTTTAAGAATCTCGTGTTCTAACCAGAGAGAAAGCATATATTAAAATGGACACTAAAAAGTTGTGTATTTACCTTAGGGAAGCCATCTTAGCAATTATAGATCATTACCATGGGCCTCAGAGGTAGCGCTGTGGCACTGTAGAAAGATCAAGGCTCCTGAAATCAGATGATGTTGGTTTAAATCTTAGCCTTGACACTAGCTTTGTGACTTTGAACAAGTTGTGTAACTTCTTGGGGATTGGACTGGATTGAATGACCTATGAGGCAACTTCCACCTTTAATTAAGTCTTTGATCCTGGGATTCAGATTTCAAATTTCAGCTCTATCCCTCTCTGCCAATTTAACCTTAGAAGAGGGACTTGATCTCTTTAGGTCTCAGATTTCTCAGCCATCAAATGAGGAAATTGGGATTGATGATTGCTTTGGCCCCTTTTGGTTCTGAACTTGTATGAGTTCACAAAATTGCTCATAAAATTTGTATTAGTCCCAAATGTAGGTCATTTCCAAATATAGACCACAGTCCTAAAATGAGAGATCTCTGAAAGGAAGAATGATATATTTTCTTCTAAAATTCTTCCCATAGAGGCAGAAATAGGCAGGCATGGGCCAGTTTTGTTGCTGGCTTTGGAATAGGAGGCCAGGGTTCACATCCTGCCTCTGACAGGGGCTGGCTATGTGACGCTGTGAAAGCCATTTAGACTTTAGCACCCCAGGGAGCTCTATAAAACTGTAAGTTACAGACCCAGTCTGCAGTGATAGAAGAATTCTACTACAAATTCCCCACACCAACGAAATCACAGGTTTGGACAAAAACACTTTGTATATATAATTATAAGCCGAAAATAATAATGCAAAATTCATATATGTGTGTGTGTGTGTGTGTGCATATGTGTATGTGTATACGCATGTGTGTGTGTATATATATATGTATGTATATGTATGAATTTTATGAGCAATGTTTATATGAGTTCTGAAACAAAGGGGGCCAAAGGGATCATCTAGGGGTGGGGAACCTGTGGCCTCAAAGCCACATGTGGCCCTCTAGATCCTCAAGTGCAGCCATTTGACTGAATCCAAACTTCACAGAACAAATTTCCTTAATAAAAGGATTTCTTCTGTAAAACTTGGACTCAGTCAAAAGACCACACCCAAGGACCTAGAAGGCCACATGTGGCCTTGAAGACATAGACTCTCCACTCCTGGGCACCAATCCTCTCATTTTATAGTCGGCGAATCAGAGATTAAGTGCCTCGTCTAAGCTTACATGGGCAGTAAGTAGCAGAGTTGGGATTTGAACTCAGGAAGCCTGTGGTTTTGAATCATAGGATCACTGAGGTAGTGCTGGGATGGACCTCAGAGGTCATCTAGTCCAACTTTCTTGTTTCACAGATTAAAATAATTGAAGCCCAGAGTTAAGTACTTTTCCTAAGGTGAAATAAGTAGGGAGTAGTAGAGTATATTAATAAATAAGTGAAAGAATGAATATATATACACACATATACATATACATTACATCTATATATTATATTAAATATTATATATATATATATATTTACCATGTTGGGGGTGTATTTGAGGTAAAAATTTTGTTAGAAGTGGGATTGATGTGCTGGAACTCTATCATTTCCAGGTATTGAGAATTCTTTGAACAGTCACCAAAGGAGGCTTATTTATCTTTAACATATAAAGGACATCCAACAAAGGTACAGGAGCATTTAGATGAGGTAGAAGGGGTTCTTCTTATCACTGTCTGGAAACACAGTCATCAGGGCAGGGTGTGGTGATCTGTACGGTCTTGGGATTTCTGCCTGGTCTGAAGACAGTGCCCTGGCCCTCAAGGCTTCCCACAGGTGAGCCTTTTATGCCTGTAGGTGAGCAGGAAGCTATACCAATATATTCCAGAAAGCTGCCTCAAGGGGTATAGTTTAAGTCTTGCCCCGTTCTTGGGTCAATCAGGTTCCAGAGAAAGATTTGTAAACTTTTAGAGAAATATTAACCTAACTCATGCTGTAGTGATAGAGAGAGAGAGAGAGAGAGAGAGAGAGAGAGAGAGAGAGAGAGAGAGAGAGAGAAATAAGTGGGAGAAAGAGAAACTAATAGATATTGAACTTATCATCGATGTTAAATTCATTTTTTATCTCCGCCCTCATCACAGCCTTTTATCTCACGGCCCTCATCACTTTCGTTATTGTTCTTTTATTAAGAGTATATTTATAGACCACATTCACATCATATTAAAAAAAAAGATTTGGTGGAGAAAGTAGTGTCATCTATTTAGGCCAATGTAGTTACTTTTTGATTTGTTATGTTTGGGGACAAGAACACTACTATGTTCTGTTAAAGAAAGGAAAACTCAAGGCTAAAGATGGTTGGTGATTTGCCCAAGATCACAGAGTTACTCCAAAGATCCAAGATCAGAATTTACCTCCCTGACAACACATGAGCTCCATCCTTGTGGGGAATTACTTTAAAAAATACAATAAAGCTATTGAACTCACCAAGAAAATGGAGAAATTGAAGAACAAGATGAGAACAGCTGCCTTCCTCCTGGTTCCTTAGGTTGGTTGGTCAGAGTCTGACCCTTGTTGGAGCTGCCCTTTGGCCAGGGCTGCTCTGAACCAATCTTTAACTAAATAAATCATGTTCTGTTTCCTATACTAAGCAGGGTTACTTTACTAAATAGAGGTTGGGAGGTGGGGAGTAGGAAGCACATAATCTCTGATCCTGGTTATTTTCTTTAAAAGCTGCTCTCGTGTGTCTCAGGAAAACATGTAATCATTAATTTCTGAGGATCTCATTGGCGCTTTGGTTCCTAATTTGGGTTTTATCTGAAATGTCTTTATCCACGTATAGGTAGGATGCCATAAGGAGGGCAATGATGTTAGAAGACCTGAGTGTATCCTTGGCATGATGCTTGCAATGGTATTTGACCTGAAACCAGTCAATTCTTATCTTTCGGCCTCAGTGTCCTCATCTGTTAAATTGGGGAAAGACTGCATATTTGTTTTAAAAAGCTGATATGAGGAATCAACAAACTAACCAGCCAACTAGCATTCATTAAATTCCTACTATGTTCTAGGGAGTGGGGATAAAAATAATATTAATATCAATAATACTGGCTAGCACTTATATAGTGCTTAAGACTTGTAAAGCATTTTATAAATATTATTTTATCTTCACAAGGAAAATAATTATAACAGATATTATTATTATTAATAATAATGATGATAATAATTTGTTGTGTTGTTTCAGCTGTGACAACTCTTCATGACCCCATTGGGGTTTTTTGGCTAAGATATTGGAGTGGTTTGCCATTTCCTTCTCTAGCTCTTTTTATAGGTGGGGAACTGAGGCAAACAGGGTTAAGTGACTTGCCCAGAATCCATTTGAACTCAGGCTTTCCTGACTCCAGAGCTGCTGCTCAAACCACTGTGCCACCTAGCTGCCTAATAATAATAATAACTAGCATGTATATATTTTAAGGTTTCTGAAGTATTTTACACATACCAAATCCCAAATCTCAAGGAGTTTACACTCTAATGAGGGAAACAGGTACATACAAGAAGAAATATGGCAGAAATATAAAGTTACCAAGTAAAAATATCTGCAAAATAGTTAACTCCAAGGTAGCATGGGAAGGAAGACCTGAGCAGTTGAGAGAATCAGAACAAAGTTTGATGCAGAAGATGGTGCCAGAGTACATCTTAAAAGAAGGAAAGGAGTCTATGAAATGGAGGTAAGTAGAGAGTATATTCAGGTATAGAATGAGAAATGTTTAACAATTGGTTCTTTGGGAAAAATATGCATATGACACACTTTTAAGTTAAATCTACTTTATTAAAAATTATAGAAATTCTATATAAATGTATTTATATGTAAATTATTATATAAAATTATTTTAAAAATCTGTTTTATTAAAATTATTTCTCTATCATTTTTAAGGCTAGTCAACCATTAAAATAATAAATCCAACCCTGATTGGTAGTGTTACCAATTTCCAAGGTGTTAATGCTCTCTTCCACTGAAAATTTAATGACTGGACCTTGTGTATGGGTAGGAGCTGGCTCTAGTACATTCATGACAGCCCTGGAGAATTGCCTGAAGAGAACCAGAGTTGGAAGATGGAGTAACAGATGGCAGGAACAGAGAAGAGGTCACTTTAGAGATCCCACTGAGTATGAAAGGGAGAGCTAGTGTCTAATGAGGTTCAAAAGATAGATTGGGTTCAGATTCCATGGGGTAGCTGGGTGGTACAGTGGATAAACCGCCAGGTCTGGAGTCAGGAAGACTCATCTTTCTGAGTTCAAATCCAACCTTGCATCTACCAGTTATGTGACCCTGGGCAAGTCACTTGACCCTGTTTACCTCAGTTTCCTCATCTGTCAAATGAGCTTTAGAAGGAAATGGCAAACCACTCCAGTATCTCTGCCAGGAAAACCCAGTCAGACACAAGTGAAAAACAACAGTATAACAGGTTCCATAGGACTTGAAAAGGTAAACAGAGTTTATAGTTCATCCTAGAGGCAATAGGAAATCATTGGAGTTGACTGAGTAAGGGAGTCACATGGTGATATCTATTCCTAAGGAAAATTGCTTTGGCCTCTGTATGTTGGATAGACTGGAATGGACAAAAATTTGAGACAGGGAGATTATTAAGGGGTCATTACAGTGATCTAGGTGATGAGGGCCTGACCTGAAGTGATTGGATCTGAGTGGAGAAAGGAGGTTGGAGGCAGGGGATTCTGGGTAGTTATAAACAGCTAGATTTGGCAACTGATCAGCTTTATGGGGTGAGGGAGAATGATTACTTCCATTAACCCATGACTGCTGCATATAACCTTCCCTTCAAATCAGAATAGGCACATAACACGTGTAAGGCCACCTTTATCTTCATAATTCCTATTTAACATCGTTTTGTTTAAGCTTTGGGATTTCATTCTGTGTGTGTGTGTGTGTGTGTGTGTGTGTGTGTGTGTGATGTGCATGTGTTGTATGTGTGGTTGTATTTATGTATTGTGTGCTGCATGTATATGTTGTACATATCGTGGCACACAAGTATCATGTTGTGGTTGTATGTATTGTTGTATTGTGATGTTGTATGTATGTGTGGTATGTGTGTGTTTTGTGAAAACACAATAGACAATAGACCCAAAGAGCCTATGGCACCAGTGAATTTCTACTTTCTCAACTAGAGATGTGGCTACTGGAATGTTATAATTCTGAAATTTTCTCATTTAAACTGAAGGAATCACTGAACTAAGAAAGCTCTCCAACTCATTCTCCTTTCCTTGTAAAACTCAGATTAGTGATACAGTGACAACACATTGTTGTCATTCCCACAGCATAAGGTAAGTACAGTCCTCTGAGACTGGTGCAATAGATGAAGAAATGCTCACTATCCTGACCCACGATGTTGCCTCATTCCACATCCAAATCCCTCCAAGAGGTTTTCAGACAGATGTTTCCAGAGATCAAAGAGTAATGGGATGACAGAGATTAAGGTGGTCTTAGAATATCTGCCCTTCCAGCAAAATGTTTATTTGTTTTTAAGAACATTCAAAATATCAGGGCCTTTAGAACTTAGAATATTGAATGTGTCCTTGGGCCTTCTGTCTCCTGCTACATCTGTCCCTTGAGAGAAGAGGAAGAGAGAAGT
>CM053623.1:450055096-450071078 GCA_028646595.1 Phalanger gymnotis | reverse complement strand
TGTAGTAGCAAAGAGTTGCATATCAAAGGGATGCCTATCAATTGGGGAATGGCTGAACAAGCTGTGGTATATGAAGGTAATGGAATACTATTGTGCTATAAGATATGGGGATGATGCAGACTTCATAACAACCTGGAAGAACCTACACGACATAATGCTGAGTGAGCGGAGCAGAGCCAGGAGAACATTATACACAACCACAGATATATGGATTCTGTGAGGACTAACCCTGACAGACTTTGCTCTTCTTAGCAACACAATATACAGAGACAACTCCAAAGGACTCACGATGGAGAATGCTATCTACATCCAGAGAAAGAACTATGAAGTATGAATGCAGATTGAGGCACACTTCATGCTCGCCTTTTTCTCTCCCTTTTTTTTCTCTCTTTTGTTTCTGTTTTTGGGTTGTGGTTTTTTTTTTTTTGGTCCTGTTTCTTCTTTCTCATGATTCCATTGGTCATAATTCTTCTCCACAACTTGACTAGTGTGTAGATTAATTAAATGCGAAGTTAAAAAAAAAGAAAATAAATGTATATATCACCTATTCCTTAGTGTAGGACTGGTTCCAGCAGGCAACAAGCAAGTTTTATAGTTTACTGTTTTAGCTTTCTTTATTCATCTTAATTATAGGCTTATATGTATTAATTAATATAATCTATTGTGTTACCTTTTTCTGTTTGGTTTTGTAAAACAGAGGCTGAAGCCGGAAAGGTTAATTAGATCATGTATTTAAAATGAAAACACACCACACACACACACACACACACACACACACACAGTGGGATTCTGAAAGATTTCTATCTCTGCTCTTACATTTGAATGGTCTTAAACCTTTTCAGCTTTAACAATAGAATTTGACTTGGGCGCGGTATCTGCCCATTCTGATGTAACTTTTTGTGAAGTTTGTGCTTCTTACCAGCTGCCTGTTGAAGCTGGCATTTTTTTTTTCAGTTCTGTAGTGTTAGAATACCTTTTCTTTTGAAGATATGAAGTATGCAGCTTCATAGACTGTGGAATTCACTTTTGTGCCATTTTTGTAAATAGAATAACTTGACACAACCATTCGCAAATGTCTATATTAATTTTACACTTTTAAGCAACAGATGACGTGCCAGCCAGAAGCACAGGAGTTCCCACCCCAAATTCTACAGTTAGAACTTTTGTATAGGTAAGAATGGTTTACAGTCTTGGACTCACAGAATATCAAACAAGAAAATTTACTCATTTAGCCATAGACTTATGTTTTTCCATTTGTTGCTAATGCCCACGACATTCAGTGGCCTTGTGTATCACTTGTCGTTTAGTCGCTCTTCAGTCATGTCAGACTCTTCGTGACCCCATCTGGGGTCTTCTTGGCAAAGATACTGGAGTGGTTTGCCGTTTCCTTCTCCAGTTCATTTTACAGATGAGGAAACTGAGGCAAACAGGGTGAAGTGACTTGCCCAGGGTCACACAGCTAGGGAGTGTTTAAGCCTAATCTGAACTCATCTCTATGCACTGCACCACCTAGCTGCCTGATATCTCTTGTTTAAGGATCATTAGAAACCACTGTGCGAGGGAAAGACAAAAATTCAAGATACAAGAAGATCAGGCAGGGAGAATAGTCGAATTTGCTATGTTACAACATTCCATTAGGACTTTTATGAAGCTACAATCACATAATTTGTAAGATTTTTTTTAAATGGAGAGTATTTTTACTTTCACATTCAACTTTCTGAAAGCTGAAAGAATATTCTGAAAGAATAAAAAGCCTTTAGGACTTTAACCCCATTTCTTGCTGTTAATTTGATATATTTAAGAGCAGGAATTGGTGCCATTTTGTGTATATGGAAATAGAAGCAAATGTTTATTTACAATTGTTTTGTTGAATTCTGTATGTAAGACACACTGGGATGATATTTAATTATTGTTTAGTAGAAATTAAACCTTGATCCTGCATAACTAATATTCAACAACTGTAAATACAAATGCAAATATAAGGGAATTTTGAACTAGTAAACACTTGAAGGCTGACATCCCAAAGACGTATTTCAATATGTATGGACCTCTAGCAATTTGGTTAATATTTTCAGCATTAAATTAGAAAGAAGAAACTAGGTGAATTGACTTTTGCTACAATTAGAACATCTCATTTAAATAGGGATGAAACATATCCCAATTATATGTTTAAACCTTAGATGTTTTGCTAATATAGATGTCATCCTTCTTTTTTTAAAATTTGAAGTGATATCCATTTAGTTTTTTTTTTCCCGTGTAGCACCAAGGCCCAGAGAAGTGAGGTAGCTTCCCCAAGTAAGCAGCAGAGGTGAAATCCGAACCAGGTCCTCCGATTTCTGAGCCAGCCCTCTCACCATTACACTAATTTTCTCTATGCCTCTCTTTCTCTGTCTCTGTTTCTGTGTCTCCATCTTTCTGTCTCTCTCCCTGTCTATCTCTGTGTTTCTGTGTGTCGACTCCAGATGAGGATCCTAGCCTCCAAAGTACTTTAAGGCCCAAAGTTCAAATCTGACAGTGCATTCTACTAGTTGTCTCTGAGCTATCCAAGGTGGGGAAAAAGACCTTGTTCCTGAATGAGAACCTGCTGATGGTCCTTGGGATTCTTTTTAATGCCGTGATCAAGCAGCCTTTCTCTCTCTACCTGCCTGAAACCATGTGGCTCCCCTTGTCTGTCACTTGGCCTTTGTGGGCTCTGCTACTGCATTCAGCATTAGGATCCCTGCCAAGCACAGCTTGCCAACCCTGCAGCCCACCTGCTCCATTCAGTTACTGTGACCTGCACTGGCTCAAGTTCCGGTAACCATAACAACACCAGCCTGGCTGACTCTGACTCTGACTCTGCCCAGTTCCGCACCATCTCCGTGACCTGTGACAACTTCCTCTCATCCTGACTCGTGGCCCTGCCAGTGCCCAGTAAGTCTGTCCTGCCCCGTCAGGATTCCAGACTCCCTGGCACAAAGCACTTAAACTTGTCTGTGTTGAGGCCAACCCAGTGTAGGAGAAGAGGAAAGCCCTCCAGTGACTAATAGCACTTCCTTTACCCAGCCCTCAGGTACTGGGGAAAACTTTTTCTTTATTAAACTGGGTTTGGGCCAGAGAATCTGCATTTGAATCTCAAATCTCAGCTGCTTCCTATCTGTATGACCTTGGACAAGTCACAACCTCCTTGGATCTCAGTCTCTTCCTCTGTAAAATGAGGGAGGTGAATTAGATGACCCCCTGATGTTCCTTCCAACTCTAAATCTTCTATCCCTCTGCAAGCTGTATGGTTGGATTGGGCAAACAGGCAAATCCAGTAAGCTTCCTACACATTCTCCATCACCATAAAGCTCTGTCCTCAACTAAACACCTACTTTTGTAATTTTATGTCAATAATAAAAAAGCTCTGTTCATTTGAGGTATTCAGGCTAGCAAATTACTTTCCTCAGAACAACCTTGTGAGGTAGATTATATAAGCTGTTGTTTTTTAAACTGGACCTGTAATGCTACGGGTATAGGAAGCTTCCTATGAAAAACACCCCTTATCCATACGTCTCAGCACCTGCTCTTGACTGAAAGCCTTGGGGAGCCTTGGAGATGTTAAGGGCCTTTGCCCATGTTGAGGAAGAAGCAGAACTCAATCCCCAAATCTTCCTTTGGATTTAAGGATGTCTCCTCCACCCATTCTATCGAGATGCCTGCACACAAGATTTATGATCCCATTTAACAGATGAGGAAAGCGATTCCATATGTGTTGGTAAGCAAAATGGGCTCCTTAACACTTAGTTCAACAAGTGCCCTTGAAGAGTTTGGCTTTTGTTTGCTTTGAGTAATTCAGCTATTTCATCGAATCTTACTAAGTGCCAAGCCCCAGGCCCAAACCCCTATTAGGTGTAAAACCTATGTGGGTGTGGATTGGCAACTAAGGTGGGGCCCAAAGTGGGGCTAACTCCAGGGAGGGCCTAGTTTACATGTCTGGGACAGCAGAGGCTCTTAGACCACGTGGGTTTAAGTCTGCCTCTTTGTGACAATTTTAGGTCACGTGGGTGAGTCGCATGTGTGACTCACCCCTGACACTGACAAAGATATAAAAACCAGGGGTTGGCCTCTTCCTTGGAGCTCTTTGCTGCAGCAATGGTGGCTCTAGTGACTCTGGGCCAGCCATTGTTCTGAGCTCCCGGGCTGACCCTAGATGTTGGTAACTATGAATTGTATTGGGTCTGTCTGTTGATGTTTGTAATTTGTTTGTATTTTGCTCTGAAGTTCAGGGTGCTGGCTTTTTCCTCTGAACTAAATGAATGATATTTGTGTGCTGAATTAAAGTAAGCTTGCCAACTCCTTCACCTTGCTTTCCTTAGTTAAGCAGATCAAAAGAACATGTGCTTTATGGGTGCTGGCAGCTTTCTGGGTGCTGGCTGTGGGTGGATCTTGCACCCCCACAGAAGCTGCTAGCCGGATTGTTGAAACACCATATCACAAAGGGTCCAATATCAGCCGGAGGGCCATTGCAACCTGAACCAGATGAAAATGGAGCTGGGAAATACTTAACAAAATAAATAAAAATACAGTAGAATGTAGATATTTGTACTATGTGGTTTTCTAAGTCAAAATGCAGCCTGCACAGATGTTTGTGTCCCTTTAATGCCTCCCCTCCCCCTGCCAGTTTCTATTTGAGTTTGACAGCCCTGCTTGGAAGGATAGATTCCTAGTGAGATCTTCCACCCCACTCCCTGGTCCTTGGGCTTTGGTCAATGTCTATAGAGAATGGCCTTTGTACTGGGGGGAGGAGAATCCTGCCTCAGGAATGCAGGGTCATAGATCTGTAGCTGAAAGGAATCCAAAAGGCCACCTAGCCCAATGCTCTCAGTTTACAGAGAAGAAAAGTTAAAATAAAAAAAAACAAACTAGACCATAGCTACCAAGGCTGTAACCATCAGAGATGAGATCTGAACCCACATGCTCTGATTTCATGGCCGGGGCCCTCTCCCCTTCTGCAGTAACTTTCTGCTTGATTTCCCCTCCTCATGTCCATCCCTGCTCCAACCCGTCCTCCCCTCGGCTGCCGAGGTGATATTTCGTGGTCAGATCCTGCTCTGTTAAATCCAGTGGTACCTCCAAGGCCAAACAGAATTTCACCTTAAAGCTCTTCATAGCCTATCCTCTTCCTAGCTTTCCGTGTTGTCATTTTTCAGTCATGTCTGACTTTTCATGACCCCGTTTGGGGGTTTCTTGGCAGAGACACTGGAGGGGTTTGCCATTTCCTTTTCCAGCTCATTTTAGAGATGAGGAAACTGAGGCAAAAAGGGGTAAGGGACTTGGCTAGGGTCACACAGCTAGTAAGTGTCTGAGGCCAGATTCGAACTTAGGTTTTCTTGACTCCTGGCCTGGCAATTTATTCACTGTGCCACCTAGCTGCTCCATATTTTTCCATACCTTAATCTTTTTATACCTTAATCACCTTCACTCATTCCTTAATCCAACTACACGGGCCCTCCAACACAATACCTAGCAATACCATCTCTTTATTCACCTGTACATTTCCCTGGCTTGCTTCAAGACTCATCCAGAGTCCCACATTCTGCTCCAAGTACCTGTCAGCTGCTAGTATCTTTCCCTTTCAGGCTACCATTCATCTACTCTGTATCTCTAGTTACTTACATATTGTCTTCCACTTTAAAACATTCTCTCCTTAGGGCAGTTTTTGGTGGCTGTTTTGCCTTTCTCTGTATCCCCAGAGTTTGGCATAGTATCTGACACATACAAACACATCAATGCTTATTGACTTGAATTCTCTCCACTCGACATCCCTCTAGATTTCTAAACTGAAATGCCCCTTGGCTGTATGGCAGTGTCTCCTCTCATTCAAATATAAGTCCTTTGTGGGGGGCGGGGCGGATCTGTGACCCCTTACAAAGTAAAAACTTAATAAAGATGTTTTTATTCTTTCATTCATCAAGCCAACATGTGTCTTTTTTCAGCTCTGTATGTCATTCTTGGGGCCAGACAGAAATCAGTTCCCTCTTCACCTGACAACTCTCAAAAGACTCGATCACAGCTATCATGTGCCTTCCTGCCTCTTTTTCCAAGCTAAACATCCCCAGGTGCTTTAACTGAAGCTGTATAAGCTTCGATGGCCATTCACCACCCCGGTTGCCCTCCCCTGGATGTCGTCCAGCTTATCAACGGCCTCCCTGAACCATGGGGTCTAGAACAGAACGCAAGCCTTCAGATGAGTTCTAACGAAGGCAGAGCACAAAGAGACCGTCCTTACTCCTGGAAGCTATGTTGTCTTTAACACACCCCATGACTGCATTACTGCTAGTGTTCCCCATCCTCTTTTCAATCTTTCTTTATATAATGTCTTCTACTTGAGAAGACAAAAGTTCCTTGTGGGCAGGGACTGTCTTGCTTGCTTATTCAGTTTTTAACACAGTGACTAGTTTCTAGTAAGTACTTCCTAAAAGATTTACATATTGATCAGCAATTTGGGCAGCCACATCACCCTTCTCACTCATACTAAATACCCCAGATCATTTTTAGATAAATTGCTGTCCAATTAAAATGACCACATCCTGAATTTTTGAGGATGGTTTTTTTTAACCCAATCAAAACACATAAATTTCCTTAATGTTGCAAAGATTGACATTAGGTCACTGATTCATACAGATTTATCCCTGAATTATTTAAACAATTTATTAAAAATGTAAAAATGGGAAATGGACAACTAAAAAGACATTAATGCTGACTATAATGATTTCATCCAGAAATTAAACTAATGTAAATTGATTGCCACAGCAAGAAGACCAAAAGACCCCCAGACACTGCCTTAGTCAGCATACATATGACTTGTTTGCCCAATAGAAAGAATGACTGCCAAAGGTTAAATCAAGTTAAAATTTAAATTGATTTGTAAATCTTTACAAAGAAGGACGATGGATAATTAGGAGCAGTATAGCCTGAAGCAGGGAAAAGCAGTAGAGGGAAAGACTATTCTAAAGAAATCTTGGCAAGACAACCGACTAACCAATTAGGCATTCAGGAATGAAAATGGAAAGCAAACTACAAACAGAAGAAAAATGGAAATGATTTGCAAAATAATCATTTCAACAAAGTGTTTTCTCCTTCAAGAATGGAACCAATGCACTTGATCCCTAATATCCCAGTCCCTGAGCTGTTTATAGAGCAGAGAATAAAAACAGGGAAAGTAGCCAGATGGGACTAAGTATATATAGAAAAGATTGACATTAGAAGTGATACACACAAAGGCATTGAGCAAAAGGTATGAAAAATGTCAGACTCTATTAATACTGGGGGGAAAAAAGTGAATGAGAGAGCATCAGTAACTACTGACTCCTCCTACCCCGTAGCCAATCAGTTGCCACATCGTATTGATTTTACTGCCACTATCTAATCTCATCACCCCACACCTGAAATATTGAAACAGCCTTCTGGCTGGTCTCCCTGTCTCAAGTCTCTCCCCACTCCAGTCCATCCTTTATTCAACTGTGAAACTGATCTTAAAAAAAAAGAAGTCAGACCTATAAAACCCCCTTATTCAATTAACACCAATGGCTCCCTATCACCTCCAAGATCACATATAAACTCTTCTGTTTGGCTTTTAAAGTCTGTTATAACCTGGAGGCTTCCTGAGGTTCAAGTCTTATTCTTTTACTCCCTTCCACAAACCTTATGATGCAGTAAAACTGGTCTCTTTGCTATTCCTCATTCTATCTGCTGACTTCTGTACATTTTCACTGGCTATTCCTCATTCCTGGAATTCTCTTCTACCTGGCTTCCTTCTTTCAAGTCTCAACTGAAAAAAGTCACCTTAAGGAATCTTTTCTTGGTCCCCCTTAGTACTAGTGCCTTCCCTCTGAGGTTACCATTATTTTACCCTGTATATTGAGAACCAAAAAATTAAATGTGTTTAGAATTTTGTGTCTCAGTTCACCTTAATTTCAGTCATGACAATATATAGCTTGTTTGTACATAGTAGTTTGCATGTTGTCTCCCCCATTAGATTTTGAACTCATTAAGGACAGATACTGGTTTCTACCTTTCTTGGTAGCCACAATGCTTAGCACAGAGCCAGGCACTTTTTTTTTCTATGGCAACAAGACATGGGATACCACTGCCTTTGAAGAGTTAAAGATGAGTATCAGGCAGAGAGCGTTGGAAAGTCATATAGTAGGGATGCACAGGCTGCAACACATTACCAACAAGAAACTTTTTGGAGTTGTGGAGGGATAGTTGTCATTGAAATTTGAGAGTAGGAAAGAAAAGGAGCTTGTGCCTCTTCATGTGGTAAGAGTGCAGGATAATAGGATGAGAACCAAAGTACTCTACCAGTATTCTTTTAACATTGGGAACCAGCCAGAAAGGTCACTAGAATATTGAGTGGATCCATTTGGTGAACTTTTGGGGGAACATGGAGTCACACAGGACATTCAGGCATTTCTATCAGCATTGTTGGAGGGAACTCCCAATTCAAAGACGTCACAGAACCATTTGTTTTGGAGTAACAAACATAATGGAGTCTAGAAACCTTTGCATCTTTCATTCAGTAATGTGATAATAAAAGTATGATCTGTTAGGGAAGGTCATTTGTGAAAGCCTGCCCATTTCTCTCCTTGAGAATGCCGCCAAGGAGCATGTGGATGATTTTCATTAAAATTATATACAGCTGGGAAAGGAGGCATGTAGACTAGTGGTTGTTGATGTTTTCTCATTTGCTTGTTTTCAGTATTAATAAGATGTGAGATTTTTTTCTAGGCCTCTTTGGTTTTTTCCTTTCTTTCAGATTTTTTAAAAAGTAATTACCTCAACATCCTCACAATTTTGTTAGCTACACTATATATTTCTTATAAGTGTACTAGATCTAATCTGGCTGCTTTCCTCATATGTGTTCAGTTGTGGTTGTTATTCAATTTTTCAGTCGTGTCCAAATCTTCATGACCCCATTTGAGGTTTTCTTGGCAGAGATACTGGAGTGATTTGCCATTTCCTTCTCCAGCTCATTTTATAGATGAGGAAACTGAGGCAAACAGGGTGAAGTGACCTGCCCAGGGTCACACAGCTAGAAAGCGTCTGAAGCCAGATTTGAACTCACCTTCACTTTTGCATTATTTCTACTTCATCTCTGACGACATCTAGTAATGTAGCCCAAGTGTGATACATTTCTTGTTCTTGGTGGTAAAAGTTTGTTATTTTTACAAATAATTTCCAAATTTCTCTTTTTTTGGGGGGGGGCTGTCCTTCTATTTTCATCTTTAAATGCCCTGAGGATGATTTTGTTTAGTTAGGCTTCTCATTAAGATTTTATTTAAACTGATTTCATCCCTTATTGCTTCCACTTGCTTTAAAAGGAAATACTACTCGTAATCTTCCAGCATCCTCTATAAGATTTCATAAAATGAGTTTATATTCTAAAATGATATGCTCTTTGGCTGATATCTCTCTCCTCTTGGCAAATAAATCATGTTTGCTACCTGAAATGCTTTTTAGGTTCTCTTGTTCTCCTTGTTATAGCAATTGATTTCCATCAGTTAAACTTCTGTGCCTCTAGCATTTCTTCCATCCATTATTCATTTTTCATTCTCACTGCCTTATTTCAATAGAATGCCATCTTTTCTTATCTTTTCCCTTAATTTCATACAAATTTTTTTCTTTGCTCTAATAAATTGGTAATCTGACTGTACATAGCCAGCCAATTCAAGAATGGTTCTCACATCAGCAAGTCATTTCTTCTCTGTTAAAATGTCATCTTTCGAAAGCTATTCAATATTCACCACGTCAGCAGTTACTAATTTGTTTCTCAAAGACAACGCCCATGATGTATAGAATACACAGAAGTCTTAGACCTCTATATCATGAGCATTGTCTTTGAGGAAAATATATTTTTGCTATCTTCATTTGTTCTCAGTTTTACATTTAAGTCATTGTTATATGAACGTGTATGTGGATTTAATGTTGAGGGTCTTACATAATTCTTTGATAATTTTTCTGCTTCTTGATCCTTTGTGATACATGGTGGTGCAAATTCTGTAATTATTTTTTAGTGATCTTTTTCTCTCTAAGTAAGTTTTCCTGAGCACTTGGAATGTGAGTGATGTAAAATATATGATGACCTAATTAGAATTTATGCAATGAAAAGTTAGAGCAAAACAGAACATGGAGCAACCAGTCTTGGCTCTGGGGAAAAGATCAAGAAATTCAATTCTCCTTTCAGTAAGAGATGTGGAGGATGACAGCAGTGGGTGCACTGTCAGAGAGAGTCATTGCATTAATAGGCTTTGCTGAATAATTTTTCTTTGTGAGAGGGGAGGACTCTTTATCTGGTAGGTTGTTGGAAAGCAGAGGAAGAAGATAACCAAAAAAAATGACTCTTGTTTCAAAATGAAAGACATGATGCTATTTTTTTCCCAGAAGGATTTAGCCAACAAGAAGAATAGGGAGAAAAGGAAGCCTGGTAAGTTTCTTATTGGGAAGATAGAATTTTTTAAGAAGTTGACATTTATATAGCTCATTATATGCATTATTTAATTGATCTCCAAAACAATCAGGCACATTGTGTAGCATTGTTATCACCACCACCACCACCACCATCACCATCATCATCTTAATTTTAAAATGATAACAAAAAAACTGAGACTCATTGGCTTGCTTTGGGTCACTGAGATCATAAGTGGCAGATCTGGGTTTCAAATCCATGTTTCCTGATTTCAGTACTCTTTTAAAATACACCACAGCTGCCTTTATTAAACCAGAGAATCGTTAACAGCCTATTTTGGAGGTAAGAGCACAGCCACAGAAAGTCATGTAACCTCTCTGGGCTTCAGTTTGTTCATCTGTCTAAAATAAAGGGCTGTGTGAGTTGTCCCCTAAAGTCACTCCCAGTTCTCTCTTTCTATGATAATCAATTAAAGATCGGACCAAAAGTCATATGATCTCTGTGGAGAGGTCAAGGATCCAAGAGTCCAACTTGTTTCTGCCCTGAGTCCAGGACTATTGCTGAATCAAATCATCCACTCCTCATGATTATTAAACCTGAGCATTGACATGTGACCACTTGGCAAAAGGCAAACAGTACAGAAACTTCTGGGTCCACTTCAATTTTTAGGAAGAAAAACTGCCCAACCAATGTTCTTGCAGGATCCTGCTGAGAACTCAATTTCAAAGAGAGACATTCCATGCTTTCTGTAAAATCTTCTCCCTCCCTCTATTCCTTCCTAATTCCTATAATCATACAGGCTCAACTGTTTTCCACATAGATTGTTTTCTCAGCAAGGGTTTTGTTTTCTCTAGCATCTTTCCACTGAGTGGGGATAAAACAACATAAGTCTATAATCAGCAGATCTCAATCAGATAAAGAACAGAATTTTTAAGTTCATCTATCTTGGCCACAAAAACAAAGTTGGCTCCAGAGAAAGGTGAAACTTAGTGTCCCAGGATACCAGATCACATAGACCAAGGTCAATCCTGGGGGTTACCCAAAAAATCATATATGCCTTTGGCTCATTAAGCATATATTCTGACTTTATTCTAAAAAGTCTCAGAATATAGTTTGCATTTAGGTTTTCCACATGGAAATGAAAGGGTACCCTAGGATCCCATTGTAACCCATTAAGGTAATAATGCATTTATTGATTGAGTCATTTAATCTCTCTGAGCCTCAGTTTTATCATCTGAAAAAAATGAGAATAAGAATCGTACCCATCCTATAGGGTTATTGTGAGGATCAAGTGAGATACTTGGAAGACATTTATGGTACTACTTTGAGTGCTTGGACTATTCTGGTAGGAAAATGCACTTGGAGCCAAGAAATCTATTCAGGCGAGGGACAGAGTTAAAAAGAGGGCTCCCCTCCTGGGATCACTGGTAGGTGAACCTGGGCAATACTACTTAAGGGAGTGGGAGGTCCTCAGTATAGCTATTATACACAGCCTAGGGACGATTCTTAAGATGATACTTCTAGGCTAGACCCTAAAAGTCAGTGGATTTGATTTGATTATTTGCTACAGTGGAAGGAGAAGAAAGAAATGCAAAAAAAAAACCTTTGGAAAATAGGTAAATTATGACTAATCAATCCACCTTCTCCTCCCTTATGAAAATCAGGGATATTTGTCCCATCTTTTAATCTTACACCACCTCTCACCTCTACAATTTCTCCAAGACTACTTTCAGCAAATTATTTTAATATATTATTATATAATGCAGTAACTATTGTTGGTGTTCAGTCGTGTCCGACTGTTCATGATCCCACTTGGGGTTTTCTTGGTGAAGATACTAGAGTGGTTTGCCATGGCCTTCTTTAGCTCATTTTCCAGATGAGAAAACTGAGGTAAATAGGGTTAAGTGACTTGCCCAGGTAGTATGGAGCTCACCACTAATGGGGAGACAACAGATGTAATAAAAAAGGTATACACAAGATCCAAACAGAGCAGAAAGAAGATCATGTTCTGGAGAAAGACTCAAGTGACTTTTTAAGGGACCAGGACCACCAGGATCACCCTCCTGCTACTTATACCGCTAGTGAGTGCCTGAGGCCAGGTTTGAACTCAGGAAGATGAATGAGTCTGCCTGACATCAGGCCCCGCCCTCTACCCACTGTACTGCCTACCTGTCCTGATTTAATAGAGTGAGGAGCAGAGTGCAGAAATTATAGGGCTATTGGTCAGAAGACTCCTCTGCATTACCCACCAGCTATTAGAGCTGGAGAGTAGGCCACATTTTCTTTCTAAGTTTCAGTTTTTTATGTCTCAGGGCTGTGGCAGGTGCAGTTATTTGCAAACTCTACTGCACCACAGAAGCGCAGAGCGCTCAGCATTCCTGGATCTCGTGAGATGTTTACTCAGTGTCACCTCTCCCGGATAATCTTTCTGCCCGCAGACTTCGTGGGTGAACCTGTGATCCCCAGATGCTGTGGGGAAGTCCTGTCCAGTGACCGGCGAGAGAATATGCCAGATAATGCCCACAGTTGGACAATTTGGGCCCTTATGGTTATTGTCCCTGTAGTTTTGGGGACACACCTCAGTTGAGCAGGAGGCCATTCCTGGGCCCCCAGCCACTTGAGCCTGCTCTCTATGGACATTGCACAGGCTTTTTTATCACAGCTATTCTCTCCTCATCGGTGGTGAGCTCCCAAAGGGCAGGGGTTGGTTTTGTGGTTTTGCATTCCTTTGTAACCTCAGCCCTTAGTATGGTGTCCTGCACACAGTACTCACTTAATTAATCTTGTTGATTCACTGAAGAGGTGTTGTGGGAGGAGATGTTTAGCCAAATAATCCAATAGGAACAATGACTCCTTTCTTTGAGATTGGGAGTTAATTAGGGCAAGCGTCCTAGCAGCTCTTTTCAGGGGGAAGGAGGAGAGAGAGCTGGACTTCTGCCAGTTGCTAGCACTGGGACTTCACTTATGTGGCCTCAGTTTACATGTTTGTAAAATGGGTACAATGATAGCTGTGGCACTGGCCTCATTAATGTGAACATTGAACGAGGGAGAACATATGATACATTGGAAGAGCACTAGTTTTGGAATCAGAGGACTGGGTTCAAATTCCACCTCTAGACCTTGTATGACCTTGGATAAGTCACTTAATCCCCCAGGCCTCAGTTTCCTTCTCTGTAAATTGGGGGCATTGGACTAGATGGACTCTGAAGTTTCCTTTCAGCTCTAGGCTTACAAGCTATAGTCTATAAAATGGAGACGAAGCTAGCCTTAGCCCTCACCTCGTAGGTTAGATACAAATATCAAATGAGACAATTTATGTCAAGTGCTTTGTAATACATAAAATGCTATATAAAGGTCAGGTATCATTATTATTATTATTACTATTATTATTATTATTATTATTAGATAGATTCTACAAGATGGCGAAAGGTAGTGGTCCAGCCCATTCCATGACATCTGGGGCTGGGACCAAAGGCAAACTGAGAAGCATAATTTAATAGGAAGATGAAGCTAAGGTAGCTAGCCAAGGTCTTGGAGCTGGCCAAAGGCCTGGAATAATCTTTCAAACTGTTAACTGTTAACTTGTGACTATCTCCTCCCTAATCCCTCCTCCAGTTACCCGACGCCTGTTCCCCTTTCTGGTTTTCTAGCAAAGTCCTTTTTAAATGCGTCAGAGTCTGTTATGCTCAGGTTGGGCAGTGGCAGCAACAGGAACAGGTGGGTTGGAGCAAAGGAGACATTGTGTTCTTTCAGACGAGACCCTGAGTTTAGGACACTGGCCAACAAAGAGAAGTGGTGGTGGCTTAGAGCCCTCTGGGGGACCAGTGAGCTGGAGTGTCATTGAGTAAGCTGAAGGGAGGCCAGGACACATTCGTGTGGCTCTCTTTTTACGTCTCTTCCCTTTTTGATATTCTTCTGACAGCTAGGCTGAACATCTGCCTAAGATGCTCCTTCTCCGTAGCCCCCAGATGCTGCAGACTCTGGAGAGAGCCTTGAGGATGGGCATTCCTGAGTCTTTAAAGGTAAGCATGAGCGTCGTTCCTGTATGTTTCCTCCCCTCCACTCATGCAGCCTAAGTTCGGTGCTTCCTCTCCTCTCCCCTGTTTTACCTCAACAGCCTTCTGTACTAGGCTTTCTTCTATCTTAGCCTTCCTCCACAGAGCTACCAGAATAACTTTCTTAAAATGCAGGTTTCATCTTTCCATTTCCCCCTAGTCAGTAACCTCGAATAGTTTCTAGGATCAAATATAAACTTCTTGGTTTGGCATGGACAGCCCTTCACCATGTGAGCTCTTCTTACCTTTCCCTTCCCCAGTGCTGAGTGCATAGTAAGCCCTTAAGAAGTGCTTGTTGACTGGCCAACTGATTCCACACACTTGGCATTCCAGTCATATTGACCTACCTTATGTCCTGCACATGTGACAGTCCATCTTCCATCTCCCAACTCTATTCCTTTTCATAAGTTATCTTGATTCCCAGAATCTATTTCCTCTTAACTTCTTCCTTTTGGAATCTCCTGTTTCCTTCAAAACTCAGCGCAAGCATGACCATCTATATCAGGGGTTCTTAACCTGGGCTCTCTGAACTTATGTTTAAAAATATTTTGATAATTGTATTTCGATACAATTGGCTTCCTTTGTAATCCTATGTATTTTTATGCATTATGGTCTTGCGATGGGGTCCACAGACTTCACTAGACACTGCCCAAGGGGGCCATGACACAAGCACACACATATACCTACACAACCAATTAAGAATTCCTGCATGAGGCCTTTCCTAACTCCAGCTCCCAGCTGGTTGTGACTTACCTCCCCAAACCACAGTGTATTCATGGTGTATATATCATGGATATGCTTATATAGGGTGTTCCAAAAGTCTTAGTGCTAGTTATTAGCCTTTGAAAGAACTTGTGCATTTTAAACTTTAATAGCTGTTCTGTGTAGATGTTGTCTCCCCTGTTAGATAGTAATTGGAAGAGTCAGAGTTTGAACCCACAATTTCAATATGATTTCCAGTACAAAGGGCTGTCAAATCAGTTCATTTTTAGATGCAAGAACCCAGGGAGGAATTTGTACACCCTGGGAGAAGAACCAAGGGTCCATGATTTCCTAGCTATGTATTCTTAGGAAAGTTGCTACCTTTCTGGACTTCAGTTTCCTCATCTGTAAAATGAGTAGGTTGAGTTATGATGGTCTGTAGGTCTCCTTCCAAGTCTATGGTCTAGGATCCTTTGATAATATCCAAAAGAAAATGGGGGGCGGGGTGTC
The DNA here is from genome assembly GCA_028646595.1 of Phalanger gymnotis. Lineage (NCBI taxonomy): Eukaryota > Metazoa > Chordata > Mammalia > Diprotodontia > Phalangeridae > Phalanger > Phalanger gymnotis. Next base: position 450,055,382 of record CM053623.1, on the reverse strand, counting down.
TAAGTATGAGAACTCTTTATGGAGATAATTGAAACCTCTCTATCACCTGGTCCTAAGTCTTAGGAGGTTGCTTGAGGTTCAGAGAGGTATTCACACTATGAGGAGTTGTAGTAGGAAGGCTGAATTTATAATCTCAAATATAATCATGTATATGTTTGAATGGTTCGAAATCGCAAGGTATGAGAGATTCTCTAAGGAGAAAACAACAAGAAATTTATTTAGGCCTTACCACAGCAGAACCATGAACCAGCCTCCCCATTCTAACATCTTGACAAAAAGACTCCAG
>CM053623.1:450038636-450054596 GCA_028646595.1 Phalanger gymnotis | reverse complement strand
TGGGGGGAAAAACAAAAAAACAAAAAACTTTGGAAGCCATCTAATCCAAACTAGGTTTGAATGTGCATTGTCTCTATGACATCTCCAAAGTTTAGAGAGAAATAATTCTAATAATATTAATTATAATACAATTTATTATATAAAGCATTATATTGTATAATTATTATATTATTAAATTATATTATGCAAATTATACAATGCAAATTATTATATTATTATAATACAAATACAAATAAACTGGCTTAACTTTGAAAGGAGACAACTGACCCTCACCTCTCCTTATAGTGATTTAGTTTGGACTCACTCTAATCTAATCTAATTGGGTGAACACCACTCAATCATTGCCCCTTTCAGTCCTTGGGCTCTTCTCCCTTTCATTCTCTCCTTTCTTCCTCTTTTCAAGTTGTGTATGGAAAAGAATATGACTACCAACAGTAAGTGGAGGAGCGACATTAGAAACAAGGTGCCTTAATTCTGAACTCCAGCAGTAATTGAGTGAAAACCTGAGGTTCAAAATGTCGTGTTTTTCCATTCACTCAATGAACATGGACTTCTCAGTTTGTGCCCATCACCACAAGAGGCACTGGTGTGGCTGAATCATAAACAAAGGCATTTAAGACGAAGTCCCTACCCTCATCATAGAAATACACACTCACAAGATGTGAGAACTGGAAGAAAATTTAGAGACCCGCCAGTCCAACTCCTTTGTTGTTCAGTGGGGGAAAATCAGCCTTGGGAAAATTAAAGTGATTTGCCCAATACTACCAATACTTACTAAAGTGACAGAGTGGGACCTTGAACTCAGGTTTTCTGCCTCAGTTTAGCTTTCTTCCCACCATGTCATTCTGGATTGGAAAGAAAAAGGAAAATAGCCCAAATAGTAAAATAGGAAATCAAGGGCAAGATTTTCTTAATTATGACAACTAATAACCCAAAGTTTTGCCATAACATTGCTCCTGGGGGCCAAGTCTAGTCATGGCCTTGTACATGAAAGTCTTTTATGATGAAGTCTTTGGATGCATTTTGGTACCAGATGGGGTCTAAAATAGACCCAAAAGCTACTGAATTGTGTTATATAGAAGAGGAAAAGTTATTGTACAAAATGTAGTAATCTGAGTTCACTTAGACTGGCATTCCATTCTATAGTAGCCATGTATGTGTTTATACTTAGCATCTACTTTCCTTCCTCTGAAATTCCCCTAAAGGGTCAAGAAGCATAGAGCTGAAGATAGTGCTCTGATACAACCATACCTGGAGTATTGGACTAATTTCTAATTTCCACATTTGGATATTGATAAACTGGAAAGCATCCATAGGAGGAGAACCAAAATAGGGAATAATCTTAAGATCAGGACATGTGACCAGCATGAAAGAACCAATGGGAAAAGGAAGTCTTAGGCTTTAGGGCCCATTTTTTGTGCTATGGAGCCCTTGGACAGCCTTGATGAAATCCACAACAGAATTGCAAAGGAGATGAACCATATTGGAATATAGTTATTAACATATTTTTCAACCAAGCAAATTCACAGAACCCAAGTTAAGAACCCTTGACAGAGGGGAGACAAGAAAAGACAAGTATCAAGTGTCAAGTGTCTGAAGGACTGTCATGTGGACAAGAGATTAAAATTGTGCTTCTTGGCTCCAGTGGGCAGAATTAAGAGCAACAAGTTGCAGAGAGACAGATTTTGACTTATTGTAAAGATATGTGTCTTAAGAGGCAGAAATGGTTCCCCAAGGAGTCGAGGGTGCTCCCTCACAGAGGTCTTTAAGCAAGGGCTGGGTGATCATCATCAGGAGGGAGCTGCTATTATTATCCCCAATGTAGAGATCAGGAAATTGGGACTAGCAGAGCTTCTGACATGCCTATGTTCACACAGCTAGTAATGACCTGAGACCAGATTTGAACTCACATTTTCCTGACTCCAAGTCCACTATGCCACCTAACCGACCATTTGACAGGGATGTTGTAGGGAGGTTTCTTGTTTAGAAATGGGTTGGATAGTCTCTGAGATTCATTCTTACTCTGAAAGCTTATGTTTCTGAAGACAAGAAACTAAAGAGTTATCTCTAGGAAAGAAATCTCTGGGAAGTTTGTCTGGAGAGATAATAGTAATAGCATTAGAGATCAAATGTGGCCTAGTATATATGCCCTGCCCTTAGAGTCGAGACATATACTGCTTGTGTCTCCCTGGTCAAGGCACATAACCTCCTAATGTGCCAGGTACTCTCTAAGATTAAAAATTGCATACTAGATGACGATCTCCATTGATAGAGGTAGTTTCCTCAATGAGATTTCCTTATACCAATGAAATTATAGGTTTGGTCCAAAAAGTGTTTCATTACCTTCAATAATTTCTCCCATAGAGACTACAAATACTGTTATTATAGCTTTATGAGTATTGCTTTTTTTCTGACCACCATGTGAGCACTCGCCATGTGTAAATTCTCCATAAAACAGTCTTTTTTTGGCAGGCATAGTTTGGCATTCAAACAATGTGGCCAGCCCATCGGAGTCTCGCTCTCTGCAGTAGAGTTTGAATGCTTGGCAGTTTAGTTTGAGTAAGGACCTCAGTGTCAGATATCTTATCCTGCCAAGTGAGCTTCAGAATCTTCTTAAGACAATTCAAATGGAAGCCATTCAGTTTCCTGGCATGACACTGGAATACTGTCCAGGTTTCACAGGCATACAACAATGAGGTCAGCACAATGGCTCTATAGACCTTCAGTTTGGTAGTCAGTCTAATACCTCTTCTCTCCCACATTTTCCTTTGGAGCCTTCCAAACATGGAACTAGCTCTGGCAATACATGTGCTAACCTCATTACCAATATGTGTATTCCTAGAAAGTATACTGCCTACGTAAGTGAACTTATCCACAGTATCCAAAACTTCCATTTGCTGTAACCAATGATTCCACACATGGATGGGGGGGTGCTGGCTGATGGAACACCTGTATTTTCTTGGTGTCAATTGTTGGGCCAAAATTCGTACAAGCAGCAGAGAATCGATCCATACTTTGTTGCATCTCATTTTCAGAGGCTGCACTGAGTACGTAATCATCCGCAAACAAAAAATCATGCACCAACACTCGCTCCACTTTGGTCTTGGCTTGTAGCCTTTTCAAGCACACTCTCGAAGTCTCTCTTAAGAACTTTAGAATTGATTGTGTGACAGCACCGCCTAGCATGACATGCCCACGTCAGAGAAGGTGCTGTGCTCTATGAGCAAAGCAGGATTGAAGTAGCTCAAAAGAAATGTGAGATGTGCAAATTTAGAGAATCCACCCCAAATGTTCACATGGACTATTTGTGCCTGACCTGTGGGAGAGCATTTCGAGCTCGTATTAGTTTGATCAGCCACAGTTGGGCATGTTGTAACTTGAGTCTAACATAGTGATGTCATTTTGGTCCTCTTTGAGAATGAAGGACAACAACCAACCAACCAATCTTTATAAATCAGGGTAAGCTATCATTCTCTATAAGGATCTCTACTGTCACTTGATATATGTGGTTCTGTGAGGAAGACGGAGAAAAAACTAAGAGAATTTATTTCCAGGGGAGAACTTTTTATCTTATATTTTGTAATAAATCATGAAGATAATTTTTGAGAAGCAATTTTAATTGGTATCCTGAGTAAACTGAATGGTGGGTTTGGGTTTTCAGAATTGAGAAGTCGGAAGTTGTAATGATGTTTAGAAGTGACTTTGGTTGTGATTTTCCACAGCCGATATTTTATAAATAAAAATTATCTGTTTTATTGCTTATTCTACTTAATAATATCATATGAAATTTGGTCAATACACATGTCTGGGTATAATATAATACACACACATACATATACCTATCTATCTATCTGGAGAGAGAGAGAGAGAGAGAGAGAGAGAGAGAGAGAGAGAGAGAGAGAAAGCCAAAACTTATAAAGAAAGAACTTTCTTCAGTTTAGTAAATAAATAACACTTAATAAATGAGTTTGGGAGCTCAGAGATAAGTAATTGATAATAGAAATGCTGCAATTTTAGCAAATAATGGGAAAATATCAAAACATACCTTTTCATTGCCTTGGAATCTTGTGGGATGAGAATGAAAAAGGAAGACAGTATGGTGTCAGATAGAAAAGTGATGAACACACATAGGTGGATTGAACTCCAAACTCATGCTGCAAAATCATAACAATTCACTTCTCTATAGAGTTTTATAACAACTCCATTAGATAATGAGCCCAAGGATTATTATCCTAATGTAACAAATGGAGAATCCAAGATTCAAAGAGGGAAGTTAACTGTGACTTAATTAGATTTACATATGATTCGAGTAAGCAGTATCAGAAGGACTTGAACTCAGGTCTTCTGATTCTAAATGCAGCTGCTAGGTAGCTTCAAAATGGTTTGTATGAAGTGCGGTGGGGTGGTGATGACGGTGTGAGAGATGCTTTGGAGTTCTTCCCCTGCCCTTTATTTCTAAACAGATTCCTGAACAACCATCCAACTTTTTGGAACCTCCAGGAACTCACTTCAAATACAGAGTCTGAAATCTATAAAATAGAAAATGAATTGGATAACCTGCTATATTCCTTTCTGCTCTAATATTCCTGGAGTCTTTGCTAAATGATTGAGGTCACAAAAATCCATGTCAACATGAAATTAAAATGTCTTAGTGCAAAGAGGATCATGTTGTTTAGTTGTCTCAGTTATGTCTAACTTTGTGACCTCTTATTGGGGTTTTCTTGGCAGAGATACTGAAGTGCTTTGCCATTTCCTTATCCAGCTCACTTTACAGATGAGGAAACTGAGGCAACCAGGGTTAAATGACTTGCCCAAAGTCACAAACTAATATATGTCTGAGGCCAGATTTCAACTCATCTTCCTGACTCCAGGTATAACATTCTATCCTCTGCACCACCTAGCTCCCCCAGAGGAACACATAGTTACTCGTTAATATAATTTATCCGTCTTCAGTGATTTCAAATCAACCATCTGACCATTTCTGTAACATGCTAAGATAGCACCAGCAACACAGTATTTGTATATATCTGAATGATGAGCAGGCAGACACTAAGTATCTGAACAAGTGCCAATAAAATCCACCTTAAATCTTGATGCTTTGGTATCACTAAATACCGCTCCAGCAGCCAGAGATTTTCTCAACCAGCATAACTGCCTAGGGAGACATGCTATGTTTTTATCCTGGAGAAAATTCAAAGATTTCTTTTTAGAAGATATGGATTTTGTCTCTAGGATTTCTATTTGTAAATAGCTAAGTCATGCACACTAGAGCTGGAATTTGCCATAACTGTAGCTGTCCTGAACCCACTAGGATTTTAGGAGAATGTACTGTTAGCCATTCATTATAGTAGCATAACTAATGATAAGAACTCATTAACCTCATTGTTACTTGGAAATATGCTACACCTAGACATAGTCTCATACAGGTAGAAATAGATTGTATTAAGGAAAAGTTTATGGATTTTATTTTTATTTGTTTATTTTTAGATTTATAGAACACAGGATATTTAGGTTGAAAGGGACCTTAGAACATAGAATATTAAATCTGGGCAAAGGGCTTAGAAAATAGAACATAGAATATCAAAACTGAAAGGGACTATAGAATATAGAACATACTGTGTTCAAACTGAAAGTGATCTTACAATGTAGATGTCTTTGTTGAAGACTGCTAGTAATAGGGACCTAACCATCCCCACCCAAGCCAGATGAAGAAAAAATTTAAAAATAACAATATTATTAAAATTTGGTTTTATACTCCAAATTTTAATTATTCAAGAAGTATTGATTGAAGCCATATTTTATCATTTATTTCTTCCCTTTCTTTACTGATAATGGACATCAGTTAATTTTCTTTGAGGGGGGCACAATTATTGACCCAAAGGTCTCTCTTTCTTAACTCCCTGTAGATGTCAAGAGCATCTAGCCAATGGCAGGGGAAAAGAACAGTACATCAGTAACCAGGTTCATCCTTTTGGGATTCTCAGACTATCCAAGGCTCAGTGTTATCCTCTTTCTGATATTCCTGGTGATGTACCTTGTGACTTTAGCCTGGAACCTGAGCCTCATCACCCTGATCAAGGTTGACTCCCATCTTCACACACCCATGTACTTCTTCCTCAGCAACCTGTCCTTTCTTGACATCTGCTATGTTTCCTCCATAACCCCCAAGATGCTCTCAGACTTCTTCAAGGAGCAGAAGACCATCTCTTTTGAGGGCTGTACTGCTCAGTACTTCATTTTTTCTGGCATGGGACTGAGCGAGTCTTGCCTCCTGGCTGCCATGGCATACGATCGTTATGCTGCTATCTGCAACCCACTGCTCTACACATCGGTCATGTCCCCTACCCTCTGCGTGTGGATGGTGGCTGGATCATATACGAGTGGATTCTCTGGTTCCTTCATCCAGCTGTGTTCGTTACTTCAACTCTATTTCTGTGGGCCAGATGTGATTAATCATTTTTTCTGTGATCTGCCTCAGCTGCTGGTCCTGTCCTGTTCTGATACCTTGGTCGTACAGATCGTCGTGTCTGTGATGGCAATGGTCTTTGGGGTACTATCTGTCCTCATCATTATGGTTTCCTATGGTCATATTGTTGAGGCCATCCTGAAGATGAGCTCTGCCCAAGGTCGGTCCAAGGCCTTTAACACCTGTGCTTCTCACCTGATGGCTGTGACTCTATTCTATAGCTCTGGTCTCTTCGTTTACCTGCATCCCAGCTCTGGTGACTCCTTCAGCCCTGACAAGGTGGTAGCTATTTTCTACACAATGGTCATCCCCATGCTGAATCCTTTGATCTATAGTCTAAGGAACAAGGAGATCAAAGAAGCACTGAAGAGGTGGGAGAAGAGAGTATTTGCCTAAGAAGCATTTAGTTGTAGAGTGTTGGACAGGCTGGGACATTGCTACCTTGGGCTTAGAGGGCTGTGTATGGGAAACGGAATCACAGTTGTTGCAGCCACATTTCACACTGCTGGCCACTAGCTTGATATTGGTCCACCATAAAAGACAGGACTTGGGCAATTCTGTACTCTTTCCAGTGGTTACTTAACCAAATACCAAATGATGCTCAAGGGAAATGTCGAGCTCTCTTGTTCTCCAAGAGCTTCACACCTCTATCTTCCAGCTCTGCCTTTTTTTGTGGGTGGTACTGCTATTCACTCATTTGTCAAAGGGAATGGTCTACGTGATTTTGTTCAATTAATCTCTTACAGCCCAAGCTCCCGTACACTATGGAAACTCTACTGTCCTACTCTTGTATGTATTTTAGTGAGCCCTAATCACTTGAAAATGGAATACAGGATTCATGGGATTATAATAGTATAGACTTGGAGCCCTCTAAGCCCAAGGTAGCAATGTCCCAGCCTGTCCAACACTCTACAACTAAATGCCACTCACAGCCTTCTTGAGACCCAAGAATCTAGCTCCTACTCAAGGGGAGCAAGACCCTTTTGTCTCACTGATCATGGGATAAGTGTGCACCTGACCAAAGGCACAGTTGGTGTATCACTTTGTCAGCATCAAGGAGTAACTACAGGGCCAGAAGCAGGTTATAACTTTGCTAATTGACCATGTCTTCTCTTAGCCTTTGCCTCTGACTCTTACTCATGGGCAGGTGGGTGTTGTTGCAGATAGAGTGCCAGGCCTGAAGTCAGGGAGACTCAATTTCTGGAGTCCAGATCTGGCTTCAGCTGTGTGACCCTGGGCAAGTCACTTAACCCCGTTTGCCTCAGTTTCTTCATTTGTAAAATGAGCTGGAGAAGGACATAACAAACCACTCCAGTATCTTTGCCAAGAAAACCCCAAATGGTGTCATGAAGTGTTGGACACAAGTGAACAACTCACTACCCATATGACCTTAATTATTTAACAGCCCTGGGCCTCAGTTTCCTCATCCTTAACATGAGGATGTTGGACCATATGGCCAATGAGACTCTTCTAGTTATCTTGCTGTAATCTTATGATTCTATGATTTTCCCCCAATGTTCATTCACTGGAGCCAACCACTTGGTAGATGGGAACATAGATATAATGACATTACATTTCATTTTATAATAGTTTTTCCCATGAATTGAACAGAATTATTAGTGAGAGTGCCTGCTAGTGTAAAAACTCAGAGCAAAGCCCACAGGAGGCAATCCATTGTCATTGAAAGAATTTGTATTTCCACATCACTCTGAAGGTTAAAAAGTTCTTCCTTCACAACAGACCCGTAAGGTAGGAAATATCAGTATTCTTGCTCCTATTTTTCATATAAGAAGGTTGAGGATTAGAGAGTTTAAGTGACCATAGTCACACATCCATCATGTGTTGCAATGGGGAGTTGAACCCTGGTCACCTGGCTCCCCAGTCCAGAGCTCATTCCATCCCAGCAAATGGCCTCTCACTGGGGTCTTTGAGTCTATGGTGTCCGTTCTTTGCTCCCCATGAGAGGAGTAGCATTATTGGTCCCCCCTGGATGTCTTACCACTCCAAACTTAAAATGCTCAAATTGAAATAATTCTCTTCCCCCATATTCAGCTCTTCTCTAAATTTCCCTATTGTTGATAGTAATGCCAATGCTAGATATACAGCCTTGAAATCTCAGTCATCTTTAATTCTTCCTTCTCTCATTCTTCCCCACCCCACCCCATTGCCCAAGTGCTGTGAATTTAATCTATTGGAATTTCTGAAATCCATCCCTTTCTCTTTATTAATATAGCCCCCACCTTGAATCAGGCCCTTAGTCCCTCTCACCTGGAATATCATGACAGCCTCTTACTCGTCTCCCTGCCATTCAGACTCTTTCTCTAACTCATTCCCTCCATGGCTGCCAAAATCATCTTCCTAATGTGCCCAGTTGAAGTTTGTTATTTATTATCTTCTCAAAAAAGATCGGTGGCTCCCTGAAGTCTAGGAGGCAACATGCACACTTCTTATTTTGGCATTTAGGGCTCTGCTTCTAGACCCGCACTTCTTAAACTGTGGGTTGCAACCAGAAGCACCGAAGAGGTCACGAGTAGAAGACGTTTAAGAAGCCCTGTTCTAAACTACCTTTTCAGTCTTGTTCTATGTTATTGGTGTCAAATTCAAATAGAATCAGGCCATAAGCCACATGTAAGGATTTCTGTGGGCATGTATTGATTTCTTGTTGTTGAGTTGATTAGTCACATGTGACCCCGTCTGGAGTTTTCATGGCAAAGATACTGGAGTGGTTTGCCCTTTCTTTCTCCAGTTCATTTTACAGATGAGGAATTTGAGGTAAACAGGGTTAAGTGACTTGCCTACAGCCACACAGTAAGTGTCTGAGGCTGGATTTGAATTCAGGTCCTTCTGACTCCAGGGCCGGTATTCTATCCACTGAATCACCATATATATATATATATATATATATATATATATATATATATCTCAACTTTATCTGTGTTTTGTTGTATTTTTATTTATTTTGCTAAATATTTCCGAATTCCATTTGAATCTGGTTCTGGACTTGAGAGTGATAAGGGCTGCCTGTGGCTTGCAGGCCACGTGTTAGACATGTCTATTTTACATTATCCACCTTGTAGACACGCTACATTCCAACACGCTAGACTACCAGCTATCTTCTCAGTTTTACAGGCTCAGAATCACAGAGTTAGAAGTAGAAAAGACCTTGGAGGTCATTTAATCCAAAGCCCTCATTTTATAGATGAAAGAAACAGAGGCCCAGAGAAATTGAAATTGAAACCACACAGCTAGAAGTGTCTGAGGTAGGATTTGAAAAAGGGTCTTCCTGACGCAAAGGCCAGTGCTCTCTCCATCATAACACACTGCCTCACAGCAGCTCTCCTCTAAGCAGGAAACTCAGGGCCATTGCCCACACCTGGAATATAGCCCCTTCTCCGGTTTGCCCGTTGACATTTTTCTCTTGCTTCAAGAATCATAATAATAGCTAGCATTTCCACAGTGCTTTAAGGTTTGCCAAGGGTACTCCATAGCTCCTCACAACAACCCCAGGAGGTAGGGGCCAGTTTTCCTGATGGGGAAGCCGAGGCCGAAAGGCGGTAAGTGACTTGCTCAGGGTTACACAGCTATTAAGTGTCTGAGGCAGGATTTGAACTTATTTATTCCTAACTCAATACTATACTCTAGCTGCTTCAAGACCTAGTTCATGAGCCGATGTCTCTGAGATCTTTTCGGATTTCACCAAGTGGAAGTACCATCAGTTTCCTCTAACTGTTGGAGATGACTTTGTCTAGATGCCTCCTTTGCTCTGTCGAAGCCCACCTTGCAGTATGCCGGCTGTCCCAAAAGTTGTAGTACAGTTTTAAGGTCTAGTAGCTTGAAGCTACATTAAGACTTCTGGGACACCCTGTCCTTGTCTGTGCCCACATCCTAACTTCCCTAGATAAGAGCAAGGCCTGTTAAACGAGGAGTGTGTTAAAGATGAATTTGGAGCGTGTCCATAGTTCCTCAGAACAAGAAAGGACTTGAGGGTATAAACAGGGGTGGTCTAGGTCCAATTTGGATTCAGTCAAAAGGCTGCACTTAAGGACCTAAAAGGCCACATGTGGCCTTAAGGCTGCAGCTTCCCCACCCCTGGTAGAGGATGTCAGCATGAAAGAGACTTTAGAATTTAGAACATATGATCTTGGAAGGGACCTTAGAACATAGAACACAGAACATCAGAACTAGGAGGAACCTCTAGCACATAGAAGTGACAAAAATGTCATAATTTGAACAACAGAGTAGGAAGAAAACGAATCATAGAGACCAGCTGTCTGGCTACTCATTTTACAAAGAAAGGAATTGCTGAAGGTCACACAAATCACAGTCAACTTTTAAAAAACTTATATCACTTGTTAATGGACAGCTGGGCAGCACAATGGATAGAACGCCAGGCCTGGAGTCGGGAAGATCTGAATTCAAATCTGGCCTTACACATCTACTAGCTGTGTGACCCTGGGCAAGTCACTTAACCCTATTTTCCTCAGTGTCCTCCTTGGTAAAATGAGCTGGAGAAAGAAACGGCAAACCACTCCAGTATCATTGCCAAGAAAATCTCAGATGAGGTCACCAAGAGTTAGACACGACTGAAATGACTGATAATTTGATAACCCCTTTCTTTGCTATTTAAACCCCTTAATGGTTTTCCTATAGCCCTAATAGCAAATCAAAACAAAAAACCACATCAATTAAAGCTAAAAAAAAGCAAAAAAAAAATAAAGAAAGGCAATGTGTTGATTTTAGAACTAGTATGAGAATGGATAAAGTTGAAATCCGCTCTCTCTCTCCTTAGGAAAAGGGTTAGGGGACAGGGAGACAGCATGCCTGCCTGTGATGGCACTGAGAGTCCAGTAGAGGGAGCATGGAGCTGAGATCATGGGGCTTGTTGGAACTGGGGCACGGAGCTAGGGTTTCTGAAAGCCTGGCTCCTGGCAGTGCCCTGAACACCTGCTTGTTTCCTCTCTCCTACTACTTGTGTCTGAAGCAGGATGAATGGGAGACTCTTTGTGGATGGGAAGGGTGCCAGGAACTTGGGTACGGGGTTGGGAAGCAGCCAATTAGCCTGTTCGTAGAGATGGAAAACCATGGAAAGAATGGTAGCTTGGGTGCCAAAAAGACTTGGGTTTAAAACCTGACTCTGCCACTTACTATCTGAGTGACTTTGGTGAAATCACTTCTTTTAGATTCTCAATTTCCCTCATCAATGAAATGGACAGACTTACAACGCCTGCCTGCTGGGGTTGTATAAACTTTGTAAAGTGCTCCAGCCAAAGGAGCTCTTAGTATTACTGGCTAGGCTAGAAAATGAATCCTAACTGCCATCTCAGGGAGGATACTATCTGAAAATTCCAATGGAGAAGAGAACCTAAGAGGTATTCTTGGAGGAAGGGGAGAGGGGCCTTTTTCATCTGCCATATCAATCAATAAAAAATTTATTATGCATCTACTGTATGCCAGGCACTGTGCTTGGTTCAGCAGATTATAAAAATATGAGCAAAAACAGACCCTGCTTTCCAGGAGATTAATGTCCAAATGACAGAAACAACATGTACACATACACACACACATTAAAAATAGTACAAGATGGTTGGAGAGGGGAAGGCACTAGCATCTTAGGAGATCAGGAAAAGTATTGTATAGAGAGTAGTGCTTGAGTCAAGCCTTGGAGGGAAATTAGAGATTCTGAGAGAGTGAAAAGCTTTAGAAACCACCTTGGTAAAGGCATGAAGGTGGGAGATGAAGTGTCATGTGTGAGGGACAGAGAAAAGGCCAGGTTAGAAGGACCACAGTGAGCAAGAGTAATATGCAATAAGACTGGAAAGGTTGTAATGTGATTAAGCAGGAGTATGGCAAAGTTAGACCTGTGCAAGATCATTTTGGTGGCTGAGTGGAGGATAGATGGGCATGGGAAGGGATTGAATCCAGGGAGACAAATTAGGTCAGTACAATAGTACAGATAAAAGGTGATAAGGGCCTGAAGTAGGATAATGGCTAGAAAGGCAGAAAGAAGGGTTGGATTTGAGAGATGTTGCTGAAGTAGTAACAAAAGGATTTGGCAACTGATTGCTCATGCAATGAGAGGGAGAGCGCGGAGTCTAGAACAGTACCAAGGTTATGAACGTGGGAGATGGAAGGATGGTTACATCTGGGAAGATACTTTCTTCCTGTCTTCCCAAATAAATCTGATCCGTTCAATGGAAAGATCAAGGAAGTTCATTTAAAAAAAATGTATCCAATGGCTACTGGGTGTTAATGTCTGTGCTGGATGCTGGGAGAGATGTAGGGTTGGATAAGACCCAGTTCCTACACTCAGGGACATTATATTCTCATGGGGAATAAGACACACAGATTACTTTAATATCCTGATTGAACTGCCACCCCAGTGATGTTGGCATTCTCTCCATCAGTGCAGATCACAGCCCTCCAGGACCTTCTCATTCAGCAACATGCTGGTCCATGTTTTCCCATATGCCCACCATAGGATGTCCATCCACTGCACTGAAGGTCTTCCTCTAGGTTTTTCTATATTTCATAGGTCCTAGAATTCTGCCTGAAGGTGTTCTGTATGGGTACCCCTCATTCCTTCCACACGACCAGCCTACCTCATTTGCTTATCATTTATTTCCTTCATGATATTCTTTAGTAAATCAACCAATCAACTACCACCTATTAAGTGTCTACTATGTGCCAGGCATTGTTTTAAGTTCTGGAATATAAAAATTAATTTCAATTAATTAATTTAATTAACTAAAATTTGATTAATTAAAATGAATATTAATTGATTAAGTACTAAATAAAATTAATTGATCAATTAATAACAATTTGATCAACTTAAATTAATATTTAATATTAATTAATAGAAAAGCATGTATTAAATGCTTATGTGCCAGGTACTGTGCTGATAAGCACTGGGAATACAAATACGTCCAGTTAAAACAATCCTTGTCCTCAAAGAGCTTATATTCTAATAGAAGAAGACAACACACATAAAAATAAATCTAGAAGGGCGAGGAGCCTTAAGTGTACCCATGGTTTGGAAATGGCCTGGAAGTGAGGTGGAGACTTTCTGGGCAAGATAAGGCAAAAACTCACCTTTCAGAGTCTGGAGTTTCAGGGGTAGAGTCCAGGTCCTGGTGAGAGGGGATGGAAGAGGATGGCCTGAGTACAGGCCAAGAAGCAATCCAAAGGCCTGCTTCTGAGGAAAACAAGATGAAAGCTCACATATAAGATTTGGGGGCTCAGGGATAGAGTCCAAAGATTTAAACCATCTATTCTTAAGGAGCATATATTCTACCTTAAGTAAAATCTCAAACCCCATGGATCTTTGGAAATACACTCCAGTCTACCTGCATCCACCTCACATCTCTCTGTTGCTGTTTGGGTCACTTGCACCTGACCTTTCAAAGACCACGTTGCTCCAAGTTCTAATTCTACACATCCTCATTGAGAGAACGTTTGAGTGTTCCCATGGAAAGAGCTCTGGATTTGGGATAAGAGGACATGGGGGAAAATTTAGACTCTGCCTCTGATTTTGTGACCCTGGCAAGTTATTTAGCCTCTTTGGGCCTCAGCTGTTCCTCACTGGAAAATGAGAAAGTGAGATAAAATGCCCTGAGGCCCCTTCCTTTTCTAAGTCCATAATTCTATAATTCCTCCCCACCCCCCATTCTACCCCATCCCTACCTTGGGATCATTGAATGGGCTAAAGAATTTCTCAATACACATCCAGATTGCATAATAAACTCATCAGAGAAGTTCAAACAAAATGTTATGGGAGGTCTGAGGGGAAATGAGCTGGGCTGGTGAAGGGAAGGCATTTTTACCAAAGTTTAAAAGAAGGATAGAAATTTAAAAGATCTCTCTCCCGACTAAAGCAAGCAAAAACCAACCACCACATAGGTGATATGACTACAGTGTTCATTTTTTTCATGGTTGCATTGGTATCATAAAAGCAAGACCCTGAACTTGCCTCTCTTCCAGCATCTGGAATACAGCTGTGGAGCCCTGCCCAATTTTTGCTCCCTAGTTCATCTCCATGGCTCTGTTCAGTGTTGTCTTTGTTTTTTCTCGAAACTAAGCTGTGGCCAAGAAAACGTTGCTTTCAAGATGAGACTAAGGCAGGGTGTTTTCCAAGTGACGGGTTGTGCGTCATTTGGAGTCTGTTTCTAGGAGGAATTTGGTGTTTCAGTGTGCCTCCCTCAAAGTCATGCAATCAGAATTCCACACTCTGTGTGGTGCTCCAAAAATGCTTTGGGTTGAGCCAAGGGATCCACCTTGAAATGACCTCTCTAGGGATGGGGAGAGGTTTCTCTCAGTGAAAATTACCTCACTGATTGGCCTTCTCAGGCTCTCTTCCCCCACTCCTCCAGCCATTTGTGCTAAGGGATTGGCTGTCCCCTGGAGACGAGACAAGGGATGGAGTATGTGGACAGGCCACAGCTGCCTAACAGAGCTGGCATGACTTCACAGAATTCCAGAGTTGGAGAGAGCCTCAGAGGTCATCGGGCCTGAGTTATGCCTGGCCAATAATTCTCTTTCTGACACCCTGACAAATTTGGTTAAAGAAGTTGGGGCAGGTGTGGAGGGAGGGTCCACCATTGCCCAAGGGAGCTCGCTGTGCTTTTGGCAAGCTTGAATTGTTAGGAAATTTTCCATGTGTGTTTGTGTGTGTGTGTGTGTGTATTTGTGTTTGTGTGAATGTGTGTGTGTGTGAGAGACAGAGATAGATAGATAGATAGATAGATAGATAGATAGATAGATAGATAGAGAGAGAGAGAATTCCAACCATTAGCCCTGCTTCTGCCCTTTGGGGCTGAACAGAACAAGGCCAATCCCTCCTCCCCATGACAGCCCTTTATAATACTTGAAGATAACTCTCATATCATCTTTGAGTCTTCTCTCCAGGGTAAACATCTTTTTTCCTCCATCCTAGCCCTATATGGCATGACCTGGAGGCTCTTCTCCATACTCTTTGCTTTCCTCCGGAAGGCCTTCAGTTTATCAATGTCCTTCCCAGAATGTAGTGCCCATACACAACACTCCACATGAATTCTAACTAGGTCGATGTACATTGTCACAATGTACAACATACCCCTACCTCGTGGGTGCTATGCCCTTCTTATGCAGCCTTAGAGCACTCAACACTGTTGACTTGCAATTTACTAAAAAAACCTGAGAACAGAATGATAACTGTTTATGAGTCCTAGTTCTACCGTCTTGTACTTGTGAGATTCATTTTTGAAAATCAAATCTAAGACTTTCTAGTTTTTCATTAAATTTCATCTTATTAGATTGAAGCCATGATTTAGCCTATCAATCTTGTGGAGATTCTGTCCTCCAAGATGTCAGCTGTGTTTCCCTGCTTCGTGTTTGTAGTAGGAAGGCCGAATTTATGATCTCAAATATAATCATGTATATGTTTGAATGGTCCGAAATTGCAAGGTATGAGAGATTCTCTAAGGAGAAAACAATAAGAAATTTATTTAGGCCCCACCGCA
>CM053623.1:450021446-450038136 GCA_028646595.1 Phalanger gymnotis | reverse complement strand
AGGTAAGAAGTGATAGGAGCAAAGGGGAGAACCGTTCAAAGTACACCAGGAAAATGAGGTAGGAGAGAGCTCTTTCAATAAGGGAGTTACCTGGAAAGGCTTCATAGAAGAGGGTGTGGTATCTGAGCTACACTGAAGAAAGAGAATTTCAACAGGCAGAGATGAGAAGCAAAAGGATTCACTGGTAAACTCCTATCCTGCTTGTTCTAGCAGGGATATGGGAGTTTTGAGACCTAGTTCTACTGGTACCTATGTGACTTTGTATGAGTTATTTCATCTGTCTAGAACCTGATTTGGAGGAGGTAAGGATGATGGTGATGCAGCAAATGATGAAGATAAACAACTTTCATTTACATAGCTCATTCTGGCTTGAAATTTTCCTTCCTTACAATAACCCTATGTAATTGATAGTGTGAGTATATTTATTTCCACTTTAAAGAGAAGGTCTTGGAGGCTCAGAAATGTAAAGGTATTTGCCAAAAGTCACACAGCTAATGATTTGGCAGAGCTTGGTCTGGATCCCAGGTTTGCAAAACTGTCACACTATTCTGCTGTAGTCTCTGCCCCCTCCCAACCTCAGTCAGGAGTGCTTTGAGCTCCTTAGACAAAGGAAAAAGATTTCCTGTAAACTCCGAGATTAGCTCAACTCTCAGTTACACGATCTAGAAAGCAGCAGAAGCATAATTAATCTCAAGCAACAGATAGTAAAAATTATGTTTGAGAGGAAATCATATGATTGAGGGCGGGGGACAGGGAAGAAAGGAAGCAAAAAATTCTTCTGAATTTTGTGGGGAGGGCAAAGTACAAATTGGACCCCATTCCCCAGATAACAGGAGTAGGGACTAGATTTATAATTTCATTGGTTTAGGGAACTCCCAGACTAGGAAAGTCCCCCCTACAAATGCAGGGCAGCATCCCCTCTGAAAATGAGTCTTAGAAACTTACCCGAAGCACTAAGAGGTTAAGTGATTTGCCTTGGGTCACTGGCCAGTATTTGTCACAGTTGGGACTTGAACTCACTTTCCTGCTTCCAAAACCAGCTTTCTATCCACTATGTACTCAACACTGATAAAACATACAAACAAATCTTCATATGGGAAAGACTTCAAGGCTTCCAAAGAGCTTTCCTCTAGGAAGTACACTGGACCAAAATCAAGTGACCCAATGGGGAAAGGAGCTACGGGCAAATGGAGATGAGGGTGAAAAGCTCTCTGGGAATATGTCAGATGGAGATACTCAAGAGATGATGGCTCTTTCTTTAATAAGTCTATACATTGCAGAGGTGCTGAGCTCCATTGGTTAAGGAAATTCCTCTTTGGGACTTTGCTATACTAAATTAGAGGGTCAGGATATTTTTTAAAGAAAATGGTGAATATTTCTTACCATTCCATTAAAAAATAAAGTGAATTATAATTATTTAATTCATCTTCTGCCTGAGAATAATGGAGTAATGGTGACTAATCAAAAATCATTTATTAAGTGCTTACTGTGTAGGTGTGTAACCCAGGAATTGGGTTAAGTGAGGCAGAGAAAAAGAGAGACTAAAATATTGCCTGTCCTTAAAGGGCTCTCACTGTGTTGTGGTAGACAACATGCCATAACTAGGTACATACTAGATACAGAGGAGATGGGAAAGGGAAGGCAGTGGGGGAAGGGGCAGAAAGGTGTGATTCTGAGAAAGGTGTGGTTTAGGCTGAGACTTGAATAAAGGCTGGGAAACTAAGAGACAACATAGGGGAGGAGAACATTTCAGGCATGAGAGACAGCCAGTGGGAAAACATGGAGAGGGGAGAGGGATATTCCACCAGGCTTTCTCAGCATAATCTGTTTGAGAAGAAAAGTGTGGAACCTGTCCTACCATCTATCCTACCTCTATCAGCTAGATGTCTCCCCTCCCAGCCCAACTGTGTTCAAAGAAAGGCAGTTTTCCTGTTCAAAGGAGCCCAAGGTAAAACAGTTTTGGGGGCAGTGATGTGTGAGTCCTGAGAGCTACGTGTCCTATTGAAATGTCCTGTTTAGAAGGAACATGGATAGAAACTGAATGGTTGCTGTGAGTGATCGATCAGAATTCCTTTTTCCCCTAGGGCAGCAGCATCTTTCCAATCAATCTATCTTCTTTTCTCTCCACTGCTCTCAAGATATCTTTGGAGTGGAAACATTTGGTAGTCGCACCACAAAATATCTCTGAGAACTTTATGGCCCTCTTGGAAGGACCACCATTGGTCTGAACCAGGTAAGGATGAATGAGGGGTTTTTAAAGGAAGTAGAATTGGAAGTGGGCTGGGGAAGGGAGAAAGGACACTTCATGATAGCCCAGGGCTTTGTTAGTACCATCTATGCTGTCCCAGTGAAGTGAGGCCCCAAAGACAGAGACCCAGACATTCAATTTCTTGGTCTTCTAACCCAGCATTCACTATGTGTCCTTACACAGAATCCTCCCTACCCACCCCCAAGCACAGTTACCCTGTGCTTCTCCCCACCTGCCTCCTTCCTATGCATTCTTTCATCTTCTCTTTCCCCCTTCCCCAGTATGAATTGGTGTCCAGAAGCCTGAAATGTAGACTTATTCCTTCATTTAAAAACAAACAAACATACTTGAGAGGATGATGCTTCACATGAGCCATGATCATATTGGGAATTACTGGAGACAAGAATAAGCAACCTCACCCCTTCTTCCCCATCAGTTTCTCAGCTATACAGCAAAATTTCAAAAGCCTTCCCGACTCCCCATTCCCCTGTTTGCTTTGATGTCTGCAGATGGTGACTTTCAATCTCTAATTTTCAGTAACATTCTCTTTTCCTCCTCTTCCCTAACCCCTACTTGCTCACAGTGTGTATTTGTTGATTTACATTTTTATCTTGTTTTTCAGTTAATAAGCATTTATTTTCTCTCCCTCTCTCCTTCCTCCCCCTGCATACATTCTAAGATAATTTAACATAGAATGACAATACTGAGAGGGACCCTAAAAGGCCAACAGCCCCCTATATCTCTATGTTCTGACATTCTATATCCTCATATTCTATAATTTAAAGTCTCTTTTGGATTCGATTTGCTATATTCTGAAACTGACAGGGATGTGGAATGTTAATGAGATCATTTGCACTTGAAACAGAGCACAGACTGTCAGAGAACAGAGTTAGAAGATCCTTTTCCCATCTTTGTTCTTTATTTGAGCTAAAAGAAGGCAAACCATAAAATGTTACTCATAGCATTTGGGGAGACCTTAGAAATTAGAACCTAGATGATACTGTAGTCCAACCCTCACCTCTCCATCTCAACAGGGAGGAAACAGAGGCCCAGAGAGATTAAGTGGAACCAAGTAATTCCTCCCTTTTCCCAACCCCCAAGTAGAGAAGAGAAGGTCTGCAGGCATATTTGCTGTTTGCTTTCTTAATCCCTGAGACAACAAGAGCAGCAAAGAAACTAGAATGGGAGAGGAGAAGTCAGGATAAAGAAGAAACTTAGAGCTCTGGACAGGGATCAGATCAAATGACTCCCAGGCAGAAATTTAAACCAGTGAAGGACACTGCTCCTGGCTTAGTTCACTTGTGCCCCCCACTTCCCTTG
Source organism: Phalanger gymnotis (assembly GCA_028646595.1). NCBI lineage: Eukaryota > Metazoa > Chordata > Mammalia > Diprotodontia > Phalangeridae > Phalanger > Phalanger gymnotis. The sequence continues at coordinate 450,034,568 of CM053623.1, read as the reverse complement.
ATGCCCCATATTCAGCAGTAGCCTCTATCAAACTTCTATTCTCATCTCCCACTTCTTCATACTCTCTTTTCTTATACCTACGACTGCCATATATGGCCAGGGTGATCAGGGCTGCCAAGACAACAGTCACACCAGCTGTGATTCCAGCTGTTGCCCCACCTGATAAACCACTGCCAGATTCATGGATGAGTGTTATGGTCCTGCGGACCTCAGAGGGGTCAGCCAACTTCCACAGATTGGTGCTGGAATCCTTGATCCAGGACTTCTCACTCTCACTGCTGATAACCATCACAGTATTGGTGGCAGCCTGACTCATGAGAGGTGGCCGGGAGAAGGGAGGCAGCCTTGCAGGAGGCAGAGAGCCCCCGGTAAAGAGCCCAGCTTTGACACAGTAGGATACTTGACAGCCATCACTGATCAAAGCCAGGTGTTGGCTGAAACCTGAGGGGCATTTTTTCAGATAAGGTCCACCTTGATTCCTGGGATGGGATAAGTTCACCAAAGGATTCCCCATATCACAGCTGAAGAAACCACCAAAGGGCACAGAGAACCTGTACCCCAGCTCATAGTCTTGGCTGGTGCAAACATGGAGGCCATCTAAGAGCCTCAGTGGCAAATATCCAGCTGGGCATGACTGGGCATTGGTCACAGGATTGATGGTCCTGCCACTAAAGAGACCACCAAAAAGGAAGCCTGAATTCTCAGGGACCTGGCCATTTGCCACACACCAGAAAGCTCTGAATTCAGCCTTTGCCACTCGGAACACATCCTCACATTCTTTCTTACAGAAAACCCACAGACTGCACTTTCGGTGGCATTCCAGGAGGTTGTAGCCTTCTTCTCTAAAATGGGAATGCAATAGGACTGGGGAGTAATTTTCTGGGCAGGAGAACCCTCCAGTGAGGGGATTCTTCTGCTCTAGTTCTGAGCAGAGAAGCATGGCCTCCATCCCTGAGATCTGGGTACACTCCTGATAAACTCCCCCAAAGGTGAAATTGGTCATTTTCCCCTCACATGATCCATCATCTGTATTGGCTTGGAAATTGAAGTTGGGGGAATCTCTGTTAGTGCAACCAGGGTAGGTGTTGAAGGTGTAATAACGCTTCACTGCAGCTTCCACGGTTTTGGATAGTTTCTTCACCAAGGGGGCTGGCAAATCAGGCAAAGTGTCAGAGTTAATGAAGAAATACAGGGGCAAACCAGAACGGTCTATTGCTACCAAGTGGTTGGTGATGCCCTTTTGCCAGCCCTCAAGGGTGATGCCTGGGTAAAAAGAGACCCCGCCAATGCTTACAACCCTAGAGTTGGTTCTGTTGGAAAGATAGTTCTTGTGGAAGCCATCCTGGGAGGTATGGTTATCTTCTATCTTGAAATTGATGATATTGTGGAATGCCACCCCAGCAGATGCTGTAATGCTGCTGCGGGTAGTCTGGCTGTCATCTAAGAAGGAAGCCCTGATCTGATCCTCCTGTACTAAGATGGCTCCAGCATCCACACTGGTGATGACATGAGTTCCATAGCTGAGGACCAGGAGTTCAGCCATGAAGTTAGCCATTCGAGTCTGGTTATTTTCCAGTCTGTCAGAGATAGCCGTTAGCTCTTTCTTGAATTCCCTGCTTAGCAGTGAAATAGGATTGACTTTGGCTGTATAGACCAGGTTTCTCACCTGGACCCTGGTGGTCACAGCTTGTTCTTTCACCTGATGGGTCTTCATCTTCTGAAACTCAATGGAGAACTTGCCATTGGCCATGGAGAAGAGGGAGACCTCCGTGTTGATGGAGGAGGAGGTGGTACTTTGATAATTCATCCAGGACTCGATGATTTCAGAATTCATCTCCAAGTTGCTCTGCTTCCGAGGGATTGTCAAGACCTCATCAGGGATGATGTACTGTCCATCTTCTGTGGTCTGACAATTGTTGTATTGCAAGAGCAGCACCCTTCCCATGTCCACATTCCTCAGATTATCCCAGCCCCCACCAGGTAAAACTTCCAAAACTGGTAGGTTCAAGGATTTCCTGCATTCTTGAAATCCAACTTCAGGGGGCTTCTCCAGAGGAGCATCTTTCCCTTTCCCCAACACAAGGACAGTCCAGAAGAAAAGGACGCCCTCTAAGCAGTTCATGATTCCAGCAATCCAAGACACGCACCGTGCTCTAGTCAGTGGCAAAAGAGCTTGAGAAATAAACCAGCAGGCCAGTCCCTGCTGAGGCAGTAAAGTGAACAGTTCCTCTTTCCATGCTGATATTGTTGCAAAATAGAGAAATGAGAGATGATGAGAAATAAAATTTGGCAATGGGCGTAGAAGAAAGACTTGTGCTGGGGATAAAAATATCTCTCTTCCCCTCCCCCCAAATTCCAAAGAAGAACATTATCCCATTGAGAGAGCATTTCTAGGGGCCAGTGTGGTGATCTGCAAAGAGCACTAGATGGTAGGAAGAAGGAGAGGGGGAATCAGAAAATATAGGCAGAACTCACCGTATGACCTTGAATATAGCACTTCAACTTCATGGGCCTCATAGATAAGCAAATTGGTCTGGTTATTCTGAAGTCCTGTGTTCTAGGTTCCACTTTCAAAGCTGACACTGTATGCTGTAGGGATCCAGGCCTGGTATTCTATGTTCTTAACTTCCTTCCAGGGCTGCCATTTCATCATACTTAAAAAGACTGGCCATGCAAACTGTGGTTAGAAGACAACTCTCTAGCTTAGATCACAGCTTTATCAAGTTTGTTATGACTCCTTCCCAAATTAATCAACATATGAGCAAGCCTGCTGCTGTCTGTAGCCATAACTGAAAACTCCAGACATTCATATCCAGACATTCCGGATTCTGAAACTAGAACCAGAGACTCCTAACATTGTGTGACTTTGGCCAAGTCACCTCCCCCTTTGAGCCTCAGTTTCCCCATCTATAATAAGAAGCTGATCTCTAAGGACCTTTCCAGCTCTGACACTCTGACTTTTCTGTCATCAAAGCCATGCTTTCATTTTAAATTAGGCTGAACTCATAGCTACCTTCCCTCTTCGGAAATACCAGGGTGTTTTGAGTAAATGATTAGGCTGGAGCATTGAGTAATTCAGAGGAGTTATCATAATTCGAAGCAATGTCTAATTGAATCCCAGAAAGCTGCCTGCAGACTTGGGTTGGACTCACTTATTCTCCTATTTCCATGGGCTGGACCATCAAGGCTGTGGCCTCAAGTCACCCAAACATCTGGGCTAACACCAAAAAATTCAGCCAACCATCCAGATGTTTTGAAATTGATGCTGCGACTGAAATGTTCATTCCTTCACATCCTCCAACATTTTGATAAAAACCTATGGACCAAGACAAATTACTTTCTAGGTAGAATTCAATGAGCAAGATCCAGATTTGAGACTAGCGCTAACATGCCTGGTTCCTGTCCAGTTCCTAGAAGTAACTCTACCTAATCCTTGTCCATTCGATCAATTATTTATTAAGTGCCTACTATGTGCAAGGCACTGCTAGATGTGGAGATACAAAGATAGAAATGAAATAGTCCTTGCCCTCAAGGAGCTTACATTCTTTTTTAAAATTAGATTTTTATTGATATCTTTGGCTACATATTACCTAGATTTGCTCCTGTTTTTCTCCGCTCCTTCCTCTGAGAGCTTTCTCTTACAATAAGGAATTATTTTTTAAAAATAAAAGAAGAAGAAAAGAAAGGATATAGTAAAACCAATCAACACATTAAAAAAAAGAAGCTTGGTCCATATGTAATGTAAGGAGCTTACCTTCTGATAGTCAAGATAAATTCAAGGGAGATTTGGGGTGTAGTAGCAGCTGGCAGAAAGACTTGACATGAAGGTGGTAGCACTGGAGCTGAGTCCTGAAGGAAACCAGGGACTCCAAGAGGTGATAATGAGGTCGCAGCACATCCCAGGCATGGGAATGGCCTATACAAAGAAGTAGGAACAAGAAGTGGAGTGTCCTGTGTTAGGATCAGTAAGAAGGGCGGGGTTGCTAGATCATAGAGAACATGGAGGAGAAGATTTAGGGAATTTGGAGCCAGATTGTGAATGCCTTTACTTGCCAAACAGGATTTCACATTTGAATCTAGAGGTAGTAGGAGGCCATTGAAATTGATTGAGAACAGGAATGACACGGTCAACCCTGTGCTTTTGGAAAAATCACTTCAGTGTCTATGAGGAGGATGGGCTGGAAAGGGAGGGGATTTTGAGACATAGAGACCAGTTAGAAGGTGAATGGAATAGTATCAGTGAAAAAGAACGAGAACTTGACTTAGGGTGGTAGCTTTGGGGGTAGAGAGAAGGGGACACTCAATTTCATTGATATTGGATCAAGTTGACATAGAGGCACCTTCAAAGGGAGAGTACAAGAAGCGGGTGCGTATCTCAGAGCGTTGTCCACTCTCATTACACTCTAATCTTTGAGGGGAGCAGAATTTGCTCTGCCATTCAAGGAGCACAATGAGACTCCTGGGGCCCAGTGGGAGTATTGGGGAAAGCCCAAACGTTAAACGAGTCCTATTGGTGGATCGAAGCCATCAGACTAATTTGGGGCCATTCAAGCTGCTTGTACCTGAATAGATTTGCCAGCTGTTTTCAGACTAGACTAATTAGCCAGTGATTTGGGTATTGAGCTAGAAGATTGGCTCCCAAAGCCTGGGGAAGCCGTTGATGCTGAACCATTTGTAATCTGCTATAATAAGCTGGTTTAAACCTCACTCTCCCGGCAGAAATTCCCTTGGTATAAAATGAGCCATTGCAGATGGTGGCGTTTGATGGAATGCCATCATCAGCATCAGCATCATCTTTCATCTCTCACCCCACCCACTCTCCCATAGAATGTAAGGTCCTTGAGGCCAAGGACTGTTTCATTTCATAGCCTCAGAGTCTTTTGCTGTGCCTGGCATTTAGTGGCCACTTAATAAGTGCTCATTCACAGATCATAGCTCTAGAGGAACTTCAGAGGTCATCTAATCCAGTGCCCTCATTTTACTAAGTCCCAGGAAAGCAACTTGCCCAAGGTGACACAGGGAGGACACATCAGAGACAGGGTTTGAAAAAAGGTCCTTTGATTCCAGAACCCGTGTTTTTTCCACAGTCCAAGCTAGCTCTCACCCTTCTTATTATCACCATTTTCCTCACCATGTCATAGATTCAGAGCTGGAATACAATCCAACCAGTATTTAGTGAGTGCCTAATATGTGCTAGGCTCTGTACTATGTGCTAGAGCTACAAAGGAAAAAACAGTCCTTACACTCCAGGAGCTTACAGTTTATCAAAGGAGACCCTGTCAGTACTACTGTAAGGAACTTTGAGATCATTTAGTCCAACCTCCTAATTTTGACTGAGGTCGAATTGAGGGTTAAAAAGGGAGGTATGGCTTGCCTGTGGTCACATGGTCAGTAAATAACAGAACCAGGGGTCTTCACCATCATGACCATCACTTAGCATTTCTAGAGCTCTCAATCATTCCAGATGTCAATAGAATGTGGCCCCATTACTGAACAGTTTCTTTGTTCAAAGTCATGTGATAATAAAGAATAGAAAGGAAGAAAAAAACAGGGAGTTTTGCTTCAGTTACAATTTGCATGTCGTTCTTGAAAAATAAGTCTAGCAGTGATGACTAATTAGCATGGGTTGGATGTGCTTGACCTATGTCTCAATCTAAGATTTTGTCTCACTCTTTCTTGGCTAACTGTTTTGCTTTTCTCTTAGAGCTTTCCCCTTTTTCTTTTCTCTTACAGCTTTTGTTGTTCCATTAGCATCCAAGAATTTCTAACCCAGCCTTTGCTCCATATTGACTGAAGGGTAGTGGGTCTGTTTTGTTGTTGGTTCAGTTTCTTCAAGGGGAGAAAAGATTTCACTTAATTGAAAAAAGGCAGGGAAGTCAAGTGGTTACTTTCACTCCCCCTTTTGCGGACCCTGTCAAATCCCTACTCCTTCCAATGTTCCTTCTCCTTCTTGTTCCAGTCTGGGTCTTGGCCTCACGTGGCCTCAGGAGGAAGGAGCGGTTATTTCTGAGTTCTGCATTTCAGTTACTGCTTAAGCTTGTGATGAAACCTCTGCCATTGTAACAGTGCCTGTTCTCACCCCTGTGACTCATGAGGCAGCATGGTATAGAAGAAAAAGTAAAGGCCTGAGGCCAGGGGAGCTGGGTTCAGATCCTGCCTGTGACACTCCATTCCCTGTTGGACCTTGGACAAGTCACTAGGCCCAGAATGGTTTATCTAGATGGCCTCTGAGCTTCCTCCAGCTCTAAATCTGTGATGATGATTTTACCCAATCATTTCTGAGGTTTCTCTAGGCACAGAACTGTGCTCCATTTGAAATGTTGGTTCGTTAGACAGCATGATGTTATTTCTGGCTTCTGGGGTGATAGAATCACAAAACATAAAAGCTGGAGGCTACTTCACAACATAGAATGCTAGATACTCCATAATTATAATGACCAAACTCTGCTCTGAAGAAAAGATGAGAAAAAGACCCTCTTTCCCTTCTGTGGCCTTCCGTGGTCTTTCATGGCAGAGGTGGCTACTATAGGTGAAGAACAATGCATATGCCATCAGACTCAGTTGAGGGGTTTGTTAGTTTGACTAAACTGCCTTTTTCCCTCTTTCTTTTAAATCTGTTTTTTTCTATCTTAAGGGATAGCTCTTCAAGTAGACTAAGAGGGAGGGAGGTATTTGGAAATTAAAGGGATGTAAAGACAAGATCTATCAGTACAAATTAAAAAGGGAAAAAATGAGGAAAAATGTAGAATGTTAAAGAAGGGACCCAGGATGCTTCTATCAGATATAGAAGGAACAGATGGCAAATGTCAGAGCAAGAGGGAGAATGTTAGACCATAAACCAAAAACCGTCTTTGCATCATGGACCCTTTTCACAATCCAGGGAAGCTTATAGTCCTCTTCTCAGGATAATGTTTTAAAGGCATAAAATAAAATACACAGCATTACAGAGAAAACTATCTATATTAAGATATTATTATCTATGTATGCATGTGTGTATATATATATGTGTGTATATATATATATATCATACATGTTTCTTGGATCCTCAGTTGAAAACTCTGCCACAGATAGGCAGTGCCTGGCACATGTTAGCTTATGAACGAATATTTATGGAACTAGATTGAATTGAATTAGAGAGAATTGGATGATATCTTAGACTATGGAACATAAAATGTTTGAGCTGGAATGGACTTAAGAATGAACGATTTAGAATGTTATGATAGAAAGAGCCCTTAGAATGTAGGACAGAGAATGTTAGAAATGGGAGGGACCTTGGAATGTAGATCATAGGGTGTTAGAACTGAAAGAGACTTGAGAACATAGACCTCCGATCTGAAGGGTTCAAGAGCGCAGCAATCAATGAACATTTATTAAATGCTAAATAGAGCCTATCAGAGCTGGAAAGAATCTCAAAATCCCAGACCCCTAGAGTGACAGATCTGGGAGGGACCTTGGAATCACCCAGTCCAACCACCTCTTTTGACTTATTTGTTGTTCTGAGGATAGCACTGCCGATGCTTTTACTTCAGAAGCTGAGTATTCCAATTGGGATGTCTGTTTCTCATTGACAAGAAGGAGAACCCAGGAATATCTTTGTAATCCTGTATGCGAAAACAGAAGGATTATGTGAAATGTTGGAGTTCAGTATTTTAAACTAAGTTAAAAGAAAGAAAGATACCCTTGATTGCACCTGAGGTAACTGTCAGTAGCATTTTACTACTCCCCATCATTTGTGCACTATAATTGTATTTTCTTTCCACCTCCCTTCCCTTCCCTTTCCCTCCCCTCCACTCTCCCCTCTTCTCTCAGAAGAAAGGTCAGACAAGGTTGAGTGACTTGCCCAAGTCATAAAAATAATATATAACAGAACTGAGACCTGAATCAAGGAGGCTTTTCTTTAGTCAGTCTTCTTTTCACTGTTCCCTGCTGCCAAGTTTGAAGGAGTTAAAACAGAAGTCCAATAGGCCCTGGGTTCCAAGTGAAACTAAGTCTCTCCTTTGGTCTCGTTTCTCAAATGTAATCACTTCTTGTCTCTAATCTCACTTCCTCTTTTGAGGGGGTTTGAATAGAGGAAGTACCTGGTTGTGTTTGCCATTTAGGAACTAGCCGGTGTGGTGTGTGGGAGTGGGGAGGTATATGTGTAGGATCATAAGATTTCAAATTTGAACAGACCTTGGAGACCATCTGATCCAATTCCCTGATTTTATAGATAGAGGAGCTGAGGGCCAGAAGGGAAAGGAATTTGTCTCACCATCACACAAGTAGTAAATAGCAGAGCCATGATTAAAATCAAGGCTTTGGAATCCAGACCCCTCACATTTTCAACAAACATTACTAAGCACCACATACACATATACATATATATATATATATACACGTATATGTATGTGTTTCTCCCTGTGCTAAGGATACTATAAATACACACATAATATTAACATTTATTATTTGTGTATAATACTAAAGACATATAGTATCCTTAATATTATATAACATCATACATATTATACTTAGCATAGCATTATTTCTATGTATATATACATATATGTGTATGTGTACACATATGTGTATCTATATATGTGTACATATATAAACATACATATATACATATGTATGTATATATACATATATACACACATAAATACATGTGTATGCTAAGTGCTGGGAGTACAAAGGTCGACAATGATATGGCCCCTACCCTAAAGAATAACTATTTTCAAGTGTAAGACTCATTTTCTCCACACAGTCACTGAAGTGATTTTCCTCCTACTCACTCTGTTCCACTAGCTTCCTATGACCCATAGGACAAAATATGACTGTTATATGTTCCCCTCCCCACCCCCTTCATGAAGCCCAACGTGGCCTTCTCACTGCCCCTCCCCCAGGGAACTGTCTCCCTTCTGTGTCTCCAGGCTGACTCTCCCCCAGCTCTTGGAATCCCTGCTTTCCCCCAAGACTCTGCTCGAGCACCGCCTTCTACACGAGTCCCTTTCCTTGGTTCATTCATCTGCTAGCATCTTCTCTCTTAAAATTGCATTAAAAATTGCAATGGTTTTTATATACCTAGGCATCTTAATATTTTCTCTCCATTAGAGTACAACTTCTTGAGGGTAGGGATTTTTACTTTTCCTTTATGTCTCTGATGCCTCCGTAAAACTTGATTGACTGAATGGTATACAGACAGAAAATGTGGTATGGTGGACAAAGGTCAGCCCTTTAATCAGAAAATACAGGATTCAATGTGACACATGCTAGCTACACACAGTACCGTGGGTAGCTAAAATTACAGAGAAGTTGCTGATTTGCATTGATGGAAGAAGTTTCCATACTAAGAACGCTAGCACCAATGAAATAGAGGTCTGGAACTCCACCTCCAATCCCAAGAAAAAATGATATGTACATAGCTAAGTATAATTGAAGGGAGAGAGTGACTAGGGACAAAGGAAAAGTTCCTCAGAAAAAAAAAGACAAAATCCAGATAACATGTTTATGTAACTTTCGAGGAGGGTGTGAGCCCTTTCGGTTGAGCACATTAGGGAAGAGGATCATACATTTAGAGCCAGAAAGGGCCTCCAGCTACCTGGGCAGGACCCCTTCTCCCCTCCCATCCCATAACACCTTTCACAAGTGGCCATTGAGCCTCCAATGATTAGGAACCCGTTGTCTTAATCGCTGAAGGTTTAGGGTCAGGGAATAGATTGGATCAAAACTGAGCTTCAGAAGACAGTGCAGAAGGGATGAAAGGGGGGAGGTGAAAGGGGAGCATATGGGGATGGAGACAGGCTAGGAGGCCTTTAAATAGATTAGGTATAAGGGAAGGAGACTCTGGACAGGGCCAGTCTTAGTCTATGCAGAAGAATCAGAGAGAGAACCACAATGAGGCTGTCTCTTGGAGGTCAGGGAGGTGACCTTCTTGAGAGACTGGATGGCTACCTTTGAGGGAAAGAAGTGTACCATGGGAATTTGAGGGTTCTCCAGGTTCCTCAGGCCTAAGCCGAATCTCAATTCTGACGGGGGTGGCAGAGTTTGGGTTGTAGCTGCTTGAGTAGAACCCGGCCTCCTCCTGGTTTCCTGCACAAGGGGTTGAGCTAAAGTGGAGGTGGATCCTATTTCTCTGGTCTCTGGGAAGGGGCAGGAGAATATTGTAGTGGACAAGGGGGTATTTAAATATTAATGGTGGTTAAGGGCTGGGCATGAGTGAGGAAAGCCTGGGCAAAGGCTGAGTCAGGTCTGAATATTTATGGTTTGACAACAAATTTAGTGCTTTGAGGAAAGTTGTGAGAATGGATAGTCCTACAGTTCCCTCTGATTTTTGTTAGATAGGGAAGATGGCAACATTTTAGGAATTACTAAGCATTAGTCAGTTATCTCATAGCTGGGATAAACAGCAAAGGGGATGAGACAAAAAAGGTAACAAATGTTGATCATGGAGAATTATAGCTAGTTTTAAGAGATAAGGGGAAGTTGGAATGCGTGGGGAAGGCTTTGAAATGTACCGTAGTAACCTTAGGACTTCATGGGCATATGTGGTGAAGGGGGCAATGTTGTGGGAGATGCCTTCAGGCTTTGGGGGTCAGGAGAGACTGCAGAGAAAATGCCTGTGTGGATTAGGAAAAGCATCTGTAGTGGGTGATTGCGATTGTAAAGGGCCTTAAAGTCATGCCACATGAGAAACAACTGAAGAAATAGGAGGTGTCTGCCTCCAGGTTGATTGGCCTGAGACACAGCTGTGAGCCCTTTGGGCAAGAAGAGTACAAAAGAGGAGAATTCAGGCAGATAGTCACCTCTCCTACTGTCTGGGCTGAATGTGCTAAGCTTATAGAGCCAGGAGATTAATCTCCTGAGACCCCAGAAAACCTTATTGGGTTGTTTGGGTTTTTTTGACGCAATCAGGATTAAATGACTTGCCCTGGGTCACACAGCTACTAAACATCTGAGGGCAGATTTGAACATACGTCCTCTTGACTCAAGGGCCAGGGCTTTATCCACTGTGCCACCTAGCTGCCCCTGAACCTTCTTGTTGATTCCTTTAGTCTCTTTGTTGGGGGCCAACCCCCTAGAGAACTGATTTTACCTAGGAATACTTGAAGATATTTTTATTAAATGGATTTCTATACAGAACCTATGTCTCCCCTATGAGAATGGAAGCTTTTGGAGGGCAGGGACAGTTTCATTGATTGTACCTGTATTTGCAGTGCTCAACACAGTGCCTGGCACATAGTAAGTACCTGATATATGCATAGGATTCTTGTTCAGCTACATATCGGACCTGATGATTTCTGAGGTTCCTTTAAAGTTTGAGGCTCTGTGATTTGTTAGAAAGGTCTCATGACCCTTGGAGAGAGGCAGGGTGCACAGGAGATGGAGAGGCAATGGGAAATAGTGGGTGTAGAGTTGATAGGGAGACCTGGAGTCATGAAGAGTTGGGTTCAAACCCTGCTTCAGTCATTTACAAGCTTTGTGACCCCAGGCAAATTTCTTAACCCTGGGCCTCAATTTACCCATCTGAAAAATGAAGGGATTGAACTAGATGACCTCCAAGGTTCCTTCTAGTTCCAAATTTATGATCTTTTGCTCTCATTTAATCTGCATAAGATGACATTTCCTAGGGGGCTGAGGACAGGGAGGCCAAAAGAAAAGGATAAATGGGGGAAGAAAAAATGGATTAGAAAGAAAAAAATGGAGGGACAGCTTGGTGTAGTGGAAAAGACAGTAGTCTTAGAGTCAGGAGCACCTGGGTCCATATCCTCTTTTAGCCATTTAGTGACTGTGTGACCTTGGTCAAGTCACTTCATTCCCTGGGCCTCTGTAAAATTTGGGGGTTAGCCTTGATGACCTCTAAGTTTTTCTGAATCAATGATCCTTGGCAGCCTCTGGGTAAATGAATTAGATTGTAAGTAAAGGTTACATTCTGATCCCATGATCAAGTGAAATCACATGAGATTAAAAAAGCTGCTTAGAAGCACCTTTCATGTCTAGGTTTCTGCACCACTTTGAAAGCCTTGCCCTCTCTCAGATGTGGGATGGTGAAGCCATAATTGGAGAATAAGTTGAAACGCAAACACAGAGGATAGAGGGAAAAGAGATTCATCTCCTGGCTCCCTAAACTTAACACATTCAGCCCAGACAGCAGGGGAGGTGTCTGTCTGCCTGAACTCTCTGCTCCTGAGCGCACAAAATTAGTGGGTCAGGAAGACCCAAGTTCAAACTCGGCCTCGGACGCTAGATGTGTGACCCTGGGCAAGTCATTTAACCACTGTCTGCCTCAGGTTTTGAGGGGCACTTTGTCCCTGGCTTGGAGCAAATGCTTAGTAAATGCCAGTTTCCTTCCTTCCTTAAGGTAAATGGATTCCCTGAGAAGCTCTCCTAACAATGAGATTCCCAGCAGATTTAAAGCTGGAGGTGACTTTAGTTCAACAAGCTTTGGTAATTACCTAATTCCTTTAGCATAAATATAGACCCTCTGGCTTTGAAAACCTTTCACAATTTGCTTTCAACTTGTCTTTCCAAACTTAGTATTTTCCTTCATGAATTCTGCATTCCTTGAAACTCTTGTGACTTGAAGCCAAATGCTCTTTATATTAACCACATCACACATCTTGGTTACAAAATCTAACCTCTGATTGAATACTCTCAGTAACAGGGAACTCTTTACCTCACATGGCAACTGGCTCTATTTTTCAACACCCCTAATTAGTAGACGATTCTTCCTGTCTGTTTCTTATAACCACAGATTTCAGTTCTGCCCTCTGTAGCCACACAGAATAAATCTCAAAGGGAGGGGAAAATTTTGGAAGAATTGACACATTTGCTTAGGGCTGTCCAACAACCTCTGTCTTTGTCTTTTAGCTCTTAAGCAGAAACACAAGTTCCTCTTCTCATGTGTGCCATTGCTTATTGGAGACCAGAAGAATGGTGAGCCCAAAACAGGGAGGAAAAACTAGCTGAATTCCTCCCTCCCAGAGCCACAGATAGGTAAGCCCCCTAATAACTTCAGCAAGAGCAGAAAAATCACAGATTGAGAGCTGGAAGGGACCTCAGAGATCATTTGGTCCCACACTTTCATTTTACAGATGGAGAAACTCAAGTCCAGAGAGGCGAAGAGACATGGTGAGATTGCACAGG
>CM053623.1:449995375-450013722 GCA_028646595.1 Phalanger gymnotis | reverse complement strand
TAAAATAAGTTTTATTGTACTTATTTTAAAAATTTGGAAATTGACATTAATAATCAATCACTAATCAATAAACATTTATTAAGCACCTACTATGCGCCAGGCAATATGCTAAGCACTGGAGATATACAAGGAAGGAATGGACTCTCCACCATCACAAAGAGAAATTTATTCAAATGTTTTGGTGGTTAAGCCAAGACTTGAACCTAGGACTCTGTCATCAAATCTAGTGCTCTTTCCCCTGTATCTTCTCTCCCACCTACGCATCAGGGATCAGACTCATATAAATGGCTGATAGAAGGTTTTCATGGGTTGTTATGTGGGAGGGGTCGCATGTCTCTCTTACCAGATGCCCTGAAGATAGGCACATTGGTGCATCTCTCCCATCCCACTTAGGGTCCCCATTTCAATGCTTAGTTGGGTTCAAGCCCAGTGGCAGGACAGAGATGGGCCTTCTCTGCACATGAGCAAGTATTCTCTGACTTAGGTCCTTGCAGCTCCATGTTTCTGATACTTCGCAGCAGTTTTTAGGGAAATTATAGCAGCTGGTACCACACTACTCCCCAGACTACATCTGGATGACTGTCCCTTCAGACTGGCCAGCCTCTATTTTTGGGAGCTATTGTGGCAACTTCCACTAAGTCCCTGAGCCCTGAGGCTTCTGAATACTTTGAAGCATTAGAGGAGAAGCCTTCTTTTTGGCAGCTTCCATTTTGCTCACCAGTTCTTGAAGAACCTCTGATGAAGTAGCCAGTCCAAAGTTTCCAAATAATTGACCTCCTACATCAGGGGTCTGTGATTTCACTAGGGAGGAACTTACATTGCTGATAGAGATTTTGACCCCTTCTAATACTAATAGTCTTCCTGAGTTGTTGTGGATGAAATCTCGTCTTGGCTAGCCTGTTGGTAATGCATATTTCTGGATCAAATGATACAGCTGATCTAAAATGTTTTGCAGACCTTAAAGGGCTATATAAATGTCATAAAGTTATTATTTTTTTATCTTGAATAACAGACACACAACACAGTCTCACTAAGGTTCTAGCTTGGTTGCCTCTGCTAGAAATTTAGTATCTTGGCATAGTCTTGGAGAGCTCAGTGTCATGTCCCAATGATAGAGAACCTTTGTCAAAAAAGGGAGGGAGAAGCAGAATGGTGAATCACAGTCCTGGGGACCAGGCTTCAAGCAGTGTTTCTGCTACTTACTTGTTGGAATTTGGACAAGTCAGTTACCTCTGCCTCAGTTTCCTTATTTATAAATTCAGGGTTTTGGACTCAAGAATTTCTAAAGTCCCTTCTAGCTCATTAAAAATATATACACTTAGAAAAAAACCTTTGAAATAAACATATATTCAATGAACAGCACTTTAAATGACAGCTAGGTGGCCCAGTAGATAGAGGGTTGGTTCTGGAGTCAGGAAGATCTGAGTTCAAATCCAGATTTAGACACTAGTTGTATTACCTTGGACTTAAATCATTTAACCTCTGCCTCACTTTTTCTTATCTGTAACATGGGAATAGTAATAGCACCTACCTCCCAGGGTTGTTGTGAGGGTCAAATGAGATAATTTTTGTAAAGTACTTTGCATGATGCCAGGCACAGATTAAGCCCCATATAGATGTTATCTATTATTGTGATTTTTCATAAATGTACATTTAAAAAAGTATGTGCTTTAATAAATGTATATTCTTTCACTAAAGTCAGAAGCTTCTACCTTCTGTGACTAGAGATAGTGAGCCTGGGTTCTTGAAGGTCATGCCAGTAGGATGGCAGTATTGTAAAGAGGAACCGAATTTAAAATAAGGAACTCTGGTGAGGGAGCTTGGTGGTTTAGTGGGTAGAGCTCTGGGCCTGCAGTCAAGAAGATGTGAGTTCAAATTCAACCTCAGCCACTTAACTAGCTATGTGACCCTGGGCAAGCCATCTAACCTGTGCTTGCTTCAGTGTCCTCAAAAGCAAAATGGGGATGATAATGACATCTATCTCACAGGGTCCTTATAGGAATCAAATGAGATATTTGTAAAGCACTTTGTGTCATGCTTGGCACATAATAGGAGCTTAATACTTGCTTATTTCCTCCCCTGCCCACTTGAGGTTGAATCCTGCCTCTGCCACTTGCTACCTTGGTGACCTTGGACAAATCATCTAACATTCATGGGCCTCAGTTTCTTCATCTGTAAATGAAGGGGTGCTGCTAAAGGACCTTTAGGGTACTTTCTTGCTCTAAATCTGTGACTAGATGACTGAGAGTTTAAACTCTCTTGAGTCCTGCCAACTAGCAATGTTTTCCAGTGAGATACTCAGGATACAAAATGTGTCTTTTGTTCTAGAATCATCCTGGCTAGCTTAGAGAAGCTCCACAGCTGTCTGAGTACAGAGGAATACATTCTACACCTGTAAAAATTCCCAAAGACCAAGACCTAATTAAGTGGAGAGGTGTCACTTGCACTAATAAAACAATAGATGCCCGAGGCATTTGAATAAGTATATATAAAAATGGGGTTGGCGTCAGGAAGACCTGAGTTGGAATCCTGCCTCAGACACTTAGCAGCACTGTGATCCTGGGTAAACCATAACTGTCTCAGTTTCATTATCTGCAAAATGGGAATAATGAAAGTACCTACCTCCTATGGTTGTTGTGAGGATCAAATAAGATATTTGTAAAGTGCTTTGCAAACATTAAAACACTATATAAGTATTATTAGCATTACTACATTTATCTATTTGTACACAAACTTTCAGCAGGAGAACAAATCTAGATTAGCCAGGCACATGATCTAGTCTATCAGACAGCTACGTCCAGGTGTTCCAGCCCTGGCAGCTACTCACAGTTGGCCATCATGCTGGCAGCCTTCCTAGGCTAGCAGGATTGTTCTTGTCTGTTATCCAGCTCTTTGGAGACAGGGCAGGTAGGAGCACCTCCACAGAGTACAGTAACCTAGGCAATTATAGTAGGCATGCAGGCTCCCTGGTGGGATGAGCTGGGACCAGAGGTAGGCTGGGCGGGAGGGCACTTAGGGCTTAAGCCACAAGGGGCCCAACAAAGGACACTTCTTAGTGACTTTTTGTAAGTATACCTAGTAATGCCAGGAAATTCAGCTCAACACTAATGGGATTCACTCTGTGGTAAGTCAAATTATTTGAATTACAGGGAAAGCTCACACTTTCTGATAAACGGGAACACACAAGACATACAATTTTCAACCACTGATGTTTTGTTGATATGTTAAGATTGTAAGTACACTGAAATCTCATCTTCTAAAGACTTGTGGGGATTTTAGAGTCCACCTAGTTCAACCTTCTCATTTCACACGAAGAAGCTGAGGCTTAGGGACGTTAATCAATTTGCCCGAAGTTCCACAGATGATAGACACCAGAAGAGGAATTTGAAATCAAATCTTCTTAACTTAAAGTGCATCACTGTCTCTGCTACACCAATGCAATAACTATCTCCCTTAACTATGGGTGGGGCATGGTTCTTAAGCAGTCACAATAAAGGGGGAATTCTAACAGGAAAAACAGGACATTTTGACTCTGTAAAAATTAAGCTTTTATACAAATGAAAGCAATCCATCCAGAATTTAAAAAAAGGATATTGAACAGGA
Source organism: Phalanger gymnotis (assembly GCA_028646595.1). Classification (NCBI taxonomy): domain Eukaryota; kingdom Metazoa; phylum Chordata; class Mammalia; order Diprotodontia; family Phalangeridae; genus Phalanger; species Phalanger gymnotis. Next base: position 450,010,119 of record CM053623.1, on the reverse strand, counting down.
ACATTGTCATTAAATCTCTGATAAAATTTTGATGTTAAACAGGTGGATGAAATTCAGACTAAGACACTAGGAACAGTCAATTTTCTGTTTTAATATTTCTCCCCAATTATATGTAAAAACAATTTTAAACATTCTTTTTTCAAATTTTTGAGTTCCAAATGCCCTCTTTTCTTTCCTCCTCTTTCTCCCTACTTGAGAAGGCAAGTAATTTTGATAGAGGTTATACGTGTGCAGTCATGCAAAACATTTCCATATTAGTCATGTTATGAAAGAAAACACACCCAAAAAATCCCAAGAAAAATAAAATAAAGAAAAGGTACGCTTCAATCTGCATTCAGACTTCATTAGTTCTTTCTCTAGGGATGGATAGCATTTTTCGTAATAGGTATTGCTAAGAATAGCTAAGTCACCCACAGTTGAATATCATACAATATTGCTGTTTCTGTATATAATGTTCTTTTGGGAACAGGCAGTTTTCGAAAAAAAAAAAGCCAATTGTCAGTGACCACTCAGAAGGGAGAGAGAAACGGATTCAAAAGAACTCTCAGGTACTACTTCATGTCTATACAACTGCCAGAGAATGTAAGAGGTGACAAAGTTGATTGCTAGCTGGGATGTGGGGAAGCAGACAAGGCAAGTGACTGAGGCTGGAGCTGTGAATTGGTTTCACCATTGTCAAGAAATTTTATTCTATAAAATATGCAAAGTTTGTACCCTTTGGGGCAATACTTCTTTGAATTTTATACTCAAAGGCAGTTATCAAAATGTAGAAAAGTTTTTTCTACCACACAAAAATGTAGAACTAGTTATAATAAATAGAAGACCCAAACCGTAGACACAATACATTCAATAAATGCACTAAATTGGTTATGGTACATGAGTTCTATGGCATATGATTGTGCTGTAAGGAATTCCAAATATTAAAGATTGCCCCCCAAAATAAAACAATAAGCATGGGGAGATGTAAGACATAGTTGAGAGAAAAATAAAAAAGCAGAAAGCTGAGAACAACACATACTCCGACTAAAGCTATACAAAGAAAGCTAACATCCATGAGAAAAAACCAGACAAAACGCAAGGTAAATATCATGAATAAATGTGGTGCTACCTTGTAAAAATCAATACCAATGATTTTTGTTGCTTTGGTTGATTGAGAAGTAACAAAAGGACTCAGTTATATGTCCATTAATTCACAACTACATTTTATGTTAGTTTCTCTTATTGTTTGAGGGGTGGGCATTTTTGTTTTGTGTATGATGTGTTTTTTGATTGACAGGTTGTGTTGTTGTCTTTTCATTTTGTTTATATTATCTTCCTTTGCTACTTGACTTATTTATTTGATTTTTGTTATTGTTCAGTTGTCTTTCAGTTATATCTAACTCTTTATGACCCCATTTGGCGTTTTCTTGGAAAAGATACTGGAGTGGTTTGCCATTTCCTTCTCCAGCTCATTTTACATCTGAGGAAGCTGAGGCAAACTGGATTAAGTGATTTGTCCAGGGTCACACAGTTAGTATCTGAGGCTGTATTTGAATTCATGAAGATCTTTTTGATTCCAAGACTAATGCTTTATCCATTGCCCCACTTAGCTGCTCCATTTATTTGACTGCCCATATGTACTAATGGAAATGAAAACATTTATCAATGGTAAAAGGAAAAAAAAAGATCAGCAGAGGCAGAAATGTAAGCAAACGTGTCATTGGAGCATACTTCAGATAGAAAGAGGAAACAGGTAAGAAGCCACAGAGACAGATCTCAAAACTGGGCATTTGCACATCACATAGTTGCCACGGGAGGAGGGGACAGTGCTCAGTTATCTTGATACCTGCTGGAATTCTCAACTTGCTCAAACCAGAATACCTAATAATTGAATGTCTGGCATTTATGAAAAAATTCATCCTTTGAAAGGTAGAAAAACCAATAGTAGGGATAAAAAGACAAAAATAAAAACAAGTCCTGCCCTGAAAGAACTTTCATTTTGCTTGGGAATATGACACGTTAAAAGATAGTTCTGACATCATTCAAAGAGGTGGGAAAGAAAACTAATTTAACCTTTGGGAGTACTGCTGGTCACTAAGCTGACCCAGTTGGTCAATAATAAAATCCAGGCACTCTCAACACTAGAGAATACTTGAAGGAGGCCTCTGAGGTCTCTTTCAGCTCCACATCTTTGATTTTACTGTCTTTCTGATATGATTTTTGTTTCAGGTCGTCGCTCCATTTAGCATTTTTTATGGAGAGTAATGTATGATGTTCATCCACCTTTGTTATCTATTCAAGTGTTATACAGTTTCCCTAACAGTTTTTCCCAAATGATGAATTTCTGCCCCACTGTTGGGCTTTTAAAGCCTTCCTAATGTGGCCCCTGGCTGCCTTTCCAGGCTTCACTTGGCTGCAACATTAACTGTTTTGTACCCCTTCTTCCATCTCTGTGTCTTCTTGCTGGCTGTCCCTCATGCTTAGACTGCCCTCCCTCCTCACCTCTGTCTCCTGGCTCCTCTGACTTATAGATTCAGCTCCAATCTCACCTTCTTCAGGAGACCTTTCCAGGCTCCTCCCTTCTTTCCACTGCCCACTGCTAGGGCTCTCCCCAGGAGAATGCCTTCTATTTTTGCTCTACATTTCTTGTATGTAAAGTGTTTTGCTTATTATCTTCCCCATGAGAATGTGAGTCGCTTGTAGGCAGGAATCTTATTTTTGCCTTGGGCACAGCCCAGTGCCTGACACATGCTAGGAACTTCACTAAAAATTGTCGACCGAGTAAGATAGAAGTTCTATCTGTTTTCTGCCAAATTGCTCTTTAGTGTTCCCAGAAGTTCTTGTCAAATAGGGCAATGTCTTCCTTTGTTTTGTTAAAGTATGTTTTGAATTTATGTAGGCTAAGAGTAGGTCTTGGCTTCCAGATACTTATGCATATTGTACTTATTTTGAGGGGCCGCTAGGTGGCACCAGAGTACATAGAGCACCGGACCCGAAGTTAGGTAAACTCATCTTCCTGGGTTCAAATCTAGCCTCAGACACTTACTAGCTGTATGACCTTGGGCAAGTCACAACCCTGATTGCCTTTAAGGAAAAAAAAAGATCTTACTAGGTGCCAGCCATTATGCTATGTTCTAGGACACAAAGAAAGGCAAAAACAGTCACTGACCTCAAAGAATTAATAATCTAGTAGAGGAAACAATATGCAATCAATCTGAGATGTTTAATAGGTGATAGGACATGGGAAGATGGGGGTCAGGAGAGAGGTTAGTGCTGAATAAATAAATCTGAGAATCATCTTTATAGAGATGATAAGTGAATCCATGAGACCTTATGAGATCATCAAGCAAAACAGTATATAGAGAGAAGAGAAGAGGGACCAGGACAGAACCTTAAAGGATACTCATAGATTTTAGATATGACTTGGATAAAGATCCAGTGAAGTGAATAAGAAGGAGCAGTCAGAGTTGCAAAGAAGAAGGGGCCACATTAGGAAGCAATGTCACCAAAGCCTAAAGAAAAGAAAGTATCAAGGAAAATTTAATGATGAACAGTTTATGCTGCAGAGAGAACCAGAAGAATGAGGGTCCAAAAAAGGCCATTAGATCAATTTCCACTGAATGATGAGATTGGAAGCCAGACCACAGGGATTTTAGAAGAGAATGAGGAGGAAGGAAGTGAGGGCATGAATTATAAATGGGTTTCTCAAGTTTAAATATCAGAACTGGTCAAACCATTCTGGAGAACAGTTTGGAACTAAGTCCAAAGAACTATCAAACTCTGACTACCCTTTGACCTAGAAATACCACTACTAGGCCTGTATCCCAAAGAGATCAAAGAAAAGGGAAAAGAACTTTATGTACAAAAAAATTTGTAGCCACTCTTTGTGGTGTCAAAAAATTGGAAATCGAGGGGATGTCCATCAATTGGAGAATGACTGAACAACTTGTGGTATATTATTATGATGGAAATATTATTGTACTGTAAGAAATGACAAGAAGAATGTTTTCAGAAAAACCTGAGAAGACTTATATGAACTGATGCAAAATGAAGTGAGCAGAACCAGGACAACATTTTCTATAGGAGCAGCAGTACAATAACAGCAATCAACTGTGAAAGACTTAGCTACTCTGATCATTACGAAGATCTAAGACAATTCCAAAAAAACTCATGACGAAAAATACTATCCACTCCCAGAGAGAAAACTGATGAATTCTGAGTGCAGATTAAAGCATATTGTTTTTAATTTCTTTATTTTTCTTGCTTCTTTTTTTGCAACATGGCTAATACAGAAATATTTTCTGCATGACTTCATCTGTATAATGTATATTACTTACCTTCTCAATGGGTGGAGAAGGGAGAAAATTTGGAGCTCAAAAAACCTTTTTTTCAAAAAAAGGAATTTTAACCACCAAAGGGAGGAAAGGTATAGGGCAATAAGTAGCAGAGATGGATGGCTCAGTTGAGGGTTTTTTTGAGCTTGAGGGAGATGACAGGAATGTTTGTAGGCAGTAGAGAAGCGGCCAGTAGAGTAGGAATATTAGTGAGGGAGCAGAAATGATAGAAAGGGCAATCTACTAGAGAAGGCACATTAGAATGAGATCACATATGCATGTAGAAGGGCTTATCTTGGCAAGAAGGGCTACCTCTCCATGGGAGATGGGGTGAAGGAGGAGAGAGTGAGTAAAGGTTTCTGAGATTAGGAGGAAGGTGAAGAGGTGGCTCTCAGTGAAATGTCTCCATATTTCCAGTGAAATAAGGGTAGGGTTCTTAGATAAGAGGATGGTAGTAAGGGGAGCTATGGGAAGTTCAAGGAGTGATGAAATGGTTTGGAAAAGGTCATATGATGACTGGGATAGTGGTGTAAAAGATTGCTTTGTTGTAGTGAGAGCCCAGTTGGAATTATGTATCATAAATTTATGGTGCAGCAGAAGAGCAAGACATAAAATTAATCCACAAAATTATTAGTTTTTCTGGAAATTACTAAGAACCGAAAAAGAAGGTTGTAAATGTAAGATTTTTGTTAGTAGTTTTTGGAGTCCGGTTTTCTAGGATCCATGGCCATAAACAATCTCTTGTCCCTAGGTGTTAGATATGAGTTCTGTGGTTCAAAACATCTCCACCATGTCCTGTGTAGATTGTAAGGGCCAGGTGTCAGCTGTTTAGATTGTAAAGGTCAGGACCCTGGAGGAGTGGAGTACAAGTATAAAGCAGGTGGGCACTTGTCAGTGAGTGAGGAATCTGTAGGGTTGAAATGCACAGGCTAGGATGCTGTGTGTGCCTTGATTGGCCCCCAAGTTGTGCCTGTCTCGATTGGCCCCATGGAGATGTAGGAGGAGTTGCCCTGTCTCGACAGAATGCTGTAGGAGTTAGTGCTCAGAAAACCTTGTGAGAAGGTTGGACAGAATAAAGTTTGCATTGTTTAATTGTTAACCCCTTTGAAGCTGTGTTTCCTTTACAAAAGCAGATCAAAGAACCTGTGCTAGCAGGCCATCCTGGGTGTGCTAGGGTGCTTGCTAATACAAAAATATCCGGAGATTCTATTCAAAACAAGTTATGGCTGTTCAGTTGTGTTTGACTCATCCCTTTCGGATTTTTCTTGGCAAAGATACTGGAGTGGTTTGCCATTTCCTTCTCCATCTTATTTTACAGATGAGGAAACTGAGGCGAGCAGGGTTAAGTGATTTGCCTAGGGTCACACCGTTAATAAGCGTCTGAGGCCAGTGCTCTATCCACTGCGCCACCTAGCTGCTCCACATAGTAAGATCTTAAAAATGCTTATGGACTTGTCTTGACTTTACTGAAGCACTTACCACGTACCAGACACTGTGCGAAGACCTGGATGTGCAAAACAGGTACAACGACAACAACAAAACCACCCCTGCTCTCAAGAGGGAGATAAAACCTAAATAACTATGTAAAAACAAACTAGAGATAGGATAATTGAAGCTAATCAACAGAGGGAAAGCACGAGCATTGAAGAGACCCTAAGGGATGGTAGCTGGCACCTGAACAAAGTCAGGAGGCAGAAATGAGGAGGGAAAGAATCCCAAGCAACTGGGACAGCCTGAAAATTCCCCAAGTCAGGAGAGAGAGTGTCTTTGTAGAACAGCCAGGAGACTAGTGTTGAAGGGGGAAGTGGAGGATTGCTGGGAAGGTGTATGTGAGTAGGTGGGGGACATATGCTAGAAGTGCAGCTTCTGTGGTTTTGAAAGGTGAAACAATAAACAATAGTCACAGTCAGATAAGTTCATAAGATCATAGATTTAGGGTGGGAAGTGGTTTCAGAGGTCACTTTGTCTAGCCTTCCTCCTCCATTTTATAGATAAGGACACTGAAACCCAGGGAGGGGCAAGCGATATGTGGTGCAGCTGTGATCCACCCCAGATCCTCTGGTGCTTGATTTGTGCATTCTTGCCATAGCGTTAGCTGCCTCTAAATTATTTGACCCTTGTCAGAGAAACCAGTAGTTAGAACTTAGTTCACCACATAGAGGACATAGTTGAATAATGTGGAGCAAACCAACAGGGATTTTATGGCTCTTAAGATCTGGCTACAAAGTTCATAAGGCAGCTGGGTGGTGCTGGGTTGTATGGGTTGTTCTAGGAGGACAAGTGCCTCTGGTGTGAGGGCTTGCTGAGTCCTTTTCAAGACTGCTCATCCACCCTTGGTGTCCATCTGTCGCCCACCCTCTAAGAAGCTATAATATGTATGCACAGCAGCCACATCCTGGTAAACTGCCCAGACAGATGGGCTAAATCAGGTTGAGGGTAACCCACTGGCCTCAAACCTGTCAGTGAGTTAGGGTGATGTCTACCCCAAGCCTGTGAAGACTTCCCCTAGGGGAATGGGCGGATGAGAACAGTTTATTCCAAAGGCCATGAAGGCTGCTGAAGCAGGTGCTGAAGAGTACTTAGAGCTTGGTTAGACATTGAAGACACCAAGGTCATCCCCTGCATCCTGGACCATTACCAGTCTTGCCACTGGACTTCATTGACTCTGGAAGAAAGAATGAAGCTGGTGACTTTGAGCAATTCTGCTTCACTTAAATTCAAGTCAAGACATCAGCCTGTGATGTCACTGGTCCTCTTTGAAACCGAGGACCTGCACAGGGAATAAGATTTGGGGCCTGAAGCTAGGAAGATTCATCTTCTTGAGTTCAAATCTGTCCTCCAAAATTTAGTAGCTGTGTAACACTGGTATGTGGGACAAAAAACTAAACTCAAAATTAAACTCGGAGTCTACTCAAGTAGAAAGTAGAAAGTAATTTTAATACAATCCCTCGTGAAAGGGTGGTCTCTGAATGGATAGAAAATTGGTAGGGAGAGCTGGGGCCCAGAGGGCAAAACCCAGCCTCATACTCTAATGTAAACAAGCCCTCGCCCCATCACCACTGGTGTTTTACTCTCATTGGTGGAGTCCAGGCTCACAATTTCATGGAAGTCTGCTACCCTAGGTACAATTTAGCCAATGCCAAACTCTTAAAGACACTTTTTCCCTTATTTGGAGAGGACACAGTTCAGGTAATTTTTAGTAACTTGAAACTTAGGCCTAGCTGTCAATCAGAAGCCCTGAGCCATGCTGAAAGGCCCCCACCCCCATTCATCCCACTTAACTTCCAGAAAGGCCGAGATCCAGATTTCATGAGAGGGCTTCACCATCCCCCTCACTGGGCAAGTCACTTAACTCTCAGTTTCTTCATCTGTAAAATGAACCAGAGAAGGAAATGGCAAACCAGTATCTCCAGTATCTTTGCCAAGGAAACCCCAAAGAGGTCACAGAGAGTTAGACACAACTGAAAAAATGACTCAGTAATAACAACTTCCTGACTCCAAGTCCAACTGAAGCAATCCTTATACTCTCACCCAATTCTGGTATTTGCTGTCTTCTGCAAATATGCTGGAGCATGTGTGGCAAAAGTAAAATCCTGGACAGCTTTTTAGTGACTTGGGGGAAAGTTTGCATTTCTTTTCTGAATTCCTTCTCCAGTGCCTTGTAAAAAGTCTTGGGAAAAATTTATGTGGCACCATTTATAATCAAATTTAGTAATTCACATTCATCCCTATATTCAAAGACCTGGGGATAAAATCTAGCAAAGTAATGACATTTTACAGAATTCTAATAGGATACCACCTGTCTTGTTGCTTGCAAAAAGGGCCTTTTCCCAATCAAAAAAAAAATAAAAGAAAGTAGGAGAAGGGAATGAGTATTTATTAAGTACCTACTTTGTGGTAGGCACCGTGCTAAGTACTTCACAAATATGATCTCGTAAAAAGGAAAAGAAAAACTAAACTTCCCTTTTCAAAGTCAAGCAAAGGCTGTACAAGTTGCAAAAGGGATTGTTATTCACGTGCAAGTTGGATTGGTTGGCCTTTAGGGTTAAATGGGCAGCTAGGTGGCCAAGTGGGTAGAGTGACAGGCCTGGAGTCAGAAAGACTCCTCTTCCTGAGTTCAAATCTGTCCTCAAACATTTACTATCTGTGTGACCCTAGGCAAGTTACTTAACCCTATTAGCCTCAGTTTCCTCATCTGGAAAATGAGCTGGAGAAGGAAATGGCAAACCACTCCAGGAATCCTTGCCAAAAAAAATACCAAAATGGGGTTAGATAGGACTGAACAACAACAAAAAGTTACTACGTGTATCTGAGATTCTGTGACAGTTCTGGCACATTCTTAGATTTCTCCTCTATGCATATGTTTATATTATTACTCCTTGTGATTTGTGGAATTGTCCTCTTCACTCTTACTTCTGTAGTTTATGTTTTCTAAACAGGCTCAGCCCCAAACTTTGGAAAATTTTCTATTGTTTACTGTTAAGCTGCTAATAAATTGCCCTAACTACTTGTCAGAGAGAAAACCAAGTAGTTTAATTAGTAAAATCACCATAACATCAGCAGGCCCAAGTAATCACAGCTGCAGTGTGGTTAAGTTCTTTCTCCCATATTGTGTGGCATTCCCCCCTTTCCCAATGGGGGTGGAACCTCATTTCTTTATGTACTCTTCTGCCCCAGCTGAACCATAAGCAAAGGCAGAAAATCCATTGTCAGCTAAAGCCCAACCTTTCAGTTCTGGAGGCCTTAGGAAAGTCATTGGGCAAACACAAACCACCCCTTTTTCTGCAGCTCTGGTGAGGGGCAAGATCTTAGGCACTCACAGTACTTCCTAGAGGAGTGACTATCCAGTAACTGAGGCACGATCAGCCTGAATCATGGACCAGACAATGCCTGGAATTCTTGGCTGTTTCATTCTCTTTCAGAGAGTGGTGAGAAGGGATCTTGCAAACTTCCTGCTCCTTGGGGGCTCCTTAAAGGAGAAGAGGACTTTCGATATCTGGGAGCTCAGGCTGGAAGCAGTATCCTTCTCTCTTAGAGGTCATTCAGCCTCTGCTTCTCCCTCATATCTACTCTTTGATTTGTACAAGCTCTAAATTGGAATCCCTCCACAAGGAATGCCTGGAAGCAAGGTCCATGAGGCTTGGCACTGGGCAGAGGCTATTATATATGCTCTAAAGACTGAGCTCTTATTGGTCAGTCCCTCATTACACCTAAAAGAAACAACAATAACAAAACAAAATCTCACTTAGTATCTCCTTCATATTTATTTTTTCTTCTGTGCATTAAAATATATTTCATCGATGCTTGTTTTTTCATGTCTAACAATGCGTAGTAAACTCTGCCCTACCCTTTCTGAATAGAAACCCTATCTTGGGACAAATATGTTTAGTCTAGTAAAACAAATCAGTACAATGGCCACGTCTGAGAACTCATGTCTTGTTCTGTTCCTCTGATGCATCACCTCTTTGCTAAGAGGTAGAAGATATTTTTCATCATACAAGAGGTATCACCATCATCATCACCAACATCATCATCACTACCACCACCATCACCACCCTCATCACCATCTTCATTATCACCATCACCACCATCATCACATCATCATCATCTTCATCACATCATCCAATCCATCACCAATATTACCATTATCATCATTGTGCCATCATCATCATCACCACCACCACCATCACCACCTTCATCATCATCTTTGTCATCATCACCATCACCATCATCACTACTATCATCATCATCACCAATATTATCATCATTGCCACCACCATCATCATCACCATCACCGATATTATCATTATCACCATTACCACCTTCATAACCATCACCACCACCACCATCATTACTACCCTCATCACTATCACCATCATCATTACCACTATCATCATCACTACCACCACCATCACCACCCTTATCATCATCTTCATCATCATGTGATCATCACCACCATCATCACATCATCATCTTCATCATAATCATCATCACCATCACCATCATCACTATCATCATCATCACCAATATTATTATCATCATTGCCACCACCATCATCATCGCCGTCACCAATATTATCATTATCACCATTACCACCCTCATAACCATCACCATCATCATCATCATTACTACCGTCATCACCGTAACCACTACCACCATCACTACCCTCATTACCATCTTAATCATCACCATCACCACCATCATCACATCAACATCACCATCATCATTATCATCATCCAATCCATCACCAATATTACCATTATCATCATTGCCATCATCATCATCACCACCACCACCATCACCACCCTCATCATCATCTTCATCATCATCACCATCACCACTACCACCACTATCATTATCACCAGCTAGTATTTTTATAACACTTTAAGTTCTGCAAATCTCCTTACAAATATTCTTCCATTTAGAGACACCTAAGTGGTGCAGTGGAGAGTGTTGGATTTGGAGTCAGGAAGACTGGAGCTTGAAACCTACCTCCCTCAGACACTTCCTAGCTCTGTGACCCGGGGCAAGTCACTTAACTTCTCTCAGTCTCGGTTTCTTCCTCTGTAAAATGGGGATTATGATAGCACCCACCTCTCTGGGTTGTTGTCAAGATCAAGTGGATAACATGTGCATAGTGCTTTGAAAAACTTAAAGCACCATATAAATGCTGAATATTTTAGAGCAGCTAGAGTCCTGGGCCTGGAGTCAAGCACTGGGCCTGAGTTCAAAGCCAGCCTCACACACTTTCTAGCTGTGTGACCCTAGGTTAGTCACTTTACCTCTGTTTGCTTCAGTTTCCTCAACTGTAAAACTGGGATAATCTCAGCACCTATCTCACAAGATTGTTGTGAGGATCAATGAGAATCCTTGTAAAGTTCTTAACACGGTGTCTGGCACATAGTAGGTGCTATAAAGATGCTTATTCCTTTTCTATTCCTTTCCCATTTGACCCTCTCAACAACCCTGAGAGGCAGGTGGTATTTTGTTCCCATTTTACAGATGAGGAACCTAGGCGGAGCAAGGTTGTGACTTGGACAGGGTCACACAACTAGGTAGTATCTGAGAAAGGATTTGAACCAGTTCTTTCTGACTACAAGTCCAACTCTGTGCTGTTGCATTATTCAGCTGCTTCTATGCCCATACGCTAGCTTAGGCCTTGAGGATGCTTCCCTGAGCACGGCTAAGTAGAATGTAGGCCGACTCTTTTAAATATAAGAGTTTAGGGAGGCTTTAGATTCGTTCTCAGAAAAAGGTTTTTATGGCTGCCTCTTGAGCAGGGATGGGTGGACCTGGGAGAGGTCAGGGTCCACCCTTGTTCCTTTCATTTTCACAAGTGGTGAATGATCCAGGAAGTCTCAGAACCTGAAATACTGTGGGGCCTCTGGGCCTTGCAGCTCCAGAATCCAAGGCAGAGACTGAGCATCTCAGAGCTTTTTCCTCCTCTCCGACTCCCAGGATTGAAAGGTGGGTGTGTGAAGCCTTGTTCACGTCGTGCCTGGTGGCTATGCCTGGCGGCTATGCCTGGTGTGTGCCAACTTGCAGGCCAAGCCATGAGACTGAGTAGGGCTACTTTTAGGGGGGTGCAGGAGGACTGGGCTTTGTTTGGGTCACAAAGGTGTACTACTCTCTCCATCCTTCTCTTCTCAAGGACATTTTAATCTAAGTGAAAACTGTTCCATGCACGAATACTTTTAAAATGGCAAAGCCCTGTTTATAAGGACAAATATGGGGTGGGAGAGTGAGGGGGAGGTAGAATGAAAATCTTTGGCCATCGTTGGCACTATTGAGTCAAGGTACTTCTTTTTCCTCAATTTGTTGCCTCTAAGTCACAGCCAGTCAACAACTCATGTACCTTAACAATGAGTCTGCCAAGGGCACCACTGGCATCTCAGACCTATATAGGAGAGAAGAGAAAGAGGAAAGAAAGAAAACAGAAGAGACAGGTTAAACAGGGAGGGAGGGAGTTATAGGAAGAGACAGACAGACAGAAACAGAGAGACAAAGAGAGAGACAGAGACACAGAGAAAGGCAAAGACAGAGAGCCAGAGCCAGAGAGAACCAGAGCCAGAGTCAGAGACAGTCAGATCTAGAGAGAGAGAGAGAGAGAGAGAGAGAGAGAGAGAGAGAGAGAGAGAGAGAAGAGAAGAGAGTCAGAGAAAGAGACAGAGACAGACAGACACACAGACAGAGAGAGACATAGATTGAGACAAAGTCAGAGAGAGACAAAAAGAGAGAAGAGAGACAGAGACAGATACAAAAAGAGACTGAGAAGGTACAGAGACAGGGAGATAGAGAGAAAAGAGACAGAGACAGAGAGACAGAAGCAGAGACAAAGAGAAAGACAGGAAAGCAAAGAAAAAGGCTTTTAAGAAGTGGGTGGCAGCTCACCAAAAAGGCCTAGGAAGGTTCCTCCCCTCACCTCCCCACCCCATCTCTTTCCCCTCTCCTCTAGATACCTGTCTCATCTTCTTCATCCTTCATCTCCTTCCTTTATGCATCTCTCTTTCCTTCTTTCATCCCCTCCTTCCCTTTCCATTTCTTTTTCTTGCCCCCTCACAATCTCCCCTCTCTCCTTCTTTGCTCTGCATTTCTCTTCCCCTTCCCCTCTCCCTTTCTTCCTCAATGCCATGGAGTTAGGGTTTGCAGGAGGTGACTCCATGTTGGGGTCAAATAGCCAAGGTCGTTGTGACAGCAGAGAATGGATGGCGAGGTGAAGCCGGTCTTTTCAGTTTCTCTTTCTCTTCCCCCTCAGTCATTCCTTGTGAGTTTTTGTCTGATTCCTTTTGTGGGATCTCTGTGTCTACAGCTCTGATAGATATGGCAGTGCCCCTGGGCTCCTGCATGCCCTGCTGTGTCCTGTGCCTTCTTCTCCAGGTAACTCCATGGATTTCAGGTGGGAATTCTGACTTTTTTCTCCTGAACTTGGGCTCTGAGGGTTGTGGGCTCAGAGTGGAACCCTGTGGCCAGTGGTTAGCCTTCAAATCATATAAGGCAGGGGGATGCAAGGCCAGCCAGTGCTAAGGTACCAGAGCAAAAGACCTATGGGAAAAGGTTGGAGGATGAGAGGTTACTCATCCTTCACTATGGAAGGGTGAGATTCCCATTATATATGGAAGAGCTAGAGGGTAAGTGATTTTGGGGGTCGTAGGAATGACATACTGCTCCTTTCAAAACACTTTCCCACCTGTTCTATGATGTTGAAATCATTTTAAAAGGGAGTTGAATATGTGTGGAAATCAACTTAATATTTTTTGATGGGATCTGTAATGGTATAGGGAACTCCCAGAGAGAAAGCTCCCTCTACCAATGAAGATTCACATGTCTCCAACTTAAAGGCTTGGAGAGTTGCTTGGGGGCAATGAGAGGGTAAGTGACTTGTCCAGGGTCACACAGCAGGTATGTGTCAGAGGTGGGATTTGAATTCATGTCTTTTAAACTCTAAGATCACCATGCAAACTGCTTCCCCTTAATTCGCATTTGGCTGTAACTAATTTTGGATCCTTCCATCGTGGCAGATTTTATTTGATTTCCTTTGATGCAGTTTTATTTTTTTCTCTAGAGTATCATGGATCTGGATACATTTGTGAGATAGCAGGCTTTAGACTTTGGAGGAAGAGATGTCTTATGTCAACTGTCTCTGTTATACCACCTTAGTAAACATCTTTTTCTAAAAGCTAACTGAGTCTTCTGGCTGATAATTAATGAGAAGCACTCTGGTGGGTGCTCATGAACAATAGTGCCATCCCCTAAGGACTGGCCCTAGACTGCTAAGGCGAAGAGTGCTAGTAAGAGTTGGGTAAGTGATCTCAGAGGGAGTGCTATAAGTCATTTGGATAGGAATCAAGCAGATCCTAAGCCTTCAACCCACAGATTCAAGTCAGGTATGGTATAAACTCATGGAGTTGGGCCCTGCAAAAGTATGCACTGAGCGGAGAGAACTTGGCTCACTTTTTCCTCCCAGAAGCAACAAATGAAGGGGAGCTTTCTCCTCTTTGTGGTTTCAGAAGTTGTATTATTGCACTCCATATTCCTGAAAGGGAAGTATGTTTGAGGGTGAGCCATCTATACGTGGGGCCTGCACTCAGAAAGACCAGAGTTCAAATTGTGCTGAAGATACTTACTGGTTGTGTGACCCTGGTCAGCCTCAGTTCCTCATCAGTAAAATGGGGCTAATAATAGCAACTATATCTCAGGACTGTTGTGAGGATTAAATGAGATAATAATTTGTAAAGCACTCAGGCACATGACAGGCACTGAATAAATCTTTTCCCCTTCGCTCCCTCCCTCCCTTCCTTCCTCCCTCCCTCCTCTCCCTCCTTCCCTCCCTCCTTCCCTCCCTTCTTCCTTCCCTTCCTTCCTCCCTCCTTCCCTCCCTCCCTTCCTCTCTCCCTCTCTGTATTCCTCTCTCCCTCCCTCATTCCCTCCCTC
>CM053623.1:449968825-449994875 GCA_028646595.1 Phalanger gymnotis | reverse complement strand
CAGCTCCAGTTACTCCCTAAGCCGGGACAAAGTTGTATCTGTGTTCTATTCAGTGGTGATTCCCATGCTGAATCCCCTCATCTACAGCCTGAGAAACAGTGAAATCAAAGCTGCCCTGAAAAGGGTGCTGGAGAAGAAAAGGTTCTCATAGAGACTTTCTGTATTAGCAAGTTGAAATCTGCTTCCCATAACTACCTGGAGCTAAATCTTCAATTACGCTTTCTGTACTAGGAGAACACAAAACTCTTCATAAGTGTGTTGGGGCATGTGTTTTTAGTCTAGCATTCAAAGAGTACGCAAGATTAATCTTTGGGAATACATTGTAGCTTCTTCATTGTGTTTCTCCCGTAGGCTTTCGGTGACCCACAGATTTTATTTTTTGTTGATTATGGGATTCCATGATTACAGCCATATAGTAGTAAAGCCAACATTGACTTTAAACATGCGGGCTTTTGTTTCAGGATTATTAAGATTATTATTATTATATTAAGATTAAGATTATTCAAGATTACTAAGAGCACTAAATAATTTCATAATATAAAATAATCTTATTCATTTTGGGCACAGATTATCATCCATTTTCCAAATTTGTTCAAGATATATGTACTGCTTTATCAGTTGTAATTGTTGTCATCCAACTATATTTCATAGTCTAGAAAATAGGAATTCTTCATTCACATGTTTGGTTTTTCTTCCCATGTGAATATTTGTGGCACACTCTTTGAAGTAATTATGAACAACTTCATTGGGTCATTATTTCATGTAGATAATTGAAAAAGCAACATGATAAAATGGGTTTTAAGGTACTTTACAAATATCTCTTGACCCTCATGACAACCCTGAGATGTAGGTATCATTATTATGCCCATGTTACAGATAAGGAAGCTGAGGCAGCCAGGTTAAGTGACTTGTTTAGGGTCACACAGCTAGTAAATGTCTGAGGCCAAATTTGAAATTAAGTCTTCCTAACTCTAGACCCAGTACTCTATCCACAGTGTAACCAAGCTATTCAAATATACTAGAAGTAACCTAAATAACACCATCGAAGAAAACAATGACCTGAATAGGAGGTGAGCTAGTCATGCAATGGGATCAAGAATAACAAATCAATGGACCAAGTGCAATTACTTCTATGGAAATGGATTTCTCTTCCATCAGTGGATTTAAAGGCCCTACCCATAAGGAGATCCGGGTGACAATAGCCTAGCCATCAGTCTGAAAACAAAGAGTGAGAGAAGAGCAAAGCAGTAATGGCACAGTGAGCTCCCTGACAGCACCTACCAGAAACAGGAGCAAAGCCAACAAGAATTAGCTAAGGTTATTTAACAAGATGCTCAACTTTAAGAGACCTATAGAGTGTGTGGAGGACCCTTATATACACAAGAAGAATCCCTTTACTAGGAATGTCTCCATCCATGGCTAGATCTTATCTAGTGGGGTGGTGATCAAGATGAAGATATAGACAGCTTGCATTATATATGCAAGCAAAACCGCTTCATCAAATGCCACAAAAGGATTTTCACACAAGGTGCCCTTCTTGTAAGAGATTCAGATTGGGGACATCATGACAATGGGCAAGTGATAGACTCAACCAGACAGCATATTTCATTGTGCTGAAGATCACTGACATTAGAGACCAAGATATAGTTCCAAAAGTTCTGAGCTCCTCCTCTTATTAGACAGGTATGTGGGTGGGGAATAGGATAGGAAAGTTCTAGGCTCACCTTCCCAGCAGTCCTGCCAATTAAAGTGCAGCTCCTCAGAGGAGAACATAATAAGATACCTAGAAGAGACTTCTTTACTTTTGTGTCATGGATCCTTTAGGAAGTCTAATAATATCTATAGACCACCACCCCCTCAGAATAATGATTTTGTAATTCATAATAAAATAAAAGGCATAGGATTACAAACGAAACAAAATTGAGATATATTATCCACTTAAAGACAAGTTCATAGACCCCCTTAAATCTATCCACAAATTCCTTTGATGTCTCTGGACCCCAGGTTAAAAACCCCTGACACAAAAAGTCCAGATGTGTTGGGTGGACTCGAGTCCACAGGTTGGATAAAGACGAATGAGTTGCAAATACCACTGTGGAAAGAATCCCCATAACAATGAGATCACAGAGATTCTGAAGACTGCACCACACAGTACTTCCAGTGCATGTTCCTTTAAAGGTAAAGCTGCCTTCCTCTTTACTAACAATATTTTTCCTAAGAGGTTCTGTGGCTATGAATCATGGTACAGAGAAGAATAAAAATTGCAGGTGACCCACTGAAAAATGAAATGATGTAAAGTAGGAACAAGTGGTCAGCAGCATATTACTAATGACAAATTGCCCATGAAATGCATCATAAAAGCCATCATCCAGCACACATGTGATAAGAAAAGATGGTGAGCTGGATATGCATGTAGCAAGAATGAGAAATAATAGACAGGCAAATTCAATATGATGTTGGAAGTCCTGGGTTATTTAAAGAATTAGAGAAGGATATACAGCAGGTTGGGATGATTTTATTTGGACAATTTGGAGGGCAAGGAGCACAACTGCATAGGATGAGAAGCTATAGAAGGGCTATAATGTGCTCCAATGGAGGAAGTGTCCACACTTATGAGATCATGTCACCTTTAAGTACCTCAGTTTCCTCATCGGCAAAAAAGGATCATAGATTTAGAGTTGGAGAGGATCATTGAGGTCATCTCATCAAACTCCTTAACTTTACGGACAAAAAGCTGAGATCCACAAAAATCAAGTAATTTACTCAGGATCATACATGTAAAATATGAATCAGGTCCTCTGTCTCCCAGTGGCTAGGGAATGAAGAGTGAGGAACAGAAAAGATCAAAGAGGAGATGAATTACATAGAAATGGGACTCAGTTATCTTGAGGTAGAACTACACATCCATGCAGTCCTTCTGGGGAAACAAATACACTGATGAACCAGTCCCAGATGAAGAGGAGTAGGCAAAGATCTGGAACCAAAGCTACTGAATCCATTGGAGGAATTCTGGATCAATTAATTACTCAATCAACCAGCAAGAATTCATTAAAAATAACTTGCTGTGTTAAGAAAATGGCACTATGCTAGATCCAGAAATACAAAAAGACAAACCAAACAGTCCCTGCCTTAAAGAGTTTATATTCTATCAGGGACATACACATCAAAATAGTATGTTACACATATATTATGTAGGCATTATATACACAATATTTTAAGGGGAAATACAAACACCTGGGTGGAATCTGGAAATGTCTTAGATGGAGAGATGGCCTTGATTTGAGCTTTGAAGGGAGACAGGGAGTTTAAGAGATGAGATGAGAGAGTACATTTCAGGTATTTCCTATACAGAAGCATAGATATGGACTGGAATATCATGTGTGAAGAACAGCAAGTAATCTGGTTTGGTTGGTTGGAGTATAGTAAGATGGGATAGAGTAGCAGTCATTTCCTCTTTTAAAATTAGCTTAAATGAAGCCTGTCATATATTCAGTCTAATCAGCCTGAATGCTAGCATGATGACTGAGAAACCTTTTCCATTTTAGCAGAGAGCTAGATAGGAAGAAAATTCTGATTTTCATAGGAGAAAACCAGTAAAAGGAACTCAACCCAATGAATTTGATTGTGCAGAAGTCACCCAAGATGGAACCCATTTGTTGTAAGAACTTGGGCTCTGGATCACAGGTTACATTTGAAATCAGTATGCATGCTGGAGTAAAGTCATTTTATGTGCATAAATTTTGTCCTTGTGATCAAAAGTTCAGGTTTCAATCTGAGATTCTGCTTCATATTGGGACATGGGGAGTATGGGAGTGGAGGAAGGCACCTATGAGATGTGTGCATTAGCCAAAATCTCTTGCCAGACAATTGAAGTTCTCTTAGTCTTACCCACTCAGAGTTAGAATCAACATTTGCAACTTAAATACACAGCACAACTATGTTAGTATCTTCAGGCATGTGGGGGTGAGAGTTTGTCTTGGGCAGAAGATAGAGGCATCCTAGGCTAGGTTGACTTGTTTTTGGTCTGGACCCATGATTCCACTGTTGTAGGGAACTCATGGTGATGAAATTTCCTTGACATGTAAAGAACAAGTAATTCTCACTTTATCAGCTGTTTTCAAACAGAAATAAAGATGGTAGTCCTCCAAGAAATAGCTGATATTGGCACACACATTAGGAAAAGATGAGACAGCAGAAGAGAGATCAAAACTAGCAGGCTGGAATAAGTGAAATTATTTGCCTTGGGACACAGCCAGAAAGTTGTCTGGTCAGGTGGGCCTTCCTGACTCCTACTTGAATGTTCTATCTACTATTTTTCATAATAGGAAAACAGCAGAAGCTATCATATATTAGGGATAAAGAAAAATGTCTATTCTCATGATTATTGAGATAAAAAGTGAACCTGAGATTTCAATGGTATAGGGAGATTCCAGGTGAGGAGATTTCCTCTCCTAGTGAAGGTTAGTGTCACTTCTACAATTTAGTCTTAGAGGGCTACCTAAAGCACTTAGAGGTTAGATGATATGCCCAGGATCACAGAGTGTGAATTAGAGGTAGGAACTGAACCCAGGGCTGCCTGGCTCTGTCGAGTACTCTCCCTATCACACCACACAGCCTCAATAACAAAACCTTAGAAAAATTGGTAAACACCATTTCAAATAATTACCAAATAAAATAAAAATAAAATTCATTGGAAGTCTGGTGAATTAACCTACTGAGACATATGAAAACATATATAAATACAAGTGTCCAAAAAAGGAGTAACTCAAGAATTTTAATAGCATAGTGCCTGGAAAATAGTTGGTTCATTATAAATGCTTGTTGAATATGGAACTAAATAATTGGGTAGCTATTCAACGTACATGGTAAGCTACACCAGTATAGCAAAGGGGGCAGTATTGCCCAAATTAAACTTGAGGTTTAATCTATAGCAATCAAAATATCAGTGGTATTATTCACAGAATTAGATAAAAAAAAAAGCAGCTCAATGCATGTGGCAGAATATCCAGGAAAATAGTGGAAAAATAGACATGGGGGGAATTTTCACTGCCATATCCCAAATTGAATTAAAAATCAATAACCACCAAAAACAGTTTACACTGGATTTTAAAAATAGAAAAGTAGATCAGTGAAATAGATTAAATGAGAAAGATTTAAGATTAAATTTCTACAATAGTTTTAAGGCTCAATTAATTAGTATAATTCATAGGGGAAGAAATTAACTATTCGACAAAAACTGCAGGGAAAACTGGAGCAGAAAACCATAACATTTTTGATCTTCCAAGAAAAATATGAAAAACAAATTACTCTAAATGCCATTGTTTTAGAAAACAATGAAAGAAAAGTCCCCCAACAGTATTAGAGGAAAAACAACCAAATACAAATCAACAGAATGCTGATTATGCCTTAGAAAGTAATCCTAATTCTATTCTTCTCAAATATGTGGGAGAAAAATGGAGATATATGTTTCCACAATCTGGCTAGCAGCTTCTGTAGGAGTGCAAGATCCACCAACAACCAGCACCCAGAAAGCTGCCAGCACCCAGAAAGCATAGGTTCTTTTGATCTGCTTTACTAAGGAAAGCAAAGTGAAGGGGTTGACAAGCTTACTTTAATTCAGCATACAAAATATCATTCACTTAGTTCAGGGGGAAAAGCCAGCACTCTGACCTTTGGAGCAAATTACAGACAAATTACAAACATCAACAGACAGACCCAATACAGATTCATAGTTACCAACATCTAGGTTCAGCCCGGGAGCTCAGAACAAGGGCCGGCCCAGAGTCATGAGCACCACCACTGCTGTGGCAAAGAGCTCTAAGAAAGAGGAGGCCAAGCCCTGGTTTTATATCTTTTTCAGCATCAGGGGTGAGTCACACGTGCGAATCACCCACATGACCTAAAATCGTCACAAAGAGGCAACTTACACCCACGTGGTCCAACAGCATCTGCTGTCTCAGACATGTAAACTAGGCCCTCCCTGGAGTTAGCCCCACCTTAGTTGCCAATCCACACCCACATAGGATTTACACCTAATAGGGCTTTGGGCCTGGGGCTTAGCACTTAGTAAGACTCAATGAAATACACTCAAAACAAACAAAAGCCAAACTCTTCAAGGGCACTAAGTGCTAAGGAGCCCATTTTGCTTACCAACACAATATACCAGTAATTTACACTATATGCCACAATAATTCAATTGGGTTCAATTAAATGAACTGCCATTAAGGATCTACTCTGTGCAAGACACTGTGCTATTCAGTTGGACATTCTAATATACACACAAATATAGATATGTTCAAAGTAATACAAAATAATTTCAAGAGGGAGACATCACCAAAAACTGAAATGATCCAAAAAAGATAATACATTTCAAGTATACCAACAATATGAATATAAAAACTCACACAATAGAAAAAGTTAGAGAAGACTAGAAAGGTGTATTTCTCAAAACTCAGGATAGTGAAAGAAATCTAATCAGTTCAGACTCAAAAGAAGTTATGAAACAAAATAAACTAGATTATATAAAAATAAAAAAGTTTTTGCAACTAGAAGCAGTGCATTCATGATATATGAATATTGAAAAAAAAACCTTTGCTTTCAATATCCCCAATAAAAGTGTGTTATCTCAAATTTACAAGGAACCAATTCCATTGTATCTGGATAAGAGGTATTCTCCATTAGATAAGTGATCAAATGGTATAAACAAGAAGTTCTTGAAAAATGAAACAAAAATTATCTACAACCATTTGAAAATATATATACATAACTGATAGTAATTTGAGAAATACAAATTATGAGGAAGACAAAGAGACTGTCCTTAAAAATTGACTAATATGAATAATCACACATTAAATTGACTAAAATAATAAAAGATTATAAAATATAATACCTGAGTGTATAATACCTGAGGGGTAGTGGAAAAGGTGATCCACTAACTCTTCAGATGCTGGTAGAGCTCAGAATTTGGTCAATATTTTTGTAAAGTAATATATAATTATATAATAAGAATTATAAAATTGTGCATGTATGCCATATGACCCATTAATTACATTACTAGAACTCTATCCTAAGGATGTTATTGATAAGAAAAAAGGCTTGTCTGGATAAGTAATTGTTCTCAAGGCCCTGTTTGCAAAAGCAAAGAGGAAATTTTTAAAAAAAAATGCCTGATCACTGTGGAGTGGTTGCATAAATTAGGGCATATAACACAGAGACACAGTAGTGTAGTAGAGACTTGATTTTAAGTACTTCTTCTGACACATAAAATCTATGTGACCCAAATGTGTGCATGTATATAAGCATACATATATTATTGTTCAGTCATTTCAATTATGTCCAACTCTTTGTGACCCCCTTTCGGGTTTTCTTGGCAGTGATACTGGAATGGTTTGCCATTTCCTTCTCCAACTCATTTCATAGATGAGGAAACTGAGGCAAATAGGGTTAAATGATATATGTGTGTATGTATGTATATGTGTGTATAGAGATATATGCATATGATACATATATACAAATATATGTATAAATAATGTACATAAATATTCTTCCTTCACCATGTACATGAGCTTGATTGATGAGGGAATACAAATTCATCTAACTAGTCTCAGACCTTCCATCACATCCATCCACTGCAGACAGGTATTGATTCCACATGTACCCACTTCAACCTCCTTTGCCCTCCCATTCCACCTCCTGTTTTGGAAACAGCTCCCCAAGTTATCAATGCTTAGGAGCTTAGCAAAGACTCATTACATTGGATTAGATTATATTTCTAATTGTGCATATCTTTTTTGTTTTTTTATTTATTAATTTTTAGTTTCATTTTGCAACATTCAGTTCCTCAAGTTTTTGAGTTTCAAATTTTCTCCCTCTCCTTCTCCTCCTCCCTCCCCACCCAAGACAGCATGCAATCCAATACAGGTTCTACATATACCTTCACACTAAACATATTTTCACAATAATCAAGTTGTAAAGAGCTATAACCAATGGAATGAACCACAAGAAAGAAGAAACAAAAACCAAAAAACAGAGAGCAGATAGTTTGCTTCAATCTGCATTCACACCATAATTCTTTCTCAGGATGTGGATAGCTTTTTCCATCGTGAGTCTTTTGGAGCTGTCTTTGAACCTTGCATTGCTGAAAAACGCCAAGTCTTTGTCATCAGAGTTAGTCATCAGAGATACCGTGTGTCTGTAACTGTGTATAATGTTCTCTTGCTTCTGCTCCCCTCACTCAGCACCAGATCATATATGTCTTTCCAGGTTATTATGAAGTCCGTCAGCTCCTCATTTCTTACAGCACAGTAGTATTCCATTACATTCATATACCACAACTTGTTTAGCCATTCTCCAATTGATAGGCATCTCCTTGATTTCCAATTCTTTGCCACCACAAAAAGAGGTGCTATAAATATTTTTGAGCACACAGGTTCTTTTCCCACTTGTCTGATTTCTTTGGGATACAGCCCTAGAAGTGGTATTGCTGTGTCAGAGGGTATGCACACTTTTATAGCTCTTTGAGCCAAGTTCCAAATTGCTCTCCAGAAAGGTTGGATCAGTTCACAACCCCACCAACAATGCATTAGTGTTCCAATTTTCCCACATGCTCTCCAACATTTATGATTTTCTTGTTTTGTAATTATGCATAATCTTGACATGTTCCTATTGTCAATGGAATTTAAAAGTAAATGTATTAATAAAAAATCAATGTTCAAAAAAAGAAGGTATTAGACTAGATGATCTCTAAGATGGAAATTGTTCCATTCACCATTTCTGAGATTCTCCAAAAACCTTTTTCCCTCTACGATAATTCAAGTTCCTTAAGGTCAGCAGCTTTGGTATTTGTATCTTTAGTGTCTAGCACTGTGCTTAGAAAAATTAGTCACTTAATAAATATTTTTCATTTATTCATTCATTCATTCTCTCACTCATTCACATGAATGTAGAAGGGTAACAGTGATGTAGTGGAAAGGGCACTGGATTTAAGTTCAAATTCTATCTCTGCCATGTTGTACCCATGTAATTTTGGCCAAATCATTACACCTCTTTTCCAAGTTTTCTCATCTATCAAAAGAGTGGAGTTGAATTGGAAGACCTCTAAGAGCCCTTCCAGCTGTATATCTCTGGTACAAGAGGATTCATTGATAATGAAATAGTATCGGACTTTAGGAAATTATGATGACTAGAAAGAACTATGAGAAAATTCCTATGAAGTGAAGCAGAATGAAGCCATAAAACTGAACAACCTTATACTGACCACAACTCTGTAAATTAAAACCAAATTAGACAAGTAGCAAGAGCCCTCTTGTATTGGGTGCCAAGTTACTATCTCTTCATTAGCATTAATTTACAAAGCTTTTGTTCCTTTTAGTCTATTATCCTATGAATATTTAGCAAATGACAGAATCATGAGGTTATAAATATAACCATTTACACTCACCCTTTGTTAAAAAAATTATTGACATTGTTTTTATACTACAAACATTTACAAGCTATTCCTATTTCATGAGAGATATCTTGTAATGAAATTATATCATTAAGTAAAATGAAAATATAATGACCTCATCTGACAGCAGTTGCAACATTTCCAGATCTGTAACACTACTACAGTTATCTGTTTGTTTGGTTTCGTTTTTAGATTAATGGAAATCTATTTTACCTCCCTTCCCCCTGACTCTCATCGGGAAAAGAAGAAAAGAAAAATAAATTTCTTATAACGAGTAAGCATAGTGAAGCAAAATCTGCCATGGACATGGTGTTCAATCTCTGGCATGGATATGGTGTTTCATCATCAGTCTTCTGGAATCACAAATTATTATCGTATTGTGCATACAATGTTCTTTCCATTTTCGAAGTTGTTTGTTTCTATATTGTCATTATTGTATAAATTATTCTTGTGGTTCTATTCATTTCTTTTTTCATCAGTTTGTAAAAGTCTTTAAAATATACTTTTGTTTTATAATGTTGACATTACACTCCAAATTGTCTTTCTGGTTCTTCTGACTTCACTCTGTATCAGTTCATTCATTTCTAACAGTATGATAATAATCACATTCATGCAGCAGAATACATTCAATTATCTCTCAATTAATAGACAGCCTTGTTAGTTTCCAGTTTAGTTTTGCCACTACTAAAAAGCTGCTGTACAATCACTTTTTAAACATTGTTTTGTCTAGTTTTTTTTTCATTTGTGTTTTTCTCTTCTTTTGGGGGTGGGGGGTTCTTTCATGTTACTTGGTTTATCCTCCCAATAGGTTGAAAGCTTCTTGGCAGCAGAAGCTATTTTCTTTTGGTCTCTTGCAGTGCCATGGATATTTAAAATGCCCAACTGGATATGTGTTCTAAGTAATATATGCATCCTCCTAAACAATGCAGACCCCATGTACTTGACCAAACTGCACAGCTCTTGTCCATGTCAACTCATTCTTTCTCCATGAGACTGGGAGAAGGAGAGAAGGAAAGAATCCACGCAATGAATAGGGGGCCTTCCTGTCTTTCTTTTGACATCACAAATATAACAGTGGAGCACACAGGCTATTTCTCAATTATCCCTCCCTCCTGCCATATGACCAGCCCACCCCCCTTTTCTGCTTGTGTATTTCTTTGATGACATCCTTTACTTCAATTATCTTTCATATTCCTGGTTTCAGAATGTGTTACCTGCTCACACATCCCACTATGCTAGCACTTAGTATGATCTCTGCACTTGGAAGGATCTCAGTAAAACTTTGTTGCATTGGATTGGATTGGACTTGTAACTCTTCATATCTCACCATGTTTCTATTGATGGATGGAATTTAAAATGAAATATATTAATAAAAACCAATGGTCATAAAAAGAAGGGATTGTGCTAGATGATGTCTAAAATCCTTTCCAGCTCTAAAGTCTATGTTAGCAAAGACAAGAATGCTCTGTCATCATCTATCTCCCAAATGTCATGGTCCTCTTTGAGAATGAAGGACAAACCACAGCCTGTGAGTAGTCCAAGTTGCCTGAATGGCAACCCAGCTGGCCAATTCCATTTGGGCAACTCGGCTCACCTCATCCTGTCCTGTCCTGTCCTTTCCTCTCCTTTCCCCTTATCTGAGGGTGTTCTGCCCAAAGCAGGGTAAATTTCAATGCCCAAAAGCTACCTAGTTAACTTGGGGTTTACTAGCTAGATTTCTTTCTCAAAGAACAAGCCTTAAATCCGATTCACTCTGGATCTCATGGATTGGACAATAATAGGTCACTACCCAAACACCACTTAATAGTTATTTTGGGACTCTCTTGGCTCAGAGTGACTGTAAATAGTAACTGTTTTTCTTTTGGGCAGCAACCTTGAGGATCTTCCCTTCCAAGTTTGATTTTTTTAATTAAAAGGGCCATGTCTTGACTCACTTCTTAAAGAGGACTATTCACTGAATGGGCCTTGCTTCACTCAAAGTGAAAATCTGGAAAGATATTAACTTAAAAGGACCAGGGTCTCCCACTGCATCTGGGCCATCTCCAATCGTCGTGATTGATATCTGACTACTAGGCCCAGATGGCTCTGGAGGAGAAAATGGTGAGGCTGGTAACCTTGCACAGCCCTCCCTCACTCAAATCAATGTCAATTGCAAGTCATATCTTCATCTCCCTGATGTCATGGTTCCCTTCAAGAATGAAGGACAAACCATTCAACTAACTAAAACTGAAAGATCTTACATTCTGTTTAACCAATGTCAACGTGTTCTTGTCCATTACCCCTAGGGTATAAGTCCCAGAGCACAGAGGCTTGGAAGCACAACACTAATTAGAAATGAGACTTTGGATGTCTTCCAGTAGTATGTTTGTGTATGTGCGTGTGTGACATTTTAATGACTCTCCACACATTTGTACTGCTACCTGTAACAGGACAAAACTCCATGAACTTCCCAAGGTCCAACAGTGTCATCTGCCCTGCTAATTATACCAAAGAACTGTGTGCCTGGGAGTACAATAGGTTGTGATAAAGCTGAGATGGAGCACATCAGACAGGAAAGATGGGAGTCCTGGAGACACCACCACAGTGATGTGGAGGTAGGTCAGGGAGTGGTCTGGAAGTATTGAAACCCCAACCTTAGCTGACGGCTCAGAGCTTCCAGAGTTAACAGAGCACTTGGAAGGACTACTTTGCTTTTTAATATTTTTATTTTTTAAAATTATAACTGGTGTTTTCTACATCCCTTTTATAAAATCTTCTGATCTCTCATCATTACTGAAACTGACCATGCTCTCTGAAAAGCAATGGCTGCTGAGCAAAATCTCTGGCAGGGTCTACCAAGCTGGAAAGCTCAACAATAGACTCGGTGTTCAAAGACCAGCCCAACTCTAGATGGAGAGGCTCACTATCAGCAAGTGGCCTAGGCTGATCATTTCGTGACCCAGAGTATTTGGTCCATAGTAGGGATTTCACAAATATTTGTTTCAATTAGTGTCTGTTTGGATGTATTTGGTTTGTTTGTATTATTGGTTTGCTTTGATCTGTTTTGTTAATTGACTGATTGATGTAATTACCTACTAAGTAATATAAAGGTGAAATCTGATGTCCTACATCACTTCAGAGTACTCACACTAATAAATCACGATTTTAGATTTTAGGAATCTACTTGGTGCTTTATGATCTTGTATGGCAAAAGGATCGTCAATGATTGTTATAGGATCCTAGATTTAGAGCTAGAAGGGACCATTTGATTCTTTTTTCCCCAAATGTAATCCTATTATGTTTTATTTATTTTCAAAGGTTTATTGATGTCCTTTATCAATTATAAATTAGCCATTTACTGATATCTACCTTTCACAAATGAATTTTCTCTTGCAACAAATGAAGACAGTTAAACAAAAACAGACCCGTGCCACCACCAAGTGTGACATCATATTCTGAACCCCTAGAATCCCACCCATCTACTAAGAGCACAGAGAATGTTCTATCATCTGTGCTCTAGGATCAAATTAGACATTGCCATTGTTGAGTCTGCTTGCCTTTTGGTGATTCTTTCATGTTATTATCGCTGTATATGTTTCTTTCCTGGCTCCTTCCTCATTTTATAGAGAGGAAAGAAATGGAAGCCCAGAATGATGAAGTGCCTCTCAAGGTCACATAAATAGTGACAGTCATGACTAGAACCTACATTTCTCAACTTACTCCAGTCCTCTTTTCTTTTTTTTCTTTTTGATTGAATATCCAAATGGCTTTATTGAGAGCACAAGTTACACAGCTGGGGATTTGAGGCAGTATGACACTGAAAATATGGCCCAATTCTCTTTTTGCTCTGTTTCCCTTATATTTTCCAGGAAACTGATCTTGGTGACTGTAGGCTCTGTCTCTCTAATCTCCTTATCCAGTTCAGGATTCCCTATAAGGAAATTAATCAATACTATCTAGCCCCCATCCAGAAATACAAATACACTCTATGCCATTCTTAAGATGGGGACACCAGCTGTCTCGAGCCCACAATGAATGCCTAGGACGTTATAATACCACTCTATTCCTCTGAATAGCCAGAAAAAATGATAACAATAATCACAATAATTAAGGTTCCTAAAGTAATAGGTTATGTTTATAAAATGCTTCAAAGTACTTTAGATACAAAATTTCACATGGATCTTTCCAACAATCCTCTAAGGCAGCACTATTATTATCACCAACCCTCTTTCACATATGAGAAATTTGATTCTCAAAGAGGTTGATGTGTCAAGTTCATATAGGCTGTAAGTGTCTGAAGTGGTGTTTAAACCCATGTATCTGTTATTCCAAGTCCGGCACTCTATCCACTGTGCCACAATACCTTTCAATAGCATGTGAATGTTTACTAATCACTTTTGGAGTGACACAGAGATCATTGGGTGGAACAGCGGAAAAGAACTTGATGTGGTTGAGATTGTGCTGAGCTTGGAAGCTAACAAAAGCTGAGTTTCTATCACAGCTCGGATATTTGCCAGCTGTGTGGCCGTGGATGAGTCACCTAACTTCTCTTCATCTGTTTCATCATCTGTGAAATAGGGCTCATGGCACCAACTTCACAAGGTTGCTGTAAAACTCAAGCTACATAATGAATGACAAAGTGCTTGGCAACCATTAAAGCATGTAAATGTCCATTATGATTATTGCTAAGGTTGGACTTTCGTTAGAAAGACAGCTGGGTGATACAATGGATAGAGCTGAGCTTTGAATCAAGAGGCCTGAGTTTGAATCCTGCCTCAGGCATTTACTTAGTTATATGTTTTCCAAAGCTTAAAGTGTCATTTAAATGTTAGTTACGATTATGATTATTATTATTATTATTATTATGGGCTGCTAGGTAGCACAGTGGATAGAGTGCTTGACCTAAAGTAGGAAGATTTATCTTCCTGAATTCAAATTCAGCCTCACACACTTATTAGCTGTGTGACCCTGGGCCAGTCACTTACGCCTGTTCGCCTCAGTTTTCACATCTGTAAAATGAGCTGGAGAAGGAAATGGCAAACCGCTCCAACATCTTTGCAAAAGAAAACCTTCAAATGGAGGCACAAAGAGTCGGACATGACCGAAACAACTAATCATTATTTTATTTACCCTCCATGCCTTTGCTGTTTGGTCTGAAAAACTCTTTTCATTATAAATAATTATGTTGATTATAGTTATCTTGTGGATTTAGGTAATCAGTGGAAAGAGCCTTGGCTTTGTAATTAAACAACTTACCTGGGTTCAAATTCTGGTTCTGCCCGTTACTATCTGTGGGACACTAGACAATTCAGTAGAACACATTCTTATTATTCTAGGTCATGTCCCTTCTCTGAGCTTAGTTTCCTCATCCAAGAAAGGGGGGAGGGAGAGAAAGAGAGAGAGAGAGAGAGAGAGAGAGAGAGAGAGAGAGAGAGAGAGAGAGAGAGAGAGAGAGAAAGAGAGAGAGATTTTCATTACAGGTTCTCCTGGTTAAATCTAGAGGACCCCTTTGTCCCTCCCTCATCTCATGGTCCACTCATTTATAAACTTGCTCAGATTACAATTAAAATCAGCTGATATTTATCTGGAGATGAAAGCCATTATAAAATACAGCCATAAAATAAAATTTAAGAGTGGTATCAGTTCACTAGGTAGAGATGAGGTGGGGTAGGGGGAGGAAGCACAGAGGAAATAAATTCACCTGGTCATGGTTTGGCAGGAAATTGTGTCCAGGTAGTTCTCTTGAGTGGCTCAGGTAGCAAAATTGGACTCCAACCACTAATAATTCTCTTCCATTTAGGGTAGCTATGTCCTTTCCTTGAAATCTACCTTCGGCTTGACAATCATTCACCCCTAGTGCTCCTCAGTTCCCAGGCTTGCTCAGTGTCACATAGCTTCCACCTCCTTTAGATCTTCTTTCCAGCTAGGAAAAACACACTTCCCATTAACCTCCTAGACAACTAAAGGCTATCTGAGGAAGGACATTGTGAAGCTGTACAAAAATTTTAAGGAAATCAACCAGAGTGGTATATGGCCTCAAGTTCATGCTATGTAAGTTTCCATGAAATAACAGGGTCTATTGAGCATAATAAATAAGGCACAAGCATTGAGCATGAATAAGGCATCACCAAAGGCACGGAGGATAGAGATGTCACATAGATGTAAATTTAAAGTTCAATATAAGGAAGAACTTTTTAATAATTTATAAAAAAGGCAAATTCATCAAGCATTTATTAAGCACCTATTATGTACCAGGCAATGTGCTAAGTACTAGGGATGCAAAGAAAGGTAAAAATAGTCCCTGCCCTCAAAAAGCTCACAATCTAATGGAAGAGACTACATGCATCCAACTATACACAAACAAGGATAGATAGATTAGATAGATAGTGAGAGAGAGAGAGACAGAGAGAGAGAGACAGAGAGAGAGAGACAGAGAGAGAGAGAGAGAGAGAGAGAGAGAGAGAAAGGTAGATAGATGTAGCTATATAAATATAGACATAGGTAAATTAGAAATAATCAGTGGAGGGAGGGCACTGGAATTAAGGGGGACTTCATTCTAGGTGACACAGTAAATAGAGTTCTGGGCCAGGAGTCAGGAAGACTCATCTTCCTGAGTTCAAATCTGACCTCAGACTGGCAAATCATTTAATCTTTTTTGCCTCCATTTCCTTATCTGTAAAATGGGCTGGAAAGGAAATGGCAAATCATTCCAGTATCTTTGCTGAGAAAATCCCAAATGGAATCACAGGGAGTTGGACACAGTGGAAATGACTGAACAAAAACAAAAACAAGGAAAGGTTTCTTTCAGAAGGTGAAATTTTAACTGAGAATTTAAGGAAGCCAGGGAAACCAGGAGGTGGAGATGAGGAAGGAGAAAGTTTTAGGCATGAGGATAGTCAGTGAAAATAGCCTGATTTGGGAGAGTCTTGT
The DNA here is from genome assembly GCA_028646595.1 of Phalanger gymnotis. Classification (NCBI taxonomy): domain Eukaryota; kingdom Metazoa; phylum Chordata; class Mammalia; order Diprotodontia; family Phalangeridae; genus Phalanger; species Phalanger gymnotis. The sequence goes on along the minus strand of CM053623.1, from coordinate 449,978,521 downwards.
GCAAGGAACAGCAAAGAGGCCTATCGCATTGGATTGTAGAGTATGTGGAATGAGCTCCTTTGGGAGGAAGTGGGTTCCCCCTAAATATCCCTACTTTTAGTCAATACTTATATAGCATGAACTTAAGGCCCTAGAAGTCTTCAAGCAGAGGCTGGGTAGTCACTTGTTCATTATGATGTAGTGGGAGTGTGTTTTTCAGGTATAGATTGGACTTGAACTCTGAGGTCTCTTCTAACTGAAATTCTGTGCTTCTGAGTATCTGATCCTTTGTTTTTTTGAGGAAAGGGTTGAAACTTGGAATGTCTAAAAGCTGGTCTTTCCACGTTCCTCTTCTTGCTATAACTTTATTGTGACTTCTTTGATGGGGTGTGGAGCTTCTCTCCTTAGCACAATAGCCTTCCTTCCTCTCCTTAGGGAATATTTTCATTTATTTTTACCAAAATAATGTAGCACCTTGTATTTAGACCTCTGGCGATGTCCATCTCTGAACTCAGGCTGCTCCTCAGACAACAGACATATATATCATTTGTAATTTAAAGCCTTCCTAGTTTGGTAGAACAGTGCACCACCGGTATAGCATTCAAAAAGCAAGGATTGTTTGCCCCAAAGCCACAGCAGATCATTAGGGAAGGATAACGGTGAGCAATTCTCATACAGGTGGAAGTAATTCCCAGGTCCTCATCCACAGGCTGTAGTTTTTTATTTGGCCTTTGGAAATTCCCTGTCTTTGTGAACCTTCCACCACCAAAAGGTGACACAAAGAAGCATGTGTATGAAAGCTGACCGAGTAGCACTATTCAAGTGTTATTCCCAGATATGTTCCCTGAAAGGAAAGATGTATCATAGTTCTAGAAAGCTTATATCCCATTTTTCTCCCATTTTTCTTGTTATCCAAACCCCATCAAGGCAGTAGGGATCAATTGGTGAGTTCAGAGCAAATCTAAGGGATGAGTCAGCCCCAGTATTTTTTTTTCCTGAGCATCTAACACATTCTTGGTGCTGCAGAGAATTCTATTAAAAGCCCAATAAAAAAATATAATTTTCTAATTCTTATTTGGCTCCTCTCAAGGTAGACCTAAAAAAGAAGTTTCTACACCATGGACTTAGAAAACTATACCAGAGTGACAGAGTTTATCTTCTTGAAACTCACACAGTTTCCGGAGCTGGAAACATTCTTGTTCGTGGCATTCCTTGCTGTGTATGTAACCACAGTGCTGGGCAATGTGCTCATTGTGATCACCGTCACCTGTGAGCCTCGTCTTCACACACCTATGTACTTCCTCCTCCGGAACAAGTCCATATTGGATATTGTTTTTTCTTCCATTACAGTCCCTAAGTTTTTGGTGGACCTCTTGTCAGAGAGAAAATCCATCTCTTACAATGGATGCATGGCCCAGATGTTTTTCTTCCATTTTGCCGGTGGGGCAGACATTTTTTTCCTCTCGGTTATGGCTTATGATCGATACCTTGCAATCTCAAAGCCCCTCCACTATGTTTCCATAATGAGAAAGGAAGTATGGGTTGGATTGATTTTGGCTTCATGGGTAGGGGGTGGTTTGCATTCACTTGTCCAGATCATTCTGATCTGCCCTCTCCACTTCTGTGGCCCCAATATCCTGGATGCTTTCTACTGTGATGTCCCTCAGGTGGTGAAGCTTGCCTGCTCAGACACTTTTACCCTTGAATTGTTATTAATCTCTAACAACGGCCTGGTGACCTTACTGTGGTTCCTACTGCTTCTAGGATCCTACACAGCTATCTTGGTGATGCTCAGATCACAAACAGGGGAAGGGAGAACCAAAGTCCTGTCCACCTGTACTTCCCACATTATAGTGGTGACGCTACACTTTGTACCCTGTGTTTACATCTATTGCAGGCCCTTTACCACCCTGCCCATGGATATAGCTGTGTCCATCAACAATACTGTCATCACTCCCATGCTCAATCCCATTATCTACACCCTGAGGAACCAAGAAATGAAGTTGGCCATGAGGAAATTGAAAAATCGATTTGTGTCTGCTGAAAGTAATTAAATCGTGGTGAGAGATTCAGAGTCAGACTGAGGAGACAAAAAAAAATCATTCCTGCATTCATTTACTAAATAACCACTTATTAAGCACCTACTATGCAATTTTAACTGAAACATACTTAATTTCCTCAAGCTGCTATTTTGGGACCAGGGCACCTAGTTCCCACTACTACTCATACATTATCGCTTTAGCATTCAAGCCTCCTGGAGAATGAAAAAGAGATGAAGAAGGAAAAGTGATAAAACTCTTAATTGGTTAATTGGACTGCTTATTAAATTCTCTGTTGAAAAATATGATGTGGGAGAAGACAAGCAAAGAATATCACCCAGGTGTGATTTTAGTGTAATCTCTACATGCTGTTTTCCACTGCAGAAGATAAGTTCCTTAAGGGAAGGAATTGTTTTATTTTTGTCTTTGTATCCTCAGTGACTAGCACAGTGCTTGGGATACAGTAGTTCTTAATAAATGCATCCTGATTGCTGATTGATCAGTTATCAATTTCATTTCAACATTCAAAAATATCTGTTTCTATCATCTGTTTTACCATATATAATCAAGACGTAACTGCAAGCATTTATCTTCATGCAGGTTTCAGTATATCAAAAATTGTATGACTTCATCATCTTGCCATGACTTTACCATAGTACTAATGGAGATTTTGACCCTTCTATGCCTTGGTAGATGGATAAATAAAATATATTCAATAAATATATATATATATATTCATTAAAATTACTCGTTACCTAACTAGATAATCTTCTAACAATGCGTGTCTCCAAACTTTGTTGTTGTTGTTCTGTCATATTTGATTCTTTGTGACTCTGTGGACCAACTGTCCATGGGGTTTTCTTGGCAAAGACACTGAAGTGGTTTGCCATTTCCTTTTCCAGTTTTATGCAGGCAGGGGTTAAGTGATTTGTCCAGGGTCACACAACTAGTAAGCATCTGAGGTCAGATTTGAACTCAGATCTTCCTGACTCCAGGCCCAGTGCTCTATTCACTGTGCCACCTGACTGCTTCCAGCTTCAAACTTAGCTAGGTTGGTCTTCAGGTGACAGTCCTCCACTGGACACATACTCAAAGCCTTTCTAATTTGGTCAGACCTGCCAAACCTTGTACTTTATTGGCATAGTCTTTGAGAACCCAGAGTCTTCTCTAGTCACAGTGGAAGGAAGGACTTTAATGGAAGATATAGATGGCACATGAATGAATAACATAAAGTTCATTTTCTTGAACTCTTTGGTAAGTCTCATTTTTAGACTAATATTAAAAATATTTGTTAATATTCAAATCCAAATCTAGAGTGTTCCACCGAAGTTTACACATAGGGAAATAGTAAGAGTTAGGATTATCTTGCATTACATGCAGATACTTATTAATTGTTCTCCATTGGAGAGTAGCCATATTCTTGGCAGCAAGTATAGATTTCGCTAGTGCACCAGTGCAAAAAGCACATAATTAACCTCGACATTTAAAGGTCCTTTGTTCTTCTTTCCCCTCCTCTCTCCCTCTTTCTCTTCTTCCCTTTATCCCTTCCTTCATTCTTCCTCTCCCTTCTTTCTTTGCTTCCTTCCTCCTTCCTTCCACCTCTGCTTGCTTCCTCTTCTTCCTCCATTCCTCTCTTCCCCTCCTTCCTCTCTGCCTTCCTTCCTCCCTCTTCTATTTCTCTCCTTTCTTTGCTTCCTTCTTTCTTTTTTCCATCATTCTTCTCTTTTCCTCATTTCCTCCCTTCCTTCTTCCCTTCTTTCTCTCTTCCTTTCTTCCCTGATCCTTCTTTCCTCTTTCCCTTCCATCCTTCCTTTTTTCTTCCTTATTCAACAAAAAAAAAAAAGCATTTGTTAAGCACCCAAAATACACAAAGCTCAGTGCCTTCCACTAGGGATGCAGATGTAAATTACGTTGTCCCTTTAAAGACATTTTCATATGGAGCAGTTTGGTGACATAAAGGGCAAGAAGAGTATTTATATCAGCTCTCAAGGAAATAAGGTATAGCTATTTTTATAAATGGACACATTGATTTCCTAAAAAGAGTGGGAAAACAACTTTGTTTCAATAAAAATTGCTAATACATAAATATGAAAAATGGTTTGAGATAGAATCTGAACAATTTTGGTCATAAAATGAACAGTAATGTTAAATATAAGACTCTAAAACTTTATGAATGATGTAAAATAATGTCTCACATACGTATGAACAGTTTAATATTTTAAAGAGGTAGAGAAAGAATTTTCATTTATTAAAAATAGAGAAATATAAGTATAAAGAAACAATTATAAGTACATAAAAGGAGATATTAGACTGCATGAAAACCCCCAGATCGTCTGCTTATATCTTTTTACTGACTATAGAGGGTAAAATTTGTAAAATGAGAAATCATATGAGCATTTTAAAACTAAGGAATGATTTTTTTAAACTATTAATTTGATAGGAAAAAAAAATTGGTAGGCATGAACTATGAAGTGAAAAGTGAGTCACTGAGAGTGAAGAGGCTTTCATTTAAGCCATTAAAGATACAGGAACCTTCAAGGCAAATAACACAGCAAACAAGGGGAAAGTGGAAGAGAATAGATGTTTGTGCAGTGCTTATTATGTGCCAGGAACTATGCTCAATATTTTATTAATATTCTATCATTCGAGCCTTACAACAGAGGCAGGTGATTATCCCCTTTTTTACGGTTAAGGAAATTGAGGCAATCAAAGAAATTTTCCATTGGCAGTTCATTTTAAGAGTCAATCACAAGAGCTGCCAATGAGAACAGTAGAGGCCATGCAGTAAAGATCTCACTTCCACCAAATATAGAAAGTAAGGGTAATTTTGTAGTTACCTACATAGATAGATACATACATACATACATACACACATACATATGATATGATAGGTATGATGGATAGATATGTTCACATATATGTACATACATATGTATACACATATATCTTGCTGTATGTATAGGTATAGATATATGTATTTTGTGTATGTTCATATGTATATCTTGTTTGTACATAGTTTTTCACATGTAGCCTCACCTATTAGAGTACAAAGGCACGAAACCTGTGGCCTCGAGGCCACGTATGGCCTTATAGGTCCTTGGTTACAGACTTTTGACTGAGTCCAAGTTTTATAGGACAAATCCTTTTATTAAGGAGATTTGTTCTGTTGAGTTTGGATTCAGTCAAAGGGCCCCATTTGAGGACCTAAAGTGCCACATGTGACCCCACCCCTGCATTACACTGTGAGCTCTTTCTTAAGAACAGGAACTATCTTTTGTTCTCCTTTGTATTCCCAGTGCTTAGCACAGTGTGTGACATATAGTAGATATTAGTAAGTGCTTGTTGACTTGACTTACAGATGTCCCGGGGAGGTCAGTGGTTTACCCAACGTTACAGAAGTAGCGAGAGCAGCCCCGAGATTTGAACCCAGGCCCTCTGAAAACAGACCCACTGCTAATTCCTTTACACTACCCAGCCTTGAAAAGACTATTTTACTGACTTCACCAGGTACACTAAGAACTACAAACAAGAATGTTTCAATTAGAGGGAAATTTTGCCCAGAGGTAGTACCAAGAAACAGTCCCAAGACTTTCTCTAGAAAGCTCTGGAATGTCTCTGCTTGAGGCAGTTTGGCTCAAGGGGAAAGAGTGCTGAATTGGAAGGTGGGCCTTCCAGGGGTTCAGATTCTCCCTCTGCTCCACCTCTGTGACCTTGGGCATCACTTCCACCTTCTGGGTCCCAGTTTCCTCATGGACTAGATGATCTCTAAGATCACTGTCAACTCTGAGATTCTATAATTTCATCAACTAATGAGCAAAATAGAGCTCAAAGAGAAGTCACTGTCCATTTCTCCTCATATGGTCAAGAAGGTCATTTGAAGCTCAGGAACATGAGGGAGCACGTTTCCCCAAAACAGAGGCCTCAGACGACAGAGATTGGTTAGTCTGAGCCAAGATTACCTCACATGGACTCTGGGAAGCTGCAAGAGACCACCTATCATTGCTCTCAATGTAACTTTCCAAACTACTTTGGAAACCAATCTACCAGGCACAATTAAGTACATGAACCTCAGTCACAAAATGAGGGCCCATATGTAAAACAGACCTATCCCTACCTTGCCCCTCAATCTGACCCAGATGACTGGAAAATTAAGGAATGCACTCAGGGACCCACCTTTGACATGGAAGAGTTGCACAGGTGGTCAGTGAGGCACCTCAGTGCAGGGAAAGTCTCTTGCCATTTACATGGTCCTGATCTCCAATATATGGGTTGGAGATGAGGCACAAGAAAAAGAGAGTCCTGGTTTCAAGTCTTGTATTAGTCACTAAGTTCCTTTGTGAACTTTGAATAAATTGTTATTTTACCAGGGCTAGCCCAGAGCCAATTATAAGATCAGAGAGTCTTAAAATCTACATCTGGAAGGGACCTCATAGCCCATCTAGCCCAAATCTCTCAACTTATAGGTGAATAAACTGAGTCCCAGTCTTTTAGCCTCTCTGTCTCAGTTTTCTCACTTATTGAATAAATATATTGATAATTGCTGAAAATTGAAAGTTGCCTAGGGGTTGAGTTGCCATGAAGGAAATGCCTAATGCCTAATGAGGAAAATTTGTGTTCAAAACTTTGAAAGGTTTTTTAAAATGTGATATAAATACAAAGGGAAGAAGAAAAGGAGAAATAAGAAAATGAGAAAGCAGTGAAGGAAGAGGAAAGGAAAATGATGAGAAAGATGGAATTCCTTCTAGCCTTGGATATAATGAGCTAATCACTGGATGCCAAGAGAACACTTAGAGATCATACAAAGGCACTATCCAGCACAAAGCCAGTATGTTTGACAAAACCTAACAGCGAGTCTATAAGCATTTATTAAGTACTCACTATATAACACACACTGTGCTGAGTATATAATATATATACATATATATATATATATACGCATATATATGGAAAGGTTAAAAACCTGTCCCTGCCCTCGATGAGCTTGTATTCTGTTGGTGGAGAGAATGTATAAATAACTATGTCCATACAAGATATTATAGAGAGAAGATGGAAGGGGAAGGCATTAGCAGCTGGTCGCTCAGATGAATGACAAGGAGAGGAAGAGAGAAAAGAAGAAAATCCCATGTAAACCATAAGGAACTTATACTTTGAAATTTCTGGCTTGTCTTGTTTCAATTCCACAGAAGATGCTCCCACACTGGAAACCTCCTAATGTCCTATTCCCCTATCTCTGATTTCCTGATTCCTTTTGGGTGTTGTCTCCCCACTTCAGATTGTAAGTTCCTCAAGGGCAGGGACTGTCTTTCTTTTTATTAATTGTACTCCCAATGCTTAGTACAGTGCCTCACACATAAGAAGCCCTTAATAAATGTTTATTGGATTGGATGGGACAGAATTGGACTGGAAACATCTAGGATTTTGGGATAGAATGTGGATGATGACCGAGATGAAGTGGTCAGATGCGTAGGAGGGGAGATTGGAAAGAACAATGTCATAAAATGTCAGCAAAGATACAGGATCCAGAATGGGAGGATAATTAACTATAGCAAAGTCTGCAGAGAGGGAGGGCAGAAAGGATGAGGACAGAGGAAAGGCCATCAGAATGCACAACTAAGAGATCATTAGCAGCCTTAGAGATAGTAGTTTTGGTGATGACATTGGGAATGCAGATCACAAAGGGTAAAGTAGAGGGTAGGAGGAGAAGAAATGGAGAAAATGAGCATGCAGTCTTTGTTCAGGAAGAAAAATAAAATATGATAACATGAAGGGATGGTAGAATCACATTAAAGTTGATTAAGGATGATGGAGACATGAATGTGTTTCTGGTTAGTAAGGAAAGAGCCAGTAAATAGGAAAAGACTAAAGATTAGATGCAAACTCTCCTGCTTGTCATTTAAAACCTTCACATTGTGGCCGCACCTCCTCTTTCTAGGCTTAATTTAGATACTCTCCATAAATGGCAGCCATAGCAACAGGCAAAAAGGGAGAGAGGCTCAGCTCAGTAGAGGTGGGGATCAAAAGCAGCAGTGAGAAGCAGAAGAGAGAAGATGGGAAAGCCAAGTACAAATCTGGCAGAGAGGACAGTCCAACAGGGATCAGCTCCAGGAAAAGGAGAATAATGGCACAAGAAGACACAGGAGGCTAAGAAATGTCAAAGGAACAATTGCTCTTCCACAAGGCACTCTGGCCACATGTGATATAGATACATACATACACACATGTACATATACATATCTGTGTCATGAATGCTTCTCCTCTTCCCACTGACTGTGGGCATTCATGGCCTTAGAGAGAATGGTGTCAATTGAGCAGAATCCAGATTGAAAAAGATAAATTGTATAAGACAAGACAAAATGGAGGAAATGAGCACGTACCTCAGATTTATGGGTGAGGGGAAGAAGCATATTGCTATTTAATGTTATTGCTAGGTTTTTGCAAATACATTTAATGAAGCTATGAAAACATTTGAACAGACAGTACTGCTTTTATTTTGACAATACCATCAGGCTATATTCCTAACAATGGAATTGCTGGATCAAAAGCTAGGATTATTTTTGTAAACTTTATGGTGAACTGTCAGATAACTCTTCAGAAAGATACTACATATTGGCTACTGCAATTGCATAGATTTATGATGTAAATGGTGAAGATCTCACATGACCTGGATACCAACTCAAAAGTATAACTGCATATATATGAATGCATTGGTTACTCCTAATTCTGGGTGACAGGAATTCTAACTAGTTATGGTAACCAGCCAATATTTCCCATAAAAATAAACTACCCTTCTTCCTGGCAAATGTGTAGGGGCTCCTTGACCCGTAGGCTAGCATCTGATGTATATTTGTATTTTAAGGCCATTGTTAAAAACCTATAAGACAAAAAGGACTATTCTAGAAAAGGTACATACACTAGTAATTCTCATGGTCCTGAAGCAAACAAAAGTGGAAGAGGTTATAAAGATATTGTTGGTGTTTATCTTTTATTTTCAAAGAGGACCACTGACATGTGGTATTTTGACTTGAGAATGAACTGGATTTAAGTGAGGCAGAGTTGCACAGAGTCATCAGCCTCACTCTCTCTTCCAGAGTCATCGAAGTTCCAAAAAAAAACCCAGAGTCATCGAAGTCTAGTGGCAGGACAAAAGTCAAGATGACTGATGATGTCCCAGGATGCAGTGCATGACCTTGGTGTCTTTGATGTCTTAACAACCTCTAAGTGCTCCCACAGAGCCTGCTTCAGCTTCCTTCATGATCATTGGAACAAATTGTTCTCATCCACCCATTCCACCAGGGACAGTCTTTATATGCTTGGGATAGATGTCTCCCTGACTCACTCAAAGGTTTGAGCCCTGTTGGTGACCTTCAACCTGGTTTAGCTCATCTGCAAAGAAGGTTTTATGGGCTGTGAATGCTACAGCTTTGTGGAACTTTGAGTTAGAGTTGGGTGACAAGTGGATACTACAGGTGGATAAATAGCCCTAAAAGGGACTTAGCAAGCCTTCATATCAAATGGAGCAAGAAGATGTATATGGGAATGTGTGTTGTTAAGCAAAATTGTCTCATTAGCATGGCTTTTGTTTCTTTTGAGTGGAAGTACTTTCAGCTGTTAAGTGCTAAGCCCCAGGCCCAGGGCCCTGTCAGGTGTGAAACCTGTGTGGGTGTGGATTGGTGACTTT
>CM053623.1:449931468-449968325 GCA_028646595.1 Phalanger gymnotis | reverse complement strand
ACACAGATCCTGAGACATGATGGCTGTGTAGAGCAGTGGGTTAGAGATGGCAGCATAGCGGTCATATGCCATGGCAGCCAGGAGGCAGCTCTCAGTCAAGCCTGTGCCAATAAAGAAAAAAAACTGTGTGGCACAGCCTACAAAGGAGATGGCAGCCTGTTTCTTGAAGAAATCTGAGAGCATCTTGGGGGCAACAGTGGAAGAGTAGCAGATGTCGATAAAGGACAGGTTGCTGAGAAAGAAGTACATAGGAGTATGGAGATGGAGGTCAATTTTGATCAGGAGTATAAGGCTTGGGTTCCAGACTAAAGTCACCAGATAAATTCCTAAGAATATCACAAAGAGGATGACTTGCAGTTCTGGATGGTCTGAGAATCCCAGGAGGAAGAAAATGGTCACTGATGTGCTGTTCCTTTCCTTGGCTATGGACATGTTTGCCACAAAATAGGAAGACTCCTAGGACAATGATAAACCAGATTGTAGGTGTTTTCAGCATGGGATTGTGGTACTTGCTGAGGGTTATATTCTCCCAATTCCACATAAAGTGCTGTTGGACTGTTTTTATGATGACCTTTTCCATGGGGCAGGGGAGAAGAAAATTACATTGATATAGGTCAAGTCTATGTGACTCTAAGGAAATCAAAAGCTCATAGACTGAAGAGTTGGAAGTCATTTTAGAGGTGATAGAATCTAACTCCATCGTTTTACATATTTTGTAACTGAGGCCTAAACCAACCATCTTTGATATATTTGATTCATTAAAATAATTCAAAGTTGGGCACATATGAGCAAAGGGAAAAGTGTTTTAGGGGTTTTGTTGATTGACACAGCTGGTGCCTGGCTTATCTTTGATTGACTTAAGCATATGCTTACCTATAAATGAAAACCTAATACATGTACTAGCTGTGTGACCTTGGGCAAGTCACTTAACCCCAATTACTCTGCCTTCCCCCCTCAAAAAAAATCAAACAAAAAAAAAAGAAAAATGAAAACCTAGCAATTGCCAACAGAGCCAGGGCACTGTTGGCATTTCCTCTCCCTTGTAGATCCTCACATTTTCTGTTTTTCTCTCCTAATCTCATCCATGCATCTTTTTGAGTCTGTTCCTAAATATGCTCTGGGACCCTGCATCAACTCCACATAAATCTGCTCTTTGCTTCTCTATGAGTCCTGAGTTCCATTGTGCCCCCACTCCTACTCTGCTAGTGTGAGCACGTCTTCATATTTAGCACACTCGGTGCTCATCTATGACTCCATCTCCCCATTCTTTACCCAGAAGCTCATTTCTTCTGCCCAAAGCTCTGTGAAATTCCAAGGAACCCCATGGAATCTGAGTGTTTTGTTGAAATATTGATAAAAACATCACAGTCTTTTGTGTGTAAGACAACTCTTTATACATTTAGTATGCTCCTTTTTTGTTCTACAAAGGATATGGGGTTCTTGTAAGCAAAAGAGGGTCATAGAATAGGAGAGTTTTTTTCATCTTCCCCCACCCCCATTTTACTATTTCCATGAATAGTAGCTGGAGGGAGAGCTGGAACTATAACTAGCAATTTTGACACCTGGGGCTAGCGGAACAAAACAGTGCCCAGGACAAGCATCATGACTCACTCTTAAATCAGTCATAGGAAAGTAGAGACTTTGGCACTATCCCATGGAGGAACTGACTCCAGAACATTGGTCCATGGCAGCATATTCAGAAGCTTGTGTAGGAGAGACAACAACCTGGGGAAAAATAAGATGGGGTCAAACAAGAGCTCACATGGTGAACTTTAAATCTCAGTGACCTGGTTTAAAGAACCATGTGACCCACCCCAGGTATGAGTGGACATAGCCATAGTCAGAGCTTAGCATGAGATGTGGACAAGTCTAGTCCATAATATTTCTCAGTTTTCTGAAGTGGGATGATGGATGTGAGTGATGGGTGAAAGGGTGGGTTAGCAATAGCAAGGAGTCCTTGCCCCACCACACGCATCCTAGAATATAAGGTTTTTGAGATGAGGAGAGGGAAGGAGGAGTAAGAGGACAGAGAAAAGTACTATGAAGAGTAGAAAGAGGAGGAGGAAGAAATATCAGTGTTGCCCAACTAGAACTGGCTGATTGGTTCCCCAGGGCCAGCTACTACTCCTCATAGAGTGTTGTTATTCAGTTTTTCAATCATGTTTGACTTTGCATGACTCCATTAGAGGTTTTCATGGCAGAGATATGGGAGAGGTTTGCCATTTCCTTCTCTAGCTCGTTTTACGGATGAGGGAGCTGAGGCAAACAGGGTTAGGTGACTTGCCCATGGTCACAAAGCCTGCAAATGTTTGAAGTTGGATTTCATATCAGGTCCTCCTGACTCTAGGCCTGGTGCTTTATCTACTTTACCACCTAGATAGCACATAAAAGAGGCTTGATAAATGACTGTTGAATTGAAGCAAATCAAATCAAATTCGCTTGCACTTCTTTCTTCTCTCACCTTTCTTAAGTCACAAAGTGTATGGCATGTAGATACTCTGCACACCCTTGAATCCTGTACATTGTTTGGAATTGCTTAGTCCATTGACAGCCTCACCTTGGAGAGCTATGCACAGGGGAGAGTGCTCACCATGAGCTCTTTAGAGTCAGAAGAAATAGCTCCTTGCCAATTTAGAGTTTGACAAGTGCAGGGGGGATTGATGTGCAGGGGGACCAGCATGGGGGGGAGGGATCCAGAAAGCATGTGCTATGTGGATTGGTTAAAGGAACTGGATGTGTTGGACCAGGAGAAGAAAAGGCTCCGTGGCATCATGGGGTCTCACAATTGGAAGGAAGCCCAGAACTCATCTGGGCTAACTCATCCTTAAGCAAATACTTTCTGCATCATCTTGGGCAAGTGGTTATCAAAGCTCTCCCTAAAGGCCTCTTGGGAAGAGAATCCCCTGTCTCCAGAAGCCCAATCAACAGGGCAGAACTCTCATCTTGAGAAACAGTTTTTTCCTTAAGATAGAGCCTCATTATGTCACTCTGTGGCTTCTCCCCTGGTTCCTACTTTAGCCCTGTGATTCTCAGAAGAGCTAGTAAAATCTCTCTTATCATGACAAGCCTTCATACTCAAAGAAAGCTATTCTGAAGCCCCTGACTCCCATCCCTAACTCATCTTCCTCTGCTCCCTTGAGAATAATTAAAATAATTGGAGATACTCAGCCATAGAGAAAATGCCTCATAGAACAGTGGATCCACAGATTCCTAAGAGCTCCATGGATATATTTTAGGTGATCTCTAAATCTGGAAAGGAAAAATTACACCTTTATTTTCACTTGCTTCTAAATGACATTTAGTGTTTTCTCTAATTATTTAAAAGTATTCTTCTGAGAAAGGGTCCATAGGCTTCCCCAGACTGATGAAGGGTGCAGGACACAGCAAGTTTAAGAATCTTGGTTTGGAGGATTATGGGCTTTCAGGATCAGAAGGTCCTTCAAAGGTACCTTCTTCAAGATATCCTATGGCATGGTCCCTAGTCCTCTCGAGTCCTGACCCCTTCTGGATACTCTCAATTTTTCTTCCAATGTGCTGCCAAAAACTGACTGTGATATTTCTTATGTGCTCTGACCAGAGTAGAGCATGATGGGACAATCCTCTCCCTAGATTTGGACATGAAACCTCTCCAAATGCAGTCTAAGATTATATTTGTGTTTTTTTCTGGCTGTCATGTCCTACCATTGTCCTTTACTGAGGCTTAGCTTACTAACACCTTAAATGCTTTTTTTTTTCAGAAAAAATAATATCTAGCTGCAACTCTCTAGTCTTGTTCTTATAAAGTTGATCTTTAAAAATTGAAATACAGGACAGAGATGGCGTGATGGAAAGAAGCCTGAACCTGGAGTCAGGAAAGGATGAGTTTAAATCTGACTTCAGGAACTCACTAGATCTGTGACCCTGGGCAACTTACTCACATACAAGGCCTTTTTGTGAAGTCAGTAGAGGGGTGGAATGGCTAAAAGGGAAAACGGCAACGAGGCTCATAAAGAAAATTAGATTGGCTCCACTTACCCTGTTCTTCTTGGTAAGGTCAATTGGGAAATAATGATTGTCTTGATTTATTCTAGTTCAGAAATAGACTTAGCTCTTTCATGCCCTCCAAGCCCTAATGAGGTTTGATGGGTTTTCTGGTTGATATATTTGCCTACTACTTAAAGTGACTATTTCTGAGTACTAGTAGGGGAGGGGTCCCCTTTCAAGATGTAATATTTGCTGGGATCCTGCCTATTGTCTACAGAAACCTACCACTGGGGTCATTGTAGGAGGGCAGTTTAAAGCAGCTGTTGGGACATGTTAATTGTTCACCTTGTCCTTAGAGATATTCCACTATCCTTGGGGACTTTTTAAGAGACCTAGAGAATGCAGCCATTCAAAAAGATAGATTTTGCAAATTAATTGCTCTCAGAGGTGAAAGATTCTCAAACTCTGGTCTCTTTTCCAAGTGTGGAGGTTACTCACCCCAGCACCAGTGGTCAAATCCCATTCTCAAGATCACCACTGAGGTCAGACCTCGGTTAATTAAAAAAAAAAACAGTATTTTATTTTTTCCCAATTACATGTAAAGAAAATTTTAACATTCAATTTTACAAAATTTTGAGCTCCAGATTTTTCTCCCTTCCTCCCTCCTCCTTCTTTTCCTAAAATGGTAAGCAATTTGATTTAGATTATATATGTGCAATCATGTAAAACACATTTCCATATTAGCCACAGTTGTGAAAGAAGAAACAAAAAGAAAAAAACATGAAAGAAATTAATAAAGCAGAAATAGTATGTTTCCATCTGCATTCAGTCCATCAGTTCTGTCTTTGGATGCGGATAGCATTTTCCATCATAATTCCTTTGTAATTGTCTTGGATTGTTGTATTGCTGAGAAAAGTTAAGTCATTGATAATTTATCACACGATGTTGCTGTTACTTTGTACAATGTTTTCCAAGTTCTGCTCATTTCACTTTGCATCAGTTCATACAAGTCTCCCTAGTTTTATCTAAAATTTGCCTGCTAATCATTTTATATTGCTCCATAGTATTCCATTACATTCATATACCACACCTTGTCCAGCCATTCCCTAATTGATAGGCATCTCCTCAATATCTGATTTTTTGCCAGCACAGCAATAGCTGCTATAAAAAGTTTTTGTACTTGTTGGTCCTTTCCTTCTTTTTAGTAATCTCTTTAGGCTATAGACCTAGTAGTGACATTGCTGGATCAAAGGGTATGTAAACTTTAGTTCCATATTGAATAATAGTGGTGATTATGGGCATCCTTTCTTTACCCCAGAAACTTACTGGGAAGGCTTCTACCTTATCCCCATTACAGATAATGGTTGCTTGGTTTTGGTTTTAGACAGATATTGCTTATTGTTTTAAGGAATGTTTCATTTATTCCTAAGCTCTCTAGTGTTTTTAATTTTTTAATTAGGATGGGTGTTGTATTTTGTCAAAAACTTTTTTAGCACCTATTAAGATGTGATTTCTGTTGATTTTGATATTTATATGGTCAATTATACTGATAGTTTTCTTTATATTGAACCACCTCTGCATTCCTGGTATAAATCCCACCTTGTAGTGTATGATCCTTGTGACATATTGCTGTAATCTCTTTACTAGTATTATATTTAAAATTTTCACAAAGATATTCATTAAGGAAATTGTTCTATAGTTTTCTTTCTCCGTGTTTGCTGTCTATGGCTTAGGTATCAAAGCCATATTTGTTTCAGAAAAGGAGTTTTGTAGGACTCCTTTACCTACTTTTTTAAATAGTTGAAATAGTATTGGGATTAATTGTTCTTTAAATGTGTAGTGGAATTCACTTGTGAATCCATATGATCCTGGGTATTTTTTCTTAGGGAGCTCATTGATGGCTTGTTGAATTTTTTTTCTTTTTTTTCTTTATTTATTTTTAGTTTCTGACATTTGATTTTATGAGATTTTGAATTTAAATCTCCCCCCTTCCTCCACTCCTCCTTCCCTAAAATGGCATACAATCTGATATAGGCTATACACGTATGATCATATTTAACATATTTCCACATTAGTCATGTTGCGAAGGAAGAATAAGAACAAAAGGGAAAAACCATGAGAAAGAAAAGCAAACAAAAAAAAAGAAGAGAGAATAGTAAGCTTCAATCTGCACTCAGACTCCATAGTTCTTTGGATGTAGATAGCATTTTTCGTCATGAGTCTTTTGGAATTGTCTTAGATTGGGGGTGGGGAGCTGGGGCCTCAAGCCCACATGTGGCCTTCTAGGTTCTCAAGTGCAGCCCTTTGACTGAATCCACTTGAAAACCTAGAGGGCCACATGTGGCCTCAAGGCTGCAGGTTCCCCACTCCTGTCTTAGATTGTTGCATTGCTCAGAAGAGCTAAGTGTAACAAAGTCAGTCCACACACAATGTTGCTGTTACTGTGTACAGTGTTCTCTTGGTTCTGCTCACTTCACTCAGCATCAGTTCATCCAAGTCTTTCCAGGTTTTTCTGAAGTCTGCCCACTCAACAGTTCTCATGGAACAATAGCATTCCATTATATTCATATACCACAACTTGTTCAGCCATTCCCCAATCGTTGGGCATCTCTTCAATTTCCATGAATTTCTTTTTCTAAGATAGGGGTATTTAAGTATACTATTTCTTTTTCTGTTAATTGGGGCAGCCTATTTTTCTAAGTATTCATCCATTTAATTTAAACTGTCAGTTTTACTGGCATATAATTAGGCAAAATAACTCCTAATGATTGTTAATTTCTTCTTCATTGGGATGAATTTATCCTTTTCATTTTTGATACTGGTAATCTGTTTTTATTCTTTTTAAAAAAATTAAATTAACCAATGGTTTATCTATTTTATTGTTTTTTTCCCATAAAACCAGATCCTAGTTTTATTTATTAGTTCAATAGTTTTCTTACTTTCAATTTTATTAATCTGTCCTTTGATTTTCAGGATTCCCATTTCAGAATTTAATTGAGGATTTTAACTTTGTTCCTTTTCTAGGTTTTTTTAGTTGCACACCCAATTCATTGATCTGATCTTGCTCTTTTTTATTGATGTATGCATGCAGAGATATAAAATTTCCTTTAAGTACTTTTTTTTGCATCCTACATATTTCGGAATGTTGTCTCATTGTTGTCATTCTTTTTAATGAAATTAGTGGTTTGTTTCTATGATTTGATTTTTTACCCACTCATTCTTTAGGATTAGATTATTTAGTTTCCAAAGAACTTGTAATCTATGATTCCACTTTCCTTTGTTAAATGTAATTTTTTTTTGCATTATGGTCTGAAAAGGATGGATTTAATATTTCCATTTTTCCACACTTGGTTGTGAGGTTCTTCTGTCCTAAAACACAGATAATTTTTGTGAAGGTGCCATGTACAGTTGAGAAATAGTATACCCCTTTTTTATTCCCAGAGAAGGAAGGAGTGGAGTGATTAGAAGTCATGATCTGTGGTGATCAGGAGTTGTAAGAACCCGGGAGATGGAGAAATGTGAGCTTGAGCACAGGCCATGGAGTTTCAGGGTTGAAGATTAAGAGCATAGAGGGATGATGAGGCACACTTTAGTACGTAAGTCAAGAAGGGTTACAGCTACAGGGCATAGGAGTTGAGGAGGTGAATGAATTGGGAAGGTAGACCATTTAGGTAGATAGTACCATGTATATAGAGGTCTCCAAGTATAACTGTCAGGGTTGTAGTAGATAGGCAGACTGGGAGACAGGTGAGACAGTCCTTTAAAACTGATGCTTTAAAATCACTTCCCATTCTCCATCAAGGCTTGTCTTCTATCTGAAATAGACAACACAAAGAAATTATGATTTTCCAATGTCCTATGGAATCTATCTATCTATCTATCTATCTATCTATCTATCTATCTATCTATCTATCCCATATGTTTATGTGGATTCACATGCATACATAGATTATATGTATAAAATAGTGAACAAGAAAATTTTCTCACTAAGTGCATCTGTGAGAGAGAAAGGTATGGAGGGAAAGAAAGAAAAGTGGGAGTGAAGGAAATGTGGGGGAAATAGGGACTTGAAGAGGGAATGGCAAGGTGAGAAAGAAGCAGAATGGAGGAGGAGGAAAAGAAAGGGAGAGGGAAAGGAAAAGGAAGACAAAAAGGGAAAGGGAGGAGAGGGAGAGAAATAGGTTGACAAATATATAGATAGACGAAAAAACAGAGAGGAGAGGAAGTGAGAGCATGGAAGTGAGGAAAAGGTCAGGAGAGCAAGAGGGACAGGGAGAGGAAGAGAGAAAGAGAGGAGAAAGAATTCATCAGGGAAATGATTGAGGTAAGCCTATATTATGGTTGCCTTATTTACCACTTTTCTGTTTTGTTACGTGTTCAGATTGCCTGTGAAAAAGGAATGAGTTGAGAAGGCTAGGATTTAAGATAAATTGATTTAGGTCATGAATCTCCTACTAATTCACTGTATGATTTTAGAAAAGGCATTTCCCATGTTGGAGTTTCAGAAGTTACATTCATAAAATTAAAGAATTAGACTACTTTCCCATATTGCTAATAATTCTTCCAATTCATAGATCTTTCCCATTTCTGATCCTCATCATCTTTTGGAACCTAGGAAAGTAATAACATCTATAAACTTCTACTTTCTCAGCAAATGAGGACATTAGACTGAATGGCCCTTTTGGTAATTCCACATTTAAATCCATAATACTATCCTAATGAAAGTTCCATTTGATACCTGGTGTCTTAGTTACCACCCATTTATTGAATTTTATTAAATTAAAATTTTTGAAAACATCAAATTATTAATACACAGTATTTTGGCAAAACAAATCGCTGCCCAAGACAAATCTAATTCCCCAAACTTTTCCTTTCAGTGGAAGAGGTAGATTACATGGGAAATTTAGGTGACAGCAGGCTTGGAAATAGAGAAAGGAGTTTAATTACTTAGGGCCATGGCCTTAGAAGTCAGGAAGTGTAAATCTCAGAAGGAGACAGAAGGTTACGAGTTTGGAGAAAGACTCCTCACTTTCAGAGTTCAGGACCATGAACTCTGAGCTCTTATGAATGACAATGAAGCAGTCTTTGTATCTAGCTGATGTGGACTATAGACAGTTATGGTACACACTAGTTGAAGATGTAAATGACTTGGGAAGCCAGGGTTTTTAAAGGCATATTACCAAATATTTTGGAATACCCACGTATAAAGGTAAAGTTTGGAGGAAATAGGCAGCCTGGGAAGCAGCTGTGGCATCTGAGTTGATGCTGTGGAATCACTTACTCTACTCTATCAGCACTTTACTATTCTCTGATATCTATAAGACAGAGAAATTAGTATTTCTCAATTGCCTATGGCATCATTGTTTATGTGTTTGGATGATGAAAAAGAAGATGAAACTCACAAAATTTATTTGTATGATTGTAAGAGAGTAAGCATGAGAGAGAGAAGAAGAAGAAGCAGAGGCAGAAGAAGAAGAAGCAGAAGAAAGAGGAGGAGGAGGAGGAGAGAAGAGAAGTTTTCATTAACCATACTAGGGAGCTCCTGATAGAGTCAAGTTAGGAAAAAAAGAATTATATCACAGGATTGAGAACTCTTTTGAGATCAGAGAAGACAACTTTATAATACAGCTTCCAGTTGCACTCAGATGCATGCCTTTAGGACCAAGGCAAACAGTGGGAATAATATCTTTATATATAGATGAATAGGCTACAGTTACAGGATATAGGAGATTAGGAGGTGAATGAATTGGGAAGGTCAAGTAATTAAAGAGACAATATCATATATATGGAAGTCCCCAAGTATAAGTGCCAGGCTTGCAGTAGACAGGCAGTCTGGGAGACAGATAAGACAGTCTTTCAGAACTTATGCTTTAAAATCACTTACCATTGTCCACCAGGGTTTGTCTTCCACCCGAAATAAAAAACATAAAGAAATTATGATTTTCTAATGGCCTAAGGAATCTGTCTATCTATCCATGTATCTATATCTATTCCACCTATATATATGTATATATATAATAGTGAAGAAGAAAATTAACTCACTGAGTAAATCTGTAAGAGAGAGAAATGGATGAAGGGAGATAATGAGAAGGAGAGAAAAAGGAGGTGGGGGAAATAGGGAATTAAAGGGAGAATTGTGAGGTGAGGGAGAAGCAGGAGCAGAGAGGAGAGAGAGGGAAAGGGAAAGGGAAAAAAAGAGCCAAAAAGAGAAAGGGAAGAAGAGAGGAGGAGAGACAGATATACAAATAAATGGAGGGGAAAACATGGAGAGACAAGAGAGGAAGGGAGAGCAGAAGGGTAAGGAAAAGGTGAGGAGAACATGAAGGAGAGAAAGAGAGAAATCATCAGGGAAACTGTTGAGGTAAGCCTACATTATGGTTTCCTTATGTGCCATTTTTCTCTTTTGTCAGATATTCAGACTATATCTGGAAAAAGAATGAGTAGTAAATTGATTTAAGTCATGAATCTCCTACTAATTCACTGTGTGATTTTAGAAAAGGCATTTCCCATGTTGAGGTATCAGAAGTTACATTTGTAAAATGGAAAAATTGGACTAGATAATTTCCCACATTCCTTACAATTCTTCCAGTTTATGAATCTGCCTCATTTCTTATCCTCATCATCTTTAAGAACCTGGGAAAGTAACATCTGTAACCTTCTGCTTTCTCACATAGCAAATGAGGGCATTAGTCTAGTCTATCCTAATCAAAGTTCTATTTAATACCTTGTTCCTTAGTTACCTCCCACTTATTGAATTTTATAAAATTAAAATTTTTTAATATGTAAAATTATTAATGCACAGTATTTTGGCAAAACAAACACTGCTTAAGACAAATCTAAGTCTCCAAACTTTTCCCTTCCACCAGAGTGGTAGATTAAGTGGGAAATTTAGACCACAACATGTACTTTAAAGAGATTATATTGGAGAAAACAGTGCATAGTTGAAATAGTTTTGTGAATTTGGGTCATGGTTGCAAAGGGAGTTCGGTTTGGCCATAGCAAGAATGATGGACTGGCAATGAAATGATTCCAGTTTTTGAGTGACTCTCTGAGGTCATCAGTTAGGATTGGCCACAGACTTCTGTTGCCATAACTACCTTGAGGATTAGGGAAGAAGATATTGACCAGTAATTAGACCTGAGTGACATATAGACTGAGATTCCAAAGATGCTAAGAATTCTTAATAGAATAATCTTTAAGAAATTTCAGCATCATAAGTTTCAATTCAATGAGCAATCATTGGGTACCTACTCGGTGCTAAGCAATATGCTAGACCCTGGGAATGTAAAAGCAAAAATTAAACAGTCCTTGCCCTCAAAGGAGCTTATATTCTGCTGGGAGAAAATATCATTACACAGATAAATAAATACACAATATTTTCAAATTAATGAGGGGAAGAGAGACATTGACAACTAGAGGGGATCAGGAAAGACCTCTCGTGCACTTGAGCTGACCTTTGTATGAATCCAGGAATCACAAGAGATGGAAGTAAAGAGGGAGAGCATTCCAGGAATAGGATATAATTACTTGTACAATGGCATGGAGGTGAGAGGTAGATGGAAGGGTATGTGTAAGGAACGTCAAGTAAGCCACCTTGCTGGAAAAGAGCATGAAAAAGATTAATGTACAATCAGTATCACTGAAGTTCCAAGGAAATGGTTCATAAAACATGGCTCAGTTGTAGAGCAGGCACTTCATTACTTGCTGTTGACTTTGACCCACAGCTGGGGATGCATTCATAGGTCTATCTTCAGCATGAAAGTTTTGTACAGCTATTCATTTAGGCATATCAGTCCAGGGAGTGATATGATTCTCCTTCTATTGATGTGGTTTTGGTCTTTAAAATATAGTTTGGGTGAATTATTCTTTTTCCCTAGGTTGGATCAGAATCAGTCATAAGGTCCTAAATCTAGAGCTCATAGGGGCCTTGTAGGCCATCTAATGCAACCCTCTCTCTTTACAGATAAACAAACTGAGGCCCAGCCCTTTAGCCTCCCTGTCTTTGTTTTCTCATTCATGAAACAAAAAAAAATGCTAAGTATTGCAACCTCCCGTGTTAATGAGTTGTAAAGGCTGAGGAAGTTTGAAAAGTAAGAAAAATTGACACAAATTCAAAGGAAGGAAGACAGGAAGAAAGAGAAGGCAAAAATGGCACTAAAAGAAAGGAGGACAAAAACGGAAAATAAAAAGATAGTTTTCTCTAGCTATGGCTCTAATGAGTTAGCACTGAATGTCAAGGGAAAAGTCAGAGATTGTATAAAAATGCTATCCAACACAAAGCCAGCATAATTTTGACAAAAACTAGGGAGTCAACGAGCATTCATTAAGTGCCTGCTAGAGGGTAGGCACTGTGCTAACTGTGCAGTTTACAAGGAAAGGAAAAAAATGCTCTGCCTCTGCATTTCTAAACTACAAGTAGATAATCTAAACAAAATAGCCTAAATAAAAACTTCAGCATACATTGTAAAACATCCGAAGACACTTAACATTTTAGGTTCATCATAGGATAGAATTCAGTTTATTCTCATACAATTACTATTGTTCGAACCCTGATTTACAGGGCTTTGAAGCTACACACAAATGACTGTGTGCTTTAACATAACAAAATCTTATTTCTATTTGTTTACCCTTCTATTTGATAAACACTCTAATTTCAAGTTGAAACTTAGTGCAAAACTCTTCAGTATGAGGTCATTTCTAAAGAGTTCTATGAAGATTCCTATAGGAGCATCACACCCAGACTTCTTGTGTCAAATGAGGGGCACTAGCTTGTAAAGAAGGCTCTGTGTTGGACAACTGTCCTTCCAATAGAGCTTGAATATATTTTTCTAATTCTCTTTTCTAATAAACTAATGTTTTGAATAGATTTGATCATTGAACATGACACAGAGCGACCTAGTTCATGTTTCAACAGGATGTAGAACATAGAAGCTCAGAACACAGAAACTGGGGGAGGACTTTACAATGGACAATTATCAGAATGGGAGGGACCTTAGAACAAAACAAGACTGTCTGAGCCATGGGGGAAACAGAATGCACAACACAGAATGTCAGAGCTGGGTAGGGACTTTAGAAACTGTCTAATACAACTTGTACATTTTGTGTGGAAGGAAAATGAGGCCTAAAGAAGTTGGTTATTTAGTTCCTTAGTCCCTTTTTTCAGGTAGTAGGCAGATATGGTGAAGGGAGAAAACCACTTTTTAGTCATAATACCTTATTTCTTCCAAATCGAAGACACCAAAGTAGGAATTGGATGTTGCAGGAGGACATGTAAGTCTGTACATTTGCTATTTCCCGAAAGAAGGAATATTCTGGGAGATAACCTGAATTTGAATCTTTCATAGCTTTTCCCTCCTTTTCAATTCCTTGAATTTCAGATTATTACTCATCTTGGGCAATCATTAGCCTTTCATCTGGTTAACATTATAATGAGTACTATTCATTAAGGAGCATTCTGGGAATCCTACATCTGGAAATCATCTGCTTGTCACTTGCAAATAGTAGAGGGTATCTGGGAATTACCAGGCCAGACTTCAATATGAAATGAATCATTAGAAACTTCAAAGCATTTTTTTTCATAAACAAAAGTGAAGCACTAGATTAGACCAATGCAGTCATGAAGTCTTTTAGGACTGAAATATAAACAACAAAACAAAACTGATTTCTTCACTTTTAAAAAAGCATTTTAAAAAATGAGATTTGGTCTCTTTTTTGTTATTAACATTCCAAGAAATACTTGCCTGTTCCCAGAT
This sequence comes from Phalanger gymnotis, assembly GCA_028646595.1. NCBI lineage: Eukaryota > Metazoa > Chordata > Mammalia > Diprotodontia > Phalangeridae > Phalanger > Phalanger gymnotis. The sequence continues at coordinate 449,954,610 of CM053623.1, read as the reverse complement.
CTAAACACTTTTTATCTAAAGTTCTGAATATTCTTATGCTGGTGATAATGATAGTTTACAAGCATAATGCACTTTGTATATTTCAAAATTAGAGATCATAGATTTGAAGGTAGAAGGAAGAAGTCCTTCTTAATTGACCTGAAGGACAATGTTGTTCCAACTAGTCCCAAGATGCTGCTCACATACGTTACTTATGACCCACCATGAGGGATGTATACTCTTCAGTTGATCTTCTAGGTTCAAGGAGAAAGATAGCTTCTACCTCTTACCTGATTCCTCTTGGGATGAGGAGATGCACTGGAGTGATGGCTGGTGATGCCAGAATCACATCTTTGTTAGAGAGAAAGTATCAGATCCTAGTAAGGAAATTGGATCTGTCACCTTTTCTTCCTCACCACTCCCCTCTTGCTAATTTAACCATGCCGTCTTCCACTCTGTACATAGGGATTTTATTTCACTATGTCTCTGAGCAAGACATTTAAATTCATTTACAGCCTCAGTTTCCTCTGCTGTAAAATGTGGGGATTGGACCCTAAGGTTCTTTCTAGCTCTTCTAAGTTTCCTTATAGCTCTTCTGAGGTTATTTCTAGCTTTTCTATGGTCTTATAATCCTGTGATTATTTTTATTCCACGTACTCATAGTCACCACTCTAATTCGGGCTCTCAATATCTCTTGCCTTGGCTATTGTAATAACTTCTGAATTGCTCTCCTCTCCTATCAGTCTTTCTTCTCTCTAATCCATTTTCCACATAGTTGTAAAAATAATCGCCTTAAAGCCACAGTCTGGCCACGTATTCCCTTGGTAAATAACATCCAGTGGCTCCCTATTCTCACTAGGATATGGGTTCTTAACCTTTTTTTTACATTGTAGACCCCTTAAGCAGTCTGGCAAAGCCTATGGATCTCTTCTCAGAATGATGTTTATAAATGCATAAAATAGAATACCTGGGAGTACCAAGGAAGCCAATTATGTTAACGTACAGTTATCAATTAAAAAAAAAAACAACCACAGAGCCCAGGTTAAAAAAGCCCTGCTCAAATACAACTTCCCTATTTGACATTTAGAGCTCTATGTCATCTGTCTTCACTGCAGTAGAGTAGAAAGAGCATTGGCTCTGGAGCAGGAGGAGCTAGGTTCAAATTTGCCCTCTGATGCTAACTACTCATACGATCTTATGGAAGTAATTCAGGTTCTCTAGGCTTCAGTTTTCTCATCTCAGTTTTCTGATTAGATGACCCCTGAGCTCCCTTCCAGTTCTATGTCTGTGATCCCATAAACTTACCTTTCTAGACTTGTTGCACATTGTTTTCCTTTCATTGACTTTAAGTGGTAGCCTACTTGCAGTTCCCATGGCTCATGTTCCATGTCTTTCCTCTTCTGTCTTTGTACAGGATGTCTCTCATGCTCTGTTCTACGTTCTAAAGTCCCTTCCAGACCTAACAGTCTATATTCAAAGATCCTTCTACTTCTCACAATCTGTGGCTTATATTCTAAGTTCCTTTCTATCTCTAATATTCTATGTTCTAAAGTTCTCCCATTTTTGACGTTTTCTGTTCTAAGGTCCTTTCTAACTCTGACATTCTATGTGTGAAGATCCTTTCTAACTCTAACATTCTATTCTGAAATATTTCCAGTTTTGACATTTTGTGTTCTATGTTCTAAGCTCCCTTTCAGACATGACATTCTATGTTCTAAGATCCTTCCATTTCTGATATTCTCTAACATCTTTCCAGTTTTGACAATCTATGTTTTATATTCTAAAGTCCTTCTGGTCTTGACATTCTATGTTCTGAAGTCCTTTCAGTTCTGACATTCTGTGTTTGAAGATCCCTTCTAGCTCAGATGGTTGTGATTCAGTGGCTTTTTACAGACTAGGGACAAATCATAAAACACAGGCAGCTCACTATGGTCCCAGGGCTGAAGGTGTCACTTGTGTGTTGGGACAGACCCTGGGAGACTCAAACGCCCTCATGGCCTTCTGTCAAATCCGACTCTCAATTGAAGCGATCTGATTAGTTCAAACTAGAGTTTTGGACAGGATGATATTTCCTGCCTGAACGGGATTATATTGCCATTAGTCAAGATGGGTAGTATGGTATAATAGGTAGAGACCTTGCTTTGGAATCAGAAAGACCTAGGTTTCAGTCCTGCCTTGGACATATACTGGTTGCATGACCTAGGCAAGTCAATTAATCTCTGAGTGCCCCATATAATTCCCTAAGAATGTAAATTATAGAACCTAGGAAGTTTCAACATTGAGAACTCTCTAAACTGATGAAATTATAGGTCTGTAACCAAAAGGAAAAAAAAAACCCAATTCATGTACATCATTGTTGTTCATTACAGATATTGCACCTAATTAGATGCTGAGTTCCATTGATTTGAGGAGGCCACTGTGGTACAGTACAAAGACCACTGGATCTAGTGGTAGAGGACCTGGGTTTGAATCCTACCTCAGATGCTTTCCACCTGTACGACCTTGGGTAAGTCATTTAACCTTTTTGGGTCTCAACTTCCTCATCTGTAAAATGGGGGGGGGAAGTGGACTAGATGGCCGCTGAGGTCTCTTCCAGCTCCAAGTCTGTGATTCTCTGAGCCTGTGAACAATGTTTCATTGACTATTGGAGAATAGGAGTGGGGGCAGTAGAAGGCAGCATACTGGCCTGGGAATCAGAAGAGCAAGGTGATGCAAAGGTTGAGGCATCAGGAAAGAGGGCCTCTATTCTCAGCACAATACCTGTAGCCATCACTCCTGAGAACAATTAATTTACAGAACACCCAGCATTAAGGAGATCTTTGTCTGGGGCCCAGGGATGAAAGGCTATGACATCCCGGAGGAATAGCTCAGCTACCTGTCACATTAAAACTAAACTCTGGCAGAGCCTGGCCAAAGAGCAGCAGCCAAGCCTTTGTGAGGAGGCTTTGTTATCAATTGGTTGGCAATTTATGAGAAAAGGAGACAACTAGAAACCACCAACATATTTTGGGAGCTGTATCTGAGTCACTGTCGGAAGATGTGAACTGAGGAATGTTACTAGTATTTCCACTCCTTTGTCCGGAAGGAGCAGGACATTCTTGGGCAGAATAAGGGGGTGAGTCTAGTTGATTTTCTCCTTCCTTCCTTCCTTCCTTCCTTCCTTCCTTCCTTCCTTCCTTCCTTCCTTCCTTCCTTCCTTCCTTCCTTCCTTCCTTCTTTTTCCTTTCTCTGTCTCTTGTCTCTGTGTCTTTCTGTCTCTGTCTCTCCCTCTTTCTTTCATTCACTTTCTTCTCTTCTTTCCTTTTTGCTTTTCTCCTTCCTCTCTTGACAATGGGTCAAATCCAATGAGCTATAATCTAAGGGAAATAAAATATAAAACCAGCCTTTGAGTTCTAAAAATCAGCTTCATGCAGTGTGTACACAGGACCAGTGTGATTGGATAGCAACTTTTCTGAAAAAGGATCTGGAGCTTTTATTGTATTACAAATTTAATTTGAGTCAATGGAGTATGATGGTCAAAAAGCTAATGTGCTTTTAGACTATATTAATATACTGTCCAGAAAGAGAGAGATTATAGTGTAGCTATCTTCTGCCCTAGTCAGACCAATGGTGATGCTGCTGCTGCTGTTGCTGCTTGATATACTTATGGTCTTTTAAGGTTTGCAAAGCATTTTAGTCACATTATCTTGTCAACATCCTCAAGGATATTATAGAGGAGATTGCTGCTCAGGTACAGATTCAACTAAATGGCCTCTAAGGTCTATTTCAATTCCAAGAGCCTATGAGCCTATGACTCTATTTAGCCTTATTATGTTTGTAACAGTGATGGCTTGTTGCCCATAGGCTCATGTTTCAATTAACTTAATATAGCCAAGATTTGGTGTAGTCAGAATAGATTGGTTCTTGTTCTTCAGTTTGGTGTGGTGGAAAGAGCTCTGGATTTGGAGTTTTCTCCAACCCTAGCTCTGTCAGTTACTTCTGTGTGATTTCGGACAACATTTATATTCTGTGGATCAATTTTCTCATCTGTAAGATGAAGAAATTGTGTCATTGATCTCTAAGGCCACTTCTGTTTCTCATTCCTATGATTTGCTTCCATACACCTATTGCCCCAATTCCTCCCCATACTTACTCCATGGTTACCCAAATCATAGGCTAAAGCTTGTCCTCCATGGGGAAAGATTGAGTTCAAGATGCAAATATTCCTGAGAAAGGGAACAAGGACCTGATTATCACAATAAGATGCCAAACACTCATAATAGACCCTTTCCTAAGGCTATTTTCTAGGGTAGCCAAGCAAGGGTGCTGAGGGCCTGAGCTGGGGAGGACGGAGGGAGAGATCGAGGAGAAACAGAGTGGGAGGAGAAGACCAGAAAAATAGATTAGAGACGTTGGGGGCATATCCAATATCACTAATTTGTCTTCATGAGGCCTTAAAAGAAGAGGCTTGGTCCTGTGATAGCACTACGTATGTTCGAACTGATGACCTTAGCCTACATTTCCTTTTGACTTGCACACTGGGAAAGAGTTGGCTTAATCCAATGAAGCAATTCAAGTCACTCTTTCATTATCTTACATATGTGTCATATGGCTACTGGAAGTCCTGGATGCATTCCTTACCATTTGCTTTACTAAGCTCTATCTTTCATTTCAATGGTCACAAACTTTAGACCATTAGAGCTAGAAGGACCTTAGAGCATAAACTGTCAGAATTAGAATGGCCCTTAGAACAAAGAAAATGGAAAATCAAAACAGAGAGGGCCCCTAAAACATAGACTATCTGTTCTGGAAATGGCCTTAGAATATAGAATATGAAAGGGATCTTAACTCAGAAGACAAAAATTTCTTGAGGTGGGGTGCTTAAAATATAAAATGTTGTACCTGGAGAGGGTGGGCAACTAGGTGGCTCAGTGGAGAGCTCATTGGGCCTTCTTTTCGAGTTCAGATCTGGTCTCAGACACTAGTTGGGTAAGCAAGACATTTAACCCTGTTTGCCTCAGTTTCCTCATCTGTAAAATGAGCTGGAGAAGAAAATGGCAAACCATTCCAATATTTTGCCAAGAAAACTCCAAATAGGGTCATGAAGAGTTGGACACAATGAAAAAATGAGTGAACAACAAAAACTGGAGTCTTAGATGTAGTCTTTGACCATCATACAGTCATAGAATTTTCAGGGTAGAAGGGACAGCAGTGGCCATTCTGCAGCCAGATCTGAAAAACAGTCCCCCCCGCCCCAAGATATACCAGATACGTGTGTGTGCATTTATTATATACATATATACACATATGCATGCATATATACACACGTGTGTGTGTGCATATGGGTATATGTGTATATATATTAGATCTCAGCTTAAAGATGTCCATTGTGGGGAACCATACCACCCTGGAGACAGCATATTCCATTTTTGCACAGTTTTAATTGCTGGCAAGTTTCTTTTGAAAGCAAGCACCCTTTGCTTCTGGCTCTTTGCTGTGTGGCCAAATGTAATCCCTATTCTACATCACAGCATTTCAAATACTTAGAGGTAGCTATCTTATCACACACACAGCCCTCCCCACCCCCAGTCCTGTGTTTTCCATGACAATATTAATTAGCATTTGTATAGTGTTTTAAGGTTTGCAAAGCACTTTACAAATATTATCTAATTTGTTCTTCATGGTATCCCCAGGATATCTTTTTACAAATGAGGAAACTAAAGCAAATAGAGCTTAAGTGACTTGCCCAGGATCACACAGCTGGGAAGCATCCGAGGTTGGATTTGAACAAACGTCCTCCAGACTCTAAGTCTGGTACTACATGCAGTGTGCCACATAGCTGCCAATCCTCATATGATTAAAAGCCCCTCACCATTCTGTATGTTGTCTAGCTTATTAACATCTTTCTTAAAATGTGTTACAAAGGAATGAAAAGAAGGACACTAAGCTCCTCATTTTACAGATGAAGAAGCTGAGGCCCCAGACAAGGGAAATTACTTTAGATGGGATACACAGGTGACTAGTGGAAGAATGGAGATTGGAATCCAGATCTTCTTACTCCCAGTCCTGTGATCTTTTCACTCCCTAAGTTGTCTCTTGCTCTTTAACTTTGGTAGGACCATTTTCTCATATTTTTTTTAACCCAGAACTATTGAGGCTGGCAGTTGGAGGGTAAATGCAGAAGATGAGGCCACTGACTTTATTTTGTGATGGTTCTGGACTAGCCTGTATGTAACATAAGCTGAAGACACACCATCTCTACAGCATCTTGTTTGCCCTCTCATTGAAGAGAGTTAGTTCAAGAGAGCCTGGTAGTAAGAATGAGATATCTCATCAAGGAGGCCTTGGGGATTCCTTCCCCTCCATTCTTACAGACAAGCTTGATTAATTAATTCAGCAGGCCCTGAGATCACAAAGAATGCCCTCCACCTCATGTGAATGTGGATGACATGAGAAACTTCTAAAGGCTTGGGCTTTTCTTTTTTGGATGTTTCTATGGCAATGGGATTTCAACAACTACAAGTCTGTAAGTGGAGGAATTAAAACAAGGAAAAGCTGAAAGTCAGAAAATGCATAGTAGGGCTCTCAAAGGAGGCAGCATGACGTAGTAGAACATGCCAATGCTGGGCTTGGAAGCAGGAGATCTCAGATGATCTCCTGCCTCAAACATGAATCCTGGTCTTCTTGACTTCAAAGCCATCCTCTATTTATGACACCATGCTTCTCCTACTTCCTAATCTGTGATGCAGGGACAACATTATGGCATTGACATACCTCAGAAGTATTATGGGGAAAATACTTTGCACATCTTAAAACACATTATCAATGTGAATTTTTGTTATTTTAAAGAATCATTAGCATCTTTGGCATAATGGGATTTTGTAGCAAATTTCCTATCCTCTAAACAAGTATACTTTGCACAAATCACAGAGATACAGAATATTTAAAGATATCTCAGAGGTAATCTAGGTCAATCCCTCCATTTTACAAGAAAGGAAACCAAGGCACAGGGAAGTGACGTGATTTGCCTAAGGTCATACAGGAAGTAAAAGATCTTGCAAGTTGATGCTCATATTTTGTCCAGCTCAGAATTAGTTTCTCTAATGGTGACAATCACATCAAGAAGAAGGATAATTCCAGATAGTTCAATGATCAAACCCAGTATTATTGCTTGGGTATTACATGCTCAGGCCCATGTGTCCAAACAGGTCCCACACCCTCAGTGCTATGGAAAGAAGAATGACTTTGAATTTAGACTCTCCTACTTTCTACCCATGTAACCATGTAACCACCTAACCTTTGGCCTCAGTTTCCTTATCTGTAAAATAAAAAGTTGCTCTAAATGACTTTGGAGGTCGCTTCAAACTCTAAATCTGTGATCCAATAATACTTATTTTATGATTTAACCTCTACTGCCCCCACCTCCCTATTCTTAGTGTTTCTTTTGCTCTCCAAAGTGAGGTCATTAAAAATCATGTTTTAAATTCAAGATCTGAACACTTCCATGTAATAGAAAGGAAGCTGGACTTAGAATCAGCAGAACTGAAGTTGAAATCCATCTTTGACTCTTAGTAGTGATGTGACAAAGGAGGAGAAGGAGCATACTCCTCTTTGGACCTCTGGGTGGAAGTCACAGAGAAGAAGATTGCTGCAAAGTACATGGAGAAACTTTGCTTTAAGGCTGTTGGACAATGGAATGGACAGTCTTGTGGGACAAGGGGATAGGTGAAGCACCAGGGGCTTGTGGGGTAGAAGGTAGGAGCTGGGAGGGTATCTGGATATGGACCAAGGCCATTATCATTTATGAGATAAGGATAGACACCATCATAGCCAAAAGATTTTGAAGAAGCAAGATCTCCCGAGAGGTTAATTTTGTCAAAGTTCCTCTTAGAATTTGTTGAATGAGACCTCCTGAGTATTTCTGCAAATCTACAGTTTCACTGAATCTCAGGGTCAGGATGGAAGTGTCCTTAGAGCCCAACTAGTCCAACCACTATCTCAACATAGGACTGACTATAAGTATAAATTTAAAAGGTGGAAGGTCTCTCAGAAGTCATCTTGTCCTTATTTTACAGATGAGGAAACTGAGACTTAGGGAAGGTAAGTGACTTAGCAAAAATCACACAGGGAAGAGCTATGATCCAATATTTTCTACCTCTATAATATTCAGTATTCTGCCCACTCCACCACACTGCCTCAAAAATTCCCTACATGGCCAGAGGAGGGGTTCTCCAGCCTTCAATTAAAGTCTACCACTGAGAGAGAACTTGCTGGCATAGGTTCATGAATTGAGAGTTGAGAGGGACTTCAGAGGTCATCTAGTCCAACTTCATCTATTTTCAGTTCAGGAAACTGAGGCCAAAGAGATTAGGTGACTGACTTAAGGTCACATAGTAAATGGAAGATCTGGGATTCAAAACCTGGTCTTCTGATTCCAAATCGAGGGTTCTTTCCACTTTACTCAATATCTGCCTCTCAAAGAAGCCTGTCCCATTTAAATTCCATTCAATATTTATCAAATATCCAAAATTTATTAAATGCCTTCTATGTGCCAGGCACTATGCTAAGAGCTAGGGATACAAAAAGAGGCAAAAGATAGTCCTCTACCTCAAGGAGCTTACAATCTAACTTTGGAATAGCTTCTTTTTATTCATTCATTCATTCATTTATTTATTTTAGGAAGTCTTTCCTTATGTTGAGTGTAGATTTGTTTCTTTGTAGCTCCCTGATGGGGGTTGTCTTTCTGTGTGCTAAATAAGTGGTTTAGTGATTTTCTTTGTGGCCACCATAGTTTCTAAACTTGGTGAGTTTTTCTACTAATAGCCAGACTGGCTATTAGTTGCTTCTTCAGTCTGCTGGTGGGCCCATATTGAAAACATTTCAATGTAGGTAAGACCTTCCATAGTTTGTACTGAATGGGTATCCAGAATCATGTGCATACTGTGAAGAAGCATCAGGAGAAGGTCTTTGTGTAATACATTTATATGTGGGTATTTTGGCATGCACATTTATTCATTCAACAAGTAGATAGCAAATGCCAGCCATATGCTTGATCAGACTTATGGGGAGTAATAGGAATAATGACTCCCATTTCTAAAGTCACTTAAGTTTCGATCTGCCCTTTGTTTATGACTCCTGGGAAGCAAGTGGAGCAAATTTGATTGTTTCTATTTTGCAGATAAGTAAACTGAGTCTCTCAGATGTGAACCTACTGAGGGTCACATAGCTAGTTTATGTCTGAGACATGGTTTGAAGCCAGGCTTCTTGACTTCCCCTCCAGCACATTTTTTCCAATGCCACTACAATACTCAAAAGTAGAAGAGCCAGTCACTGTTCTTAAGGAGATAAGACAAACAAAAACATTCATTGAGAGGGAGAGCCTGGCAATATGGAAAATGCTCCAGACTTTGAGTCAGAATTCTGGCTTTGAAGTCCCAGCTCCACCATTTATTTACCACTTGTGTGGCTTTGGGCAATATTGAAATAACATTCTTGGTCTTGGGTTCTTCATCTATGAAATGGGATGAATACCTGCAAGTATTGCTGTTGTGAAACTCAAGAAAAATGATGTTTACAACATGGCATAGTGTGAAGAAGCTTGATATCTGTCATCTGGGAGTGGGGCTTCACAAAAATGGGATGCAAAGAGAAAAACTGGGTAATGTATTGAGTCCCTCTGGATGGACTCAGGCTGGCAGAGAATTTCAAAATGCCAGAATGAAGGTCTTCTGGAGACATAGGGACAGCTATATGAAAGAAAAGCTACCTCTCTCCAGGAAATGTGGGTCCTCTTGTATGATGGCACACTGGAGCCCTGTGTGACCCTAACCTACTTACCGCTCTGGTGGAAAAATGCTGGATTTGGAGCAGAATTCAAATCTCAACTCTACTAGAATGGAAGCTCCTTGAGGGCAGGTGCTATGTTTGATTTTGTTTCTCTGGTATTTAGCCCAATGCTTTTGTCCCTCTGACTGGAGGGCTGGAAGGTGGACAAAAATTCTTCCCACAGCTTCCTTTTGCAGAGGGCTCAAAATGCCAGCTACTTCTTCATTTGCCACCAGCTGCTCTGCTTGGTTTGGTTCTTCTATCTTCATACACTTTGGTGTCTTCCCTCCCTTTTCAGCTTCCTCTTGTATATTGTCTTCCCCAATGAGATTGTAAGCTCCTTTAGGGCAGAAGCTGTCTTTTTTTCTTGTTTGTATCCCTAGTGCTTAGCTAAGTGTCTGGCAGATAGTATGTGTTTAATAAATGTTTCTCATATCATAAGTACTTCATAAATGTGGGTTGGTTGGTTGATTATGTGATCCTCATAGAGGGGGCAGGATTAGAGTTGGCCCTTAGCAGATTAATATGTCCTCTTATTAAAGTGTGAGAATTTCACACTTTCTCAGTGCTTCATGAGGTAAGAGTGTTGTGGAACATTTAAATGTCCTCGATAAATTAGAAAGTATGATAACTAAATAGCAATACGAAAAGCTTCCCAGAAATAGCTCTCTTTGTTTCTCTATAATTTCAGGGGTTAAGGCAATGGCTGGGAGCAGAAATACCACAACTGTGACTATATTCATCTTCCTGGGCTTTTCAGATCGTCCCCAAATACAAATTATCCTCTTTGTGGTATTCCTGGGTATCTACCTCATGACTCTGGCCTGGAATCTGGGCCTCATCACACTGATCCGGATGGACTCCCACCTCCATACGCCTATGTATTTCTTCCTCAGCAACCTATCCCTTGTAGATATCTGCTACAGCTCTTCTACCACTCCCAAGATGCTGGCAGTCACCATCACAGACCAGAAAACCATTTCCTTCCTGGGCTGTGCTGTTCAATATTTTGTCTTTTGTGGCATGGGGCTGACTGAATGCTTCCTCCTGGCTGCTATGGCATATGATCGCTATGCTGCTGTGTGTAACCCGCTGTTCTACACAGCCATCATGTCCCACACACTCTGTATCAAGATGGTGGGCGGAGCATTTATGGGTGGATTTTTTAGCTCTCTGATTGAAACCTACTCTGTCTACAATCATTGGTTCTGTGGGCCTAACATCATTAATCATTTCTTCTGTGACCTTCCTCCTGTTCTGGCCTTATCTTGTTCCGACACCTTCGCTAGCCAGATAGTGACCTTTCTTGTGGGGGTTGTTGTTGGGATAATGTCTGTCCTCGTGGTCCTCATCTCTTATATTTATATTGTTGCTGCAGTCTTGAAGATCAGCTCCACTAAAGGTAAATCTAAGGCCTTTAACACCTGCACATCTCACCTGACTGCTGTGACACTCTTCTATGGCTCCGGCCTCTTCATGTATATGCGTCCCCGTTCCAGCTATGCCCTGAGCAGGGACAAGATGGTGTCAGTCTTCTATGCGGTGGTGATCCCTATGGTGAATCCCATGATCTATAGCCTTAGAAACAAGGAGATTAAAATTGCCATGAAGAAGGCGATTGAGAGGGAATGTGGAATTTCTCATCACCCCACCTACTTTTGAATGAGTCAGGGCTAGCATTTGAGCTGCGAACTGAAAAAGCTATGCAGAAGGTGACTAGTAGTGGGTACAACCATCCACAAATAATTCAATTTAAGAAACAATTATAAAATGCCTGTTGCCCAAAGAGTACTCAAAGTCAGAGGAAGTATGAAGTTTAAGACACAGTCCCTGGAGCTTATGGATGGTATCAATAAGACTCCTTTCTCTCCTGAATTCTCCTCATCCCTCCAACCTTATTGGTATTGAAGACTATTGTATGACTAGAAGTGCATTTATTTGACTTCCTTATTAATGAAAGCAGAGGGTGTTCTGTATTCTGTTAATGGTTCGATGTCCTCCAAGACAATGAACTAGAAAGTGCTTCGTGAAGTCAGACTGTTGTGGAACATTTAAATGTCCTTGATAAATTTGAAAGTATGATCAGCAAGAAAAAGGGAAAGAGAACCTTGAAAGGACTGAGAAATTGCTAAGACTAATGAGATGCAAAGGCCAAATGGAGATAGAAACAGTGAATCTGACTGCAATGTTTGTAGTCATCCATCGGCATCCACAGAAAAAGTCATAAGGATATAAAGCAGAGGCAATGTGGTGCACTGGATAAAGGGCTGGACTTGGAGTCAGAAAGACCTGAGTTCAGATCCCACCTCAGATATATACTAACTTTGTAATCCCATGTAAGTCACTGAACTTCTCTAGGCCTCAATAAACTGGTGATGAGGCAAGGCCTGTGGATGGGATTGGACTCAATGATTTTTAATACGTCTTCCACCTCTAAGTCTATGACAGTATGAAAAGCAAAGGAATAACACACACACACACACACAGCCCTTCCAAGGTTGAAATCCAATAGTTCTGTGAGTGCAGGAATAAAAAAATGGTCCATTAAAAATGTTATTTTCCTGCTGATGCCACATGACTACAAATCACTGTGTGTGTGTGTGTGTGTGTATAAAATAAAGGGTAAAAAATGACCATGGAGACAAGTCAGTGACTCATAAACCCAAAGCTAGAGATGAAACATTTCCTACTTTAGGTTTATGGGTCACTGTCATGTGTCTATGCTCATTTTAAGCCTCTGTTTCTTGATCGACCAAGCGTGCCATATTCAACACCTTTCTAGAAGAAAGTGCTTCATGTATGCTGGTCTTTCCATAAACGCTCAGTGGAGCATCCACCAAACATGTTACAAACTTTCCTCTTTTAAAAAAATATATTTTGCCTTCTGAAATTTCATGCTACCAGTGCAACATTCATGTTGTCTGTCACACTATGCTTCCCTCCATCTCTGTGACCGGCACCTTTCCTTTTTTTGGCCATGAATTAACTAATTAGTCTAACCATAATTTATAACGACTTTACTGTGTCAGATACTATGTATGGTTCTAGGACACACAGATAAAATGAAAATTAGTCGCTACCTTTAAGGATCTTAACTTGGGAGGATATAGCATTTACATAGATATATAAGTGAAAATAATTTGAAAAGGGAGAGAGCACTGACACCTGCCATTTGTGTACAGGTCATTGCCGATAAGATGTTATAAACCATTTACGCTCCCGAAGCTTCTTTTTGCTGCCTTCCGAGGCACCTGTAACATTTAATTCCTCTGAGGTCATGGTATTATGTGGTTTTGGCTTTGGAAAGTATCTCCTAATCTGACCTGTACCTGAACAAAAATCTCCTCCACAACACTGCCAACAAGGGGTCACTCAGCTCCTGTTTGAAGACTTTTAGTGAAGAGGAATTCACTACCTCTGGAAGCAGCTCATGTTGACCTTGGACGGCTCCAATTGTAAGGCAGTCTCTTATAACACCAAGCCAAAATCTGTCTCTTTTAGTATTGCCCTCTATTATTCTTATCTCTTCACTTTGGCACCAAGTAGGGCACATCTAATTCCCTTTCCAAATAACAACCCTTCAAGTACGTAAAGGCACTTGTAACTCCCCTCCCCCCAATTCACACACCCCCTCCTCATTCTCTTGTTCAGGCTAAAGGTGCTTAATCCTTCAAACCTTCAAGTCTTATATTGCATGGTCTCTAGTCTCTCATCATTCTCATCTTCCTCTTCTGGATGCACACCAACACATCAAACTCTTTCACTGTGATGCCCATTTGAACATAATACTCTTATGTCATCACCAGTACTCTGGTACAATGGGACTAGCACTTCCTCGTTCTGGACATCCTGCTTTTCTTAAGATATCTCAAGGACACCCCCCCTCTGGCTGCCATATCACTCTATTGATTTATATTGAGCTCAAAGGCCACTAACCTTCTCTCCTCTTCTTTTATATGCCCATTCATTTTTTGAAAAGCAAATAATGAATATTCAAGATGAGAAGAAATGTCCCAGCATGGGCCTAGGACACCACCTGGGAGTGGAAAGGATTATGACTTAGTGATGCTTAGCCTGGTTTCTCAGACCATATGCTTGAAGACAGGAAGGCAAAGACCTCAGGCAAAGGGTAATTGCTGACCTGACTGGGGCTTCAGAGAGAAGACTGAGTCCTAAAAGGACCAGGACCTTGGGCAGTAGAGTTGGTCCAGGGCCAAGTACATGCTCCACGGATGGAATATTTCTGGGTGCACCTCATCCTTCACCATCTTGGAATATATGACCCAGACTGGTGCTATGTGCAAGTTCAGTCTAATTTCTAGGGCCTCAGACCTCTTGCCTGAACTCCCTTCCACCACTATTCAGATTCTTCAAGGCATGGAAAGGAAATACTTCACCAAGCTGCCCTTCATCATCTTCTATCACCTTATGAAACCTATATAACCTAAAGCTTAACTCTATTTTAATCACCCAAGGGGATGATGATATCTTAGATCTTACTATCACCCATACCATACTACTTTGATAATTTTGAACCAAGAAATTCCCTTATGTTCCAAATCGCCTGTCTTTATATCCCTTTTCTCCACACTCCTAACCTATTTTGTTCTCAACAAAACCTCCAGGTCCTCCATCCATCAATAAATTAACGAACACTTAAGTGCTATGTGTCAGGCACTGTACTAGGTGCTAGGGATACATTAACAAAAAAGGATGTACCTGCAATTAAGGAGCTTACATCTTATCATGAATCCATCTGTGTTCTCCATTTCTCTCTGTTCTCCCAGCCCATCACCACTTATTTGGACTCCTTTCCTCTCTTCACAGTGTTAAGCTACCAACTGACTATATCAACTATATACTGTCTGCCACCCTGGCTTCCCTTGCCCTTTGTCCTATCACAATTCATGCCTTGCTAATCAGTAGTTCTTGATACCTCCACCACCTACCTTTTCTACTGATACTACCAAGCTGTGGAATATCGCTAGAGGAAATCATCCCCTAGGACCTACTGGACCCACTGCAAACACATGTTCTTTAATCTCATTTTTATTTCTACTGCTGCATGGCCAAACGTGGATTTTTCCTTGACTGTCTCCCTACCCCTTCAGCAACAATTCCAAAACTTGTCTCTATAAGCCCCCAATATCTATCTCTTCCCTTCTGGTAGGTGTTCTACTAGAAAACTAGTGGTCATCAGCTGAGTCTCTCTTCCCTTTTTCTCAATACCTCAAATGCCTTCTACATCTTCTCCTGTCTTCTACTCCTTTGCTCTTTGTCTTAATGAGAGGTGGCCTTTAGCCTTGCCAAGACTGACTCCTATAATTTTGTACTTGATTCCATTCCTTTTTGAATCAACACAGAGCTTGCCTCATCAACTTCCGATTATTCTGGGTTTGTTTTTAATCTCTGTATCTATGTGTATGTCTGTTTTTTGTCTTTTGGTTTCTCTGTGTCTTTATTTCCCGTATTCTTCTATATACTTTTCCACTACTTAAAAAACTTTTGTTCATTTGACACTCTCAAACTCCCAGGGAAAAAATTCATGGAGGGGGAGGAGAAGAGGAGGAGCAATTATTTATTAAGTATTCCAGACTCTGTGCTAAACACTACAAATATTTCATTTGATCCTCACAACGCCCTTGTGAAATAGGTACTATTATTATTTGCATTTTGCAGTTGAAGAAATTGAGGTAAACTGAGATTAAATGACTTGTCTGTAGCCACACAAGTGGTAAGTGTGTAAGGTCAAATTTGAACTCAGGTCTTCCTGACTCCAGGCCCAACGCTCTATCCACTGTGCCATCCAGCTGTATCTACACGCACTGTTCCCACTCCCACAGTTCTTATGGGTTCAAATATCATCCTAGGTAGATGAATGGCAAAATATGTATACCTATCTCTATGTATATCACCTGTATCTATCTTTCAAACTATATCTTTATCTCTTTAGCTCTAGTGCTCCTCGCCTTATCTTTCTCCTGAACCCTAGTCACATGTCATAAGGTTGCCTGCTAGATATCTCCTCCTGGGTGTCTCATAACAACCTCAAGCTTAATTTACCCAAAATAGAAACTATTATCTTCATACTTAGATCTGCCCCTCTTCCAAACTTCCTGTTTTTGTTAAGGATGGTATCCAGTTACCAAGATTTGCTCACTTTGCCATCCTCACATTATCCTTGTGTGTTGTTTTAAAAGTTTGAGTGATGTAATTTTTGGGTAATTAAATCATTTTATTATTAATGAAAGGATGGTCATTTAGCTGTGTCTCTCAGACCAAAGGTGATCATGGCCCCTGGATTATGGTTTGTATGCTCATGGGAAAGGGGGGAGGGTGTCTCTGAGAGGGTGGAAATAAACTCTGATTGGTTAACAATTAATGAGAGAATGAATACTCCAAAGAGGGGCTGGACCCATTCAAGAAACTTTGATTGTGTCATTTACTTCTGAGTTACCCTTCTTCCCCCAGCCTGGGCAAGCATTCAAAGAATTTATCCCCACTCAACTCTGATAGAGCATAATGGCTTCCCCACTTGGGTGGGATCTGAATCCAATCTCACTATCAGCAATGTCCTTCAAGAGACTGAACTTTCGAAATCAGAATTTTAGAAAAGGGGGGAACTCTGAATCTCCCCAAATCATGGGTTATTAATAATCATTTTTCTCATCCCAATGTCCTTTATCCAATTGGTTTCCAAGTTTTATCAATGCTTCCATTACAATTCTGGCATTTACCCCCTTCTTGCCTTACATAAAAGCTACGCTTACATCAGCCTCTTGACTGGAATGCTGTTACGGAAGAAGCTGTTACACTACTTCCAGTGACTCTATTCCAATTTCTTCACAATACTTCCTACATGGCTGCCAAAAATAATCTTTTAAAGATATACATCAAATCTTATAATTCCTCTACTAGAACTTCAGTGGTAACACAGTGCCTGTTAAAAATGCATCAGCCTGGTGTCAGGTACTACCCCTATAAAATGTGAAGAGTTTGACTGCTGAATAAGGCAGAAAAAAGTATTCGTGCATAAAGAAGAAGAAATAAGTCAACTCATGAATAAGGTAAGATAATGGCCCTTTCGAAGATAAAGAATTTTGTGAAAGGGGCAGGAAAATAATTTTTCTTTAACAAAACTTCTAAAACCCATGTATAAGAGCCATAGTTTTCAGCCAAGTGTGTGAGCAATTTTCAGAAACTCCATATGTTAAAAGGACTATGTTGAGGACTGAGAAAGAGGTGAGGCTGCAGGGCTTTTGTGGTCCCTCAACTCATTTTCATGTGATTGCTTTTTAAGACTTTAAGTGGTAAAACTCTCCAAATGATAAATGTTTGAAGGATAAAGGATAATCAAACAAGGACTTTACTTCATAACTAACCGAAAGGGGGCATTTATGAGGTTTTAACCTCATAAAGGAAAAGTGAGTGCCAGGTGGCTCTAGTTTAAGCCATGAAAGGGGTTATCAATCTAGTTAAGTATAGGTAATAGAGGAGAATGGAGCAGGAGGGCAAACAACTGAACAGGTTGTGGAACATCCAGCTTTGATGAAGCTGTGAGAAGAAACTAGCAGCAGGAGAGTGAGTTGGCAAGGCTTCAGCTGCTAGTCCCTCATTACTTGGTCAAAGCCTGATTCCTGAAGAAAGACAGCTGAATTGAAATGCACTCACATTGGGTGAAAGAGATCTCTGTTGCTCTCTGCTGCCCTCTCTTGTATGAGAGTGAAATGCAGAAAGACACTTTAATGCTGACTTGTGGGTTCTTCCTCTTGAAGGTTGACCTGGAAATGCAGCATCATGGAGAATAAAGTGTTGGTTGGGCTGATTCACATTGCCCAGAAAGAGCCAGCCTAAAGAGTTGTGTAGTTCAAAGGGAATTGACAGCCCGTTCTATAGAATAATACTTTTCAATTCCTTTTTAAGAGTGACTATAAGTGAAAATGCTTTATCAGTTTGAAAGTAGAAAAGAAAATTTGCCCATTAAAGAGAAACTCACAATATAGAAAAAGAACAAAAGAAGAGAAACTGACAAATATGGAGCTTCACGTGGTACAGATGTTCCTTTATGGACCAATGACCTCAAAGCCTACAGTCCACAGAAGTAAGTAATCTTGAATGCATGAGTTTTCTATTCCAGTTCTATGTATCCTTACTAAGTTTATGTAAGTGTATACTGTGTCCCTAAGGCAAAATGGGCTCCTTAGCCCTTGAGGAGTTTGGCTTTGGTTTACCTTGAAAGTACTTTCACCTGTTAAGTGCTAAGCCCCAGGCCCAAAGCCCTATCAGGTGTGAAACCTGTGTGGGTGTAGATTAATGACTTAAGAGGGGCCAACTCAGGAACCAATGGTCTCTGGTTGTTGAGGCAGGGCTTGAGAATGCCAGAGGCTTGGCTGCTAGGAGAGAAACTACAGCTGAAGCCAAAGCAGAGACGACCCGTGTGTGGACCCAGGAGTTAGAGCGAGGACTTGAGGCCAGTGAATATGATTTATGCCATCTTATTTTTCTGTGGCCTCCTGGCTACTCTCGTGAGGCGGGCCTACTGGACCTGGAGGCTTGTGATCACAATATTGGAATAGGGAGGTTGGTTGGCTAATTTGTTGCTGTGGGCCCTGAATAAATTTTTTGATGCCTTCTGCTCAGAGAATTTTATGTACCTTGCGATTTTGAACCATTCATATATATATATGTATAATCCTTTTTGAGATCATAAATTCGGCCTTCCTACTACATATACCCACTCTCCCTCATAGATACTGACAGACAGAGTGTGACCCATATTTATATGTGAACTATAATGTATTTATTATTCCTTCATTGGTTTGTGCTGAATAACTGTAATGTGTTGATTATTACTTTTACTCTATTGCTAAGTAAATGGTTATGTTTAAGATCTAATGTTGTTATCATTGTAAGTGAAATGTTTTGTGTAAATGGAAGCACACTGGTGAGGGCTTACAAGCTATAGGGGTCAGTAATCCTGCTATGGGATTACCCCCTAAGAAAATGAGAGTTTCAATGTAACTGCATAATGGTGGTCCTTCTCAGGGAATCTAGACCTACAAATGGAATATCATGTTAGAAAAAATGAACCAGCCCAGAGAGTAAGTGGTTCACACTTCTTCAAAGGGTTACAGTGTGGTGGTCCCAGCCAGAGATATCCCATGCAATGCTACACTTGCATTTGAAACTCTGTACAATCAGGTTTCTGCCCAGCTTTAAAGCCTTATTCCATATCACTCCTTTTTACAAACTCCATGTTCCAAACTGTACTACCACAATCTAAATTGTTCCCCACTCTTGACCTCCACCTCTGTGCATTTTCCCAAGTTATTGCCCATGCCTGGAATGCACTCTTGTTTCATTTCTGTCTCTCAGGCTTTTCAGAATTCTTCAAGTCTTAGCTTCAGTGCCACTGTCTCTTTAAAGACAATGAGATTGACACTTTCCATAGAGCTCTCTCCATTATAATTTCTTTTTGTTATGTTTAGCTGTATACATACTGTACCTCTAGAATGAAACGCAATCCCCTTGGAGATGCAGACTGTTTCATTTTTGTCTTTGTATCTTTGTCTTTGTGTCTTTGTCTTGTGCCTACATCAGTGCCTGGAATAGTGTATTACTTAATAAAAGTTTCTTGAAGTTAATTGGAGTAGAAAACTAGCTTCACTGATCCCCGTATCCTCTAACCCAAAGAAGCTGATGCCACTCAGCAGTCCAGCCTCAGCCCAGCTTCCACTGAAGCAATGGAAAGGGAAGGGAGCCAAAGCATGAGTGATAAGGAATAAATGAAAGAAGATCTAATTTAAGAACCTAGGACCCAAACAGTGAAAGCAACCAAAAGATTGTTTAAAAACAGAAGGAAGAACGAATCGAAACTCAGATAAACCAAAGTCTTTTGAATATTCTAATACAAAGGACAATGAATCAGTATTACTTAATGACAAACAGAATCCCGTACACCATTGGTGTCAAACTCTAATGGCAAGCAAAATGGGAGTTTTTGTTGGATTCAATTCTAGCCAATCAAAGACTTGTACATGCATTGAGTTTTAGCCAATCAGATGTGTGTATTGAGTTTTAGCCAAGCACATGCTGACTAGAACCATATATAATGATAACAGTGTGGGTGTGAGAGGCAGAGCAGTGTGTTGAGAGAGAGCAGACATTGAGAGAGCCAGCAGCGGAGAGCTGCCTATGTATCAATCCAGGCAAGAGTTGGAGCAGTAAACACACAGAGAAAGAGCCATGGGATTTGGAAGTCAGCTCTAGTCAAGGTGAAAGAGGACTTTACTTGGATGCTTGGTATTGATTAAGGAGATTGTTCTACTGTGACCTAAGGGTGGATGGTGTGGTGTTTTCTACTACCCCTTATGGATGTGTTGTGCTGGGGAAGACCTTAGCCAGGGACCCCCTGGTTTTGGGGGTGCAATATTATATGCTGTGTAATGTGACATTCTTGCTGTGACCTAGGGGTGGATGGTGTGGTATTTTTTGCTACCCCTTAAGGATGCATCATGCAAGGGAATATGCTAGCCTAGGACCTCCTGATTGGGTAAACAATATTTTGGGGAATGCTACTGAATACAATGATATATACTATGCACCATATGACATACTGAGTGTTATATATATTTATATCATATATATACACATATGATATGTTTTGCTTAAGGTTGTTGCTATGAATTTTATGCTTCGTTGAACAATGTTTAGTTTATTGCTGAATAAATAGAGAATTCATTATACTTATGCGATTAGACCCTTAAAATTATTCACAGCAGCAGTCCTCAGATGTGCTGCCATGATAGCTATGACACAAACTCAAATAGAAATGAAGGTCACTAAATCATACACAAAGATCCCTGTAGAATGCACTTTGACTTAGAAAACCTCAAATTAATATTATTTGCGTCTTATTGTATTTTTACTTAATCTGTTAAATGTTTCCTAATTTTATCTGCTTTGGATCATACTCCAAGCCTGAAGCTGCATGTTTGATGTCTCCGCTGTGGGCCACCCAGAGATCATGGAACGACAAGAAGTTCCAGAGAACTAGACAAAAAAAAATTAAAGAGAAACAAAGCTCATAAAAGAAGAAATTTGTAATGAATTAGGTCAAACATTTGAGCTTTCAACGTAAAAAAAAAACTCTCTAAAGAAGCAGAAGCTGAAATATGACAACTTTAAGTGTAAATGGCTCAAACATTCTGATAAAATGAAGAGATAGTTAAGAAATGATAAAGAAATCAAAAACCAACCATCTATTGTATATAAGAAATCCATCTTAAAAATAAAGACACATATAATTTAAAATTATAGACAGGAGTAAAATTTACTTCATGAGAGTAAATTTACTATATGTGAGATGAATCCAGAAAAAGTCTCAATCATGATATTAGATAAAACAAAAATAAAAATTGACAATATCAAGAGAGATGAAAAGGAGAACTAAATTAAGTTTAAAGGAACTATAGATAGTGAACTGATAGCAATACTAAGCAAATATCTACCAAATGACATTGTCTCAATTTATAAAGGAAAAAAATCACTGAAGTGCAAAAGAAAGACATAGACTATCACAATCATTACATCTATCTTGTTCTCTCAGATATGGACAAATTTAGGGGAAAGATGAACAAAAGGGAAAATGTAACACAGAGCTATTGAGCTTAAAGAATGATTGTGTGTTATGAAAGGGAACAATAAATAATGTATACATTTTTAGCACCACAAGGTACATTTACATAAGTATATAAATGTAAAAAAAGAAACACTAAACATCCTTTACAAACCACAATATAATAAAATAGTGATTAATAATAGGGAAAAACAGAAGATACAGACCTAAATGGAGATTAATAATGACATCATGAATAGTGAATGGATGAAAGAATAAATCATGGAAACAATGGATAATTATATTGAAGAGAATGATAGCAATGAAATAAAATACCAAAATTTCTTGGATGGAGTTAAAGTAGTCCTAAGAGGAAAAACTGTATCCTCAGGACAAATAACAAAATGGAAAAGGAATATTTATAATCTGAATATATAATTTAAAAATTAGAAAATAAACCAAAAATTAGAAATAAATAAAAATTAAAATGAAGGAAGAATCTTGAAAATTAGAAAAGAATGGATAAAACATAAACTGAAAAATCATGGAAATTATAAATAAAACTAAAGTTGGTCTGTTGAAAAGACTAACAAAATTGGTAAACACTTAACTGCCCCAATTAAATTGATGAGAGAGGAAGAAATTAGGACAGAAACAAAGAAAAGGCATGATAAAATGAGAAGAAATATGAAGAACAATTAGGAACTTCTCTACATGATTATATGTTAGCAAAGCCAGGAATTTAATAGAGATTCCCATTCATTATGGAATAGCTAAACAGGTTATCGCACATGAACACAACACAATATATTACTGTGGTGAAGGAAATGATGACTCTAAAGAATTCAGAAAAGCATGGAAGGAGAAGCTAAATGGTATGAATTTAGTAAAGAGAATTAGGAAAAGAATATACATATGGACAACAAAAATGGAAGGAGAAAGGTTTAAAAAAATCAAAACTGAAAGCTTCGAGACCAAGTCTCTCCCCCACGTTTTAATGAGAAAAATGAACCTCTTTTCCTTGTTTGCAGGAGTGAGGGACTTTGTGTGTGGAATACCATATATGTTATGGTAAAAAGATTGTAGTTTACATGTAATTTGGGTGAAGTTCGGGTAGAAAAGATGTATGGTTATAATAAACCACAGCAGTGAGGGATTGATTTAATGCATTCTTCCTTTGGCCAAATAAGCTTAAAAAAGTAATTTCCTGCCAATACATATATAATGCAAGAAATATAGAAAATATGGAAGATAGTCCATATTAGTCGGGTTGTTGCTGGCTTGGAGATACAGCAAAAGCTTATTAATCTATCACTGTCCTTGGAGGATTAG
Organism: Phalanger gymnotis; assembly: GCA_028646595.1. Lineage (NCBI taxonomy): Eukaryota > Metazoa > Chordata > Mammalia > Diprotodontia > Phalangeridae > Phalanger > Phalanger gymnotis. The sequence continues at coordinate 449,931,878 of CM053623.1, read as the reverse complement.
AGCAAAGCAATTGAGCTTTGCTCTATGGCTAATTTAGGAAAATTGGGAAGGAGCAGAGACACAAACACAGGAGGAGGTTGGATGTTATTGCTCATTTTTTTTAAATTTTTTTAAATTTATTTTTAATATGTTTAGTTTTCAGCATTGATTTTCACATGCGTTTGAATTACAGATTTTCTCCCCATTTCCACCCCCCCCCACTCCAAGATGGCGTACACTCTGGTTGCCCTGTTCCCCAGTTTGCCCTGTTCCCCAGTTTGCCCTCCCCTCTGTCCCCCCCATTCCCCTCCCATCCCCCTTTCCCTTACTTTCTTGTAGGGCACAGTAGATCTCTATGCCCCATTGCCTGTGCATCTTGTTTTCTAGTTGCATGAGATAAAAAAAAAAACTTTTTTACTTTTGAACATCTG
>CM053623.1:449904462-449930968 GCA_028646595.1 Phalanger gymnotis | reverse complement strand
CACCTCTTTTAATCCCCAGCTTCCTTCAAGACTCAGCTCAAGAGGCATGAGGCATTAATTAACTATCCTTGATTATTAGTGTCTAGGAAAAAATATTTTGGATTTACTTTATTTGTATATATGTATCATTTATTTTTATTACTATTTATTATTATTTCCATTATTGTATACTATTTATATATTATATATTTAATTTTTTGCATTTTTCAATTCAATTTGCCCATTGCCATTCACGTTTTCCCCCAGTAGGATGTCACTTCCTTCAGGACTTTTTTGGATCCCTAATGCCTAGTATAAAGCAAGACATAGTGCCTGGCACACTGTAAAAATGTAATAATATGATTGCCGAGTGAAGGAATGAATATTCCAAATAATTTTGATTAATAAAATCTCATGGTTCAATTAAACTATTGTCTGCTTTCTGCATGTGAGCTGCACTCTGCTTCTTCTGTCCTTGGTCCCAAGGGATTCTATATGCTTAGAATAAACTACTTCCACCTCTTCAGCTGTGGAATCTTCTTCCTTTAAAGTCACTTTGACAGATGAATGGAGGGTGGATTGGAGTGGGGACAGACCCTCTACACGGCTATTAAAGTAGTGTGTAATTGAGGTGATGAGGGCCTACACAAGAGTGGTGTCAGTGGCAGAGAAGAAAAGGAGACCTATATATAAGAGACTGTTCAAAGGTAAAATAAATGGGATTTCACAAATGACAAAAAAATGTAGGGGTGAGAAAGTGAGTCATTAAGGATTACCCCTACCTTGAGAGACTCAGTGACTGGGACAATGGTTCCACCCTCAACAGCAAGAACGAAGTTAGAAATAGGGAAAGATTTGGAGCAAAATGAGCCGTTCTATTTGGGACATTTTGCATTTAAGATGTTTGTGGGACATCCAGTTTCATCTGTCCAGTAGCCACTTAGAGATGTGAGATTAAAGGATAGGACAGATGTTAGGGTTTGATAAATAAATCTGAGAATCATATGGAGAAAGATGATAAATGAATCCATGGGAGCTGATGAAATCACCAAGAGACATAGTCTAGAGAAATAAGAAAAAGGCCCAAGACAGAGCCTCAAAGGACACCCATGATTAGTGGGCAATACCCAGATGAAGATGCAACAAAGGAGAGTGAGAAGTAGCAATCTGACAGGAGGAGGATCAGGAGAGAGCAGCATCACAAAAAAACTAAGAAAAGACAGTAACAAGAGGAAGGCAATGATTGATAATATCAAAGGCTGCAGAGAAGTAGAGAAGAGTGAGGACTGATAAAAGGCCAGCAGGTTTGGCAATTAAGAAATCACTGGCAACTTCAAAAAAGCAGCTTCAGTGGAATGAGGTTGGAAACCACATTGCAGAGAGTTAAGAAGCAAACATGAGGACCCTATTGTAGATTGCCTTCTCAATGAGTTTAGCCAAAAAAGGGAGGAGAGATAAAAGATAACATGTAGCAGGAGTGGCTGAAGCAAGTGAGGATTTTCAAGGATTGAGGGAGACACATATGTAACAACTGTACTGGGAAACTTTCTCATTATGTTTGTAGGCACTAGGGAAGTAGCCAATTACTACTGGTCTCCAGTAGATGGAGAGAGGGAAGATAAGTCAGAGTGGGGATGATAGGGAGGACAATTTGCTGGATAAGTCATGGTGGAAGGACTTACTTGAGCACATAGAAGGGTTTTCCTTTTCAAGGGAAGCACCACTTCATTGTATGAGACAGGTATTAAGGAGGCATCTGAGTGATGTGAGATGAGGGAGAGGGGAAAAGAGAGAGTTCTTGGTAAATGGAATCATTTGAAAAAGTGAAATATGAGGCAAGGTTCTCAGCAAAGAGGGTGGGGTGAGGAAAGTTACAGGAGGTTTAAATTTGAAAAGGTTTGGAAAAGTGCATGTGGTTGGTAAGATAGTGAAGCATTTATGGAAGTTTTTAAAGGATTGTTTTGCTTCCGTGAGAATCCAATTCAGATTATGTCATACAAATTTATAGTGGGTCAAGTGAGTATTATTTTGTAATTATCCCTAGCTTCGTTCAGCAGCACACAATAGGAGTGAAAGCGGCAGATGGGGGGAATAATTGAAGGAGCGGGGATATCTGAGTAAATATATGTATTCTTTATCATTTAATTCTTTTTTCCATAAGGTAGCCAAAGAAGAGGAAACATAAACTAATGGAGATGGGAAATCACACCAGGGTGAAGGAATTTATTTTTGTGGGGCTTACCCAGTCTCCAAGGCTGAGCATCATCTTATTTCTTTTATTATTCCTGGTATATGTAACAACTCTGCTGGGAAATCTTCTTATCATGCTCACTGTGACCTGCGAACCTCGCCTCCACATACCTATGTACTTCCTGCTCCGAAATCTATCTATTGTGGACATTTGCTTCTCTTCCATCACTGCTCCAAAGGTTTTGTTAGATCTTTTAGCTATGAGAAAGACAATTTCTTTCAATGGCTGTATTACACAGATGTTTTTCTTCCACCTCCTTGGTGGAGTTGATGTGTTTTCTCTTTCTGTAATGGCTTTTGATCGTTATTTGGCCATCTCAAAGCCCCTTCATTATGTGACTGTCATGAATAAAGGGAGGTGCCTTGGGCTCTTGGCAGCCTCTTGGGTGGGGGGCTTCATACACTCCATTGTACAGATCTCTCTGTTGCTCCCACTCCCTTTCTCTGGGCCCAATATCATTGATAGTTTCTACTGTGACATCCCCCAAGTCCTCAAACTCGCCAGCACTGATACCTTTGTTCTGGAGCTCCTTATGATCTCCAACAATGGTCTCCTCACCACACTTTGGTTCTTTCTACTCATTGTGTCCTACATAGTGATCATGGTGATGTTGAGGTCTCACACAGGAGAGGGCAAGAAGAAAGCCATCTCCACTTGTTCCTCCCACATCACTGTGGTCACCCTGCATTTTGTGCCCTGCATCTATGTGTATGCTAGGCCATTCACTGCCCTTCCCTCTGATCGGGTCATCTCTGTCACCTTCACTGTCATCTCCCCTCTCTTGAACCCCCTGATTTATACCCTGAGAAACCAGGAGATGAAATCAGCCATGAAAAGATTACACAGAAGACTTGTACCTTCTGCAAAGGACTTGGCTCTATGCTAACAGCGAACTGGGCAAGGTTGACTTGAACTTTATGCCTATTATTTGCAGGGGGCAATATAGCATGAGAGGTACATTCTTGCAGATATCTGCATCCTGAAAAACAATGGTGGGAGTTACCCTAAGTAAGCAGTGAAGGCAAAGAGTTTGGGTTATTCCAAGCATGAAAAAGCATGAAAAAAAATGGTGAACCAGTCCAGTATCTTTGCCAAGAAAACTCCAAATGGGGTCACAGAGAGTCAGACACAACTGAAATGACTCAACACCTATTCTAGGAAAACTGTCCAGTGTGCTGTTGTTCCCCCGTACATAACATTCCACCTCCCACCTATGTGTATTTGTCTGCCAAGATGCACAGACACACTATACCCTCCTCCATTCAAAGAATATCTATATTAAATACTAAATATAAACAGTGGAAAAGACAATGGCCTGGGAGGCAGAAGATCTGAACCTACCACTGACTCACTGTGTGACCTATGGCAAATGATGTAACCTTCCTCGTGTTATGACTATAAGGATTGGATAAAAGGTTCTCTCAGTTCCCTTCCACCTCTAACATTCTGTGTTCTCAAGTCTCTTCAGGCTCTAACTTTCTACATTAATAATAATTGCTTACATTTACATAATTGGAAGTTAAGCAGAAGAGCCTCTGATTTATTTGACAATCACCTCGAAGGCTGCCAATCAAAGAAAGAGCCAAGCAGAGGAGTTCCTTGGGTCTTCTCAACAAAGGTGGGGGAGGAATTGTTGACTTCCCTAGAAGGTGTCTCTGTCAACCAAAGACCACACTCTATAATCTCATTGAGTTGATCACTTAGATGCAGGGCTCTCTGGATCACTTAACATATTGTCTCATTTGACAATAATCCTAGGTTATTATTATTATGTATTATATATATTATATATATTATTACCCAGCTATTATCATCATCCTCTTTTAATAATGAGAAAATTTACCCTCAGAGAAGTTAAACAATGTCATAAGCATGAGATAATAGAATTTCAGAGTTGGATAGGTCCTTAAAGGTCATCTAATCTAACCAGTACTTAAGCCAGAATCCCCTCAATGGTATACCTATACACACAGCCTTTGCTTGAAGACGAAGACTTCTATGAGAGAGAACCACTAGCTCCCCAAGCAGTCCTCTATAGGACATCTCTCATTCAGAATTCTTAACCTTTTTTGAGTCCGGACCTCTTTGGCAGGCTGGTGAAACCTTTAGACGTTGGCTCAGAGTAACATTTATAAAGATATTAAATTTTTAAAAAACAGGATTACAAAGGAAACCAATTATATTGAAATATAATTATCAAGACATTAAAAGTTCCAAGTTCACGGATCCCTGGATATCTATTCACAGACCCTTGGGCTCTGCACAGCTCTCTTAAGACCCCTTTCCCTGATCACTGGGAAATTTTTCTTTACATTTAATCCAAATTTTCTGCTTCCAAATTTCCAGTTGTCCAAGACTATATAGTCAACATAAGAAATTGGACTCAAAACCTCTCCTAACACCAAGTTCAAATGCCATGTTCATAGCAATTTATCAAAATCAAGAAATCTCAGAGTGAAAGGGAATCTCAGTGGTTCCCTGATCCAGACTCTTTGCCACCCTTATTGTCCACCACTGGGCAATCTAGTTTATGTACTTCCTAAAATATGGTGCCTGGGACTAAAAGAGAGTCTGACCAGGACAGGTTGGCCCTGGTCTTGGACACTGTCTCTCTGAATTAACCTAAGAGCTCTTGGCTCTTTTATGACTGTCATGTCATATTGTTGATTCATATTGAGATCAAAATTTACCTCCCCCCACCAATGTTTTTTAGATGAAGTGATATCTAGCTCTCTCCTCCACCTTACACATATGAAGTTAACTTTTTACCCAATTTCATCTTATGTTCTGAATGGTCAGTATCTTTTTGGATCATGACTGTCAGCCAATATCTGGGCCTAGAGTCAGGAACACCTGAGTTCAAATCCAACCTCAGATACTTATTAGCTCTGTGGCTCTGAGCAAGTCACTCAACCCTTATTTTCCTGTTTCTTCATCTACAAAATGAAAGTGATAACAATAGCACCTACCTCTCAAAATTTTTGTATGGATCCGATGAGATAATAATTAGAAAGCACTTGGCATAGTGCCTCCCAGCCCTTAGGAAGCACCATCTAAATGTTAGCTGCTGCTGCTGCTGCTGCTGCTGCTGCTGCTGATGCTGCTGCTGATGCTGCTGCTGATGCTGCTGCTGATGCTGATGCTGATGCCAATGCTGCTATCACATCTAAGCTGTCCCTCCTTGCCTTGGGTCATCTGAAAATTGAATAGGCCAAAACAGAATGAAGGTCTCTAAAATCTCCCCTAGTTCTTCTCTTTTAAGCCACCATTAGCCTGTAAGCACTTTATTTTAAAAGGGACAGGTCAGATTAAATTTTAAAGTGCATGTTTTTTTTTTCCTTCAGAGAACTGGATGCTAAATATTTATCAGCACATCCCACTGCTCTTAATGTCCAATGATATCACAGAGGATAGAACACTGGACTTGGAGTCAGGAAGACCAGGGTTCAAATGCTCTCTCACACACTTATTAGCTGTGTGACCCTGAACAAGTCACTCTACCTCAGTTGGCCTCCGTGCCTCATTTTAAAGCAAAAGGTCTCATCCAGTTCCAAGTTACAGCTCCTATGATCCTATCTCCTATATTCTAAGGTTCATTTCAGCTGTTATATTCTGCAGTTTTCTCTCCTAAGATCTTTTCTGGTTCTAACATTCTATGTTCTAAATTTCCTCCAAGATCTTGAACTCTGTGGTCCATGTCCTCTTCCAATTCTAACATTCCGCAACCTAAGATTTGTCTACGATCACCTAGGCCCATAGGATCACAGATTTAGAGATGGAAGAGAATCTTAGAAACCTTCCAACCCCCTCCTTTTATAAATAAGGAGACTGAAGCCCAGAGAGGTTTCAGGATTCAAACCCAGGTCCTCTGCCTGACCCCACATTTAAGGCTCCAGCTGCAGGAGCACTAGCTGGCCCCTCCCAGTTCTACCATTCTCTGTTCTAAGGGCCCGTCTAGGCTAATATTCTACATTCCAAGATTCCCTTGTAAACTCTGATGTTCTCCATTCTGTTTTTGAAGGTCTCTTCCATCACTAATATGCTACGATTCTTCAACTTTGATGCTTCTTCCACTATCCAGCATTAAATGCATTTTGGCTGGATATAATTCTGCACTTGGTGGTATAATCAAGAAATCCCTCTCAGCCTATATAATAATGGGAAACTAGCCCTCTGTGTTTAAGCATAAGAGACAGAAAGTGAATTCAAAAGGAAAGGGGGTGTCAAATAATGCAGAATTCAAGGAGAATGACCATGGTTGGGGGGGGGAAGCTATTGGACTAGGGAGTAGTTTATAAGAAATTTTCAATAGAGTAGATGGACCAGACTGCAAGGAGATGGGGAGTAAGTAGGATGGTGTGGCAGCCTAAATGGTATGCTTTGGGAGCCACAACAAGGTCCCTTCCACTCCCCAAATATTTCTCTTCACTCTATTTTTATTTCGTTAGTAAACTGTTAAGAGTTGGAAGGGACCTTAGATGGCATTTAGTACAGTGCCCTTCATTTTACAGATGTGGGCATTAAAGCCTAGAAAGATGAAGTCTTTCATTGAGTGTCACCCAGCCAGTATGGAGGAGGAGAGCCAGGACTGAACTTCCTGAAGTCTGATGCTAAGCCCAAGGCTCTTTCCATCACAACATACTAGGTTGGCTTTCTTTCTTTCTTCCTTACTTCCTTCTCCTTCTCTTTCCAGTAGCCCTTTTATTTTCTCTCCTATCTATGTCTTAGGCCTTCATATGTCACCCATAGATGTCTTTTGTCGCCACAGAGAACTGTCAGAGTTGGAAGAGATACTGAGCCCTGAGCTAGAACATGTGTCAGGTTTCTGTGCCTATTGTTTCCTTTATTTTTCCTTTCTAGAAAATGCAATGCTTCTAACACGACATAAGCCTCCTTCAGTTCTTCAGCAAAGTCAAGTTACTCAAAGGCCTAATAAAAATGATACATTTCCTCCAACACCAGGGGCACATTATTCCACAAACACACCCAGCATCCCGAAGAGGAAAAGATTGGATGCTGACTCAAAGGACAACAGTGACTGAGTAGGTCACTCAGTGGCTTTACTGGGCCCTCGCCTACGTGGCTGATACTGGACTGGCCCCAATACCGGACTCTTCTAAATGGGCTCGGTCTTTTAACCCAGGACAACCTCAGGTTTTTGTTGGTCTCCACGTGGCATAACTTCTCCCTTAGACAACAATTCCAGAATCATTTTAATACCTCTTCTCCCCCATACCTTCCTTCAGAGCCTCCCAAACACTGAGCTAGCTCTGGCAATGCATGTGCCAACCTCATTATCAATGTATACATCCCTGGAGAGTACACTACCAAGGTAAGTGAACTTATCCACAGCATTCAAAACTTCTCCATTTGCTGGAACTGATGGTTCCACTTATGGATGATGTGGTGGTGGCTGATGGAAAACCTGTGTTTTCTTAGTGTTAATTGTTATGCCAAAATTAGCGCAAGCAGCAAAGAAGTGATCCGTACTTTGTTGCATCTCAGCTTCAGAGGCTGCATTGAGCCCATAATCATCTGCAAACAGAAAATCATGCATCCACACTCCCTCTACTTTGATCTTGGCTAGTAGCCTTTTCAAGTTGAAGAATTTACCAATAATGCGGTAGCTGACCTTGATGTCATGTTCATCCTCACTGAAAGCATTTGACAGCATGGCTGAAAACATCAGCGTTTACCAGCAGGATAGTTCATCCATCTCTAAGAAGGTAGCATTTAATTCCATCAAAAGTAAAGTAGAAGCAAAGCTTAGGGAGATGCAGGATTCTTGGCTCAGTAAGAAGACAGATGAAATTCAGTTTTATGCTGATAGTAATAATACAAAGCACTTTTATGATGCCCTGAAGGCTATTTATGGGCCAAAGACCTAGGGTGCATCTCAACTACAATTCCAGAATCAAGTAGTGGGGAAATGAGGCCCTGGTTCCCAGATCTGGCTTTGATAACTGACAGGCTCAGTCCTGTCTGGATCTACAAGAAACGTCAATAACCTTTCACAGCATTGTCTAGTGTTGTCTGAACACTAGAAGCATGTGGCCCTCTAGGTCCTCAAGTGTGGCCCTTTGACCGAATCCAAACTTCACAGAACAAATAACCAAAGGGGATTCCTTTGTAGGTTCCCCACCCCTGCAAGTGTCGCCACAAATGTTACTAGCAATGTGACCCTGTTAACAATTTCCTTATGTTCTTTTGACCTCAATTTCCTCTTCTGTAAAATGAGAATGATAATCCTTGCACAATCTCTCTCACAGAAGAGTTTTGTAAACCTCAAAATGCTAGAGGAAGATGTGTGGTTAACTAAGCTCTAGCATAGCCCCATGCTCCTGGACTTGTGGATAGGAGATGCATGCTGTTTCTGCTAAGGGTCATTGAATGGAGTCTTTTCCTGGGTCTGATCGTTCTGGAACAAATGAGTGGACAGAAGATTCCTTGATCAGACTGAGCTAAAATCAATAGTCAACAAACCCAGCCTTATTGCGCTGGTTTGTGCCCTCTCCTGTTTGGATTCACTCCTCCTAGGAAGTGAAGTCGTTGTGAAGGTAAGAGAAAAGGAAAGACTGAAGGAACGAGATTGGGAGCTAGCCAGGATCTTCAGGCAAATGGCAGGGTCTCTTGATGGTGTCTTGCTGAAGTCTCACTGGTGGTGGCAGCATCAGTAGTGGTGGCATCTCTGGTGGATGTGGCTGTGGATAATAGGAGCAAGAGTAATGTAGCATTTGAAAGTCTACAGAAGTGCTCCCTCCTCCCCTCCAAGAGGACTGCTATGTAGGTGATGCCTGCATCACTAGTCCCATTTGAGATATTCCAAGAGAGGGGAGCGTCTTCCAAGACGACAGAGCACAGCTGGGGGAGGGGGAATGTTGTCCTCCCTGTTGCCTAGAGTCCTTCTCTTCCTTTAAGACAGACCAAACACCAAATTCTTCATGAAAGCCTTTCCCTGAACTGTTTCTGTCTTTCTTCCCAAAGCCCCTCAGGTAACTTACTTGGTATATATTAACTTTAGATTTATGATGTGTGTGCCACCGAGTCACCCCTGCCTCCCCCACACCTGCCCGACTCTCTATCTGGGTCCTCTGAATGCTTCAATGTTCATGACTCCAAGGCAAAGTTGATGACTAAGTGACATCTCTGGGAGGCTCTGATGCCCAGTCAGCATCCTCAGACCTTAGGAATGAAGGGAGTTCTGACTACTGCCTACCCAGCTGCCCCAGGGGGCTACCTTCAGCAATGGCGTTGCCTGAGGGAGAGTTTTCTGTCCAAAGATAATAAGGCCTAGAACGGTAAGAGAAGCTCCTTAGGAAGCATCGATTAAGCCTGCCCCTCTCCTCCCAACCCCAGCCCCATTTTGCACGTGAAGAAACTGAAGACGCTGAGTTAATCTTCAGCCATCACTGGACGTGAAGCCGGGATAGACCTTAGTGATCATGGTTCAGTTGTCCCTCCTTTTCCCGTTTGGAGAATAGGATCGTTTAAAGGGTGTAGAGCTCGAAAGATTCTTCTCCCGTGTTTGTCTGAAAGAAACAGACTATGAAAGGATTCGGACTGTTTCTTTCCGGGAGATGAGATTTTTTCTAAGATCAGCAGCTAAAATGAAAGACCGCTCCTTACTTGGTTCCACTGGGGCTCGAACCCAGGACCTTCTGCGTGTAAAGCAGACGTGATAACCGCTACACTATGGAACCGTCGAAATAAGGGCTCTTTAAGAAACTTTAAGGGGAAAGAGATTTCTGCCCTTTACCTTGCTTTTCTCTTTCTATCTTTCATCTTGTCTCTACTTTCTCCAAATTGGCAGGGAAATGTTTTTCTAAGCGCAACACAAAGTCCCACTGGAGCTCATCTTTCGGTGAATCGCACTCCTCAAATACCGCTTCTTCTATCCGGAGCTGGGCGCCAACCCTATGTGTGAGGGGCCTTGAGCTAGCCTGTCAGCCTGGCCCGGCCCCACGCCCTACAAGTACGAGCGCACGTAGCGGGGTGCAAGGAGTAGCAGCTGTGCTTTCCACGTGTAACTACGGGGTGAAGAGATGCTCTCCAAAGCCTCTTCCAAGTGTGAAGGCCGGGAAACCTTTTTATACTCTGTAATTTAGGCCCTTCCCCAGAAGGCACACTGCCTTTTGTGTATAGATGTGACGATTAGGACCGTATCTCTTAAACGAGTGGCTCTGTGGCGCAATGGATAGCGCATTGGACTTCTAGTTAGAGCTGAAGGGATTCAAAGGTTGTGGGTTCGAGTCCCACCAGAGTCGTGTTTTTAGAAATGAAAACCAAGGAGTACTGCTCCTGGAAACTCATTTCCTACCACTCCCAAGAAAATGCAAGTCCAGAGAAGACTTCCAGGTTCCATACCCCCAAAAGTTCCCCTGGAGCTGGGGCAGTGTGACTTGGCGGCCTCCGCTTCCGAGGCTCCTAGTACCAAAAGAATCGGAGACGAGTTAAGTGGGTGTTTTGTGGACTGGTTGTGAACTCCTTGAGAGCGCGGTCTATTCGTTGTCGCCTCAGTTCCTCGCTCCCGAAAGGTGCTTCACAGATGCCGTCAATTGGTGTTCCTTCCACGTTCCATCCAAGTAGAGACGTTCCATCTCTATTTAACGTAGTGCTGTCATTTTGATTCTCTTCGAGAACGAAGGACAACAACCAACCAACCATCACTGTCAAGTCCATAAGCACTTGTTCAAGGACTCACTACGTGCCAGGCTCGATGCTAAGCACTGGAGATACAAAGAAAGCCAAAAAACGACCAGCCGCTTCCCTTTGAGGCGCTTACATTCTATTGGCATAGACTGCAAGTAAACAAGGACTTACCAACAAGACTAGGCACCAGCTTATTAAAGGAGATAAGAGGTTTCCTGCGGACTTCTGATGAGGTTTGAAAGAAATCCAGGAAAGCTAGAAAGAGGATATGATGAGAGAGAGCATGCGGGCCAGCCAGGGGGAATGACCGGAGTTGAGAGACGAAGGGGCTTGTTCCAGGAACAGCGAGATCAGTGTACCTACATCTTCGTAGAGGAGGCAGAGGAGGTGTAAGAAGGCTGAAAAGGTTCCGGGGAAGGAGGGACAGTTTGGGAAGAGTTTTTAAGCCCACTCCCTTCCCTTTCTTCCCCATTATTACGTATTGACATTGTATAGCTCTCTTTTATACTCATTTATATACTTGTGGGCCCCCGGATAGGATGCAAACTCCTTGAAGACAGGAATACTTGCACTTCTGGATGCCCACAGCTTCGTGGGGAATTCCTGGCACCTTTAAGCAAGCGACTAGTAAGTGCGTATAAAGGCTCCGGGTCCCAAAGATGACCTAGCCTCGTGCGTCTTGTGTCCCTTCTGGAACTGAAGGGCGAGACGAAGAATATTTTGGGTCATAGAGTGACCCACAGTATCTTTGCCTCTCTCCTCTTTAAGGTTGGGTTTTCTTGCCATCTTCGGCATGGGCCCCCAAATTACTCACCAGGAGAGCAACTGAGAGACTCGGGGAGATGAGACCTCATTCTAGGAGGGGGGAAACAGTTACCAGCGCTAACCAGAATGGCCGAGTGGTTAAGGCGTTGGACTTAAGATCCAATGGACAAGTGTCCGCGTGGGTTCGAACCCCACTTCTGGTAAGGTGAATTTGTTTTTACTCATAAGCCTAAATTCATTCTCTAGTCACCATCCAAATGGGCGGCGGGGCAAAGGGCAAAATATAAACTGGAAACTAAAATCCGCTGGAAAGTCCACTTCCAGTCGTAATACAGACTCACTGCACCTCCTAGTCTTGAGTTGAGAAATACCGAAGGGAACATTGAGAGGCTGCTAAGCCGGTCATCTTTTTTTCTGCACCAAGAAAATACTTTGTTCATTTAATAGTAATAAAAGTGATCATTGGGATAAATAGCAATGTTTACAACTATTCTCCATAAGCTTTTCATTGATCACTCCTTTGTGCAAGACCTCCTTGCTATGAGTTGCATTATCTCAACTGATGCAATTCCTGGCACATGACTGAACTGATCTTTACAAGAAGCCACAATAAGGCCCAGATCGGGATATGCGGAGCTGTCCCAACCCTGTGGTCTATTTCGTGTTCAGAATTCTCAAACCCCAGACTTGGAAGGAGCCTCCGAGGTCATCTAGTCCACTCTTCCACGTGGCTAGATGAGATGTCTACAAACCTCTCTAATGATATCGTCTCGCCCCTGCTTACACACCTCCAGTAACGCGGAGCTCAGTGTCGTTCTCTCAGGGAAGCAGGAACATGGGAGCAGAAGCCCTCCCCAGAAAGTTAATTCTCCTTTAAAGCACGCGCACACTCACACACAGATACACATAGAGACACTGAAAATGGTCGATTACAGCAGGGGTAGAACGAGAAAGTAAGAGGGAGTGTAAACTGGGTAGAGCGTCGGACTATTAACCTGAGGGCCTGGAGTCCAAATCCCTGCTTGATTTTTGGCGAACGAGGCACATTTTTAAAACAGAGGAGCACCATGACAGGGGCGCTGGTGGGCCCAGCATGGCACACGCACCTCCCCAGGTCCGGGTTCCAAAGCCCCGAGGCCACCCGGATACTCAAAAAGCTGATTGATCTTCCCGAGACAAACGCAATGAAAAACAACCTACTGGTTCCACTGGGGCTCGAACCCAGGACCTTCTGCGTGTAAAGCAGACGTGATAACCACTACACTATGGAACCCGAGTTATTGGGCACAATTTCGCCTCGGGTCCTTAAGAGGGCATGAAGATTCACGCCCGAAGTTTTGCATACCTTATTGTTCGTTTTATTGAGTGTGGCCTGAGTAAGCAGCAGCTGGGCCTGAGAAACAAACGGCCAACCCCGAGTACGTCCACGTCAGGTCTCGGAGTCCTCGATATGCACCGGACTCTTCTCTGAACCTTTCAGCGCTCCACGCTGAACCAGAGAGGGGTCCGGTAGGTGTCCGTGAAAGTGAATGCGGGCGGAGGGGGATGAAATTGTATCTTTACTGACACTGACTTCTTTGACTGAGATTAATGAGGTGAAGGAAAAGAAAAAAAACCCTAATGCCGAAACCCGGGATCGAACCAGGGACCTTTAGATCTTCAGTCTAACGCTCTCCCAACTGAGCTATTTCGGCAACCATACGTGCCCCTTTAAATTTTGTTAGCCGCCAAGCCTGAGCTGAGTTTTTAGGTGTTTTCTGGATGTTGCTCTAATTTCATAACCAGAAGTTAAAAAACGATACATTAAATAATTACATTAAAACGAGATTCCAAAGAGACCACAGACCAAACCCTGGGGTGTACAGTAGTGACGTGTACAAGGATGCACAGAGCCACAAGGAATCCTAAATGATGGATGGATAGATGGATGGATGGATGAGAGGTTGAAATAATTAGTTCACTTATTGGTTTAACTTGTTGCTTTAAATGAAGCTACAATGCAATGAAAAAGTGACGGCTCGAGAAGTTACAGGTTAACATCCACAAAAAATAAAAGTCAGTGCCAGAGATATTGGTCACAAAATCATCCCTTTTTTCACATCCAAAGGATTTGTGTAATTTAAAACTCTTTTGCCTAATATTCAAGTAAGCCCCACAGTACAATATCATTCTATTTTTCCAACCTAATTTCCTATCACCTTTTTCCACTTATTAATACACTCCAGACAAACCAAACCATTCACTGTCATTAGAAACCTCCACCTCCACAACACACACACACACACACACACACACACTTCTTGCCTGCCTTTGATTGCAATATCATTTTCTGGGTTCGGAATATCTTCTCCCCTACCCCCAGGTACACATCGAATGCTTTCTAACATTTTTTTAAACTAGAACTAGAATCAATTATATACTTTACATTGCCTAGATTTTCTCCTCTATCTGTCTCCATCCCCCTCCCAGAGAGAATTTTTTTAGAGAAAAAAAGAAAAGGAGGGGGAAAAGGAAAATATTTCATCAAAACTGATATGTGTATATATGTGTATACACACCCATATCTCATATATGTATGTACATACATGGCACTATATGCCATGTCACATCCCTGAACTTCTTCCCATGCTCTATCCCTACAAAGGATCTGGGGGCAAGTGTCTTCTCATAGCTCTTCTTTGGGACCAAGTTTCTTCTTTGTAATTTTTTGACATTCGTTTTCTGTTGCTTGAAATCTATATCAATGCTTATAGTATTACCCAAAGATTAGACCCCCTTTTTCCAATACCAAAGGAGTTCAAACTCTAGCCTGACCCTCACAGACTACCACACTTCATTATCATCTTGTTTTTTTAATTAATTTTATTGCCCTCTTTTGTTTTTATATTGCCAGGATTTCCATCCCCACCCCCATTTCTCTCCACACTCTGCCAGAGAACCAAAATTCTTTAAAACTTCTCTATTACCGTTAAGATGGCCACCATGCTTCCAATCAACCAGGCTCTCCCACTAGCTGTCATCCTTGACTTCTCACTCTTACAACCCCCATAGCCAATCTGTTGCCAAGTCCTGCTGATTCTACCTTTGCAGCCTCTCAGACATAGATGCTCTTTTTCTACTCTGACATTGCTATGGCCTCCCTTTCTCAATTCCCACCTAACTCCACTACATCCTCTGCTCAGTGGTCAAAGTGACCTTCCTAAAGCAGACCATCCCACTCAATAAATTTCAGTGGTTCCCAGTTACCTCCAGTATCAAATATAAAATCCTGTTTGGCTTTTAAAGCCCTTCCTAACCTTGCCCCTTCCTACCTTTCCTACCTTATTCTCTTCCACAGAGTCTACAGTTCCATGATGCCAGCCTTCTCCATCTCCCCACTCCAGACCAGTTCACTGCTTATCTCTCACATCTGGAATGCACTTGGCTTCCTTCTCATTCTACCAAGAGAGGTGCAAGAGGCCTTTCCCCATCATCCCCCACCTCCTCTCTCAACTCTCACAAAGCTAGTGCCTACTCTCTGAGATTATCTCTAATTTATCAAGTACATATCTGATAGGCACATAGTTATTGGAAAGTTATCTCCCGACTTAAAATGCAAGCTTCTTGTGGGCAGGAACTGTTTCTGCCTTTCTTTGTATCTCAGGCACTTAACACACTGGTTGGCATACAGAGAGGGCTAAGAAAATGTTGACTTTCTCCTGGAACTAAAATAGTGTGTGTGTGAGAATGAGGGCTTATGGGGGGAGGGGGTGGAGGGAATGAGGTCCTACACAGATGGCAATTGCCAGATCACCCCAGGGGAGCTTGGGGCAAAGGGATCCTGGGATAGAATCCTAAGCCGGGGTAGCCTTCTGTAATATCGACCTGCATCAGGCTACAAAGGACCCTAAAAAGCAAGGATAGTAGTTACCTAGGAAGCCACTTGGCCATCCCCCGATTTTGCTTCCCGTGCCAAAGTCCCGTTTGCCCAGTGGTCTTTAAGATCTGATTCAACCTATTCTCTAGGTTGGAGGTTGCAATTTTTTGCTTGATTTAAACAAGGCTTCAAAAAAGTTCAGTTGAATACAACCCTCTGTGCATTTCGATTGCCCATTTGTACTGTGGTGGATAACTCAGACCGAAACTTATCTCCCTCAGATAGACCCACCAACCTCCCACCCCTTGGACGCCCCTCCTTTCCTGATTGCCCCGGGTTGGTAGTGCCCTCCAGTCCTTGAAATTACTCTGCATTATTTTCATGTAACTAAGTACATGCAGATATAATTATTTGTGTGTGTGTGTTGCATCCTCGCCCTCTGGAAGAGAGGTTCTAAATCTTTCTTTGTGCCAGGGTTCCCTTGGGCAGCAGAACCCTATGGAGCCCTTCTAAGAATCATGTTTTAAATCATTGAGAGAAATGCTACATTTTAGTTAGAATTTAAAGAAAATGAAGAAGCATTTTTCCATCTAAACTCACGGACCCCCTTAAATCTCTCTGTGAAGCCCGGGACTCTTGCCGTAGAATAAAATGTCCTTGGGTTGTTTTCGCCTCTATCTCCTACTCTGGGCTGTGTTCTAGCGCGCTGCACCGGGCTTGGCACATACTAAGCGCTTACTTAATGCGTGTGGCCTGCCTGCCTATTCTGCCCTCGGCTACTCGTTCTACTTCAAGGGGATACCAAGCGCCGCGATCATCGGTCAAGAGTTGTGTTCGAGTTCTGATTCCTACCCTCTGTGTGTGACTTTGGAAAA
Organism: Phalanger gymnotis; assembly: GCA_028646595.1. Taxonomy (NCBI): domain Eukaryota; kingdom Metazoa; phylum Chordata; class Mammalia; order Diprotodontia; family Phalangeridae; genus Phalanger; species Phalanger gymnotis. The sequence goes on along the minus strand of CM053623.1, from coordinate 449,914,593 downwards.
TCACTCCCCCTCTCTGTGCCTCATTTTCGTCGCCTGTAGAGAGATGGGAACGATAGCAATACAACTAGTATTTACATTGTGCTTTAAAGGGTGCGAAGCTCCGGAAATATTCCCTCATTTGAATCGATTCAACAAGCATTTCCTAACGTTCCTTCCATGTCAAAAACTTTAGTGCCCAAAATCGAGGTCCGAGAGTCTGCAGAGCCCCAAGAGCCGCAGGTCGGGGGATAGTGTCCTGCAACACCCGGTACAAATCCAGCCCCGCCGTTCTTGGCTGAGTGGTAGGAAACTTGCTTCTTGAAGGGGCTCTTGCATTTTTCCTCCATAAAAGCTGAGCTATTCGCCCGAACAGGGACTTGAACCCTGGACCCTCAGATTAAAAGTCTGATGCTCTGCCGACTGAGCTATCCGGGCTCTCGACTCACGAAAGAGCTTGGATAAATGAAGATCTTAACTTGCTTTTCCCATGGCTCATATTGTGGGTTCTTTCTTCATCTAGCCTCCTTTTCATGTTCCAAAACTTTGCAGGATCTGCGTATTTGGGGGCCGAAGAAGTGTCTATCCATCCCGCCCCACCACCCCTACCTCTTCCTGCAAGCGGCGGCAGGGCTCTTTCCAGAGCTGAGATCCTCGAACCAACGGTTTCAACACTCGCTAAGTCTCGTGTACCACGTTCGGGATGACAGAGCCGGGGGAAGGGGAATCCTGGAGGGGTAGGGAGCCACGGGCTCGGAGCACTAAGACTCTCTGGGGCCGATGGGAAGAACTTTGCTCTTTCTGCCCTTTTGCTGAGAGGTTAGGTTAGTCACGGAGACTTGTTCCCACTTGACCAACCGAGTCTTCAAGAATAGAGAAGGAAGGGGGAATTTAGGGACGCCAATCTCTCCCCACACCGCCCCACACCATCCCCCAGATTGGGATGGCTTTGCAGCCTGCATTTGGGAACCTGTTCCTTTAAATGCTACTTTCTGTTTGTCTATGCCAATTTGGCTACAGGTAAGCCAAGTACACTTGTCCAACTGAGTTTGAGGGGAGGGCGATAGAGCCTGTTTTTTGTTGTTGTTTGTTTTTGCTACACACGTATAAACATTGTTCTGGGTTATGTGTGTGTGTAAATAATGTATATCTATATGTATATGTGTATAATGTATATATGTATAATATATGTGTATGTATTAGGTGTATGTGTGTATACATACACACACACACATATAAAAACGGTACCTCCAACAAAGAAATAGTAAGCTAATTAAGAAATTGAAAGAAAATTTCTTTATAAACATAACTACAAATTGAAATGCTTTGTGATAGAATTCAGTATTTGGCAAAAATCTGTGTTCTACAGATGGAAAGCCATCTCAGCTTTATTCATCTTAGTGAGAGCTTCCCAGCCATGCCTTTTCTTCAGTGTCTTATAGCTACCCCTCCCTAACAGAGGATGGAGGCCAGAGCCTAGAGAGAGCCTGCTGTTTTTCACTACTTTTCAGATGAATCCTCCCCTAGACACATAAATGCATCTAGCTGAAGAAAAGTCCAAGCAGGATGGAGAGCGGGCAATGCAGCCATGGTGTCCGAGAGGGCCTAAGTGGCTGGGATTTGTTGTGTGCAGGGGAGTCTGCTAGATGCTGGGAAAGACCAACTTGCATTTATTATATGTCTATTTTGTTCCAGGCACTGTGGGATACAGAAGCAAAAGTGAAACACCTTCAAGGAGCTTATTTTCTTTACCTGCCCTCGTGGAGCTGGCAGTCTACTAGATGGATAAGGAGAAGAAACAAAAACAAAGAGGAAGGTACTGCCCAATATTCCAAGCTAAAAGTATTAGTGAAGCGCTGGACACAATGACACATGAGGCCTAAGGGAGGTTGTCCTATCTCAAAGGGGGAATCTAGGAAGGATTCCTAGGGATGATTCTGTTTCGCAGGAGCAGAGGCAAACATTCTAATCCCTCTAAAATGTGACTCCATTGGAACTTGACCCAAAGTCTTTAAATCCTTTTAATTTTACTTGAAATCTAGAGAACACTCTGAGGTCATCATCTCATTCCTAAGAAAGTGTCAAAGATGATAGAAGATGGAAAAAATCATTGTGAGAAGAGAGGTGCACCCATATTCTGACGATAGAACTATGCAGCGATTTGATTTTTCTTCAAAGCAAATTTAATGAGTGAGAGAAAACAGTTCACACCCTTTGACCCACTGATCTTTACTAGGTGTGTAATCAATCCATAGTTGCTGCCTTCAAGGAGCTTATGTGCTCCTCGGAAGGTCAAAAAGAAAAAGAAAGATCTCATATATAACAAAATAATCATAGTAGTCCTCTTTTTCATAATAAAAACTGGGGGGAAGTGGGTGCTCACAGATGTGGAAATGACTGAACAAAGTGAGATAAATGTTATAGTATATGATTGCATTTTAAGAAATGATGACTATGAGGAATTTAGAGAAGCATCAGAAGACCTATATGAAACAATTAAGAGCTCAGAACCAAAACAACAATGTTCATGATAACAATAATGAACTAAATCTCACCTCCTTTTTAGGCTTCCATTTGCTATGGGGGAAATCTATCCTGCCACTTTATCAAATCATTGTAGGTCATACTAAGTAGTCTCCTGATAGATTCTTCTGGCAATATAGCTAAGTAGGGACTGAGGTGTAGGTGATGGTTGTTGATTGGGGGAGGGTGAGGAACAAACTCTGTAGGGAGCTATGGCCTAAGCAAATGGTTCTTAGGGTCTCAGTCCAGGGTGGTGACAATGGACATTAGAAATTCCTGAAGGCAAAGACTTCTTACCTTTTTATCTCCAGTGCCTAGGACCATGCCTGGTTCCTAGTAAGGATTTCATAAAAGCTTGTTCAATGGAAATGTCAAAGATTGGTGGTTGCCTCAGACATACCTAGGCTTAGCTTCCAGCCAGGCATGGCTTCAATTCATTTTATTGACCTCTCCACACCAAAGTAGACAGGCTGCTTCCCCATACTTCGAGTTATAGAACCATAATCAAATCCAGTCTAAGACAGATTATCTCAATCAAATCCCCTATGGCTGTACTCACTAACTACATAAATTTACAAACCCAAATATGCTCCCAGGTCACTACTCCCCAACATGTGTTGTGTCCAATTATTAGCATGTAAACCCCTTGAGGGCAGAAACAGTCTTAGATTTTTACTCGTATCCCCATCACTAAGCCCAGTGCTTGGTGCAAAGTAAGTCAGTGAGTCAGTTAAAAGGCTTGTATTAAGTGTCTACTAATGCGCCCTGTGCTTTGTTAAGTGCTGGGATTCTAAGAAAGGAAAAAAAAAAGTAGTCTCTTTCCTACTGGAGTTCACATTCTAATGGAAAAGGAAAGTATAAATAACTACTTACACACAAACTACAGAGAGAGGATAGTGGGAGGTAATCTGGGAAGACATCACCAGCTGTGGGGGATCAGAAACGGTCTCTTATAGAAAGTGGGCTTTGAACTCAGTCCTGAAAGAAACCCAGGAAACTAAGAGGCATAAGTTTGGGGCAGAGCATTCTAGGCACAGTTTTCAACCATGGGTTTCAACCAAGGTAAAGACACAGAGGGGAGATGGAGCATTGTGCTTACAGAAATAAAAGTAGGTCATTGTAGCTGAATTCTAGGGTGCATTTCAGAAGGATGGAAGGTGGAAGAAGACAGGAAAGGGGATGAGAGGCCAAGCTATGAAGAACATTAAATGTCTGGGTATTTATCCTGGAGTCAGTAGGGAGCCATTGGAACTCATGAAGGTGATAGCGTTGAGACAGGGTCAGACCTAGCTTTAGAAAAATCGCCTTGGCAGCTGAGTGGTGGATGAATTGTGGTGGGAAGAGACCTGAGGCCTCGAGAGCAGTTAGGATTGCTTAATCAACATTTTTGGATTCATTCATCAGGATTCAAAAGGTATTGTAGAGATTGAATGAACAGAATTTTGTAACTGTTTGGATGTAAGAGGGGAAACAGTATCACAGGTAGCCTGGGAGGCTGTGAACTAGGGAGACGATGAATGATGGTGACAAAAATAGAGGAGTCAGAAAGAAGAGCAGCTAGCCCTTTAGGATTGGTGCCAGTTACTAAAGGACTATGTGTGTTGAAAGAGAAAAGGTTTTCTTTCCAAGTTCCATGGCAGCAGGTTCTGATCTGGGACAAACTGTTCAGTGAAGGGAAAAGGGACTAGTGGAAAATAAAGTTCATCAGGTAGTGGAAGGGCTTGAATGTCAAGCCAAGAAGTGTGGACTTTATTCATTAGGCCATAAGGAGTCACTGATGGTTTTGAAGCTGAATCTGGCAGCCTGTGTGTGTGGGCTGGCTCTGAGAAGGAAGAGACAGACAGTAGCACTAGTTAGGAGGTCATTACAGGGGTTGAGTCTTTGATAGTATGATAGGGATGAAAAAGAGAGATTTTTTTAGCCTGGGGTTTGGGGAAAAAAAAAAAATGCTTTCAAATTCTTCATCCAGGCTGACAAGTCCACTGGATTCCAAGCAAATAGAACATTGCCCTTCTAGCCTGGGAGTACTTGCCTTGGGACAGTACCCACTCGCCGAGGCCTAAAGGAAGTCAGTCTAGACACAAGCCTGGACCTCAAATCTCTGGCCTTTTTCCCATATCAGCCATAATTGTCTCAGTTTTCTCAAGCATGTAGTGCCTCTGGTACCTCCTTTATGCAGAGGCAACTTCGTTGGAGACACTCCCCACCCCCAGCCTGGCTCCTTAATTTCCAACCTCTTGAGGGGGCTAACTTTCTAAAATGTTCACTAAAGTAGATAGGGTAGGGAAGCCAAGTTTACTGAGCACATGTGCAGCCTTTCTAGGTCTGGTGGGACTGTTTTGAGAGCCCCAGAGCCATAACTAAGACTGGATCACTGAGCATTTGCTTCAGGATTCTAACTGCCAAGAGCAACATTCCCACCCCCGCCCCCACTCCTCTCCTTCGGAATGCAGTATGAATGCCCCTGCTCTGTCCACTAAGGGTGGACTAACCTTGAAGGCCCCATCTATAGCAAGCCTCTTCTCCCTAACTGCTACTTTGATTACGCCCACGCCAAGGTTGGGGGAGTCTGGGTAGCTATCCTCTCAGAGAGTCGAACCAAAGCTCTCCCAAGTGACTGCACTCCCGCTGTGAGAGTCTTTTCTGTTGAATTTGCTTCCGTTTTCTGGGTGGGGTGGGAGGAGGGGTGCAGCTAGGGTTGCTACTAGGTGTACATGAGGAGAGAGGAGGAGGAAGGAAGGAAAGAAAAGGAAGGAAGGAGAGAAAGAAGGAAGGAAGCAAGGAAGCAAAGAAAATAAAGGAAAGCGAAGGAAAAAAGAGAAGGACGGATAGACGGACGTATTGAGGTGGCAAGAGGGAGGAGATGAAAGAAAGGGGATATAAGAATGGAGATAAGGAAAGCAGATTTCCCCCACCCCCTGGTGGCTTGGAGAAGGTGAACGGTTCATTCCGATTTGGTTGTCAGGTAGTGCAAATTTCTTGACGTCGCGTAGTGGCCGGATAGCCGCATATCTGCGTATGCCAACGGATGCTAGATACTAGTAGTTGAGGGGAAGCGCTCCACCGCCTTTTGAATCTCAGTCACCACAGTGATCCCCAAAATCCCATTGCATTCCATCGCTTCCCGGGCCTCCAGTATTGGCGGAAAGCCGAGAAATCAGGATAAAACCTGAAGGGGTGAACGACTTAAAATTCCTGCCGAAACCCGGGATCGAACCAGGGACCTTTAGATCTTCAGTCTAACGCTCTCCCAACTGAGCTATTTCGGCTCTACGATAGTTTTGCCTCTTTGCTCTGGCTAGAGAGAAGCTCTTGCAGCCCCTAGTGGCCAAGTGACTGCCCAGACTTTAACTGGGTCTGCAGCTTCTGGGACCCTTAGCTGAGCGGTCCGATATCACAGTGATGTGTGGGGCGGGGGCAGAAAAGGGTCCCAAAGATGCGTCTCTCTCCATCCTGCCGCCGCTGGGGAAAAGTGAGCCCGAAACATCATCTCCGATGATCTCCAGCCCCGCTGCATCCGCACACAGCCTTACCTGATAGAACATGGATTTAGCCCTTCAGGCTGGCTCTTTATGACCCATTCTCCCAGACCTCAGCCCCAACCCACCCCCTGGGGCCATTCTCTGCCATTATATATATTTAATTACATAGGCATAGTATATCAAGTCCTTTTGCCCTTTTCACCTTTTGAACGAAAAGCCCAATCTTAAGGAGCCCGGATAGCTCAGTCGGTAGAGCATCAGACTTTTAATCTGAGGGTCCAGGGTTCAAGTCCCTGTTTGGGCGTCTGTCCTGCACTTTTAGCAACGATGACTTACAAAGCGTCTGCTTGGGCTATGTTCCCTGTCCCTGCTCTCTCTGCGAGGATTACAAATACAAAAGCGAAACCGATCCCAATCTAAATGCGTGAGAGTACGATAGGTCAATTTCATTTCATTTTGGTCAGGAAAGGCACAAGTACCTGCGGGTGAGCATCAGGCTCCCGGGATTTCTGAGGTTGTCGATTCGAGTTAATTCTATTCGTTAGGTATTTATTAAGCACCCACTGTATGCTACGAACTGTCAGAGGAGCTGAGACTACAAAGACAGAAAGGAAGGCAGAGAGGAAAACAGTCGCTGCTTTCCCGAAGCACTAATAATTGGGAAGCTCTGGAGAGGCTTCGTGTAGTACGTGGTACGTGAGCTGAGCCTCGGAGGGAGCTAAGGACTAAGAAGTTGGGGGGTGGGGTGGGGAGGAAAAGGGGTGAGTTTCAGGACGAGGTAACGCTTATGCAAAGTCCCAGGGGCAGGAGATGGAGAGCAGGAAACCCGCAGGGCTCGAACACAGAGCGCCTAGGGGAGAAGAATGGGTAATTAGCCTATTGTGGATAGCTTGAAGCCTCATTATGTATAAAGAAGAGTTTATATTTGAGCCTAGAGATCATAGGGAGCCATTGAAACTACTTGAGCAGGAATCCAAGTATGAATTTAAGAAATCATCTGGACAGATGATCCCATCATAGCTTTGGAGTCCTGCCAGCAGGGTGATGCAGTGAACAGTTTAGTGGACTTCAGAACCGTGAAAACGGTGCTTTACTTAATTAACCCTTCTCGTTTATCCAGTACTTTAAAAAATTCAGACTTTCGCGTGGCTCTGTGGCGCAATGGATAGCGCATTGGACTTCTAGCAGCCTGGGAGAGGTATTCAAAGGTTGTGGGTTCGAGTCCCACCAGAGTCGCACTTTTTGTTTTTAGTAGCAACTGAAAGTAACTGAAAACTGAAATTGGGTACTATTTCTGGGGTTTGGGTTTCAGATTGTGCTACATCTGATTAAATGATCCTGTGAAACTCCCTTACAGCAAGGAGGAGCGGGGCGAGGGGAGATGTTGCCTTTTTGTCTTGCTGTCGCCAGTGCCTGGCAGAGAGGAAGTACTTTAAAATGCCTATTGAGTTGAACGGCATAGATAGGACATTGGGCAAAGGGGGTTTTCACAAAATATCACCATTGGAAAGGCATCCAAAGAGGACCCTGAGCCATCTTTCTTAAATGAGAGAAGATTCAATCAGCGAATCTTTAACTAAAGACGCCCTGGGACCTGGGCAACTTCAGTTTATTCGTTTTAATAAAGTTCTTCTCGCTTACGGTAACTTTCACTCACTTCCTCCCAAGTTCAGCGCCAGACACATGCACAAAATGTCACGTCCTTTTGCCCTTTTCACCTTTTGAACAAAAATCACTGGTTTAGGGGGTCTGGGTAGCTCAGTCGGTAGAGCACCAGACTTTTACTCTGAGGGTCCAGGGTTCAAGTCCCTGTTCGGGAGGTTCCTTATCATTTTTGCACAGGATTATCAACGACGATTTATAAAGTGACAGCTAAGTATATCCCCAAGCATTACAAACATAAAAGTGAAACAGATGCTACTCTAAAAGCGAGCGCCACCAGGAAATCAAACCTCATCTCGTTTTAGCAGGAAAGGTACAAATACCTATGTGTACGTATCAGGGTTCTGGGATTTCTGAGCTTGTCGTTTCGCATTAATTCAACTCAACAGTTATTTATTAAGAACCCACTATATCCTAAGTAAAAGTGATGCTCCGCCCGAACAGGGACTTGAACCCTGGACCCTCAGATTAAAAGTCTGATGCTCTACCGACTGAGCTATCCGGGCTCTCGAAAACACCGTTGCAAAGGAGTCTCTGTAGTTTACTCTGACTAATGTGAGTTTTTTTTTTTTTTTTTTAGAAAAGTTGCGATATACCAGAAAGCCCGTGGAAGTTCAATCCAAAAACCTGAATGGAAGCCATTGTTGGGTCCCTTTTTTCTTCTGGAAATTGTGAGACTTTGCATGGGTCATTTCACTTTCTTTCTCCTCAAAAATAAAATGAAAAAGGAACTAAAGATCACAGAAAGAATTAGTTCTCATAGCCTCAAGTCATTCATAGCAGAACCCTCTGTTACAGAAAGTAACCAGAAATATTGTGAGTGCGCATTGATTGGGTTATGGATGCTGTGAAGAAATATTCTTGCACCCTAAGAAACAGTGAATCGAAAGAAAGCAGACAAATGGAGGCCTTTCCTGATTCTTGCTTGTTCCTCCCTCATTGTCTTTTGTTTCGTATATATTCTGTACCTGTACTTGTTTATGTGTTTGACGTGTTGTCTCCCGGATAGACTATAAAGTCCTTAGGAACACGAGCTGTTGCATCTGTGTCTGTTTCCTCCTAAATTAGTACAATGCCTGACAAACAGTAGGTGCCTAGTAAAAACTTAATGTAAATATTGTGCTCAATCTTTGCCAGGAAAAGAGATAAAGATATGCAACTCCCTCTTTTCCTCGAGGGCGGCTACGTGGCGCCATGTAGTGCACGGAGCGCTGGACTTGGAGTCAGGAAGACTTGAGTCCATACACAGCCTCAGACCTTACTGTGAGACCCTGGGTAAGTCACTTAACTGTTTGCCACAGTTTCCTCAGTTGTAAAATGACCTGGAGAAGGAAATGGCAAACCACCTCAGTATCTATGCCAAGAAAACCCGAAGAAGAACCCCAGGTCAGGAAGAGTTGGACGTGACTGAACAACTTTTCCTTAGACTGACGGCAGATGCAAGATGTTGCATATGCCTTTAGACAAGTTTTTTGGTTGTTGTTGGTTTGTTCTGCTTCTGAGTTTTTCTTTGTTACAGGTGGGCTGGTGAGGTAGGGTGGGATGAGCAAATGCACCAGAGAGTGACTGAGATGTTAAAGTTATCCTTTCCTTTGGACGTATCCATCATACCCCTCAGTAACCTCATCATACTGCCAAACTGCATCAGCCTTGGTAATCACATACCTAAATTCTTCCATCTTCTGCACCTCTGATTGGAGGGAGAGGCATACCTCCATTTAAGAAGGGCATTCAGGCAAGCTTTCTCTTAATTTCCTCCTCCTTAGGACTCCACCTTCTCCCACTTATCCTTTCAGTTTCTCTTGGTAGGTCTTCCACCATTAGATTGGAATCTCCTTGAGGGCAGATACTGTCTTTTTTAGTCATATTTGTATCCCCAGTACTTAGCACTGTGCCTTGCACATAGTAGGTGTTTTGTTGTTATGTCATTTCAGTCCCATAGTCTTATTTGGCTGGGTCTTTGTTTTGGGAAGAAGATTGGGCTTTTTGAAAAGCAGAACAAAATTTGCTAGAGGCCATCCTGGCTGCTTTCCTCCTTCTGACTCTTAGCTAAGTTCATTGTCTATAGACAATATCTGTTCGAGATCTCCATGCTAATGGGCTGGTCATCATAGGCTGGAAAACCAACATTTTCTACCCACTTGGTTTTTCAAGTGTAAATAATTAGTGCAAACTCCTTTGAGTAATTCTGAACCTCATTTAGGAGACTCTTGGGGCTTAAGGCAATCAGCCCATTGGCACCTGCAGACAGAAGCATCTGGAGAACCTCACCATTTATAGGGAATCCCTTTGATAGAATGATTCACAGAATTCAATGGAATTGTGTGAAAATGGTTTACAGGAATAGGACAGGTACACAAGATGGAGAAGTCAATGACTATAGCAATCTACTCTTTGATAAACCCAAAGAGGCCAGCTTCTGGGCTAAGAATTCACTATTTCACAAAAACTGCTGGGAAAATTGGAAAACGGTAGGGCAGAAACTGGG
>CM053623.1:449861125-449903962 GCA_028646595.1 Phalanger gymnotis | reverse complement strand
GTTTTTTGGTTTTGTTTCTTCTTTTTCATGATTCATTCCATTGGTCATAATTCTTCTCCACAACTTGACTAGTGTGTAAATTAATTCAATGCGAAGTTATGCGTGGAAGATATATGGGATTCCATGTGGTCTTGGGGCGGGGGGGAGGGAGGGAAGAAAATCTGGAACTCAAAATTATGTAGAACCGAGTGTTGTAAACTAAAAATAAAAATATTAAAATTAAAAAAAAGAAAATGGTTTGCAAATCTTTGAGTACTATATAAAGATGAATTATTAATAGCTATGAAGTAGTATCTATGAGTTTTTAAACTTGTGACTTTTCTAGTTATTAAAGTTCAAAGAATTTCAAGAGCTAAATGATTATTTGTACTTCTTTTAAGAACTGCCCATTCATATTCTTTGATCTCATATTTACAGAGGAATCTTTATATGTATCACATGTCACATTTATATCAACTATAAAGAAGAAAAAGTTCCTCTGGGGATCCTCTGCTAACCCTTGAACTTATGACTCAGTCAGTAGCTTGGCATGTCCATCTTTGGGACAGGGACCAGCTATGGATACTGATTTCCCTGACTTTGCAGCCCATCTATGGGACACAGCCCCTTCTAAGTGTTGAGGAATAAGGAAAGGAAAAGGAATATTTACACAGCATCTATTATATTGGCAACCAGGTCACACAGTATATAGAGTGCTGGGCTTGGAGTGAGGATAGACCCAAGTTCAAATCTGGCCTCCTACACTTACTGGCTATGTGGCTGTGGACAGGTCATTTAACCTCAGTTTCCCCATCTGTAAAATGGGAATGATAATAATAGCACCTAAGTCTCAGGGTTAATGTGAGCATCAAATGAGGTATTTGTAGGAACTTGATGCTTATTCCCTTCCCTAATAAGAATACATGTTTGCCTACTTATCTAGTGCCTGGAACATAGTAGGCACTTAATAAATAACTGACTGCTATATGCTGACAGGCATTGTGCTTAAGAGCTTTTATGAGTGTTATCTCACCAATACCTTTCTCCAGCCCATCTTTCTCTCGTGAGAACTGTATGCCCAATATTCAACTTGCCAGCCATTGACCCAGACTGTGACTGCAAGATTGTGGAGCTTGCACTGTGTAGGTCTCAGCAAATGCAAAGCCTGCAGCTGTGCCTCCTGCAAGAAAAGTTGTGTTCCTGCTGCCCAGTACCAATGGTGCCCAGGGCTGTGTCTACAAAGCCCCCAGAGGGTCTGCGATGTCTCCCTCTGCCTGTAAATAAAGGAATATGTACATACCTGGCTTTTACCGTGTTTCCCCATGTATAAGACAACCATTTTCCAAAAAATTTGATGTCTAAAAACTGGGTGTGTCTTATACAGTGGTTGTAGATTTTTTTACTTGCATTTCCTGCTTTTTGGTGCTTGTTTTTGCGTTCATTGTTGTAGATTTTTTAACTTGCATTTCCCGCTTTTGGGGGCTTGTCTTTGCGCTCAGTTTTGCATTTGTTACCATATAGTGGGTTACATTTGGCCACGTTCTGCCCAGAAATGGCTCAGAAAAGATTTTTGTACAGTGCTGAATTCAAGTTAAAAGTGATCCAGTTTGCAAAAGTGAATGGAAATCGTGCTGCTGAACATAACTTTGGTCCTCCTCCAACTGAGAAAACAATCTGAGATTGCCTACGGGAAGAAGAAACCCTATTGAAAATACCACGGCAGAAGAAGGCCATGAGAGGCAAGTCTGATTTAGAGAGGGAATTGAAGATATGGATTGAAGAGCAAAGGGCAATTGTAATTCCTGTATCCACAAAGATGGTTCAGCATGAGGCAAGAAGAATTGCTGATGAAAAAGAAGCTACTGATTTCAAAGGACACAATTGGTGCTTTAGGGTCATGAAATGGAATGGACTGAGCATATGTACATGCACCAGACTTGCCTAAAAGATGCCTGAAAGCTCTGAGCAGATGAATAAAACTTGAGTTCAATAACTTGATGTAATACATTTTTTTTCAAATTTTGGGCCCCAAAATTAAGGTTTGTCTTATACATGGGGAAATACGGCATATACCATGGACGTATTTCCTACTCTCCCTCTGAAATGTGTGCATGGACACCAAATCTTTAAAAAATATGTTATTTCATCCCTAATTCTAATTCCAAGGACTAGGAAGAGGGGATACTGGGGTCATTCCTTGAGGGCAGCCTCAATCTCAGGCTCCCAGAAGGAAGCTGATGGAAGGCAGAGAAGATGGAAGTGGAGAAATAACCAACTTATCCACCTATCAGGGTTGGAAAACCGGAAAGATGGTACCTTCCCTGTTATAGTCCATGTCAGCACACCAGCTGTCCTTCCCAGGTCAAGGCAAAGTGCTATGAGAAATGAAGCAAGAGTGGTATCTTGCAGGAGGAGGTCCAGGAATGCTTCCTGGAAGAGATACCTGAATTAGGTCTTAATGGAATTTCAACAGATTTAGAAAGAGAAGGGGTAGGTGCCTCTACCGCAGGTATGGGGTGGGGACATTGTACACAAAAGCATGAAGAAGGTATCAAGTAGGATGGGGGGCAGGGAGAGAGAAAGGGGGGGGGGTAGTGAGTAATCTAGTTTGGCAAGAAAGGGACAATGAGAAGAGCAACAGCTTAAGAGCTGAACGGATCAGTTGGAAAGACCTTCAGATCTTGGGATTAAGGGTTTGCATTTTATTTACTGGCAACGGAAGGCCATTTCAAGGTTTTTAGTAGAGAAATGACATTGTCGTTACCCTTTAGGATATGAACAGCAATGTAGAGAGGGAGTGGACTAGATCCGCAAAGACCAGTTAGGATGATTTTACAATAAAAAAGGATTTCAATTGGGGTAGAGAAGAGGGACAAGATGCAAGAGATATTTGAGAATTCTCTATGAAAGGATATGGGCACTGAACGGATGTGTGAGGTAGGAGGGGGAAAAGAGTTAAAAATGATTATAAGGTTATGAAACCAGGAGACTGGCAAAGCTAAGAGAAAAGGCAGATTTAGGGGGAACAGAAGTTATGTGAATTTGATAAATGTAACCTTAGAAATGGTGCATAATGATCTAATTAGCTTAACTGCCAAAGAAAAGGCATAAAACAGGGAGACACACCACTGTCTTAGAAAATCATGTGTGAGATGTAACAATTTGGGAACCATTTGATTGGAAGATAGAAGAGGATTTAGAGTTGTGTTTGGCTCAAGGACAGAACTAGTAGCACTAGTAGCGACAGGTCTAAGTTACAGAGAGACAAATTTCCTTATAATCCAACAATGGAAAGGGTCCTTTCAGGAGGTGGGGGCTCCCCTTCAGAAGTCTTCAAACGAAAGCTGGCTGACAATTTATTGGCTATACTATTCTGAGGATTCTTTTTTTATTTTCTGTTGAACTACTAGATGACTGCCCAGAGCCCAATGGGAAATTCTGTGAGCCTATTTTTCTCTGAAGGAAAATAGCTCTTCCAGATGTTACTGTATCAATTACATCAAGACCAAGTCCTTCAATGAGATCGGTGATTATTTCAGAGATTCGGCCTAACAACCTATGCAAAAAGATCCTAAATGTATGAAAATGCCCATATCAGTGTTGGATGACCAGCTTGTTGAATTATGCATTCATGCATACATGTCAGTGCATTTACTTATGTATATGACTTATATGGCAAAGATCCTAAAGATGGACTATGAGCTGGACCCAGATTTGAACAGGAAGAATTTTGAGAGATTGCATTTGGAAAATAATGCAATACTTTTGATGACAAGCTGCTCTCTGGTACAAAGACCTACTTATCAATGAAATATGTGTGTGTGTCTACACATATATATATACACACATATGTATATCCCATACATACAGACATATATGTATATGTGTATACATATATATATGAAGAGAGAGGGTGGGGGGGAGTCTTTTGTTTTTTGCTTCACCATTATTTTTCAATCTGCCCCACCCCAGAGCCATCCTTTATATCAGAACTTTATAAGGGGAGGAGAGAAGGGGGCAGGATTCAACAAAACTAAGTAGTATATTGAAAAAGCCTGACATTATGTGTAACGTTCCTGAGTCTCTCATTGAAAAGAAATGAGAGTGGTTTTCTAATATAACTCGTCTTTGGGGTCAAGCTTGGCCATTAAAGTTTTGCAACATTATTTCAATTATTTCGTTGCTGTTGGCCTTTCCTTTTACATTGTTGTGGTCATTATGTAATTGCCCTGGTCTGCTTACTTCTCTTCGCATCAATTCATGTCTTCCCATGCTCTTCTGTATTCATTGAGCAGTTTCTTATAGCAGAATAATAAGCCATTATATTTACCACACTGTGAGTAGCTGCTCTCCAATCAACGGGCATCTACTTTGTGTGACAAGACTCATCTGTCCAATGCAAGGATTCCCCTAGTAGTGCTATATGGTCACAAATCCTGAAATGCCACAGAAGTTGCCATTGACCTTGAAGCTCTTGAAAGCACTGGAGGCAGAAAAGCTTGCCTCCAAAGATAACCTGTGTGCCAGCAGGGGTATGAGGGGGACCATTAAGGACACATGACCTAAAAAGGATGTGAACCAGTCATGTACTAAAATCAGGGTATTAACAGGTGGAAAATCTGAATTCTCCCTTGGTATCCAAGAAATCCAAAAAGACCTAAAGGCCTCCACTCATTGGAAAGATCCTATGTGGAAGATTTATGGAAGAACAGACACAAAAACTGCAGAGAATAAGAATTACCTGTTTGATGTAACAATTTGGGAGCCATTTGCTTGGAGGCTACTGCCTCCACTGAAACCATGACAGGAAGAGATCACCAAAGGGAGAAATATAGAAAGCCCAGGGTAAGACCTTGTGGGAACACCATTTGTTGTTTTTTGTTGTTCATTCTTCATTCTCAAAGAGAACCAATGACATCACGAGGGTAATGTCTTGACTTGCTAGCGAATTGGGTTTGAGGTAGACCTATGCCAAGTAATCAACCTCACTCTCTCCTCCAGTCACTGGAGCCCAGTGGCAAGACAAGAGTTAAGATGACTGGCAATGATTCTGGATGCAGTGGATGACACTGGCCTTTTAAAATTAAGGTCTTTCCCAGGTCTGTTTGTCTGAGGCAAAGCCTATTCAATGACTAAGGGCTAGGTAAGAATTCTGGGAACACCCACATTTAAGGGGCAACAGTATAGAGATCCACTTCAAGGATAAGTCTCAAAGGTAGACAAATACACGAATGTAGCTCATGAAAACAAGGGAGGATTGACTGGTCCTATTAAATGCCACTGAGAAGTCAAGGATAAAGACGGAAAGGCTAAGAGATTAAGCAATGGGGTAAGTGATGAATTGTTTCAAGTGAGTAATAAGGACAAAAGTCTGATGGCAAATGAAGCTCTGTCCCATTTTTTTCAAATATCCGAAGGTTAGATTCTGAAGCTTTCCTAAAGACGATCATCGCAACCTGCTCTCCGCCCATGCCACATGCTCTGTGCAACTTGGTATTTTTAGAAACTTAAATTGATAATTTGGAATAACTTGACAAAATCTGAGCTGGAAAGGCTCTCAAAAATCATCTACCCCATATACTTTTAGTTTCAATGTGTCTTAAGACTTATAAAGCATATTCTTTGCAACAGCCTCGTGAGGCAGGGAACGCATGTATTACCTTCCTCATTTCGGAGATGGGGAAATTAAGATTCACAGAGGTTAAGTTGCTTCCCCAGGGTCACGCAGCTACTCGGTGTTAAGACTAGCAAGGACTCAAACCAGTTCTGACTTAAAGTCCCATGCTTTTTCTACAGTATCAGCCTACCTTTATATTGATTCCTGGAAAAACAACAAAATCAAAGGTAGTGTGTGGCTCTCTTTATCTAAAAAGCAATTTTTTTTCCCTTGTCATGACTTCAATTTAGACCAAACAGAACTCCATGACTATACGAAATGAAAACTGGAGAAACCCCTTCTCGAGACAACTTAAGAAAAGCATTGGTTCCCAAACTCTTGCATTTGTTTTGCCTAAATCTCCTGGCCTCAGATGATGATGATGACCACAACGAGGGCGAGCCAAAGGAGGAATTAGGCTCCGGTGGTCCTGTTTTGCAGCCTCTAGTCAGAGTTATTTGACACATTAAGTTCTCTGACTTGGTGCTTTCTATATACTTCACAGACAATTTAGCTTTCTCCCCTAAATTGCCAAGTGGGAGTAAAAGAAATGGGCCCAACAATACTTTTACTACAGAAAACAAAAATCTCAAGTTGCTGCTTCTTTCTTTTTTTCATTCTCTACCATTTAAAAAAATTTCTCTGCATTTCTCCAATGGTCACTCTATGGATCTCATATTTCCAAGAACTAAATGAATGAGGTCCAGGTCTCCCCTCATCTTCCCTACTTATATATGGATGGAAGAGAATCAGACAGACAATGGGACTTTTTAAAAATTATTTAATTTAGTTGTTTTCTTGGAAAAAAGCAATAATGCAAAAAAACCCAAAAATATAATTATAGTTTTGTTTTGTTTTAAATCTGCCTTTATTCCACCTGCAGGACTTGAAGCCTCTCCCACTGGCAGGAATCAGGTTCTGATTCGGTACCAAACCTGGAAATAGAATGCAGGCAGCAGGGGAAGAGAAGGTGGGCCATGGGGCTGGTGTAGCTGAGGACTGCCCACTCTGTAGCCTTCTGCTCAAACCACGTACTTGATCCATCTCCTGCATATTAACATTTCCCTGCTCTGGGAGTGGGGCGTGTTGGAGGAAGTCCCCCAACCACCCTTCTGTTATGCCCGTCAAAGCTGGGAAGGAAACAAGGGAAATCCTTGAGCCAGCATGAATTCCATTTCAATGGACTGGTGGATTCCTCTGGAAAGACCTATACCACACACCATTCTTCCCAACCCTCCCCAGCCAATACCCCCACTGGCTGAGGCTCATTTGTTAAGGAAGAGAATCAAAAACACCAACAAAAGCATATAAGGAAGGCACCTCAATGTGATCCTCAACCAGGGGTGGGTGGTGTTGGGTAAGGGAGGGAAGAGAAAGGCTGCAGAAGGTTTTCCAGGGGAGACAAAGGACACAAAATAAAACTGCAGGGAAGGAAGGCAAGACAAAATAGCAGCAGATCTCTTACACCCCCATGGAGTGCTTTGGGGACCTTGCCTCTGTCTTCTTCCCAGGGCAGAGGCCAAGGCCAACCAGAAGTCACTCTTGGGGCCTCACAGCTGCAGAACTTCCAAGCAGGAGAGGGATGGGTAAAGGATTTAATTTTGAGAGCAGGGCAATAACGGTATTTACCAGTGTTCAGAGATTACGGGTACTTCATGAAATGAGCCATGAGAGCCTTCCCCTGTTCCCTAACAGCCCACACATGATCCTGACCAGCTTTAAAATCTTCCTGCCTCAGCTGAGGTGGGAAAATAGAACATGAAATCTACATCAATATATGCTCAATGCAAAGAGTCCCAGAGTGGTGTGGATTTAAAAAAAAAAAAGGTTCTTAATGGAAGGGAGGAAAATCAAAACAGAAAAATTAGATTTTTCTCTACATATATATAATATACAGATATTTAACAAATTATTCAAGAGGTGGCTCCAGTCCATGGGGCTTGAGACAGATGGTGGAAAGACTTATTCCAAAGATCATTTACTCCCTATTTCTCCCATTCCAAAATATATCAGAAAACAGGGAAAGTCCTGCTCCACACTGGAACACAGACCCCATGGCGACCTACTGCCAGGAGAGAAAGCTGAAGCACAGAAGGCAATTGGGGTAGGGGTGAGGAGTGATGCAGGGAGCAGAATGGCTGGAAGTCTTGCTCTGGCCCTTCTTATCTTCTCAGCTGGCACAAGTCCAAGCAGCCCCCAAAGTTACAAGTACTACCATCCTTGAGGATTAGCCTGCTCCTACTGATGGCTGCAGTGGCAGCCAGATGCTATGTAGCCCAAAAGATGGAGAGTGGTCAAGGGGAGCTCTACATGGATGGGGACAAACTCCCCCCAATAAAGGAGCTTCTGTGGCTGCCCCCATTCTACTCTTCCACTAAGTACTCCCCTACCTGCAGTCAGCTCTTGGGTATGCATGGAATGCCCCCTGGCCTTCTAAACTTACCCTGCCTTGGAGAACTCTTATTAAAAATGGGCACCTGAGCCCCAAGTGCAGTCGTTACAGATGCCGCCGCAAAGATTCTCACTTGCATTTTTTTAGAAAGGAACTTCTATCAGAGCTTGCTCTCGGCAGCACCAAGACACCTCTAATCCACATACTCACCTCACATGTCTGTTGGCTGAGTGAGATACTGTTGCTAGGATGGGACTAGAGGTGGCATAATTTTAAATGGGGTAAAAGGGAGGAGGAAGAGTCAAAGACAGAGACCTGCAGGTATGAAATAATGCTAACTCCCAGCTACTCAACCTCACCCTTACAAACACAGTATCTAGTATGTTGGGTTCAATCAGATAAGGCATCGCAGCCAATCAATCACCACCCCCAGGGCTTCTGCTCCTGGTGATTGCTTTGGAACAAATGATTGGTTAAGAAAGACAACCTTGAGGAAAGCACTAGGTAAGGAAGTCAGAATGGCTGGCTTTCTCTCCCAACCTTCATCCTCTTCCCCTCTGATCCTCCTCCCACTTGTGCCGGTAATTTCAGAAAATGTCTGGGCATGAGCTCCAGTCCTGTTTTTCTTTACTTTCCCAGTATCCTCCTCTATAAATATGGGTTAACTCCTTGGTAACAGGGTCCTTTTTCCTCTCAAACCACAATGCCTTGTAAGGGTCATATGGAGTGCCTACAAAGAGAGAGAACAAAATGGAGTTACAGGGGAACCAAGCCGGCAACACGTTCGCTGCAAAGATGCAGTGGCAACTCTTCTCACCATCCTCAGTGGCTTTCACGGCCTCGGCTTCCCTCTTCTTCCTGGAAAGACGCTGCTTCTCCTCTAGGCGCTGCTTCTCCGTATTGGCCTCATCCCAGCGTCCATTTTCCATCAGTCTCTGGTCAGGCCTCAGGCGGCTGTCCGTGGGTGCTGTGCCACTCTCCCATGCATTGAGAGTTAGGGCAAGTTCAGAGAAGTAGTACATATTCTCTGCATTCTTCCTAGGGTGAGAAAGAGAATGACAAGGAAACATCAGATGCAAGATTCCTTTAGAGAGAGGTAAGGGCACTGCAGAAAGGACAAGCAAGATGGCAGATTCCAGGACTGAGTCATGCATTTCCAAAGGTGAGAATACAAATGTCTTCTGGCCTAGTCTTTCTGAATCGGATCTGACTCTTCAGGGCTTCTGTGGGAAGCTCTGCTGAGGCATCCAAACTTCCAGGAGGGAGAGGCCAAGTTCTACCATGAGATGACTTTCTCCACTTCTCTATAATTCCAACCCAGAATAACACTCAACATTTACAATACTTAACACTTGTGGTACATTTGTCCTTGTCCTGAACTGTCTCCAGTCTTACTGTTTAGAGCCATTGTCTTAAAAATTCGACCAGTTGTGTTCATAACCTCACCCTAGACTAGCATGGCAACTCCTGCTCTCTAGTCTTCTCTGCCTGGGAGGCAGTCATGAACTAGGTGTTAGGTGACTTCCTCCTAGAGATGGCTCTGAAAATTCTGGCCCCATACTATTACACAATGCCATTCCTCTTTGCACCCCACTCCCCACCAGGAAGACCTCTGAACTGATTTTAGAAAGCATCAACCCTATATGAGTAATAGAGGTGGCCAAGAGATCATGAGATTTTGTTTTCTTTTAGGAAAGGCACTAGACAAATTCAAATAAAATGAAAACTGTTTTTGTAATCTCCCATTGACCTGCTCAGCCCCTTTTCCTTGACACTGAAGGGGGAAAGTAGGCCAGAAAGTTGTGCCTATTCTCTTCGGCTCAGTGCCTCATCGGCCAGGTTAGCACTTAGGAAGCATACTCACGGCAATGGGTTCCTCTTCCAGAGCATGACCCTGCTTTCCTCTAATTCGTGGCTTCTTTGCCGACTGTCACCTCCATTATCCCCATTGCTGGGAAGAACTTTGAAATAATCCATTTTCTCATCCCAGGTTCCCAGGAGGGCAAAGTGTACTTTTCCTGATGGGTCTGTAACTTCCCCTGTAACCTACAAGGATGCAAAGCAGAGGCACAGAGAAGTCACTCTTGCTTTCAATTACTGATTTTTTCCCTAAATTCACATGAAAGAATACAGTCACAGGACCATTATAATAAACTGCACAGACCCATCCAAGTTATTCCATAATACAGAATATGACTCGAAATCACTGGGTCACAACAACCTCAGTAATAATCAAGTTAAATGGGGTTTGGCAATTTTTTTTATAATACAAAAATCTTTCACTATAATGGTATTTAATTCAACAAACATCAAATTAAGCATCTACCATATGCTGCAAAGACTTTTTCCCCCATGTGACTGTTTCTCTTAGTTTAGCTGCACTGATTTTGTTTGTGCAAAAGCTTTTCAATTTCAGGGAATAGAAATTATCTTTAACTTTTGCAATCACCAAATTCAACCCTTAACCATAACTGAAAAAGGTAATTGATCTGCATCTCTTGCTTATTTTTATGCTATGACTTTTAGGCTCAGGTCACATTCATTTTGAGCTTATTCAGTATAATATAGCCCAATTCCTACCAAACTGTTTTTCAGTTTTCTCAGCTCTTGTTCAATAGGGAGTTCTTCATCAAGTGATTTGTTTTCAGGTTTATCAAACCCTGTTATTGAGTTCAATTGTATCTGATTCTTCCTCATCTAGTGTTCTACAGATTCATCCACTTTTTTACTTTTCTACCAGTACCAAAGAGTTTTGATGATCACTGCTCTATAGTATGAAAGTCTGGAAAAGTTATTGCTCCTTCATTCAAATTCTCCCCTTCCCCTCCCCCCACCATTTCTCTTTAAATTCTAGACCAGAGAATTTTCCCCTTTTCTGTGTTTTGGACCTTTTTTGGGATACCTATGGACCTGCTCTCAGAGTCATGTTGTTAAGTGCGTAAAATAAAATATATAGGACTACAAAGGAAACCAATTATACTGGGAAAAAGTTATCAAAAAATGTTTTTAAGTTCCTTTACCCCAGGTTAGGAATCACTTGCTTGTCATCTTCAAAATGAACTTTTACATTACTTAATGCAGCTCACCATACTTAATGCAGATCTACCATATGCAAAGTACTCTGCTAATTGCCAAGTTATAAAGATAAATATAACCCAGACCTCACAAAGACTTCACCCCAGATCTCACAAAACTTACTTTGTTTGGGACTGGACATATACAGGAATAACTATAATACAAGACGGTATATTATTGTAATATATCCATAGGATAGGTCTGAGCAGCATGACAGACTGAGAAAGGGGGAATCACTTCAGTGGGGTGGGCGGGAAGGGCAGATCATGCACAAGGGGGTTAGGGAAGGTCTCGCGGAAGAAGAAGAACAAACATTTCATTAGGTATATATTGCAAAGCAGACTTTGGAAAAGGGGAGAATTCTGTTTCAATTCAGCTCCAAAGGAAGGTGTGCAAAAAAGCACCAAGAGAGAAGTCAGGACAAGCCAACCCAACAAGCATTTATTAAGTGCACAACCCTGAGTTAAGTGCTAAAGATAAAGACAAAACAAACAAACAAAAAAAGTCAGTTCCCTCAAGCTTACATTTAAATAAGATAGGGAAGCAGAAAGTCCTGCTTTGCCAGAGTATAGCCTGAGTAAAGGGAAGCACCACAAAATAAATCTGGAGGTTCATGCTTAAAGTCAGACTGTGTGGGAATGAAACTAGAAGGCTAAGGAGTCTGCATTTTCTTCCATAGTCAGTGGGAAGCAATAGAAATGTTTTCAATAGAGAGTACTAACACTGGGCCTGTACTTTAGGAAGCTTAATTTGGCAGCTGTGCAAAGGGTGAACCGGAAAACCAAGTCATTTCAAATATTAGGGGGCATCAGGAAAGGCAGAAAGAGGAGATGTCTGAAAGGGGTATTTCAGAAGTAAAATGACAGAACCTAAGTGACTAGATGTGAGGAATAAAGGAGAGAAAAGACTCAAAGACAACCAAGGTTCTGACCCTCCATGACTGGGAAGGAGACACCACCTAAAGAAATAGGTAAGTTAGGAGGGATATTAAGTTCTAAAAAGAAAATTGTGACTTATTTTAGTCATGCTGGGCTTGAGGTTCCTGTAGGACATCTTGGTGCAGTTGTTCAGCAGACATTTAGAAACAGGGAGACATTAAATCAGAGGAAGAAAGAAGAAATTACCTGTCAGATCTATGGATACAGAAAGAGTTCATGACCAGAAAAGGATAGAGAGATCAGAGAGATAAAACAAACAATTCTGATCGTATGAAATTTTAAAACTTTTGCATGAGTGAATGCAATGCAACTGAGAAGGAAGAAGTTAATTTAGAAAAATCTTTGCAACAAGTTTCTCTGATAAAGGTCTCATATATAAGGAACTGATTTTAATTTAGTCAATTAGTCAGTCAGTAAGCATTTATTAAACATCTACTATGGGCCAGACATTGTGCTAAGTGCTAAGATAAGAATAAAAGCCATTCCCCAATTGATAAATTGTGAAAGGATATGAATAGGCAGTTTTGGGGGAAGAAATCCAATCTAATAATAGTCATATAAAAATGCTCTAAATCACTAATAATGAGAGAAATGCAAACTAAAACAACTCTGAGGTACCATCTTATACCCATCAGAATGACAAAGTAGACAAAACAAGAAAACAGCAAATGCTGGAGATAGGGAAAAATTGGTACACTAAATTGGTACGTTAATGGAGCTGTGAACTGATCCAGCCATTCTGGAAAGCAATTTGGAATTATTTCCAAAAAGCTATTAAACTGTGCATACCCTTTTACCCAGCAATACTACTACCCTAAAGAGATCAAAGAAAGGAAAAAGTCCCATATGTACAAAAATATTTAGAGCAGCTGTTTTTGTGCTGGCAAGAAGTGAAAGTTAAAAGGGTACCCATCAATTGGGAATGTCTGAATAAATTATGGTACATGAGGAGATGACTTCAGAGAAACCTAGAAAGACCTGTATGAACTGATATAGAGTGAAGTGAGCAGAACCAAGACAATTTATATTACAATACCATTGAAAATATAAACAATTATGAAAAACTTAAGAATTCCAATCCATACAATCATGATGCCAGAGGTCCAGTGATTAAGAATGCTACCCGACTCCTGATAATACTGATGATGGACTATTACATAGAATGAGATGCAAGTTTTCAGACACGGACGATTTCAGAATTTGTTTTGCCTGTCATAAAGGTTTTGTTTTTCTTTTTTCCCCCTTGTGTGGGACTGGGAAAAGTAAGGATGAGGAAAAAAATGCTTGATAAACAAAAATAAAATTTAACTTAAAAAGAAAAAACGGGGGACAGTAGATCAAGAGAGGAAATCAGGGCCCAAGATGATGTCAGGGCCAGCCAGAGATAGATATATACATGTGGAGGTCACTATCTGTACAAGACAGAGACCAGAAGAATGGATAAGCTTTCTAAGAGACAGAATCCAGAAATAGAAGAGTCAGTCAATAAGTACTTATTAACTGCCTACTATGTGCCAGGTATTGTGCTAAGTGCTGGGGATACAAACATTGAAAAAAAAAGTCCCCGCTCATAAAAAGCTTACAATCTAACGAGAGAAGACAATACACAAAAGGAAGCTAAAAGGGGAAGGAGGGGAGAAGGTACCCAGGAGAACACCCAGGGTAATGGAGTGATGGCTAGCCTGGGAGTCCTCTTTAAATGGAGGCTTTGGGAGTTCTTTGTTCTGTCCTCTGGCCTCCAGTCTGAGGGCCAAAGGCAGAACAAGAGAGTTAAGGATCATAATGTCAATAAGAACTGAGAAGAAGCCATTGGATTTGTCAGATTAAGAGGCCAATGGTGACTTTGAAAAGAACAGTTTCAGTAGAGAAAGAACACCTTGCTGGAAAGAAAGAACTGGGAGGGGAAGTTTCCAGAAGAGACAGGAAGCCAAAGGATTGGAGCCACAGGTGAAAAGGTTACCCACACATAGCTCATGGAATAATCCTGATTCTCACTCCTCTTACCTTCCTGGCCACATCTCGGGAAAAGTAGCTGTAAGGAACAAACTTGAGATTGCACTTGTCTCCTGTCTTGTGGTTCACAATGTCGATCTCGCCAGACTGCGAAGGGGAAGAGAATTAAGACTGTGATTTTATTGAGATTCAGGTACTTGGGACACAGGTCAAATCTCAAATTTCACTACCATTCATTCTTCACCCTGCACATTCCAGAGCTAATCAGCTCCTGTTTCCCACTTAAGTCACTTTGGAGGTAAGATACAGGCCTTTATACAGCAGGGATACATGACAAACACACATCCTACAGTGGCTATCCATGGCTTACAGGTGACATAATGTAGGCCTGTGGCAAAGATTTCCAGATGAAAGTGATAACTGAGGTTTCTAAGCTAGTCTTCACAACGACACTTCACAGCCTCCCTCGTCCGCACATATTCCTCTCTTCCTCTTCACTCCCGGCCAGCTAGTCTCTCTCTATTAATCCCAGTAGACACCCTACTCATTTCCCACCTTCACAGCCTGTGCTCACTCCAACCTTATCAACCCTCCCAAACCCTACTCATCTCAAGCCAAGCTTGAGGAACTTGCTCTTTCCTCCAAGAAGCCTTTTCTAACCATTTCAACTCACAGTGAAGCTCTCTCTTATGGACTTTCCACATAGCACTGAATCATATATTGCCTCATGGCATATCCTGTATTGATAGCTTATATTTTCATTTAAATTTCACATCTCTATAAGCTTTTCTCAAGCAGACTGTACACTCACCGAGAACAGAACCCACGTCTCATACATCTTTGCACTCCTGGACTGTGTCTAGCACACTGTATACTTTCAATAAATATTTGCTTAATGAATAAATTTTAAAATAGAGTTCTAATGTAGTCATCAGCACATACTAGGGTTACACCTGAAAGGACTTTAACAATCACACTAGTCTTGTTTCACAGAAGTGAACAAGAGACTTAGAAGGGTCAACTCATTGATTTGTCTAAGGTCACAGAGCTAGTGATAGAATCAAAATTCAAACCCAGGGTTTCTCCCTCCCAATTCTGAGGTGTGTTCCATTCATTACTTCTATCAGTGGTAAGCAATGCTTTTTATTTACTTTGCCACCTATAACAGATTAACTAATAGAAATTTTGTGGGCCAATTCCATTTACCTTTCATCTTTCTCTGCAAAGCTGCACCTAAGCAGGCCTCTAAACATTAGAGACCGTGTGGGCACCTTAGCTTACCTGATCTATCCACAATTTGCCCACGATAATGTTGTGCACTGTTGTGGTAACTTTCTTCCAAGTGTAGTGATGACCAGAGGCATGGAAGATACAATGGATGCTACCTGGAGGGGGAAGGAGACACAGATTACTCTCCAAATATTAGACAATTGGCACAATGTTGTCACAGAAAGGTAATCTGATCATTTTCCTGCCTTTGACAAGTTACTTTGTGCTTTTCTAACTTGTTCTTTAAGAAAGTGTTACTGTCTTGTGGGCAGGCACCTTGCTGCTATGATGAATTTTGTCCAGCAACCATGCAAATGCGAGCTCAATGAGAAATGCATAATGGGTACTGGTGAACTGAATGAAAGATAATCTGCTGAAAAATCTCTGGACAACATTTCTGAATGTCAAAGGTACTGAAAGGGGCCAGATGGAATCTAACAGATCAAGAAGTCAGTGTACAGCAGTGGAAAAAACACAAGACGGCTAGATAAACAGGAGACTGCTAATTCCAGCCTTGCCACAGTTAGAGGCACATGGCCACGAACAAACCATGTCATCCCTTTATCACCATCTCCTCCTGCTCCTCCTCTTCTGGATTTCATAAGCTGTAGCTTTTCTAGCCAAAAGGGACCTCTGAGATACTCTGATCCAACTTTCACCTTTCCCAAACAACACAGAGAATCCCAGAGGGAAAAGGTCACACAACCAGTTAAAGGAAGGCACAGATCTAAACCCAAAGTTTTCTGACTTCCTATGAAATTTATTTGGGGATGTTATTAAAAGGTGGAAGCTGGGCAGAGAAGAAAGCCAAAAAAGTAACAATCTCTTGCCATGAACACAGTGAGGACCTTGGACTTAGACCTATTGGCTATGGCACACTGCTGCAATCTGGTGGCAGCATAGCTAAATTACAGGGGTGGTTCTAGGGTGGTAGTGCCATCCTTTTCTGTTGTGTCTGACTCTTCCTGACCCTATTTGGGGTTTTCTTGGCAAAGATACTGAACAAGTTTGCTATTTCTTTCTCCAACTCATTTTACAGATTAAGAACTAAGGCAAACAGGGTTAATTAAGTGGCTTGCCCAAAGATCACACAGCTAATAAGTATCTGATGCCAGATTTGACCTCAAGAAGATGAGTCTTCCTGACTCTAGGCCTGGCATTCTATCCACTGCGCCAATTAGCGGCCCCAGTTCTAAAGTACAAAGTCTCAAAACTAAATTCACAGTATGATAGATTTAAGAGTTAAAAAAGACCTTTGGTGTACTCTACTTCAACTCCCCTCATTTTATTTAACATTCATGTTTTTTTTTGAGTTCCAACTTTCTCTCCCACCTGCCTAGCCCTCCACCACCCAGAAAGGGATGGCAAGAAGGCAAAGAATAAGATATCAATTCTACATGTGAGATCATGCAAAACATTTCCATATCAGTCATGTTTCAAAAAAAAAGCAAGAAAAACAAAGTGAAAAATGTTTCAATCTGCACTTATAGTTCATCAGTTCTCACTCTGGAGGCAAATAACCATTTTTCATCATGGGTCCTTTGGAATTGTCTCAAATGACTGTCTTGATCAGAGTAGCTAAGTCTTTCCCATCATTACAGTATTTGTTACGATGTACAATATTCTTCTGATTCTGCTCGCTTTACTTTGCATCAGCTCGTATAAGTCTTCCCCAGTTTTTCCAAAACCACCCCTTCTAGTCATTTTTTTTTTAAATTGATTGATTTTTAGTTTACAACATTCAGTTCCACAAGCTTTTGAGTTTTAAATTTTCTCCTCTCTCTCCCTTCTCCCCTCCCCAAGACAACGTGCAATCTGATATAGGTTCTACATACATATATATACATTCATATTAAACATATTTTCACATTGGTCATGCTGTGAAGAAGAATTATAACCAATGGAATGAACCAAGCCTCCTTGTCATTTCTTATAGAGCAACAGTATTCCATCACAATCACATGCTACTTGTTCAGCCATTCCCCAAGTGATGGGCAATTCTCTCAATTTCCAATTGTTTGCAACCACTAAAAGAGCTTCTATAGATATTTTTTAGACCTAGTAGCGGTATTGCTGGATCAAAGGGTATACACACTTTGATGGTCTTTGGGCATAGTTCCAAATTGTCCAGCAGAATGGCTGCATGAGTTTACAACTGCGCGATCGTGCATTACTGTCCCTATTTTTCCACATCCCTTCCAGCATTTGTCATTTTCTTTTTCTGTCATGTTAGCCAATCTGATAGGTGTAAGGATACCTCAAAGTTGTTTTAATTTGCATTTTTCTAATCAATAGTGATTTATACAATTTTTTCATGTGACTATAGATAGCTATGATTTCTTCATCAGAGAACTGCCCATTCACATACTTTGACCATTTATCAATTGGGGAACGGCTCTTATTTTTATTAATTTCACTGTTCTCTATATATTTGGGAAATGAGAGCTTTATCAGAAAAACTTGTCATAAATCCTCCCCTCTCCCCCATTTCCTATTTTCCTCCTAATTTTGACTGCACTGGTTTTGTTTGTGCAATAACTTTTTAATTTCATGTAATTGAAATTATTCATTTTACTTCCCATGATCCTCATTATCCTTTGTTTGGTCCCAAATTCTTCCTTATCCATAGATCTAAGAAGTAAAATTTTCAGTGCTCCCCGATTTACTTATTTCACCCTTTATTTCTAAATCATTTATCCACGTTAACCTTACTTTGGCATACCGACTCCTTTACTTTGGACATGAGGAAAATGAGGCCTAGAGATGCTAAGTGCCTTTCCCAAGGTCACATGGATATTAAATTATAAAGTGATAGACCTGGGATCTGAACACAGGTTCTGAATCCAATTTGGGGAAGTGAAAACTTTATTGCAACAATCGTCCTCCTGAAATATCAGACAGTCAATAAGTATTTATTAATTTTGGGGACACAAAGAAAGGCAAAAGACAGTACCTACTCTCAGGGAACTCATAATCTAACAGAGGTGGGAAAGAGAATCCTTGTGTGAATCCAGATTCTCATTTGAAAATAAAAATTTAGTTAAAAAACAAAACATACACATCTCGGTTTCCAGGTTCATTCCTCTCAATTCCCAAATACCTTCATTCTACCCCAGCTACATGTAAAGAGTTGTCTTCGTCAGTTTCCATGAGATCAATGATCATTTCTATTCAAATGATTCCCAAATCGATACGTCCAGCCTTCAAATCACTCCTGATCTAGAGACCCATATCGAATGCCCTACTGGGCAATTCCACTCAGAGATTCCATGTTTAATGTGTCCAAAACTAGACCTCCTTATCAGTCTTTCTAAACCTGCCCCAACTCCAGACAGACATCCCTCTTTCTCCTAAGGGCACCACAAGCTTTCTAGCGACCCAGGAACATCACGTCAGAATCATTTTGGTACCTTCCCTCTCCTTTACCCCTGACGTCCAGTTATTTGCCAGGCATTATAAATTCAACATCGATAACTAACACCTTTTGTATCCATCTCATTATCTCTAATTTCATTGCCATCATTCCAACTCAGAAACTTACCATCCCTTGCATGGACTATTGCAAAAACTTCCTAATAAGTCCCCCTGCTTCTGTTTTCTCCCTTTGTCCTACATATAGTTGCCAAAACAATCTTCCTAAAGCACAGATTTAGACTCCCCTGGCTCAAAAATCTTCACTGACTTCCTACTACCCATCAGGCAAAATGCAAACTTCTCACTCTGGCCTGTAAATCCCTTCACAATCTGGCACCTGCTTCTCTTGCCAAGTTTAATTCATAGCCTTACCTTCCATGCACTCTATGGTCTACCAAATATGCTTGCTTTTGGTCCTCCAAACTCACCCCTCAAGTTCTGTTCCAGTGCCCAAGCTACTCAGTCCCCCATATTTGGGATGCTCTCTCTCCTGAACCACTGGGCCTCAGAGAATCCTGACTTTAGCTAGTCTCAGGTCCAAGAGGCCTTTTCTGGGCAACCATGTTAGTATTCTTCCCCTACTCCCTCTCACCTTCTGTTTTTCATCTAGTTACATATAATATCCTGAAGTACAACATAAACTCCCTGAGGGCAGAAGCAATTGGTTTTCTTTTATTTCCATCCTTGGTACTGAGTATAAGTGTCTGCATACAGCAAGCACTTAATACAATTTTTAGTTGATTTTAATGGAATGGTAACCTTGGAAATCTACTATCAAGGGTATGGAAAAGGACACTGGGGAAAAAATCATTGTGGAAGTTTGGAGACAGCACAGCTGACCCTGCTACCTTCCTCCAAGTGAAAGAATCCCAGGACCAGCCAGCAACTCTCCCAGAAGAAGCAGAGTGAGGCAGTTGCTTTCAAATGGGCCAGGGCCTACACCTTCTTTTCATAGTCCCCAGCACAGATGGGGAAGGGGTGAGAGGGAGACATGCCATCAGGAGCCTTGGGCTCTAATCTAACTCTTCCAGGAATCACTCTATACTAGTCTATTAATTTCGTAAAAATGAATGAGCAGATGTAGCATATGCTTCCAAAAGTCTTTCTGTGGAACTCTCATGCACAGAACAGTACTCTAAACATTCAGGAAATAGTGGTATGTAAAAAAAAACCCCTAATCACGTAGAACAGGGCTGTCCAAAATGCGGCCCACGCGGCCCACATACTAGCATAGAAATTGACATAAATACTTTAGTAAATGAAGCTGAGCTACCGCAGAGCTCTCACTAAAATGGCAAACCCAAATATATTGTCTACTGTTTCAACAAAAATCTAAGGCTGGATAGCCTTGATGTAGAATAGCTTTTAAAAGCCTTTTTTCCACTTTCCTGAAGCGTACTACAAAGAGAAGAAACAATGAAGGAACCAACAGAAATGAACTAAACCTACTTATTGCAAACAATGAGCAAACCCACCTCATCTCAGAAAACAAACAGACTCTTAAGGACCAACTGCTACGAGTCCTGCTCAAGCTCATTTGGAGCTGTAGCCAGGAGGTGCTATCCCCAAATTGAGCAATGAGGTCAGTAACAGGGGGCTATCAGCCTAAAGAAGGGGTTAAGAACTCTATCACATTAAAGACAAATGTTTTTGCTACTCTTTACTCTTATGTTCGGAGCAAAGAATAGAAGATTGGCTATCACCAAGCATTTCTAAGAAACTACCCTGTAGTTTGGAAGATGCTGAGCAAAACTGAAGAGCCTTAAAACATTACCAACAGAGGAAACAAAAGATAAGAATTTGGGAAAATAAAAATTACCATAATGTAAAAGTATTAACTGTACTAATCATAAAAGTTGTTTTCTTTACCTAAGAAGTGGTTTGGGGCAGAATGAAGAATTGGCTCTCTCCCCTAACAACAAAATGACTTGAGGCTTAGAGTTCTAGTTTTTGGTCTAACTTGCAATAAGCATTCTAGAGTCATTCTAGAAGTATTTTTAGATCACTTTACGATCTACAAAGTGTTTTCCATGCATTTGAGATTGCCCCCAGAGGTGGTGTGCCTTACCAAGGGGCATGACAGAAAGATATTTCCCACGGAACTTGCTGGTGATTTTGATTTCCTGTCGTAATGTCCAGCCATTTTTGGATTCAGCATGGTGTGCAGCAGCAGGAGGATGGTGGCTCACCTTGAAGAAAAGAGAGATAAAAATATGGAGGAAGAAATGAGTGGGAAAAACTTCCCTTTATGATTTAGAATTTTTGTGCTGCTAGGATCTTGGAGAACATCTAATCCAACTCATCATTTTACACATGAAGACGACACTGAAGCATAGAGAGAGAGAGTACTTTGTCCAAGTTTACACAGCTAGTTGGTAGCCAACAAGATGAGAACCTGGGGTCTCCTAATTTCTGGTCTAAGGTTCTTTGAATGAGTGAAGCACTTATTAAGTTCTTTTAATGTGCTAAAGCTGGGGATACAGACAGAAAAAGAAGATGGCCCTTGCTCTCAAGGAGCTCCAGTACTAGTGGGAGAAACAGCACACAGGGAAAGTTTCAGCTGCCAGTCAGATGGAAAGGTCCGATGGTCCTTAGCATGCAGCAGCAAAGCGGATGGCAAGAGCTCTTCTTTAAGCTCGGTTCCACTGATAAAATCCCATCAGTTTCTCCTGTTAAACCATTTGACATCACCAAAGATTCTGCTGACAAGAATTTCTTTTTTTGGGTCATCAGCAGCTGTGACTGCAGAACGAGCAGGAGCAGCTTCTAGGCTAATAGCCGAAGGCACTGGGCTGGTAGCACTGCCATTGCCAAGGCTCTGGGGCACAGGGTCCTGAGCTGTCTCCATTAGGGTCCAAGAGAAGATGTTGGTCAAGGACACATATCAGGGCCTATTCTCTCTCTCAGGGTGTTCTGTTGCCTCAGCTACGTTGACTTACCTGCCCTGTAGTAGCAGCTAGCTGGCAGCTGGCAGGGGTGGTTGATCCCCTCTCCAAAGGAACCACCTCCTTCGAGGGCTGGGCTGGACACAGGACTGTCAGTGGGGGGAGGGGAAAGAGAATGCTGCCACTCTCAGGGTTCCTATGCCTATCTGCTGTTAGGTGGTAGTTTCCTAGCAGTAGTTGCCTGAGTTGATGAAGAAAGTGGTCTCTTCTCAACAGTGATTCCTACCCTCAATGTTGTCTGGTAGAGGGAAAAGTGGGAGACTGGATTGGAAGCATGTCCAGTGGTCTGGGGGTAGTGACTCGTAGTTTCTTGGTCTGGACTGTTTAGATGGCAGACAAGGCAGTGGTGGTCATTTGACTGACCAGCACGTGCTGCTCCCTGTCTCCCTCAGGGGGCACTGCTGCCCCAGCTAGGAGGGTCTGCCTGTCCAGGGGCACTATATCAGGTTACCAAAAGGCAACACTCTAAACTATTCTTGATGCTTGTAAGCCCCAGGAGAACGAATGGACCCAAGAAATTGTCAATGATCACATCTTAAATGAAAGAATAGAAGACTAAGCGACAACAGCTATTTCTGAAAGTCTGGGACACGAGAAGTCAAGTCATCCCACTAACCATAAAGGCTTTGTCCTCCATGTAAAGAAGCTACCATAAGGGCCCCAACATCCTTCACCTTCTCTAGAAGGTCCCTTACCTGTTCACAGAGAGATCGATAACCATTCTCCTCAAGTCGGTCCAGCTCAAAGGTCTCCCCCAGGAGTGGGTTGAATGGCTTGCTAGTACGGAAGACGGTAGTGGAGTAGGAGGACACGGTGAAAGCCGCCACATAACACAACTGTTCTAAGGAGTTCTCACATTTTGCAGCTCGGTCTAACAGTTCATGATACTCTAAATCCTCAGTGAGGCGCTGGAGCATGGACAGGGGCTCATTGAAGTTCACCTAACAGGAAAAGAAGAAAAATGCCCAGTGTGTTAACACATCCAGAAGAGCCTATTACCAAGGCAACAAAATAGTCAATACATCTACTGGGCAGTCATTCTTTCATAAACTAGGAGATAGAGAGAGCTTTGGTCAAAATGACATAGCAAGTCAATAGAGAAGCACAAGCCTTTTGGCTGGAGCTTCATTTCAGCCTCAAAAATCAATGCCTCCTCTCTCCTGGGGAGGGAGCCAGAACTCACAGCAGGTGAGTAGAGAAGAATATACTTTTACATGAATACACCTGCAGAGCTTGGGAAGAAGGTGGGTTTTTCTAAGCATCTAAGTGTAAAGGAGACTTCATGTTAGGTACAGAAGTTCCCAACTTACAAAAGGATCTTTGAAGTTGTTTGTGCAGAATGAGCTGGCTATTTAGATGTCTGCATTTTTCCACAGAAACAATATTAGAAATGGTGCTTAGGTTTCCAGGATGGCCCACTAAAGCTCATGTGACTAAGCTATATAACACCAGCCTAAGCCCTGAGTGCTAGAAATAAGGGATAACATGGTACACAAAGTACAAGGAAGAAGAAGGTTTCTGGCCAAGGCCAGCCCTGGGCAAAACTTCAAAGTGGGATTTCCCTCGGGCACCCTCCCACTTTTTCCTGCACCTGCCTCCTCCACAGATGGCCCTCTTTCCTAGCCTCCGGCCCTTGGACTGTGCCCTACTCTCTTTCAGGGAGTCAAAGCTCCTACTTGCTCCATGCCCCCAACATGTTCCTCTGTTCCCTCCCCAATTCTGATTCCCTCGCTGGAGATGATCTCAACCAGAAAGGTGTAAATAAATTAATGTTAAGGTATGATACACTGAAGGCCTAATAACCCTTTTAGAATATTTGAACTTTTAAAAGTTAATGATGAACCCCAAACTCTAATTTATTGAATTCCACAAGCATTAGCAAAGTGCAGAATTTCAGACAATGTGGGTAGGGCACAATATTTCTATGTAGGTGGCCACTAAGCAGGTCAGTTCTGCCTGGACTCTCCTGCCATCATAGTTTCTTCCCATCCCTTGCTGCAGAGGCTAGTCTTTAAACCTCCAAGTTTTCTCCTCTGCTTTCATGGCTATAGCACCAGGGGCTCTGGGTGCAAAAACAACTCTTCCAAGGGGAAGGTATTTCAAAATCAAAGAGTCCTGTATTTTCAAGGAAGGCTTGTCCTTATTTTAGGTGATGTCAAAATCTGACCCATTAATATACTCTACACTGTACCATGCTTATTTGTAGAGATATTGCTACATTTTCCCTTTCTTCCTCCCTCAAGACAGAATGTAAACCGTGAGGGAAAGGACCATGTGTTTCACCTCTGTATCCTCTGCACTTCACATAGTACTTGGCACAAAGTACTTATTGAGTTGAATTGAACTGAATTACAACCAAACCACCAGTAGCCACTGAATGTGGAGTCCAAAGCCCTGGGCTCTCACCCTCGCTCTCCTCTGACTCCCAGAGGCTCATTCTCCTCTTCCTTATGAGGGAGTTGATGTCCAGCATCCCTTCAAGCTCTGATTCCATGCTGCTGCCCGTGCAAAGGGAGCCACACCAGGGCTGCCCACAAGTCTAGCCTTCATGCTAACACACAGGATCCACCTAGAGCTGTGTTCAGCTGACAGTCACAGCTACTCATACTTCTATAGCCCCATTAGCTTAACAAAGTGCTTGCTTACAACAGCCTGGGCAGGTAGGTAGCAAAAATATTTCTATTCCCACTTTACAGAGGTGGAAACTGAGGCTTGGAGAAATCAGTGACTCAGCCCAAGTCCCAGAGCTACTGTGTGCTACAGCTGGGACTGGAAGGGAGGTCTCTCCTGACCCCAAGTCCCGAAGTCTCTGCACTGTGCCATCTGCTTCTCTCACCAGACCCTGACTGAACTGGGTCCAATTGCTCTGATTCCAGTCTACCCATACGACCAGAGCCTCACCGGCATCGGGATCTTGGAGAGTTCCTTTCCAATACAGTTCTTCATTATGCTCCACAAGTTGAGGCTGTAGTTGGGCTTATAGGGAATTCGTGTTCTTTTTTCCTTCTTCGTCTCTTCCAGCTGATGTTTATACTGGGGGCAGGATAAGATCCAGGCAATTACCCCCAAGAACCAACCAAAAAAAAGCAACCCTCTTCCCTAGCCTGGAGAAAAAGGGCACGGGGAGAATTGTGTGTTCCTCCAGCTCTTTTCAAGTGAACCGCCACCTGAAGCTCCCCTCGAAGAGCCCCACCCACAACCCTGCCCCTTCCTAATATCTGCCACTAGCCCTTCTCACGGCGTAGAGCTACCTGTTCGTCCAGGCTCATGTCACTGCTAGCTCCGCTGATATTGCTGCCGGTCCGTCTGAATGAATGAGAAAGCACGCGAATTAGACCGGGATTAGAACTGTCAAGTTCCCATGGATTCTTGGCATTATCTTTCGAAAGCAAAATGGCTGTTGGACTTCAAAGACATATCTTAAGAAATAATCAAAGCGATAACACTGGGCAGAGAATGGGTTGCAGCGATGCACAAAGCCGGCACGCGGCCCACCACTTACCAAAGGACCCGGCCCAGCTCCAGGGAGCAAACCTCAAGACGAACCTTACTGCCACTGAAGCCTCTGACCTCTGAGGGGTCAGACGCTCTGGATCCCATGGGGCGGAGAGCCGAGATGAACTTACTTGTGGCCCAAGCTCTCGGGCATGGTGATGATCTCAGGAGCATCGAAGAATTCATTGTCGTCATCTTCGTCACTCATATCTCCTTTGCCAGAACAGATCTGATCTGCAAGGGGAAGGCCGGGCTGACACTCTTTATCTTCATTTTCCCAATATCTTGAGCATTCTTAAATGCCAACTATACACAGCAAGCAGGGACAAAGAAAAGAAGGCAAAGGCAGAGGCCAGCCTGCTGGATATTGTGCCCATTTTACGTGGAGTAGAAAAACAAAGGGAATGGGGCAGTGGCCCTGGAGCCGAGGGGTTAGATGCTCTGTGTCCTGGTAGCAGCAGACAGCCTCCAAGGGATGCAACAGGCCCATCCTAGAGGCCTCCAGAGGCCTACTGCTTACCTTTCACAGAACCGGCGCTGCCAGGGGCACTTGCTGGCAGCACCGTGGCACCTCGGAATGCCCTCTCCAGGTGGTTATGCTGCTTGGCCAGCTGCTCCAAGGTCTCCTCCAGGCGGATACGCTGGTCTCTTTCATACTGCAGAGACTTCTGCCACTTCTTGCTATGCGTCTGGGCCAACATCAGGAAATCCCTGCAGGCCTGGATGGCAACAGAATGGACGAAGGTCATTCGTCTGATCTCCTAAGGGCCCCACTGAGTAAATGACTCCCATGCTGAGAAACTTTACCCTGGCCAGTCATGGCGAATAACTATTCCCTAGGATCAATGACAGCCACCTTCCCATTATAATCAAGGTCAAATCTAGGAGAACATTTCTGCAGGAGAGTCTATTCATTAATGCTCTTATGGTCACAAGGACCAAAGAAATGCCAAGTGAGTAGCAAGCCTGGCCATGGGACTTCTGACATCACAAATGATTACATCTATCCCTGCAGACTGGATCATGTGACAAATGTAGAAACGAAAAGACGACAAGAGTAATCAGCTTTTCACAGTGAGAGATGAAAGGCTAAGGCTGAAGAACCCTGAATCAAGCAGGGGAGAACATCTGACCAAACTCGATGAAACTGGGCAAATAAGCCCAGAGCAGGTTTTGGGGCTTGCTTTATGGAGATGTCTCATTAGTTCTAGATTTGAGAGTGATCTAGGTAGAGTTCAAAGTGTAAAATTCTTTATTCTCTAGCCTTCTCACTTAATTGGGGGGGGGGGGGAGCACAGAAATCAAGCCTCAAAGTAAACTGAGAAAAAGACAAGTTTAATGCTTCAAACTTCGGGATCACAAAAAGATCCTCTCTTGAGACCAATTTGGAAGAAGAGAATGAAAGCTGAAAGGGGCTTCAGAAATCGGTTAGCCCAGGTCCCTTATTTTACAAAGAAACAAAATAGAAAGATTTAAAAATCTAGAAAACAGCTCTAAAGATGCAGCAACCTATTCCTCCTTATGATAATGCTTCTCAGTTCGATATATTTTCCCAGTTTCATTGCTACAAGCATGGAAATCTTAATACACAGACTCTAATTTCTCATTAAGCAGGAAATTAAGGGCATATAGACAACAAGTACAATGCATTCTACAGAGTACTAAAACCAGAAAGGAGGCAGGCAGACCAGGGAGAGAGAATAACAAGCAAAGCAAACTGCCAATGGCCCAGCTTGGATGCTTCCACCTTCAGAAAGCCTTCTCTGACAACTCCCCGGAGCACCCTCAACTCAAAGGATTTTCTCCCTCCTCAAAATTTCCCTCCAGCCTTTTTCTGGATCTCTCCACTGACCGAATCAACCCCCACCTTGTATGATACTGGTCTGTGTCCATGCCTTGGCCCCCTTCCCTACAACAGAACACAGGATCTCCTTCAGAGCAGGGCTGGACAGCTGCTCATCTCTGTGGTCCCAGGACCTTGCACAACAGCTTGCCATATTGCTACTGAATGGGACGAACAAGCGTCTAGCCACCAGAGCTTAAAAAAAGAATAATAATCCCTGTAGAGTCCAATATACAAATGAGAATGTTCTTGAGTGAAAAGATAAAAATTAAAGGAGAATGTTGAACAAATTTTAAAATAAGAGTGCTTCCATTTAGATTCTGGATAATGTCTAGGTGTAGAGGAGATTTTCTCTCCTTTTATATTATCTACCATTTAAACAACATTTAGGGTGCATAACGCACTTTATGTACATTATTCATTTGATTAGGCCATGAATTAAGCTCCTACTGTACATATAACACTGTGTTATAAATTGAGGGAGATGGACAATTCAATAAGGCTAAGTCCCCACTCTGATGGCACTAACACACAAAAGAACGACAGAGTGCCCAAAAGAGCAAATGCTGGCCCTGGAGCCAAGAGAAGATCTGACCTGAAATACTGCCTCTGCCACTAACAAAGACAGGCATTATTATCCCCATTTTATAGACGAGGAAACAGAAGCTCAGAGCTTTTGGGGACTTGCCCATGGTCATACAACCCATAAATGTGAGAGGCAGGAAGCAAGCCTCCCTCTTGTCTGACACCAAGCCTAGCACTAGGGGTGCTACCCCACACTGCCACGTCACTGGCACTGCTTTGTCATCATTTCTTTCAGGAAAAGCTCCAAGTGAGCTTATTTCCTATTGACTTAATCACCTTCCTTTTTTATATGGGGAGACTCAGTCACAAGAGAACTAATGCAGTTAGAGGGTATCTTTCAAAAGACAGGCTGTTTTGGGGAAAGACAATGGGCCTGAGAGTCAGAGGGGCCAGTTCAATGGTGGAGGCATGCAGGAATCATGGAGGTCACCCATCTTTCTACATTCCTTTCTCTTGATCAGATGGCTCAAACAAATTGTTCTCTTGCTACCTTCTAAGGTTTAGAGAATTCTCAACTCAAGTTGAACAGTTATTAAACTCCTACATACACAGAAGAGTGCTAGGGACTGTCTCATGGCACTTACAGTCCCATAATCTAGATTAGCAGCAGACAGACAGCACAGAGAAAGGAGTTGTGGGTTTAGAGTGGGGAAAAGACTTCACTGCCAAATGCTGCCTCTGACACTTAGTGACCACGGGCTAAATCACTGAGCTTCTCTGAGCCTCAGTCTTCTCATCTACCTCATAGGGCTGTCGTGAGGATCAGATGAGCTCATGTCTGGAAAGCCCTTGTGCCAACTCCTACTATATTTATACAGTACAAAAGTATAATCAAAATGTTATGGGAGAAGAAAGAGGAGAAGGTCAGCCCTGACTAGAGATATCAAGGAAAGTTTCCTGGAGGAGGTGGCATCTGAATTGGTCTTTTAATGCAAAAATTCACCAGGCCAGAAGCAGGTGGGGAGGCATTCTAGCTATAAGGCTGTCTACAGTATCTGTTGAATATTCTAGAAAAAATAATATGAAAATATAAGTTACCAGCACTGCCTATTTAGTAAAAAAGGGAATAACTTACAGTTGTCCTGCTAATAAGAAAAATTCAGGTACTTAGAAGCTAAGTTGAATTAAACTAGGTTTAAGCATGTTTCTTAAGAAAATTCCTGAAACTAGACAGACAGCCCCAATGAGATAAATGAACAAAAAGAATTTAGAAGTGGAAGGGAACCTTGAAGTCTTTTCATCCAACTCTCTCCTTTTACAGATGAAGAAACCAAGCCATGGAGAAGGGAACTAACTTGGCCAAAGTCACAAAGGTAGTAAGGAGCAGAGTGAGATTCAAATCTAGGTCCTCTAATGACAAATCTAATAGTTTTTCATTATGTTGCTCCACGTCTTCATTTAAGAGGAAAAACCACCCACATATTTTTCTCAAGAATCTTCCTCCTCTCCATAATCCTTCTAACACTTGGGGGAGAACTGAACAAGATCTCTCCTCAGGCTGGGCACTCTGTTTTTATCTCCATGCCCATGCTGTATACTTCCCATGCAGTGTCTGGATGTCCTAAAGGGGTAACAGAACTGTTCTGTGCTTCCCTAGCATTTGTCACCTACCAAAGCAGAGGAAGCATTCTCCCAACATTCCTGATCCTCCCAACAAGATCCACCCATGGCAGGAAACTCTCCAATATTGCCCTCTCCCCACCTTATGGAAGGGTCCCCAAAGTGGAAAGAATTTTTCTTTTGTAACCTCGAATTACCTCTGAAAGCAAGTGGCGAGCCTGAACAGTGTCCTCAAGCTTCCTAAGGTTTCATCTCACACTTTACCTCCCAGCCCAGTTTACTCCACTCTGGGCTAATATACACAAGTAAGGCAGGAACCTGGCTTCATTTTAGGGCCCCAAAGAGCCCTTCAGTCTACCTGAGCAGGACACAAAGGGTCATTTCAGCTGGGCACCCTCTTCCCCTTTAAGCCACAAGCCTAGTAATTCTAGTTCCAGGAGCAGTGAAGTGAAGCCTGATGTTCTATGCTACTGGGCTCCAATTTCAGCATATATGCAGGAGTTTATATTCTAGTCAGGAAAGGGCCACATGGTAGGAGGCTTGCACTTACATTAATCATAGCATTGGATGTGATCCTGAAGAGTGTGGCCCGTTCATTGACCTGCTTGATCTTTTCGTTACTCTCAGCAGGCAACTTGAGGGACTCTAGCTCACTGAGGGAGCGCTGGAGAGCTGTGCCATGCTTGGCGATCAGGTCATTGCATGTGCTCAAATCCTCCACTTTGCTGGAGAGGGTCCGGAGGGTATTCTGCAGTTCGGTCTTATCCGTTTGAGAGACTGACTCTTCATCTCCTGATTCATCTGTGGGAGAAACAAAATAAATGTGATTCTGAGCTGGGGCACGCTTTCCAGGGAACCAGCCAAGAGTACACCAACTCTGGACACACCTAAAACTGGTGCTTATCGTGTTTGGAGCTCTTACCAACTTGGAGGCCCTAGTGAGACTAGATGAGTGCCTGATTACAGGCTAGGGTTGAGGAAGGGAGAGCTTAATGGCTCCTGGGCTCAGGAGTGGGTTATTAGAGCCTTTTACCTCTAGTTTGCCGGTTCCAATCCAGCCCAAGCTGACTGTTACTGAAAATCCACTACCATCTGTTGGCTGTTCGGTGGGCCCTGTATGAAATGAGTTGAGAATCTCAGTCTAATTCCTTGTGGACAAGAGTCCACATCATAAAATCCAGAACTGAAACTAAATTACCACTAGCAAAGGTGGGCTCAGAGGTCAGAGATTTCAAAGGATATTCACCTGAGACCTGCGAAACTGCAAAAGGCAGTACTATGCTGATCAATTCTCTAGTACGTATGACTAGATAATGAAGTTTACTTCTAAAAGTCACTAGCCCTATTGATCATTAGCACTAGGAGTGTAACAACACCCTTAAGATAGCATTAAAAAGTGATGAAATCCCTTACTGATGAGGGAGAAAGGCCCAAGTTCAAATGGAATCTTAAACATGAATTTACAACAATGTGCTGTCTTTGCTATGTGAACCCTAAAAATGGCATGGCAGTGAGGACAAAATAGTCCTATAAATGACCACCCTAACACTGCCTACAAGCAACCATTCAATTCAGTTTGACTAAAATCACTAATGTCCAAGTGGGGTACTTTGCCAATTTCCCTGGAGGACTGTGAGGATAGAAAATCAAGAGCATACAAATGTAATTCACTTTATAGAAATCAAGGTAGCAAAGGGGCTTTCAGGCATGGAAGTCTGCAACTATTGTTTTAAGGAAACTGCTGAGACTTTTATTATGTACAATGATTTAGACTCAAATGAAGAGTCAAATCAGAAGATACCATCAAGCCTAGGATATGTGACTTAGGATACAATGAATAATTAACGAATTCAGAAATCAAATCCTATAACACTGAAATGAGAAGTGTTTTAAAATGCTACTGGATCCAGATTGTGGGTTTATACTAGCCCAAAGCTTAAGCCATTAGTCAAAGGTGTTTCTTGAACCTGTAAAGTCATATTAAAGCATCAGGTAGGCAGTGTACTTTAAAAAGAGAAAAGTTCTTGATAGAATAGATCTACAAGAATATTACTAGGGGGTGATGGCAAATTGGGGGAACTGTACCTAAAAGACACAAGGGAG
This sequence comes from Phalanger gymnotis, assembly GCA_028646595.1. Lineage (NCBI taxonomy): Eukaryota > Metazoa > Chordata > Mammalia > Diprotodontia > Phalangeridae > Phalanger > Phalanger gymnotis. The sequence goes on along the minus strand of CM053623.1, from coordinate 449,872,755 downwards.
CAGCAGTTCAACTTTAAGGTCCAATCAGCAGAGAATGATGGGGCCAAAGAAGACTGTTTCCTGTTAAACACTAGCAGAGAAGTTCACTATGTGCATCTCTTTCCTTTCTGCCTCCACTTACCTGACTCTGCCAGCATCTTCACAGCCTTTGCCTTGGCCAGTTCCAAGGCTGTCACCCAGCGTTGACGCTCTACTTCTGAACTGGCCTTCAAGTGGTAGGTCTGAGCCCCACCATTAGAAATGATGAAGTTGCAGGAATCCTCCACAGTGATATTGGCTGTGGCCAAGTTGATGGTTCCTCGGCAGGTGTGACGCATTTCTGCTTTTGATCTACACCAAGGAAACAAAAGACAAGCCAGGTAGAATGTGGGGCTGAAAATCTATCCCTCGTAATATTCTATTTCCTTTCAATACCCTAAGACATTTGAAAAGACTGCAGACTTAACAAACCTGCCAATTCAAGTTAGTGGTTTTTTGTCAGATTCCAAAGTGCAAGGCATGCTATGTGGGGTTGTCCTCCAAGCCTACGAATGCTAGTTCCAAGTCGGAGAACACCCTGCTCTGCTATACCTCTTGCTATCAGTAGAATTACTTTTTATTGATGAAGTTATAATGGCTTCTCACTCTCTCCTGCAGGGCTAAGGTTAAGATGTAGCTCCTTTACAAGGTGTTATAGGCAACATATTTGCTACTTATAACATGTTAGATTTAAGTATCCAGTCCCCTAGCCCATTTCTGCAACAGTTTCAATGAGGTAAAGACGAAACAAGACGAAAACTCTCGATCTAACAGCAGGCTCAATTGAACCATTGTATTAGAAGGGTGTGAGAAGCTTCTCAGACTTTTTTGAAATGAAGCTCAACAGATACGGTACGGAATTGCTTCTCAGCCTAAAGTAAACTTTATTTTTTGGTGGGGACAAGAAAAGAATAACCCGCCACTGACTTCCTGGTATAGGTTGTTTCCTAAGGCCCAGTGGCTCTCTTGATGAGAAATCCAAAAGCACACTAGTCCTTCCTAGCTAGGTGAGATTCAGCAGACCTGTTTCTGACTGTTGGTGTAAAAGTTCCCAGAGCTCCCTGACTGGCAGGTCTATTAATAGCACTAACTTCTGGAGCTTTAATGCACTGCTCAGCAACACAATAACCAGCAAGAGATTTTTCACTAAATAAGTCTCAGTTAAATCTATGTGTTTCAAGGGAAGCAGAAATGTGCAAGGCTCTGGAGCCTTCCCAATGCCAACTTCCCCACTTTACAGATATTCATTGATCAGGCCCCACCAATAAAAAGCATCCTGGTCCCTGAGACTGAGTTCTATCCAACCCAGGAACACAAAGAGATCAAAGTCCCTTGCAAATGCCTGGCGTTCTCCTTAGCTAAGAGACCAACCACACCTGGAATGTCCTGAATTCCTACATGCCAAAAAGGGCACACATTGCACCCCTTCTCCAAAAAGGTTATGAGGTGCTGAAAAAAGTTTGCTTACTCTGCTCAGGAGAATCCAGTTTTTTCTGACCACTCAATGTCTCCCCCTCCCCCCTCCAACTATGAAAGAAAGGGAGGCTTCTCAACAGACCATGCATTTCCCTTCCCTCTACCTGATACAGGAGTAACATGAACCTATGCTGCAGGCTATTTGCACCCTCCTCAGGCTTCAGTTACTCTATGAATAATACAGGCCAAATTCCAGGCACACAGCTGACACACAGGCTTACCCTTCCAAGGGCACCACCTGGCCCCTTCATCACATTCCTTCTTGTTGGCAATTTCCACGAGCTACTTCATGGGAATCTCTTGTACCCAGTGTGATAACCCTAAACTAACCACTTAGTATTTAGAAAGTCTTCCTGACCACCATAAAGGGCTGTGGTTTTCAAGAGTCCACAAGTGAGGCCTGCTTCAATTCAGTTCTGTTGGGTTCAGGTGCCTGCTTCTCAATGTCAAGTGAATAAGGAGAGACACGATGCTTGTGAGATTGGGGAGTTCTTAAGGGAATATGGTATTGAGTGGTAATTCCTAGCCTGAAAGCTTTTCCCTCAAAAAAATATAGTTGAGATAATGGAACCCTGGGCAGAGGATTTATACCTGAGAGTCTAGAAGGCTGGGCAGATGTTTCATTTCCAAGACCTAGAATGCTATATATAAAGACACATTATGGTAGCTGGTGATGCAGGGGCACAAGAAACAAGGGCTGAGAACCAGACTTGCAAGAACAAGGAAGGACCACACTTCAGGAAGTATGGGTGTAGCAAAAGTATGACTAGGGATTGCTTTAGAAGGGGCAGATGTAATTAAAAAGCAGCTTGTACACCAAGCTTTAGGGTTCACAAAGCACTTTCCTTACTGCAACCTAGAAGGACAAGGTTTATCATCTCCATTTTGCAGAAGAGGAAACCAAAACCTGAGAGGTTAAGTGACTTGTCAAATGACCCACAGCTGAGGGTGGGCAGGGTTGGGATTTGAACCCAGGTCTTTTGATTCCAAGCCCACTGGCCTTGGCCCTCCACCACACTGCACAATTCGTAGGCATATAAAGGGAAAACAAGGAGTCCAAGGCAAGAAAATCACAAGCCTGGCTAGCAAGCAATAGTGTAGGTCTTCGTTCTAACTTAAGAGCCTGTTGGCTGGCTGGCAGGTGAGCAGAATTCTCCAGGGGACAAGGTAAATCTATAGCATCAGCTCTCAAACTTTTTGGTCTCAGGACACCTTATTCTTTTAAGTGGATATCTATCAAAGTTTACAGTATTAGAAATGAATATGTTTTGTTTTGTTTATTTGGAGAGGGGAAGGCAGGGCAATTGGGGTTAAGTGACTTGCCCAAGGTCACACAGCTATTAAGTGTGTCAAGTGTCTGAGGCAGCATTTGAACTCAGGTCCTCCTGACTCCAGGGCTGCTGTTCTACTCACTGCGCCACCTAGCTGCCCCGTATATTAATAGTTTTGACCTCATGGATCCCTTGAAAAGAGTCTCAGAGATCCTCAATGGTCCCCAGACCATACTTTGAGAACCAGTGATCTACATTTGTATCTCATTATGTCTTGGGTTATATTTTATCTGAAGTCAGAGACTGCTTGGAGAACTGACAGAGTTCTCCGGGACTATGACAGTAAGGTTACAGGGATGTCCTAGACCCTAACAGACTAAATGGATTCGGAAGGAATCTGGGTCAGGAAAAAACCACCACAAAAGTCAAAGCTTCCTTGTTTATATGCCATTTTTTGGAGAGGAAGGAGCCAGATGAACCGAGACAAAATTCAAGGAGGCCTAAATTCTGCTCTCCAATCAAGCCGATATAGGAAATATGGCAGGATGCAGAAAAATCTGACAGCTAACACAGTAACTAGCAGGAAGGAGCAGAAAAGCAGAGTCGGCTAGCTAGTGCTACACTTCCAACACTATAGTATGAGCTATGAGTTTCCTGAACCCTGAAGGGGATAGTGTTTTAGAAAAGGCCCTAATTCAACTCACCAAACATTTTGTTAAGCATCTTCTGTGAGCCAATCCTACACTAAATTACACTCAATACCCAAGATCTGTGAATGTAGTTATTATAGTCCAATAACCCATTGTCTTCTACTGAATACTTCTGTCCAATTAAACTAGTACCAAACTTGGCTTTGGGCAGAACTAGTTAGATTATCTGGACCCCTCCTTTTCACTGGGCTGCACTGAATATAATTAACATCAGAAAGGGGGGACATGGGGTAGGGTGGAGGAAGGAGAGAGTTATGTTAGGGACTAACTAACCAGATTATATATTTATATGGTAGATGTGTATTGGTTTTTGTTTGTTTGTTTTTAGGGCAATCAGGGTCACAGTTAGTATCTGAAGCCAGAACTGAATCACATCCTCTTGACTTCAGGGCCAGTACTCTATCCACTGTCACCTAGCTATACACACACTTGGATGCGTATTGTGTATTGCTGATGATCTTGATTTGTTGTGCAGCACTGCAGTGTTAGGTTTGAATTCTTAAGACTGTGGAAGAGGTAAGAGTACTCTGTAAGAGAGCCATCATTACTACCGGAGTACTCCCACTTAACCAAAGAACTACACAACAGAACTTATCATAACAAAAAGCTCTACAAACCATTTAGGCAGATAATGGTGAGGGGTGACAGGCCTCTATCACGCATTAAGAGAGCTTATTAGACTACCTAGAATATTGTGGAGAAGACTCCTGCTTCAAGTACTGGTTAAACTACAAGGCATCTGAGGTTCCCTTGGACCCAAAGATTCTGTAACTCTGATCACTGAAGAAAGGAGTAGAGGTGAACAGGACCCACCTTCTTAGGCCAATCATAAACCCCAACGGAGAGGAGGCAAAATTCAGGCAAATCTCAGGAAGACATGGCAGGAGAAAGTACTGAGGGAAGTAAGAACCTCATTTCTGATAGGAAAGGTCTTTGTGTTTAAGATGAGGTGGAGGACACATTAAAGGCTCACACAACTGAACTGAAAAGGGTGGAAAAACTAAAGTCTGAGCTCTGGAGTAAGTAGGAAGGGAAGATATGTCTACAGCCCTTTCTAGCGCTGATATTCTGTTGTTTTCTAAAGTTGTGGAGAATGTTTGAGTTTCCATAGGGTAATATTTATTGAGTTGATAAAGCTAGTCTGGTTTTAAAGAGAAAACTCTGTGTTATTCCAGGAAGGTCATGTGTATTTATTAGTGTGTCTGGAGCTATGCAGGCAGTATGTAGTGTAAAGTGGACTGGCCCAAATGAAGTCAAATTGGGCTTCATAGGATAACAACTGCTGAAATGAATATAGGGTAAACCTGTCTTCTGGGCAAGATGGGTCTCCAAATGTGTGTGTGTGGTAATGATGCTTATTTGTGTTGATCATTCTCATGCGTTTTTTACAACCTACATGTATCTATCTACTCGTGTACTGGGGGGGGGGGGGGGGGGGGGGGAACAACCACATTGGATCAGCATACTAGAGATACAGGCAAGAACATCTACCGAAGGGGACCTGACTCCAGGGTAGTCTTCGTGTTTTGTAGATAACCTGGTGCCTGTGATTAGTCCTGTGTGACTGACTTATTGCAAGTGAGTGTACTGGAAAGAGAACCCAAGTCCAAGCAGAAAGTTTGGGCAATTAACATTTGCTGAGTTGACCTGAATTTAGGGCACGCTTGTGTGTTTGGCAGATCAGCCGGTGTCCGTGCTGACTGATGCTGCTTGGCTGTCTCTTTCTGTTTCTGGCCGGGCATGAGTGCTGTATAGGGTAAAGCCCCAAGCAGAGGAGTTTTGTTTGGGTTTCTATAGGGCAGCAGCAACGTTGGCTGAGTTGGGTCCAACACTGGGAGCTCCCGGGTGTTCTGCTGATAAGCACCAGTGCCTCTGCCTGGGGTGATTAGTCCCGGGTGACTCGGGAGTGAGTGAGAGTGAGTGAGAGTGAGAGTGAGAGTGAGAGTGTGAGTGTGTGTGTGTGTGTGTCCGTGTCAAAGTCAATACGGCGGTTATATGGGCTGGGGACAGACGCCGGGGATGGGGATCTCACCTAGGCCACCTATTTCCTGCCTGCGTGACCTTGGTTGTGCCAGGGCCTCAGTTTCCCTCCCCCTCCCCTCCCGGTAAAGCGGGGGCGGGGGAGGGGTTGAGCCCGAGGCTCGGGCGGGCGGCGGGGGCCCTGAACGCCGTGCTCAGGCGCTGGACTAACCTGTAGTAGCTGAGGAGCCCGTTGCTCAGTACGAACCAACGCCGCTGGTAGCCCTTGATGTAATTGGTCCATTTGAAGAGCCAGCCCTCCCGGGCCGAGCCTGAGCCCGAGCCCCCGGCCCCGCCGCCCGAGCCCCCCGTGGGCGGAGCCGGGGCGGGGCCGGCCGCCGACCCTCCCCCGGCCGTGGCAGCCGGGCCGGGCCCTGGCCCGGGGCCTCCTCCTGATGCGGCCGCTGCGGGGCCCGGAGCTATTCCAGGCCCGGACCCAGAGTCGCCGCGTCCTCCTCCTCCTCCAGCTGCGGCCGGCCCGGAGCCTCCGCCGCCCGGCGCGGCGCCCATCGCCGGGCCGGGCCCCACCACTCCCCGCAGTTCAGTCGCCGCCATCTCCCCCAGACACCGGCCCCGGCGGTCCCGCAGCAGCAGCGGCAGCGGCAGCACCCGGACCCTCTCACACACACACACTCGCTCACACACACACACACTCGCTCACACACACACACACAGAAGCACAGCAGCAGCGGCCGCCGTGCAACGTCCACGCCCCGCCTGTAGGCCGGGAGGCGGGACCAGCCCCCGCGCCGGAGGTCTGCCATTGGCGCCTGCAGCCGCCACTCGGCCAGTGACCCGTCACCATTGGCGCTTCTCCCAGGCTAGTCGGCTAGCCCCACCCCAAAGTACACCAGGGTGGGACACTTCCGCCAGAGATTCCGCGGATTGGCTGGCAGGGAAGCCGATCACACCCAGGCCCTGGTTCATTGGTCCTGGGGGTTGGAAGTCGTCCACACTCACATAGGAAGAGGGAACGGGCCCAACCAGCTGCATAGTTGATTGGTCATGGCTTCTGCCACTCGTTTTAGTTTATGTCTCCGTCACCGCCACGTCACCCCGTTCCATCACTCCTTCCTCATACCCTCTTCCGCCCTCATCGATTGGTTGTTGGGCACCTGCTGCTCTGGTTTACTCTAACATTTGCCGAGCCAATTAAGATCCTGGTGGGTAGGAGCTTTCCGACATTCTCACTTTCTACTGGTGGCTGCTGTTGCCACTCACTCCAAGAGACGTTTTTGAGGCCAAGCGCAGATGGGGACCCTAGCAGAGAGAGAGAGGAGGCGGGACCTCGGAACCCTGGAAGATTATTGGCTCCGGGGTCTTGACAGATTGGGCCTGTTGATGCTGACCGAAGGCGGCTCTGAGTTCCGGAGCTGCCAATCCAAGCTGGGAATAGGGCTGTGGGTGTGGTCTCCTTCGGACTGAGGGGTTGGGAGTGGGGAGGAAGAGCCGCACGGATGGGAGAAGAGGAGAAGCCTGGGTTAGCGCAGGCGCGGTGCAGGCAGGGCCTGGCTAGTCCCTGTGCGGGCTCCTAGGTTGCAATAGGAGGATCCCCCTCCAGCTCCTTGTCCTGCCCCACCCTCCCCTGTCCACCTCCAGGGTACCCAACCTCCTTTGTGGGTCCCCGAACCTCGCGACTGGACTTCCCTCAGTGTTACAGTTGTGATTTGTTGTCAGAAGACCCGTTCGCCAAGCCTGCTCTTTGTATATGGACTGGAATAACTGGAGTAACCTTGCCCGTCTGCTACGTGAGGATAAGTCTTGGTACTTCCTGCCTCACCGTGTTCTAAGTCCTTTGTAAACTGTAAAGCCCTGTAGCACTGTGAGTTATTGTGATTAGAAAGGTGAAATCAGACAGAGTAACTACCACCTTCAAAGATCTTACAGTCTCGTAAATTCTGACGGCCACTCATTCAGCAGATGTTTACTAGGTGCCTATGCTTTGACACTGGGCAGGCTCCATAATTATGGGCCAGACTTACACAACTCCATTGGGAAGCAAGGAATCAAACCTAGCTCACTGCCATCTGTGTCTCTCTATTCTGCCCAGATTCTGCAGACACCTACTAGGTGTGTGACCTTGGGCAAGTCACTTAATCACTGTCTGCCTCAGTGTCCTCATCAGCAAAATGGGGATAGTGAAAATACCTAACTCACAGGGTTGTTGTGAGTTAGCATATGTAAAGCATCTTAAAATGCTATGTAAATGCTAGCTGTTACTCTTTCACAAAATATCTCCCATTCATCTCCTGTTCTCCACCCAGGTTCAGGCCTAGGTTATTGCACTAGCCTTCTAATTGGTCTCCCTCAAATGTCTCCTGGTTCCGGTACATCCTCTAGCCATAGTGACCTTCCCAAACTGTAGGTCTGACCCACTCCGTAAACTCCAGTGGTTCCCTGTGACTTCAGGATCGAATATAAAATCTGTTTGGCTTCCAAAGTCCTTCACAACCTGGCCTCTTCCCACCTTTCCTGTTGTCTTACATGTTGTTCCACTCTATGTACTCTACACTGTGGAGACTGTGTCCTCAACACATTCCATTTCTGGCCTCTGGGCATTTTCACTGTCTGTCCTCCATGTGTGGAATACTCTACCTCCCGAGGGCCGTCCTGACTGATATCTGGCCACTGAACCAATGGCTCTGGAGGAGAAAATGAGGCTGGTGACTTTGCATAGCCCTCCCTCACTTAAACCCAATTTACTTGCATGTCATGGCATCACCTGCCTGATGGCATGGTCCTCTTTGAGAGCAAAGGACAAATAACCACCACAGGAAGGTCAGAGACTTTCTTTGTATCCCTAGCGCTTAGCACAGTCTCTGGCTGTGCTAAATAAACATGCAATAAATGTTTATTTATTCAGTGTCAATTTCTGTGTCCCAGACAACTAAAGTTCTTATACTCCACTCCTAAACCTTTCTGACTTCACTAATTCTGGCACCATCCTTCAACAGCCTCCTGTGTGGTAAACCTGAAGATTATCTTTGATTCTTTCTGATCTGTTATCTCATATCCAGTTGATTGTCTATCCTATCACTTCTATTTCTGTTTGTGCCTGTCTATTCTTACCACTGCTCTTGAAAAGGACCCCATCACACACACACACACACACACACACACACACACACACACACACACACACATACCTCCTTACTGCAATGTATTCTGAAAGGTCTTCCTACTTCCTCCTACTGGCCCTTCCAAGCCATCTTTCATTGTGTTGCCAGAATAATCTTGCATTATGTGGTCTTGTCATTCATTCATTCCTCTGCTCAAAAATCTGCTGTTTCCCTATTGCCTCCAGAATAAACAAGCTCTTTTATCTTTTCTCAATAACCTAGAGTCACACGTGCTTTGTCTTTCTAACTGTATCCTGCCCTCAGCCCTCTCTGTGTTCCAGCGAAATGGGTCTGACAAATACACCCTGTGCCTTAGGACTTCGGCTCACACTCTTCTATATGCCTACAATACCCTCTCTTCACCTGTTGTGTTCTGACCAGTCCTTTGAAGTCCACCTCTGATATGGTGTCATCTAACAAATGTCTCCTAGCTGTACATCCATAAATAAAAATCAAGGTTCCTTAGAAGACATAAAAACAAATAACCATGTTTGTTGACCCTCTGATCCTGACTGGTAGGAGAGGCACAGTATGACATGTATGCATATCAAAGTCATTCACCACTGTTATGGAAAAGATCCAGTACAGAGTTCAAGTTGAAGATGTGCAAGCTCTGTACGTGGTGAGGTCATCCAGATGTTCTTGTAATGAATGATATTGTGCAGGTGGCATCCACCCTATAATACTGCAGAGCCTCCTCAAGCAGACTAATTAACAAACGTTTATTGAGCACCTGCTATGTGCCAGGCACTGTGCTAAATGTTAGGGATACAAAAAGAGGAAAAAGTCCCTGCTCTCGAGCTCACAATCTAATAGGGAAGACAATATTCAAACAATTATATACTAACAAGCTTGCTACAGGATAAATAGGAAATAATTAACAGAGGAAAAGCAGTAAAGTTAAGGGAGGTTGGGAAAAAACTTGCCAGAAAAGATGGAATTTTTGTTGGCACTTAAGCCAGGGGAATCAAGGAGTTGAGGGAGAGTGTTTCAGGCCTGGGGGATAGCGAGAGAAAATGTCCAGATCCAAGAGGAGTGTCTTGTTTATGGATCATCCAGTAAGCTGATGTCTCTAGATCAGAGTACATGCTGAGCAGTAAGGTGTGAGAAGACTGGAAAGGAAGGAGGGGTCTAGGTTATAAAGGACTTTGAATGCCAAATTGGATTTTATATTTTTGATGTTGGCAGTGATCAGGAGCCATAAATTACTCAAAATAATTTTGCCAGCTACTAGTCTTGTACACCAAGGAGATCACTGATAAGAAGAAAGTCCTTATGTATGTAAAAATATTTATAACAACGCTTTTTGTGAAAGCAAAAAATTTGGAACAAAATAGATGTCCATTGACCGGGGAATGGTTAAACAAATCATGGCACATGAATGTAAAACTATATTACTGTGCTAAAGGAAATGATGAATATGATGAAGACAGACAGCATGGAAAGATCTACATAAATTGTTGCAGAGTGAAGTAAATAGAGCCAAGAAAATAGCATACACTATGAAGACAACCATGCCAACAGAAAGAACAACCAGCAAAAAAAAAAATCAAAAGTGAATGTTGCAAAATTACAGAGAACAAATATGGTTTGAAAGAAGAGCTATGAGAGGGGGCAGTGAGGTGGTGCAGTAAGTATAGCACCAACCCTCTAGTCAGGAAATCTGGCCTCAGACGCTAGCTGTATGACCTTGGGCAAGTCACTTAACCCCAATTTCCCTGCTGTCCCCCCTCCAAAAAAGACACCCCAATCCACTTCTTTGCAGAGTTGGGAGGGCCACAAGGTTGTTATACTTTGTATATTTTCAGACTTTTTTGCTGTGTGTTCAGTGTTACTGTTTTTCTCCTGTTTTCTTTAAAAATATTTGTTTTATATGTATGGATATACACACACACACACACGGAGAAAATTTTGGTGATGTAAAAAAACAAAAGGATATCAATGAAATTTATTCCTTAGAAAAGGACATGACTCTGATATCCTTGTGTATAACAGAAGAAAATATACTGGAACAGAGGTGTGGAACATGCAACCCACAACAATCTTGAGTACCTTCCGAACCAGATTAAAATGTAATTTAGAAATATTTAACAAATAAATCAAAATACAATAAAACATAGATAATAGACCATTTAAATCAATACATGGTCTGTAGGGATCCCTATGTATGAATTACTAGCCCTGTTTCGGTTTGCCCCTGTTGACACGACTATACCAGAAGATAGCAGAGTTAGAATATAAGCTCCCTAGACCACAGTTCACTTTATAAGGAGGAATTGGATAATAAAGTACCCCAATCGGCTAGATGAGCCTATGTCTTTAGAACTCACTTCTTCTATAGAGTATAAATGTAAACATGGGAATTAGCACCTTGTTAGAGATGGAGAATGGACCTGTGATTATAGTGGCATAGGGAGTTCCCAATAAGGAACTTTCTCTACCAACGCAGGTCTCTCCAACTTTCTTTTCTTTTTTTTTTTTTAATTTTATTTAATATATTTAGTTTTCAGCATTGATTTTCACAAGAGTTTGAATTACAACTTTTCTCCCCATTTCTACCCTCCCCCCACTCCAAGATGGCATATATTCTGGTTGCCCTGTTCCCCAGTCAGCCCTCCCTTCTTTCACCCCACTCCCCTCCCATCCCCTTTTCCCTTCTTTTCTTGTAGGGCAAGAAAAAATTTCTATGCTCCATTGCCTATGTATCTTATTTTCTAGTTGCATGCAAAAACTTTTTGTTGTTGTTGTTTTTGAACATCTGTTTTTAAAACTTTGAGTTCCAAATTCTATCTCCTCTTCCCTTCCCACCCACACTCCCTAAGAAGTCAAGCAATTCAACATGGGCCACATGAGTATCATTATGTATAACTTTTCCACAATACTCATGTTGTGAAAAACAAACTATATTTTGCTCCTTCCTATCCTATCCCCCTTTATTCAGTTTTCTCCCTTGACCCTGTCCCTTTTCGAAAGTGTTTGTTTTTGATTAGCTCCACCCCCATCTGTCCTCCCTTCTA
>CM053623.1:449804369-449860625 GCA_028646595.1 Phalanger gymnotis | reverse complement strand
ATAGACCTCATCTAGTGACCATCTAGGCTGTCCTGGGCTAGAGCCCTGCTTCCTTCCACCACTTTGTGGGCTCTGCAGTTCTTCTCTGTTGTCTTTGGTGTCTGTGGGTTGAGAAGTCTGATAACTGCCACAGCTCACTGATTCAAGGCGCTAGAGCACACTCCACCCGGCTCCCGGTCTGGTCAGTCCGGTCCACACCAGCCACGCTGGGCTCTGCTCCCCTCCACTCCCAGCTCCGTGTGGGATAGACCTTACCTAGAGACCATCCAGGCTGTCCTGGGCTGCTCTGCTATTTTGTGTGTCCTGCAGCTCTAGAATTGGTTCAGAGCCATTTTTTTTTATAGATTTTTGGAGGGACTTGGCAGGGAGCTCACACCAATCCCTGCTTTCCAGCCGCCATCTTGGCTCCACCCCTCCCCCCTTTCTTAGAGAGTTACCTAAAGCACGGAGAAATTAAGTTAACTTGACCAGGTTCACACAGCTGTATGTGTCAGGGGCAGGACCTGAAACCAGGAATTTCTGTATCCAAGGTCAGCTCTCTAAGAAGTCTTTGAGATAACTCATTAAGACAAAAAGATAACCCCCAATTATGTTTCAGAGACTGAGGCTACCCCAAGACTAACCGGCTACTTTGGAGCTGCTGTTTGGCACCTCTTAGTGTTGGGTTTCAACCACTGGGACTGGCTCCATGATGATGCAGTTGGCTCTGATCTTGTTGCAGGAACCATACTTCTGTGCTGCTCTATAAGAAAGCCAGCAGAATTCCCTTTTCACTTTTTTCCAGTTCAGAAGCCAGAGCAGACCTGGCCTCAGGCCACATCCACCTGTGGATGTATAAATTCTCCTGTCCAAGAACCTTTAATGGTTGCCTTGGGGCAAAACTTGCCGGTGCTTTTCTTATCCTCTTTGTTCAAGTGGGAAGTATCTAACAGTGGATTTTTCCAGCCCAAGGTATGGCAGCAGTTGGCAAAACATACTAGAGAAACATATAGAAGCTACATGTGCTAATATATGTAGCCTAAGAGGAGAGCTTGAGGACAAGGTTATTGTTGAACCCTTGCCCACCACTGTAATTAGAGGAGGGCAGTTTCACATGCAACATGATCCTGAAATCTACAGTCACTTTCTAGCAAAGAACAAAGATTTCTTGGGCAGTACCAGATATGGCCTGACGTGTAAAATCAAGTGAAATCAACAAGCATTTATTAAGCACCTACTAAGGGCTGGGTGCTCTTAAGTGCTGAGGAAGCAAAGAAAGGCAAAAACAGGTGAAAATGAAAGGGTAACTGTAGAGTCCTTAGCTTTGTGAAGCTTGGAGTGGGGCATGTTTTCCTCTATGAGTCCTATGGTGTCTGCACAGACCTGGAGCAACAGATAGTATTAAAGGTGATGACGAGAGCAGAATGCTCACATTTGTCTATCATAGATTAGCTGAATCAGAAGCAGCCTGCCATATTTCCTGGTATTTGCCCAAGGAAGCAAGGGGGCAACCTGACAATTGAGGTTCTAGGGCATGATACAATTAGCACAATGCCATTTATAAACAGAAGTGTTTGGAAAACCTCACTGCCACATCTCTGACATACATGTCTAATGAGTCATTTTATTTTATTTAACTGTATTTGGTGGTTATAAGAGATGGCAGGGGGCAAGGCAGGGTGTGTTGGTAAGCAAAATGGGCTCCTTAGCACTTAGTGCCCTTGAAGAGTTTGGCTTTTGTTTGCTCTGAGTAATGCTAAGCCCCAGGCTGAAACCCCTATTGTCTATCTGAGACTCCTAGACTGGAGTATAGCAGGGGGCAAGGAGAAAGGAACCCCTTATGCCTTCCTTCTGCGTGCCCCCCTCCCCAAATGACAGCGTATAACCTGTATGAGAAGCATGAGATGAGTGGCCTGGGTTTGCCTCAGTGAGCCTGAAAGGGAGAGTTTATGATTTTCCATTTCCAGCCTGCCTTTCTGTTTCTTTCTTTTTAGCACGTAGTTCAAAGATTAGCGATCCTGAAAATGGGTATTTTCAGTCTTATGGAAATTACTTGCTCAATACCATAAGCTCAAGAGCCAGGCACAGGCCCCACACAGAGAGATTTCCTTAATAACACACTTCTCTGAGAAGGAAGAACACTGCCCTGGCAAAGAAGGAGATGAGAAGATCAGAGATTAGAACTTGGAAGGCCCAGAGAGGCAAGATCATTTCCCTAGGGTCTGCTAAGAACTAAGTGCCAGAGAAAAAACACTCCCTCCACTATACCACAGGCCCTTTCCTCAGCAGCACTCCATGATACTACTGTGAAGTGCCCTGATGCTGCAAGTTGAAGATAAAGAAGAGTATTTGTTCAGTGCTGGCCCTCCTACCCCACCCTCAGTTCTTTACTTTCTAGGAGGAGCCTAATGAGTCTAACAGATTCGATGTTTCTCGTTACCTGCATTTGTCCATGTGCCCCTGAGAGTCCTGTGTGTCGCACGCATTTCATGTGATGGGTGAAGTCTCAACCTTATAGCTAGATTACATATTTGGAGGAAAGGATCTTGTTATCCATATTTGGGGAAACCTAGATGCACATCTTACCCGAACTTTATTCAAGAGATTACCTCAGAGCTTGGTGGAAGGGGAGGGGAATGGGGTGAGGGGAAGAAGCACGAGCCAAAGAGAAAACTTGAACCTCTTGGGTCTAGGTTGCTAGCATTGAGCCTGGTCCTTATAAACCTAGAGATTTGGGGGCCATGGACATAAATGCTTTTATCTATCTATCTGTCTGTCTGTCTGTCTGTCTGTCTGTCTGTCTATTGAGCTGTCTATCTATCTATCTATTGAGCTGTCTATCTATCTATATCTATCTATCTATCTATCTATCTATCTATCTATCTATCTATCTATCTATCTATCTATCTATCTATCTATTGAGCTATCTGTCTGTCTATCTGCCTATCTGTCTATCTATTCCTTCATTCATTTATATTTAAAGATATTCAAGTTCCAAAAAAGTATATGGTATTCTAAAGTATTTTAAAGTACAAAGTATTAGGATGCTTAAAAAGTATCATATATTGTATTATATTTGTATATATTATGAAATTACCTTGTAAACTGTGACATGCTTTCCAACACATCATTGTGTTGAGAAGTAGTGGGAAATGATGACTATGTTGGGGAGTACCAAATTATGAAAGATCTTGAAAACCAGCGAGTTTGGGTATAACATGGTAGAAAGCAGAGAACCAGTAAAGATCATCGAGCAGAGGTGACACGAGAGGGTTTTTTAAGGGAGATGATAATAATTTGTTATTCAGTTGTGTCCAACTCTCTATTTCCTCATTTGGGGTTTTCTTGGCAAAGATACTGGAATGGTTTGCTATTTCCTTCTCTAGTGTGTCCCCATTTTACAGTTGGGGAACTGAGGCAAATACGGGTTAAGTAACTTGCTCAGGGTCACAGAGAATCAGATCTTTCTGACTCCAGGCTCAGCGCTCTATCCATTGCACCACCCAGCTGCTTCATTAAGGAGAGAGGAAGAGGCCTCTCTAACCTCTCATTTTACCTCCCATTCTGAGGAAGGCAGAGGTTAAATCGGCTTGTTCAGGGTCATACAATTAGTGGGTGTTTGAGGTCAAACTTGAACTTGATTCTGGGTGTAGCTCAATCCACTCAATCCACAGTGCCACCTAGCTACCTCAGGGTAAGTCTGGTGACGTTATTTAGGGTATAATAATAACAATGACCAGTATTTATAAAGAACTTTTAAAAATGTTTGCAAAGTGCTTTAGAAATATTACAAATATCAAATGAAGTCAGGTGAGGAGGGCCTTAACTAGGGTGGTGACAGTGGGAATAGAGGGATGGGATATTTATTTATTTTTATTTTTTGGAGGGGGGGAAAGCAGGGCAATTGGGGTTAAGTGACTTGCCCAAGGTCACACAGCTAGTAAGTGTGTCAAGCGTCTAAAGCCGCATTTGAACTTAGGTCCTCCTGACTCCAGAGCTAGTGTTTTACTCACTGCACTACCTAGCTGCCCCCGGGGTTGGGATATTTAGAAGGAAAATCATACAGGCATGGGGACTTATTGAATATGGAGATAAAGGAGAAGGATTGCCTCCCAGGCTGTGTGACAGGAAGAACTGGCGCCAGGGACAAAAATGTCAATTAATAGAAACATTGATGCAATTGGCTCAGTCGAGCTTTCTGAAGACAAGCAATGAGCTCCTCCTGTAATGCTCCCAAGGCGCACACTTGCCTTCTTCCTGGTTCTCTGGCCAAGTTTTTCTATGGCGAATGTCCTTTAGCCTGGGTCTTTTGTTCATATTTGTGCAATCGGCAGGAACACTAACCTGAAATGGGAAGACAGAGAAAAAGTGAGACCTGCCTTTAGAACAGGCTTTAAACACAGTTTCAAGTAAATCCATGCTCTTTTGGACTGGTACTAGAATGTATTGATAAAATGGAGGGCAGGGGCCATGCCTCCTATGCATTTGATGGTCATTATGGAAAATCAGAGCCAGAAGTGCCCTCAGAAAACATCTAGCTCCATGAGGACAGGAACCGTTCCATGTTTGTCTTTGTGCCCACAGTGCTTGGCACATAGGGATAGCATAATGCCAAGATAATGAACTGGAGACACTGGAAAGACAGTGGTGCCTTTGACTTCAATAGGGAAGTTTGGAAGAGAAAAGGAATTAAGGGGAAGATAGATCAGTTTTAGATGTTTGAATTGTCTGGGATATCTCTTCTAAGGAGGTAAAATAACACTTAACAGGGAAACTACGGGGAGGGTTTTTTTCTGGCCATAAGGCCTGGAGATGGCCAGGAAGTAAAGTGGAGGCATGGATAAGGGCTAGATAAGGAGAAAGCTCATCAATCAAAGTCCAGGGTGACACTAGAGCTGGATTCCATGGTTCCAGAAGGGAGGAGGTAAAGATGATAGCCTGGGGTGGAGACTGCATAGCATCGAGATGACTGGATTCAACTGAATTCTTCTTTAGCCAATGGTTCAGAGCCTTCGTCCAGAGTTCAAATTAATAGTCTAACCAAGATTAACTGAAAAAGGTTTAAAATACTTAAAAGAACAAACTTAGGGATGGTACCAAGGTCAGAGGTATACGAAAGGTCATGGACCACAGAAGAGGTTCTACAAAATTGGAGAAGAACAAATATTTTTGCAATGATCAAAAAAAGAAAAGAGAACATTCTCCAGATTATAGGCCAGTGAGTTTGACTTCAGTTCTGGAGAAGTCTAGAAGTGATCATTAAAGAAAATGGGCGGCAAGCACCTAGAAAGAGAAGAGATGATTTACAAGGAGCTAGCATGGCTTCCTGAAGAACAAGCATGCCAGAGTAACCCTGTTTCATTTTTTTGACAGGATTACTAAACTAGTAGATGAGAGGAATGCACTGGGTATAGACTACCCAGATTTTAGCAAAGCTTTTGCTAAACTATCTCACATTATTCTGATGGGAAAGACAAAGAGAGAGGTATTAGGTGATAATACAATCAGAAGGATTTAGAACTGGTTGGATGAATGGACTCAAAGAGTAGAAGTTAATGAATGACTCAGAGTCAGAGTGACAGGAGATCTCCAGGTTCCCAAGGAGCTGTGCTTGGCTCTGTGCCCTTTAACATTTTTATCAATGATGTGGATAAAAGCACATATGGTACGTTCATCACTATGCCTCCCCTATTCAACTAATTCTCAGCACCTCCTACTGCCTCTGGGACAAAATATAAATTCCTCTGTTTAGCTTTTAAATCTTATACAATCTGGCCTGAGCTTATCTCTCCAGGCTCATTGGCCATTATACCCCCTGCTGCACTCTCCAATCCAGGCAAACTGGCTTCCCTGTTTCTCACACAGGATACTCTATCTCTTATCTCCAGGACTCTGAGCTGGCTGTCTCCCACGCCTGGAATGTACTCTCTCTCTCCTCCCAGAATTCCTCTTTTCCTTTGAAAAGACTCAGGCACCATATTCTGTATGAAGCCTTTCCAAATTCCCCCAAAGACTTTCCTTTCAAACTACCTGTATTTATTTATATTTATTCATTTTATATCATTGCTGTATGTATTTTTTTTTTCTGTCCTTGCTATCTCCATTGGAATTTAAGCTCACTGAGACTAGGGCTTGTTTCATTCTCTACACTTTTTATCCCCAATATCTGGGACTTAGTAGGTGCCTAATAAATACCTATTGATTGATTTTACCGCAAATCTTTCTCACAACTTTTGCAAAGTAGATGGCACCTTAGGTGGCACAGTAGATCTGGGCCTGGAGTCAGGAAGACCCAAGTTCAAATCCAGGCTCAGACACTTACTAACTGTGGGACCCTGGGCAAGTCACTTAACCATTGTCTGCTTCAGTTGTCTGAACTGTAAAATGGAGAAAATAATAGCGCCTACTTCCCATGGTTTTTGTGAGGGTTAAATGAGATATTTGTAAAAAGCATTTGGCACAATGCCTGGCACATAGTAGGTGCTTAATAAGTGCTTATTTCCTTCCTTCCTTCCTTCCTTCCTTCCTTCCTTCCTTCCTTCCTTCCTTCCTTCCTTCCTTCCTTCTTTCCTTCCTTCCTTCCTTCCTTCCTTCCTTCCTTCCTTCCTTCCTTCCTTCCTTCCTTCCTTCCTTCCTTCCTTCTTTCCTTCCTTTCTTCGTTCCTTTCTTTCTTCCTTCCTTCCTTCCTTCCTTCCACAACAGTCAGGAGTCAATTAACTATCTCTTCATCATTGGGACCAAGGATGCTTTGACTTTGAGGGAATCACATTTTTGCTGAACTTTCTTCATCAGGGAGATTTGTGATGAGGCAGGTGGACAGAACAGTGGGTAAAGTACTGGGCCCGGAGTCAGAAGGCATAGGGTTAAAATCTGGTTTCAGACATTTACTAGCTCTGTGATGCTGGGCAAGTCACTTAAACCACTATTTGCCTCAGTTTCCCCATCTGTAAAGTGGAGATTACAATAGCACCTACCTCCCAGAGTTGTGAGAATCAAAGGAGATAGTATCATAAAGCATTTAGCACAGTGCCTAGCACTTGGTAAGGGCTGTACAAATGTTGACTATTTTCATTATCATTTACTGCCACCCATTTTCAAGATAGTTTAATGCTCAGCTGAAAATTTCCTATCTAAAAACACATGAAGTATTTAAAGGATCAATAGTTCATTGACTTACGGTATTGTGTTAGGGAAAGGGAGCTGGCAAGACTCTTTTCTTCTTGCTTCCCTGCCCAACCAAGTTGTCATCACCGACTCCAACACAGGGACACATTCAGCTAAGTATATCTTCTTTGTGTCCAAGTCTGAAACAGTAACATCTTGGCCTTCTTGGTGCCTGACAGGACAATGTGGGTGGTAGCCAGTTGGCTGAGGCTTGAGACTGCTAGGATGAAATGAGTGTTTCTGGAGAAGGATATTGTTTAGGGTGGTAGCCAGGTGCACAGATAATCCATATGTCCCTACTCTCCAGGAAGGCTTATTTCAATCACTCAATCGACAAACATTTAATTAAATGCTTACTATATTCCAAATTCTGTTTTAGTCACTGGGGAACAACTACAAAAGTGAGCCAGTCTGTGATTCCAAGGAGCTCGTTACATCCTATTTGGGGGGATACAACATCTTCCTAGCTAAGTAAATACAGGATGTGTACAAAATAAAAGCACAGTGATTTGGGAGGGCACATTAGGGACAACTGGCAGAATCAAGAATGGCCTCCTGAAGAAGGTATCTCTTGCGAAAGCTGGGGATTCCAAGAGACAGAGGTGAGAAGGAGGAACATTCCAGAAATGAGGGACTGTCTATAAAAAGGCATGGGGGGGGATATATAATTAACTTGATTTTAAATGCTAAGCAAAGATGTTTGTATTTTATCCTAAATGCGATAGGGAGCCCCTATTTGGGCAGAGGAGTGATATGATTAGACAGGAACTTTGGGAATGTCAGTTTGGCAGCTGTGTGAAGAGGGAATAGGGATGGGCAGAGATGGGAAGCTGGGGGATCTATTTGGAGGCTATTACAAAAGTCTAGGCGAGAGGTGATGAAGGCCCTGACAAGAGTGGTTATGGTGTGAATAGAGAGAAGGGGACAGATGCAAAAGAGGCTAGGTAAGTAGAATAGACAAGACTCAGCCTATGACTAGATACGGGAGGTAAGGGAGAGAGAAGAATCAGTAGGGACTCCTGGGTGACTGGAATGATTGTGACGTCCTTGACAGAGATAGAAAATTGTGAACAGAGTTAGGAGTTCTGTTTGTTTCAGGCATGTTGAGTTTGAGATGCTGTATTGGTAATTAAGATGGGCTTTTAACACTTATTCAATCAAGTACCCTTGAAGAGTTTGCCCTTTGTTTCCTTGATTAAATTAGGAGTCTTGATGACCTCCTTGACTCAAGAGAAAGCCTAGTTCACATGGGTTTGAGTGATATGTTTGTGACATCGGAGGCTTTTAGACCACGTGGGTTTAAGTCGCATTTTTGCGATGCTTTTAGGTCACGTGGGTGAGTTGCATGTGTGACTCACATTTGACCCTGAACAAGATATATAAACCCAGAGGTTGGCATTCTCCCTTGGGGCTCTGAGCCACAGGAGGAGTGGCGTGTGACTCTGGGCCAGCCGTTGAACCTGGATGTTGATGGTTTATTGGTAACTATGAATTGTGATCTGGTCTGTTTATGTTGTGTATGTTTGTGACTTGTTTGTATTTGCTCTGAAGTTCAGGTTGCTGGCTTTTCCTCCTGAACTAAATGAGTTTTTATGTATATGTTGGATTAAAGTAAGATTGTTAACCCCTTAACATTGCTTTCCTTAGTAAAGGAGATCAAAAGAATGTATGTTGGCAGCGTTCTTGTTGTTGGGCTTGTGTTTGGTCTTTCACCTCCACAGCAGCTGCTAGCTGAATTGTTGCAACAGATGCCAATAGGACATCTCAACACTCAATATTTTAATGACTGATTCAAATTGGGATGGCAGAGACTACCAAGGGATGGGAAAATTTGCAAGGGAGGAGGGAGGAAGCATTTTTAAAGCACCTATTATGCACCAGGCACTGTGCTGAATGCTAAACAAATACCATCTTGTTTGATCCTCACAACAGCGTCGTGAAGTTGGTGCTGTTGGTCATCTCACTGGGGTGGTCAGTTGTGCTCTTTAGTGCTCAAAGTCAGGATGACGGAGATCTGCTGTCAAAGTGATTTCTTCCACCCTGATCTTAGTACACTCATTTACCCGGAGAGAGAAACTGAAATAGATTAAGTGAGGTTGGGGAGGCTGTTGCCAAAAAAAGATATGACTTTGGGTAAGGCTCTAGTAGAATGGATTAAAAACTTCTGGAAATCTGTGGGTGTGAGTTCACTCACTGCTGTTTCCACGAAGAGTGGCCTACTGATTCAACAAACCATGCGCCTCCACCAGGACAGCTAAATCCACATTCTCTATCGCAGCTACCTCTAAGGAGTCAGTCACTTATTTTTATGCATGGTGTCCTTAACTTCCTCCGTCAAAATCCTTCTCCAGCTGCCCATCATGCTGTGGAGGCTGACTTCTCAAAGGCTGAACTACATGTGCTATAAAGGGTTTGAGGATGGGAGCAGCAATGATCTATGTGTCTGTGGTTGGGTGTAGGACCTGCCTAGCAAAGTTCAGAGATGCCTTCATTGCTGGCTTTGACAGAGGCTTATAATCTCTTTTGGCTCTACTCTTTGAAGACCACCTACCAACACAGAATGTATAAGTAACAGCAGCACCCAACACCAGGCAGCAAGGTAGTACATAATGGATGAATGCTAGAACTAGAGTCAGTGAGACCTGAGTTCAAATCCAGCCTTAGATACTCATTAGATATGTGACCTTGTGCAAGTCACTTAACCTGTTTTTACCCATCTGTAAAATGGGGGTAATTATAGTACCTACACCCAGGGTCATTCTGAGGATAAAATAACATATTTGTAAAATATTTTGTAAACTATGGGTATTGTTACCCATACTTCTGATACTTGTTCAGTCCTGTTTAATTCTTTGAGACCCTATTTGGGATTTTTTTGGCAGAGATACTGGAGTGGTTTGCCATTTCCTTCTCCAATCCATTTTACCGAGGAGGAAACCAAGGCAAACAGGGTTTAGTGACTTGCCAGGGTCACACAGCTAATAAGTATCTGAGGTTGGTTTGAACTTAGGTCTTCCTGACTCCAGGCACTGTACCACCTAGCTGCCCCACCTCTGATACTCTACTACATATAACCGTAAAGTTGTGAAGTCAGTATAGAACTGATGCACATGGGATTTTTATTCCTCCTAAAAGTTGCCAGCATTTCTAGAGTGCTTTAGGATTTGCACAGCACTTTACATGTGTTATGGTATTTGATTCTCACAATAGCCCCTGTGAGGCAGGTGCTATCATTATCATTTTGCAAATGAGGAATTTGAGGCCGCCGGGTTAAGTGGTTTGCTCAGGGTCACACAGCTAGTCCGTCTCGGCCTGGATTTGAACTTGGGTTTTCCTGACTCCAGATCCCCCATCCACTGTTCCACATAGGTACCTGCTATCATGAGACTGCAGATGCATTCTTCTAGAGTGGGCTCTAGAAAAGGGATAGCATTATCTTAATTTTTCCTCATGTCTTAGAGGAAGAACAGTGAAGCTATTTGGGTAATGAATGGAAAGTTTATTTACAGAACAAAAAGCTACAAATAAGAATCAATGTTCTTCATAATCTATTTTTGGGGCTTCTAAATGGTGTAAAATAACAGATTTTGCTGGGTGGGGTAGGTAGATGTTGCTAAGAGATGAATTCAAGTGTAACGAAAGGAAAAATTTCCTAGCGTTTAATACTGGGTGTGAAGGTGGAATGGTAGGGAATGGGGGGGGGGGACATAAAGGGGATGGATCCCTTAGCAGGTCAAGGTTGAACTAGATACCTTGCCTCTATTGTCCTTTCTAAGAATCTGTGATCTCTTATATCTACACAATTAACGTAAGTGGGCTTATAATTGAATGAATGGATTAACTGATGTTGTGTAGTCATTATGAGAGCTGGGATCACCATACTTTGGAAGGAGCACTACCATAAATGCCCCTCTGCCTCAGGTTTGGGCACCTCTAAGTATTAACTAAATACTTAATCTCTCTGCCAGAGCACATAGATCACTAATTAATTTCACCCAGTCTCTAGCTCTAGTAACCAGCCAGATTAACTGGAATATTAGAGGCAGTTTAGATCACTACAATTTAAAAACATGGAAATGATTCAGAAAATAGCAAAGATGAAAAAGATGAAAGGTGAAGACCTATGAGGAAAGGTAGAAATGGGATTGACCTAGCGCGTAACTGATTTCATGACTGAACAGAAGTGTGACACGAGACAAAAGGCTCCCCCGAACAGCCTTGGGCAGGACTCCACGCAATTGCTTTGGGTGTAAGTCAGCCCTCAAATTTTAGAGCCTGCTTAAATGTTCTTTTTAAATGGAAAACTGGCTTCGATTGGTTTTCTCAGACTCAGACTACCTCCTTATCAGGGTTACTGAGGTTACTACCAAAACATTTCAAAGGGAGAAATGAACTCCCCTTTAGCCAGGTTACTTCCTGGGCCACAAGCCCTGGTTGATGGTATCTCTCCTGCTTCATCCATCTTCACATCCCTGGATGTGGGAAGTGATGTCCAAAGCTGGATTCAGAACATTGGTAGTTAAAAGGATCAAGCCAGCTCTAAGGGCTGTCCCGATGGAGTGGTGCTCTTTGGAGCTTCAGACTTTGTAAATGTTGGCCCTAACTGCCCATCACGAAGCCAGAGCCATACACTAAAGGAGAACGTGAAGACTGCTATTCTTTATCCCTTTGTTTGCACAGATATTCAATTCCTATGGTTTCTTACACAAAATTGATGCTTAATGTTTCCTGAAGTTAGGGTATTGGCGACAGTCTAGTCACAGAGCCAGCCTCGAGGGCTAGAAAGACGTGCAGGTTCTCCTTCATTTTACATATAAGGAAACTGAGGCCTAAAGAAATGAAGTGATTGGCTCAGGTTCACACAATTAGGAAGGCTGGATTTGAACTTGGGTCTTTGGATTCTAAATTTAGCTCTCTTTATAGTCTGCCATACCAGCAACTTGCTTGTGGTTACAGAGATTGTCAGCAGCGAGGGCAGAATTCGCACTTAGTTCTCTTTGTACTACATATAAAATTGGTAGTAATCATATGTAGGCTATGGGTCAGAAAATGGCAAGAGGGCTAAGTGTCTGCTATTGGCCTTAATGGATGACAAGCAACTTCCCTCCATCTCTTTTGGGTAGCTGCTAAACCCTCCATGGGTAACGCAGACCTACTTTCTCTAGAGAACTTTTAAAAAGGAGTTATTGACATCTTCCTAGAGACAAAAAAGGACAGATAAAATTGACTTGAAGTTCTGTTCAGAGCCGGGATTCTATTTTGCACAAAGGCATTAGAAGATATCCAAAACATTTTAAAGCAATAATCCATATTTTGGGAGTTAGGGGTAGGAATCTGGACCTGTGATTGTGTACGGAAGCTCCCTCCACCAGCAGAAAGTAGCTTGGGGCACTGGAAGTTTATATCACCTGTCCAGGGCCACATAAGTTGGCTCGTCCTGATGTGGGACATGGGCTTGGGTCTTCTTGAATATGCAGCTGGCCCTTGTGGCCATCACACATGCGTCTCAAAGTCATTTACACAACTTACTTATTTTTCTCCCTTAACATTGAACAAAAAGAGGAGACAAATGGCGCAGTAGTTAGAATGCTGGGCCTCTGGTCAGAAGACCCGAGTTCAAATGCAGCCTCAGATGCAGCTGTGTGACCTTGGGCAAGCCCCTTCCATAAAATGCTGATAATAACACCCTCTCCCAAGGTTGTTTTGAGGATCAAAGGAGATGTTTGTAAAGCACTTAGCACAGTGCCTGGCATACACATTTAGAAACAAAGAAACTCATGGATAATTCTCAAGTATACAATTTGTTTTTATTTACAATACCCTATAAAAATGTAAATTTAGAAACTTTTATTTTCATTAATCAGAACCAAACAAAAAAAGTAAAAGCACAGGAAGGAAAAAAGGATGAAATGTCCACTTGATCGGCTGGGGGAGGAGGGCTGAAGAGGAAGGCGCATAGGTAGAAATATTCAGTAAGTGATGGTTGGGGGAAAAACTGGATGTTAGTGGGGGAAGGAATGGTTGGGCAAGAAGCTGGAGCTGGATAAGGGAAAGAGATGGTGAACCGAGAGTGATGGAAGAGAGGCTGGTTATAACGGAGGATTTCACTGGTTGTACAATACATATGTGCAAAATGTTCATCTTCTTAAATAAAAGAACCTCTCCTCTCCACCACATTCCAAAAGGTGCGAACAGCAGGAAACTGTATAAGATGATTATGAAAATTCATCAGATTAAATTGTCCTGGGGGCTATGCCTGCTGGGGATAAAACCCAGGCCCCCTGGCTAATTTTGTTAAGGAAATCGGGGCAATGCAAGGGGCTGTTCCGGCTGGGCTTCAAACCCAGGCCCCAACATTATCTGGGAAATGGGACTTGAGTGAAATGGAGCAGGGACAGCAGCTCTACTTATAGGTGGGAGGTGGGGGGGGGGAGAAGGGAGGACCAAGTCAAACTCAGAATCCATGGTTACAGTTGGAGGCTCATTAAGGATCAAACGAAAAAGGATTAGAGAAGAGTCACAGGAGAGCTTTCGAAAGCATTCGCAGGAAGACAGGGTAGGTAAGTGTGCAAAGATGTGAAGTTAGGTTCCTATGCTGCTAATGCAGACTATGGGAAAGAATCAGTCATCCTGTGCAGGCTCTCAAGGAAAGGGACAGAAAGCATGAAGTCATTTCTTATGGTTTCAGTGAGGACAAAAACTAAAGCACGTGCTGTTTCCACAGCGAGGAGATGAAAACAGAAGCAGAAGGAGCAATGAGGAGACAAATGAGGATATCTGAGCAGAGTTGGGCACCTAATGAGATATGGCATTGCTCAATGACTTCTCTTGGGGATGGATCCCCATATTTGTATAAGCTAGTACAAAGGTCAATCAGCAAGTCAGATTTGGGGATGGAGTAGACAGACACATTCCCCACATTCCAGCTGGCTGTTAGTTACAAAGAGCTGGTCGATAGCCCAATGAAAGGTTTTTTTTTTCCCCCAAGCCATCACATCACTCCTTTGGAACTTTGGAAACAATAAAAATAACAGGATTTCTATCTAATGTCCTCTCCTAGAGTCTTGTTAATAAGGGGCAAGGAACTGGAAAGCATCAAACAGGGTAGGGGAAGAATATTTTTGGTGGGCTATAATTTACTTTCTGCATGAATGATGGGAAAACATCAGATTAAAGAGATTACATCTGTGACGCTGTAGCCAAAAAAAAACCAAAACAAAAAAAACCCAGTGAAATTAAAAAGAACTGGGGGCGGGGCAGGGCATGCAGAATTGTGACCTAGTAGTGAGGAGTAGAAACCAGCAAAAGTCATAGCCAGCCAAATTTCCAGAGCGGAGAGGAGGAGGCAGGAGATCAGGGCTATCTCCAAATACCAGTTATCGATGAGAAACAATCCCACAAGGCTTTGCTCTGGGGAAGGAGCCACCTTCCCTCCCCCACTGAAAACACTCCATTGGTGATGGCAGCAGTGCAGATAGCGGCCACCTGGAGACACAGGTGCCTCCAGAGCTCTTCTACCGTATCCCCTGAACCAACCTAAAGAAAAAGAGAGAATGTTAGGAAAATCAACCCAAACAGAAGCCACCTGTTAGACACAGCAAGGAGACTTGTGTAAGGGGAAGGGAACGAACATTCATTAAGTGCCAGGCACTGACTAAGTGCTTATATTATGTCATTAGATCCTCACCACAACCCTGTGAAGCAGATGTTCTCTCCATTTTACAGTTGAACAAACGGAGGCAACAGAGGTTAAGAGACTTGCCCAAAGTCACACAGCTGGCAAGTGTCACTCAGGTCTTCCTGACTGTAGGCTTAGTGCTTTCTCCACAGGGCTACCTCGCTGCACAAGAATTCTCAGGCCAAATGCCCCACCCCCCCCCAGAATCTCTTTTCTCTCTTTGTCCTTTTCTTCTCTCCTTAGTTTCATCCCCTTCTCTTGCTTTGCCTCTAAACTGCTCCTGCATACAAGATTTAGCACCAGCTTAACTTACTGCAATTTTGTCTCAAGCAGATTCAGTTTCTGTCGGTCAACATATCGAGAAAAGAGGGATGCTAGGTTTGCAGGGGTGGAGACAGGCTTGGCCAGCGTTGCTTGGGGAATCCGTAGGAGTTCTCTTGTGGCCATGAACATCAACTCTGTCCTGACAGAGAAAAGCCACAGAAACGATGTGAGAAAGAGAAAGGAAGCCCTTAATCACCCACTGAAGTGACACAGCTGCTGCCCTCCTGGGGCCTGCCTGGAAAGAGAGGACACTGGCTCGACTCACCACTGGTTGTCCTGCATTAACTCTGGAGATGGCTCTGAACTCTGCAGCTCTTCTCCTCGGCTCAGGACCAGGTAGAGCAATGACAGGCCAAACTGTACAGAGAGAGGGAAGGCATTGATCTTTCAGCCAGTCAAGAAAGCAAAGCTACTAGGTGCCTGGCATCGTACAATGTGTTGGTGATACAAAGAGAGAAGGAAACAATTCCTCCTCACAGGGAGCTGGCCAAATCTAAGTCTATACAAAATAAATATCAAGAGATTGAGTATACCCTAATACAAAACAGTAGGGGAGGGGGGGCACTGGGACCGGAGGGACTTGGCCAAGGTTTTGTGGAAAAGGTGGTGCTTGAGACACGTCTGTGTGGCAGAGATGAGGAGGGGTGGGGGCCAGCCTGTGCCAGGACATAGAGACGGGAGATGGAAACAAAGACGTTTCATTTGAGTGGATCACAGGGTATGGGATGGGGAGCAATTTATAAGAAAGACTGAGGCCAGACTGTGAAGGGCTTTAAAAGGTAAGTAGAGGGATTTCTATTTTATCCTGGAGGCAATCAGGAGTCACTAGGATTTATCTACCAGGGAGTGAGACAGTCAGCTCCGAGCTTTAAAAAAATTAACTTAGGAGCAATGTTGAGGATTTACTGGCATAGAGAGAACCTTGAGCAGGGAGACAAATTAGGAAGTCACTGCAATAATCCAGATAAGAAGGGAGAGAGCCTAAACAAAGGCAGCAGCTGTGCGAAATGAGAGAAGAGCTTGGGAGCGAAGTAGATACAGAAATGGAAAGATTTGGCAACTGACTGGATAGAGACTGGCTATGAACCTGGGAGACTGGCAGGATGATGGTGCCTTCAGCAGAATCAGGAAATGCGGCAGATGGGTGGTTTGTGGCAGGAAGATAACTCGTGGTTTTTTGGGGCATGTCGAGCTTGAGACATCTCTAGGCCATCTGATTAGAAATGTCCAATAGTAAAATGGTAGTGTGACGAAGCAGAGCGAGGAGACTGGGACAGGATAAGGAGATCTAAGAGTGATCCTAAGTAAGCCCATGTGAGCTGGCAAGGTCCCTGAGGGAGCACAAGGAGAGAAAAGAATAACAGAGAGGGGATGGACTTGGAGGATGAAGCAGCAAAGGAGAAGGAGCAGCTAGACAGGAAAGCAAGAGAACCAGGGCAAAGAAGCGTCAGAATAGCGCAGAGAGAAGAGAGTGGCTTAAGAATGTTAAAGGCAGCAGAGAGGGCAGGAAGAATGAGGACTCATATTTGAATCATAAATGAGGAATCCTATTTGGCAGTTGAGACAGCACTGGTTACTTTGGAGAGAGGAGTTTCAGTCAGGTGATGAGGTCAGAAGTCAGTGTCAAATGTTGAGGAGGAGAGGAGGCAGAGGCAGGGTCCAGAGACAACTTTTTCTGAGTGTATGGCTGAAAAGGTCAAAGGTCCAGATACAGCACTGTAGCTTAAAGGGATGGTTGTTGATGTTGGATTCTTCATGACCCTGTGGCCCATACTGTCCATGGGATTTTCTTGGCAAGGATACTGGAACTATTTGCCACATCTTTCTCCAATGGATTAAGGCAAACACAGGTTAAGTGACTTGCCTGGGCTGCATTTGAACTCAGGTCTTCCTGACTCTAGGCCCAGTACTCTATCCACTGAGCCACCTAGCCACCCCTGAAGGGATGGTAAGGTCTAGCGAAAGCTTTTTAAGGATAAGGAATACTTGGACATGGGGGAAAGGATCCAGTAGATGGGAAAGATTCAAGATTAAAGAGGAGAGGATGACTGAAATGGGACTTGAGTGTTAGATACTGGGGGAAAGGTAGAAAGAATGGGGGACAGTGTCAAGGGGTTGTGAAAAGAAGAGAAGGTGAAGAAGGGACTCCCATGTAATGGCTTCAATTTTCTTGGTAAAACAGGAGGCAAGATCCTTAGCTGAGAATGACTAGAGAGGGGGAAGTCTGGAAAAGCCTTTGGGGTAAGATAGACAGTCAACTAGAGAAGAATAAATGGATTGCCTTGCTCCAGACAGGGCCTAGTTGAAGTTGGATAACATGAATTTAATCTACATAGTCAACAAGGTTGTGTGACTTTTAGCTTCATTAAAGAGCATGTGAATAGGAGTGAAGGAGCTGGAGAGTGGGAATAATGTTGGGCTGTCCATCATATGGAGACTGCAGGTAGTCACATATTAACATTTCCTGCCCTTCACTATTTCTACACTAAAAGATGAAAATCCAAAAGTAAATAGGAGTCAACACATAAAGAACTTCCCCACTTCAGGTTGGCATGACTAGCACCCTTTTGGGGATAGAAGAGATTTGCCAAACTACATATACTGGGCGAATAAGCTTATATTTCCTCGTCATTGTGATGGAAATGAATTCAAGCTGGGAAGGAGTCTTGAGAAATAA
Organism: Phalanger gymnotis; assembly: GCA_028646595.1. NCBI lineage: Eukaryota > Metazoa > Chordata > Mammalia > Diprotodontia > Phalangeridae > Phalanger > Phalanger gymnotis. The sequence continues at coordinate 449,842,803 of CM053623.1, read as the reverse complement.
ATGAACACAGCCCTCAGATAAAATGCACCTATCATCCTCTATGACAACCCTGATAAAGTGTCAACTGGCCAGTGTGGACATCTCCAAAGTCAGAGAAATTGTGCAGGATGGCTTTAACTGTTGGGAAGTTCTTCCTTACACGGAATTGAAATCTGCTTCCTAATAACTTATACCCACTGGATAAGAGAAGGGAAGCCACAAAAAGACGACCTATGGTACGGACAAAGAAAAAGGAGAAAACAAGTCAAGGCTTGTTAACGAGACTGACTTCGTGTGAGAAGAAGCGAGGAAGGCCCAGTAAAGCAGCTAAATTATCCAGGTAATGGAGGTAGCTTCTATGAGGATAGATGTTTAAAAAGTAAACTAAAAATACAAATCCTGAGAGGAACTATAATTATAGATACTAACAAATCACAAAACTTAAGGAAAAGTGCAAACCAAGACCTAGTTACCAAATCCTGGGGTAGCAAAAACAGGGGGAAGCACCTCTATCAATAAAGGCAGGAAATTTTTTATCCTTAGAAATGTTAACGCTGAAAATATAAACAGATTCTAGAAGGACTTAGGTTCATTTACAGATAATTAAGTCATAACAGGAAGCTGCAGATGTTTTGGAATACACATCTCTATCCTTTTGAGTATGACAGAGAGGGGAACCATGCCTTTCCACAAAATGCCCTTTGGTGGTACTGTCAAAGCTAGAATACTGGGTTGGCTGGATTTTTTTGTCTGACCCAGAATTAGAATTTTTTTCATATTTATACAGGGTGTCCCAAAAGTCTTTAAGCTTTAACGGCTTAAAACTGCACTAAAACTTTTGGGATTTGCTATTTGCTATGTCCTTCCAAAGTAACTAAGAGAACAGATGGTATAGATTAGACATACTTAAACTAATTTAGAACCAAATTCAGAACCTTTAAAATATCCTTATCACTTAGAATTTAGAAAATAATGTCAATTAACAGCCATACACTTCATTTAATTGCTTGGACAATTCTAACGCTAGGGAGGAATAGGATGTGTAGGATTAGATACTAATTTTTCCATCCAGTCTATCCAAAAGTCAGGATTTCTAACTGCAACCATGACATACATAAAGCATGCAACAGCTGTTCCTCAGGCCCCTGTGCCAAGCCCTGCAGCCTGTGGGCACAACTCTAAGCCCAGGTTGAGAATGCAGTACAGTGTGGAGGTCAGAGGCCTAAGGAGCCCAAGTGCACCTTGTTCTGGAGCACAGCAGTGAGGTGTGGGTTGGCGAGTGCTGGTGCAGCTGCACTTTGAGGTAGGTTCATTAGCTGTTGCAGAAGGCTGGTGACAGTCACTGATGGAAGATGATACAGGAGAAGGGAAAAGGGACTCAGTAAGCAAGGTAAAACCTAAAGAAGAAAGACAAAAGCATCAGATATTAGCACTGCATATTCTCTCCAGTCAAAGTAGAGCTGAGAAAGGCATTACGTAGTACAGTACACTGAATGAAACAAGATTTAATAAGAGGGGAGTAATAACAGTGAATCTCAAATCATTTGGGGCTAAAATTGATGTAACCCTCAAAATGGCTCCTAAAGCACCTCACCTTCTTCAAGTCCATTTTATGAGCAATTTTACATCCCTCAAAGGTATGAAATCTTTTTATGAATACACAATAAGTAGAATTATCCTGAACTTAAGACATCATTTAAAATGTTTAATGTTTTATTAGAAACTTAACATTAAGCACATTGCTAGAAACCACTTAGTAATTAATTTTAATGCTTGAAGTATAACACTTTTTCAGTACTTCACTTTACGTTCCCATAAGGATTCTTTCCCCATTAATTCTCATTCACTTTTCATCATATGTTTTTCACTTTGTATTATTTCATAAAGATCTTTCTAGATTTCTCTGCATTCCTCCTCTATTGTACTTACATTAGAAGATTCCATTACATTAATATAACATAATTTGTTTAATCATTTCCCTACTGCTAGAACATTTAGGGTGCTTCCAGTTTTTTTTCCTTGCAATTACATATAATGCTGCTATGAAAATCTTTGGACAGCTATTTTTGTCAGGGGCCCTCCTCAACAATGGATTTATTGAGTCAAAGGGTAAAATCTTTTTGTAACTTTTGCTGTGTACTTCCAGATTGCTTGTACAGTACTTTTAACTTTTTAAAGTGTTTTCACATCTATTATTATCTCGTTTAGCCTTTTAATCACTCTGTGGGGTAAGTGGTATTAAGGAGAAACTGATTCAATGAGAGAGAAAGTTACCTGCCTACCTTCACAGAGTGAATTCATTGCTGAACCAAAACAAGAATCCAACCCTTTGATCACTGTTGAGACAAGGGGTTTGTTTGAGAAAAGTCTTTTGGGGGTCCTGAACTCCCCTTAGGTAGCAGGCTGGAGAAGTCAATTGGACGCCTTTTCAGAATAACATTTGAAAATGTACAAAATACATAGGATTGCAATTGAACTGATTGCAATTAAACCAACTAGAAACACATTAATTTAAAAATAACACACACATGTATACACATATGTGTGTGCGTGCACACGCACATGCACACACACACACACACACAAAAGTTCATAGACCCCAGGTCAAGAATCCTTGGTCTAACACTAAACAACTGACGTGCCAAATTCAAAAAGAAAAAGAGTTGGACAATTAGAAGGGAATACAAGAGTTCATTTGTTCCATCTCTCTCTGGCGAGATAAGAGTTCATACTATTATAATTATCTATTACATTTTCAAAGGTATCCATCCAGTGAATGAGATGGCAAAACTATGAGTTTATTAATTTCCCTCCTCCAAATTCTCCCACTATAATTCAAAACCATTTCTTTCTACTTGGTCCTTTATGGAAATAACCAGTCACTGTTTTTCTCATTAACAATTTTATATACTTTAAGAGAGTAAAGCCATTCCTTCAGTGTTTTCAACATGCTAAGAAACCTCAAATATAATCTCTCCTCTTACATATATTTTCCATCCCTTGAAATCATTTTTTCATACTTTTCTCTGGTGCCTTTTCACTTCTTCCCTTATTTTTAATATTTTACCATATTACTTGGTCTCTAGGGCCCTTAGTTAACTATAAAGTAAGACTAGCACAAAGTGATCTCTAAGGCCCTTTTCCAATCAAGCATCCTATGGTCTTCTGCTACAGGCTCCCAAGATGTTTCCAAGAAGCAGCACCAGACTACTAAGACTGAAACAGTCTGACATAACTCCTGAGTTCCTTTCTGCTCTTCTGGTGCTCATCTCATATTTTCTCCATCTTGTATTTAGGAATCTTATTTTTGTTTTAGACATCACTTTGTACTACTGAACTTTATCCAGTTTTGAATTTCCTGAAACCACTTCAAATTTTGTATGAGATTTTTAGCAATCTTGCATAAGAATTCAAACATTACCTAGAATATTTAAAAAGCTTTTTACAAATAATAACCTGGGCTTCAGGGACATTACTTGATTCATTTTCACTGATGCTGGGTCACAGCTATATATTTATATACATGCTTATTTTTCTCCCAGATTAGAATGTAAGCTTCTTGCCTGGGATATGTTAGTCTTTGTACCTGTATCCCAGTACATGGCATTTAATAAATGCTTATTGAGAATAATTCATAGGAAGATATAAGCTTCACCCTAAGCACATCATGAAGAAAATGACAAATGAGACCGAACCAACTCTGCAAATCCACAGCAATATGCCAGCTGCTTCCCTCTTGTTTATGCCTGTTCTTCTACCTCCTGAGCAATTAAAAACTTAGGGCTCCAATATACAAGTTTTTAGTTTTAATGACCAGTATGTACTTTCTTGAGAAGTTCTCTTTCCTTAATGAAAAGGAAAGTTAAAAATCTAGAATTGTTATGAACTATGGAAGTCTACGGGCAAGGTATCTCTCCTGGGGTATTTACCTCATCTTGGGCATCCTTCTTGATCAGAAAGGGCAAGTTCCTGGCTGTTGCCAAGAGGATGTCAGCTGCTTGCTCTTTGGACAAGAAAGGGAGAATACGGGCAACCATTCTCTTCCCTTTACGGATACACATAATCTGCATAAAGTGGTCATCACTTGGCCTGTGAAGGGAGAAAGAACTTCAAATTAAATCAAAATCTACTTGATTACTGGCACTTTGTCTCTGGCTTGCTGTTTCAACATTCCCAGGTTAGAAACTAGCTCAACAAAATCCTGTTCACAATAGGGAGCTCCTAATTTACTCCATTTAGAATACTGCCAACTGAATATCCCATATAAGGTTACTTTACTGGGATTCTTTTACCATGAGCATGGTCAAAACCAAACCTCAAAGAAAGGATGAAAAATAATTTTCTAGGCATGAAATGCTTTTGGCCAATGTACTGAACCATTTCATTTATTTTCTTTGTCAAAAGATCCAGGGGCAAACTTCATGCCTTGGTTCCTTACAGTGTATATTTGTATGAATATTTTTTCAGGAAAAATCCTCACTGAAAAAATGGGTAGCCAGCTCACTTCATGTAGGGCTAGACTGATTTATAGGTTCATCAACAAGGCTCTGCCACTAGTTGATTCCTGAACCTGAAGAGGGTGGCAGGAAAAAAAAAATACATTTTTTCCTGAGTTATCGGGCTGAAGGACATTTCAGCACTCCTGCCACATCTGCTTTCTCTGCTGCTTCATTTCTGCTTCTCAACAATAAAAATGCTTCGGTCAGTACAATTTTGGAAAAGGCTTACTGCCAGGGGAGGTCAGGGGCTCGCCCACCAGAGCTAAATGTACGCCCTGATCTGGGAGAAACAACGGTTCTAAAAGCAGTGTGTGTATGGGCAGATGATAGCTAATCTCCTTGTGGGTAAGAAGCAAAGACCCTGCTCATCTTGTGCTCTCCTAGATGGCAGCTCTTACCTCTCTTGCCCAGGCAATTTCCCCCTCAGGTTGTCATACATGCCACATATCTTCTGCTTTCTCTCCTCCATCAGTGCCTGCCGCTCCTCTTCCAGGCTTAGAAGATAGCGCCTTTCATAATCTTCCACATCCAGGAGCAGACTGTATGTCTAAGTGGGACAATGAGAAGCCTGTTAGGGCAGCATGCCATGAGCCCCGCCCCCTCCCAACCATGAGCGATATTAAGCAAAAACTTAGTAGTATTGAAATGAACTTAACAGGCAGACTAAGATACTACAGATCTCTGTTAAATCTGGAACTAACTTGGAACTTCCCTCAATAATGTATTGTCCCACCCCCTTCCTACTTAGCTTTTCTCCAGATGGCTAAAAGCAGCAAAAATAGGTCTATACTTTGCCTAGATTTTAAAATGGAAACTCTAGAATTATACTTAAAAACTTCAAACCACCATACTTTCTAGAGAGATCTGGCAAGCAACAAGTAAGAAGTGTTTGTTAACTGACTGAAGCATAGACTATATGCCATTTATTAAACTGTTCTCCTAATTCCAACAAATGCAAACTTTCTTACATTATGCATGTGTGTGTGTCTGTATATAAACACATATTGAAGAGCGGTATGTATGTATGTACGTATGTGATTATGAGTGTGCAATTTTCCACAGGTGGCTGAATGTAGGCATAACTATTAGAACTTACTTTCTCAATTGTAACGAGAGTCTTTCGTCTCTTATCCCGAACTTGTTTCTCTTTGGTCTCCTAAGAAAAGACAGATGCCTCAGTATTATGTCTTTTATCATACCTACCCCAAAGCACGTACTGAATATCTCCCTGCAGGCAGTGTGGCAATAAGGTTGTGTAAGCTAAGCTGAACAAGAAGCTTTTGTCTGCTGAAAGTGAAGAAGCTATGGTAGACAATATCACCAAAAGGAAATATAGACGACTGAACCAACAGTGTCCAGGTACAGATAACAAAGGACATAAAATTTACTTATTAACATTCTATGGCGGTAAGGGAAACTGCATACACATATAATACATATACAATATATCTGTTATGTATATACACACACATACATGCATGCACATGCGTGCGCGCGTACACACACACACACACACACACAAATACACACACAGAGAAATCAAGACAGAGACAGAGAGAAACAGAGCTGAGGATGGGAGAGGGAAGCAAAGAAATAACGATGTACTTTCAAGAAGTAGACAGATGTTAGACAAACAGCAACCCTTTTCTCTATCACCCCTCCACCCCCCTGCTCTGAGGCACTGAGAGGGACACGAAGAAGAGAAGGTGATAATCCAGATCCCTGTAAGCAGACACTTCTGCTAACACCTACATCATCTTCGCTCCGGGATGTTACCACAGCATCGATCATTTTCCGGGGATTATTCACACTAGAGACAGTAAGCTTTCCCAAAGAGCCCTCAAATTGCACTGCAAAAACAAAATAAAAACAAAACAACCACAACAATGTTGGCAGACAGCTTTTAAAGAACATATTATTCTCTCATCAAATGACGAGGAAAAAATAATCATTTATGTCCAAGCTCTGAGCTGTAGACTTCCCAATAATCTCTTATGCAAACTTCAACACAGAGTGGAATAATAACTCAAAATATTTCCCTCTTTATTTTAAAGGACCATGGGAAATGTGCTGTCTGCATTAAGGTTTGGCCACTGTGTATTACTCCAGCCTTGTTTGCCTGCCCAACTGCCAACACTCTCAGCCTCCGATATGAGAGAAGAATGAGGTGACAAGGCCCTTGCTCACCTGGCTTGTAGGCATGCTCCAGCTTTGCCACTTGGGGAGTGATCAGCTTGGTACGTTCTTTCTTGGGGCCATCTCCATGCACTTCCTCAGCTGCTGAGAGTTTCTCCAGTTTCTCAAAGTAGTTCTAGAGAATAGAAAGGATTGTAAATTATCTTTAATACCAAAAAGCTCAGAATTTAAGCTGTCAACTGACAAAGTACATTTTTAAAAAAGCTATAAGGCAAAGAAAATATATGATGAAAAATTTATTTCAAAGTAAAATTATAATACAATTTTTGCATCAATTGACATATATCTTGTCCTAAAATTAATGATTCAGAATAATAAGGTAATAGTGTTTAGCTTACTGATATATCAGGTTTTGTTTAAACTCTAAAAATCTACTTTTGCGATTGATCCAATCCATCAACAAACATGAGCAAGCACTGCTGTGTACCAGACACTGTACTAAGGACTTGGGATACAAAGACAAAAATAAACTAGTGGTCTCCAAGAGTATCTGTTCTACTGGGGTGATAAGACAAATACAAAATCAAATATGTATACAAAATAAATACAAGGGAGTAGGGGGAGTCCTAGCGACTGGGAGACATCAGAAAAGGCTTCATGAAGAACATGGCTCTTGAGGTGAATTTTGAAGGAAATAAAGAATTCTAAGATGCAGAGGTGAAGAGGGAGAACATTCCAGGGGACAAACAGGGAAGAGCACCAAGGTGATGTAGAAGAAACAGCAAGGCCAGCCTGACTGAACCACAGAGGCCAGGAAGAAGAGGCACAGATACCAAGCTAGAAAGGCAGGTTGAGGCTATGTGGTGAAAGGCTTTAAAATCAAATGGTTGAGTTTATAACTGAACTTAGAGGTAAAATAGGGTCCCTGAACTCTACTGAGATGTTGTTTAGTCATTTTTCAGTTGTGTCCAACTCTTAATTGGCAAAGATGCTAGAATGGTTTGCCATTTCCTTCTGCAGTTCGTTTTGTAGATGAGGATACTGAGGCAAACAGGGTGAAGTGACTTGTCCAGGGTCACACTAGTTAAGTATCTGAGGCTGGATTTGAACTCGGGAAGAAGTCAAGTCTTCTTGACTCCAGGCCCAGCACTCTACCCACTGAGCCAACTACCTGCCCTTACTGAGAAGTACTATCTCAAATCTGTCCTTTAGGAAAATTACTTTGGTATCTGTATGCAAGACAGATTAGAGTGGTGAGAGACTGGAAGCAATGCGCCCCATTAAGAGGTTACTTCAACAGTCCAGCCGAAAGAGAATAATGAAGGCCTCAAGCAGGGTGGCGACCGTGTGAGTAGAAAGAAGGGGACACATGTGGAGGCAGGAATGACAAGAGCTGGCAACTGACTAGATGAGTGGATTGAAGGAGAGTAAGGAGGCATGATGATACCGAGTTTGGGTACACACAACTGGACCATGATACCCTTGACAAAAACAGGGAAAAGGGTGTGTTTGGGGAAGATAATGAGTTCTTTTGGATAGAATGAGTTTGAGAAGCTATTCCATTTGAAATGGCCAATAAGTAGTGGAAGATGAGTGATCTTCAGGAGGAAGTAGGGCTAGAAATGTAAATCTGGAAGTCATCTTCATAAAGATGATAATTAAATACATGGGAGTTTATGAGGTCACAAAGTGAGAGTACAGAGAAAGAAGAAGGCCCAGAACAAAGTCTGGGGTACAGCCAATAGTTGATGGACATGATATTCATTATCAAATAGTAAAGAGACTGAAGAGAGTTCAGTCAGGTAAGATGGAAACCAAGAAAAACTGTGTCATGAACACACAGATGTCAAATGCCACACAGAGGTCCAGAAAGATGAAGTCTGAGAAGAAGCCATGAAACTGGACAATTAAGAGGTCTGCTAACTCTGAAGACAGCAATTTCAGTTGAGTGACAAAGCTGGCAGCCAGAGAGATGAAAGGAAGGTTTGTCCCTAGGAGTTTGACTTAAAAAGGTAGAAGAGATATAGCATAAAAGCTTGAGGAGACTAAAGGGTCTGGTGAGGGTATTTTTAAATATAAGCAAGACTTAGGCATATTTGTGGGCAGTAGGGAAGGAACCAGAAGATAAAGACTGAAGATTAGACAGAAGAATCTTATGGAGGTAATCTGCTAGAGAATGCAGGAGGTAGAGGATCAAGGGTACCTGGGGGTGGCCTTGGTGAGGAGGACCACCTCTTCAGAGAGTGGAGTGAAGGAGGAGAAAAGAGGGGATGGATCAAGGGAGTATGAACTCTAGAGAACAGAAGAGGAAGCCCATGTCAAATGGTCTTTATTTTCTCAGCAAAGTATTACGTACAGTCCTCAACTGAGAATATAGGGGGTGATGAGGAAGGCTTGAAGCTTGGAATATCTTCTGTGGTGAGTGGAAGGGAGAATCAATTAGGGATGGGGTAAAAGGATTAACTTGCTGTGGTGAGGACCCTTTGAGATTAGGTAACATGTTTGTATTCAGCCTAGTCAGCTCGGTGAAGTGATATCCTCCAACTCCATTAAGCACTATGTGAGCAGGAGTGGAGAAGCTAGGGCTGGAGTTTGGCATCGTTATGAACACTGACAGGACAAGAAGGAATGGATTTGAGATTAGAGGACACTACAGAGCTGAAATGGTTAACTACAAGGTAGAAACTGAGAAAGGGGAAAAAGAGTGAAGTTAGAACAGGGGCAATGGCTTGGGACACTAAGGGATGGAGGGATTTGGAAGTTCTCGTGAGGATGAATAAGTGTAGGAGGGGCAGGGCATGGGGAAATATGTAATGATAGGACAGTATGATCACCTAAAATTTTCTTTGGAGGTTTGGATGGTAGAAGTGGAATATCTGTGAGTGATGGTGAAGGGTGTGAGGGAGCCCATGTGTAGCTGAGGTGGAAGGAAGGTAATGGCATTTAAGAAACCTGAGGAATTTGGAGCTTAAGGTATTTGAGGGAACATCGAGGTATGTTGAAGGCTCCTAGTAAAAGGGCACTCTCTATATTGGTGTATAAAGGAAGACTGTGAAGCAAGCACTGAGCATCCTGACAAGGGATCCTGAATGACACAGGAGATGAGGGAGTGAACAGAAAGGAGGAAAGACTGATGACTAATGTGGCAAAGTGAGAGTCTAAAGGTGGCCATGGGGAACATGAAGTATTCCAACCCTCCTTTCAGAACCAGTGTGCTAGGATGGAATAAAAGAAGTAAAGGGGGCGGCTAGGTGGTGCAGTGAATAGAACACCAGCCCTGGAGTCAGGAGGACCTGAGTTCAACTTCAGCCCCAGACACTTGACATACTTACTAGCTGTGTGACCTTGGGCAAGTCACTTAACCCCAATTGCCCTGCCTTCCCCCTCTCCAAAAAAGAAAAAGAGAAGAATAAAAGAAGAATAGCTGGTGCTGAAGAGAATGGTCAGGGATGCAGTGGAATCTAAGAGTAACCAAGTCTCTGAAAAGAGAAGAAGACAGGAGGAGCACAAGAGGAAAAGGGCGAAAAGGAAGAAAAGTTCATTAAACAAAGAAGAAAAGAATTCTAGAAGGCATAACAGAGGGATAGGAAGAACAAAGGGGGATGGGACACAGCAGAGGCAGGGTCGAGGTGGACAGAGATTAGAAAATGTAAAGATGTGAAGAGGGGGACTGAGGCACTTAGTCTAGAACAAAAGTCTCAGTCTCCAAATAAGATGAGTCATCTAAGGTAAGGCTGCCAGTGTTCTTCTCTGGCAGAACCAGAATGATGAGCAAAGATAATGCACAAGGAACTTGACATATTAAACTGAAAGAGACTACTGAAAATAAATGAAATGTGTACAAAAAACCCCCATTTCATTGTATCACAGGGATGGGTATACATCAGCATTCAGCTTGAAGAACAGAATTACCAACTCCAGAGCCAGTTAGGGCTTTCAAAAGAAAATTTCACAGATATTTGTTTTTAGAAGGGGGCACAAAAGAAAAACATTGTCCAAGAAATGTATATTTGGAAAGAGAGGTGGGCCAACAATGTAGAAAGAGTGAAGGACGACAGACAGCCTAAATGCTGTTATGGTACCAACACTAAGTTAAAATACACAAAAAGTCTGCAGAGCACTGGGTAGGTTCACTACAGAGTATCTGTGGTACATGAGCAAGAACTTCACAGGATGAGAAAGCAAGTACAGGTTTCAGTATCTGCATCGCTGAAAGGAATCCAGTGCTGTGAAATCACACATCCATTCAAGTATTTAATTGGTTAAAATAACCAGGTAGGGATCCAAAGAGACATACAAAGAATTGGCAAATAGCCTGTACCTGGTAATAAAAGTCATCCAGGTAGGGATCAGTGCTTTGTAATTGCATCATCTGGATCTTTGAGACCCAATCCTTCTCCCTCTGTAACATAAGGTTTGCATATGGGTCCTTCCGTAGCTGCTCCTGATGGTTGCTCCGGTGACCTCCTCGATCCCCAGTTGCACCATTTATACTTCGATGTTGACTAAAGAAAAGAAAAACATGCTTAATTCACTCAAAGATTTGGGAATGGTAGGTACTTTGTTTTGATGCTATTAATAGGCCTTTAATAGTCAGCCTGGCTGAGTGATTTCCTCCAACTCCACTAGGCATCATGTGAGCAAGAATGGAGAAGGCAGATGGCAGGAGTAATCCAGGGCTGGAGTTTGGTATGGTTATGAACACTGACAGGACAAGAAGGAATGGATTTGAGATCAGAGGGCAATACAGAGCCGAAACGTTAACTACAAGGTAGAAACTGAGAACGGGAAAAAAGTGAAGTTAAAAGAGGGACAATGGCATAAACCACGGCACCAGAATAAAATGTACCCATTAAAAAAAATTTTTAGATGGCAATAGGTAACTAAGTCATAATTCAGGGGAGATGACTGCAACATATAAAGAAGTAATCATAAGTAGAAAATTCCCTGCATTCCTTTTAAGGAAAGAACAAAAAATACTTGGAGAATTTTGGAACTTGAAGCATCTTTGGAGATCATCTAATCCAGTTTCTTCATTTTACATAGTCATAAGGAAAAAATGAAGGCTGGCTGACAGCCTAGCTTTATGTGAAAGTGCGAAAGCTGAAATAGTTAGCCGCTGCGTGTTCGAGCATATAAGATCTAAATTAAAGTGGTCAACAAGGGGCAGCTAGGTGGTGCAGTGAGTAGAGCACCAGCCCTGGAGTCAGGAGGACTTGAGTTCAAATCCAGCCTCAGACACTTGACACATGTACTAGCTGTGTGACTTTGGGCAAGTCATTTAACCCCAACTGCCCTGCCTCCCCCCCCCCCAAAAAAAAACCCAAAAAATTAAAAAAAAAATAATTAAGTGGTCAACAAAAGCCAGTCCAGAATCTGGTGGGAAGATTCACTAAATAAGATCTGCTTTGACAAGTCTGACCTCAACCTCAATCCAGATTCATAACTGGCCTAACAAAATCTGGCACTCGCTCCTTTTTGTATAGAGAGTCTCAGCAATCTGTGGATAAAGTCTTGTTATCATTCTTTTTAAAACCCTGTCATAACTGCACAAGGGCACAAGAATACAGAAAGACAGTTTAATGCTTAAGGAGCTGCCAATTCAATCTCAAATCAAGAGAGATTTCTTCGCTCTGGGAAAAACAGGTTCACTAATTAACTGTTGGTAGAGTAGTGAACTGATCCAACCATTCTGGAAAAACAACTGGGAATTAGATCCAAAGTGCTACAAAACTATGTATGTCACCACTAAGTGGTCCGTAATCTCAAAGAGATCAAAGAAAAAGGAAAAGGACCTATGCGTATAAAAGTATTTATAGAGCTCTTTCTAAGGTGGCAACAAACTGGAAGTTGAGGGGATGCTCATCAATCGGGAAACGGCTGAACAAGTTGTGGTGAATCATTGTGACAGAATACTACTGTGCTAGAAAAGACGACAGGGGGGCAGTTTCAGAAAAAATTGGCCAAGACTTATACGAACATTTGCAAACTAAAGTGAGAAGAACCAGGACATCATCGTGCATAGTAACAGCAATGTTGTACTGATGACAAACTGTGAAAAACTTGGCTGTTCTGATCAATACAATGATCCAAGACAATTCCAAAGGGCTTATGATGAAAAAATGCTAGCCACCTCTAGAGAGACAACTGATGAACTGTGAGTGCAAATTGAAGTATCATTAACTCACTTTCTTTATTTTTCTTGCTTTTTTGGGAAATATGGAAATGTTTGTAGGATTTCACATGTATAACTGACATATTGCTTGCCTTCTCAGTGGGGGGAGGAGGAGGGGCAAGAGGGAGGGAGAGAATTTGGGACTCAATTTTTAAGAAGTTTAAAATAAATAATAAAATTATACACACACACACACACGTATACACAGATATATATGTATATATGTATATACATACACATACACGAATACACACATGAAATATTCTCCTGTCTGGAGAAGTCAAATCCAAGTTAAAGAATGTAATTGCATTATATTCCATATAAAAAGAAGATGAATGAGTATAGGTGATAAGGAGAAAAAATGCCTGGAAAAAGAATCCTGGGTAGCCCATTTGTTGCTCACTTATTATGTGAGCCAGGTCATAACATCTGTCACTTGGCAAAAAGATTATGTTTGGTCTTAACACCTAAATCTTTACAGTCAGTCAAGATTGCATATGGAATATTCACTATTTAAGAGTACAGCACAAAATAATACATGCATATAAAATACATACTATATAATGAACCACAGCTATACTCATGTCAAGGCATTTCTGGAAATAACAGGGCAAATGTAGCCAAATAATTGTAGCAGAAGTTACTGTGAAAGACAGAAATACGATTTGACAAAGGCATGAACAGAATGCACAAAAGGCCAGGGATGGAAGTAGGAAAGTTATATGGGCATTAACATAGGCTCATCTGACTGATACAGTGAATGCACAAGAAATACAATATGAGAATAGAGAGCCTTGAAGTCCAAGATGGAGTATATTGTGGTATAAGAAAGGATGAGAAATGATTTCAGAAAATCCTGAGTAGTATGGACTGATACAGAGTGAAGTGAGCAGAACGAAGAGAAAAATTTATAAAATGGTAACACTGTAAAGAAAACATCTTAGAGAAGCTTAAGTTCATTTGATAAATATCTAGTAAGCACCTACTATGTGCCAGACACTGGGATATAAAGACAAAAAAAATTCCCTGTCCTTATGGAGCATATGTTGGGAGCAAGAACATTATTTGTGGGTACATGTGTATAAACACACACAGAGAATTTTTCAGGAGCAAACGCTAGCTTGTGGGAGGATGAGGATAGATGGTACTCAAGCTGAGCTTTGAAGGGATTCTGTAAAAAGCAGAGGTAAGAAGAGAGAGCATTCCAAAAGTAGGGAAAGCCAATGCAAACGCAGAGATGAGAGACTGAATGTCACGTACAAAGAGAAATGAGAAAGCCAGTCTAACTGGAAAGTAGACTGTGTGGAGGAAAGTAATGTGCAAGGGGCCTGGAAAGGTAAGCTCAAGTCAGATTATGAGGGGCTTTAAGGGCTAAATAGAGGAATTGGTGTAAGACCCTAGATACAAGAGGAACCACTCAAACTTCTTGAAGAGGGAGGTTTTCTATCCTCATCTTACAGGGGAAAAAGTGACCTTTAATGAAATAGAAGATTTTCCAGAATTTCTCATGACAAGGCCAAAAGTGAGTAGGAACTCTGAAGTACAAACATAAGAGTCTAGAGAACCCTACAAAGGGAAATTTATTTGAGCAACTGAAAGGGGCTGTATGTTGATGCAAAGCTAACATCGCAACCGGGGAGAACAAACAAGTGTCCCACTGTCTTCAAAAGGTGATGGACTCAAGGTGTAGAAAGAGCCCTGGCTTTGCAAATGGCCATGGTGTGGAATCATTCCTTGGTCACACCTCCTTGGTTTTCTTCTTTCTCTTTCTCTTACTTTTTTAATTGTCAGGGAGTATATTAAAAGAGAGAAAACAAAGAGAAAGCAAACGAGCCATTGAAATGCCTTCACAAGTGCACAGAAGAAGGCAGGGAGAAGCAGGGGAGTTTTGAAAGTAGTATGTGGAATTTGAACAAATAGAGATTCATACAGTTCTCTTTGTGTTCTGCTGTGCATGCGCATGCGAAAATGCTAGCAAGAAGAAAAGTCACTGCTAAAGCAAGATGGCAAAGATGGAGCAGGCAGGCAGGAAGGAAAGCCAGGTGAGCAAGGTCCCAGAAAGGAGCCTGGAAACAGAGCAAAGTCACAAGATCAAAAGGACAAGCATCATGCACTTGTTTTTTAAAGACTCAGGGAAATGGAGACTATTTTAGTTTAATACTAATATTTATCAAAATTAGAGAAGAGGCTTACACTACTTAGGAATAATTTCAAAAATTCAAATTTACATAGAATATTTCTTCCAAGTAACTCAACGAATTTCATAAACTCATTCATTCATTGCTCACCACTCTTACAAAGTAAGAAGACAGGGAAAAATAACTTCCATGTCTATGATGTTTTAAGATTTCCAGAGACATCTTCTCATAAAAGCCCTGTAAGGCAGGTAGTGTAAGTAACCACATACTCTTGTAGAGGTGAGGAAACTGAGTCTCTGAGGGTTAAGTGACTTGCCCGTGGTCAAATTGTGCTGCAATCAGCAACTGAATCCAGGTCTTCAGAATCTAAGACCATCAATCTGCCCCACTATACAACACTGTCTAATAGTTACATATTCACGATCGAATATCTGGGCACTATAAAAGTGCCCAGGTGAAATGTCACAATTTCTCCTTCCTTTTCCCCCATTGCTTCTTTTTTTCTCTTTTCTTTTTACACATACAAAACTGAGCAACCTTGCCTCAGATTCTTACTAGCTGTGTAACCCTGACTAAGTCACTCGACCTGTTTGCCTCAGTTTCCTCATCTATAAAATGGGGATACTAATAGCACCTAACTCACAAAGTTGTTGTGACAGTCAAATGGGTTTATACATGAAATGGGCTATGTGAACTTTAAACTGCTATATCAGTACTGTTATTATTTTCATTATTGTCGATGTTGTTATTATTTGATCAGCTAATCCATGACAGTATTCCCTAATGTCAAAAGGATCAGTGTAAAGTAGAAATAATCTCTTCTATTAACACCACCCAAACCCAGAAGAACTTGGTACTCACTTTCTATTCTGCTGCTGTCTCTGATGTAAGAGTCGACGGTGCTGTGGGTGAAGGTGAGTTGTGTCTGGTCTGAACATCTGGGACTGAGGTCTGTGGAAAAACAAAAATAGCTTCCAAGAGTCATCCACGTGAGAGGAAGGACTCCTGTGTTACAAGAGTCATTTCCAATGTCTGCTCTTCACTTAGCTGGTAGGTGGTGGTTAATGAATTCCAGTTTATAAGTGGACATCATTTTAGGGCACTAAATTTTTTTACAAAAGTCTTCATTGATTTTAGGAGACTGGGTTATGACCTGATATCAAAGCACCTGAAAAAGAAGATCCTGAAAGTACTCATCTCCTAAAGGCAGTCCGAACATTTACGTGAAGAGCCAGCAAGAGTTTATACCTGTTTTGCTGAATTTCTCATTCTAGACACAGGGACCTGTTTCTAGTACACGCTATACTACTACACTTTGTCAATACAGAAGAAATCCAGTGAGCATCCGATGAGTTATACTCAAGCAAAATGAAATGTTTTATTTTAGTTACCTTAGGTTTTGTAGGTGAGGTCCTGGGCAGGAGGGATGCTGCTGTGCTGGGGGTGGTGTAGCTGGTGGAGGTGCGCCAAAGAAGGCACGGAAGCCAGGAGCTGGGGGAATCATTTGTCCAACCCGTCCTTGAAGCAACTTGGGATTCATAGTAGCAAGGGGACTGCTTACAAATCCAGAGAGACGAGCAAACTGGCTGGGAGACATTCGTCCAGGCTGCAGGTACAAAAAGGGACAAAACTTTCAATTTCGCTACAAAGGACCCTATGCTATGGGATTAGTATACAAAAAAGTGAGAGGCCCAATCTGGCAACAGAGAGAGAGAGAGAGAGAGCGAGAGAGAGCGAGAGAGAGAGAGAGAGAGAGAGAGAGAGCGCCACAGCTTTACCTGTGCTCCTCCTAGAAGCTGTGCCCTCTGAATAGGGCTGAGAACAGGTGTGACATTGGGAGGGAACGGGTGGCCCAGAAGGGAAGAGTTCTGGAAAAGAAAGGGGAAAACTGAAGCTTATTCTAAACCAAAAAATCAATCAACAAAATATATAAACACTCAATAGGTACACAAAACATACTTGGATCACATGTAAAAATCATAAATTTTACAACTTAAGATACTCAAGCTATTTCCTAGGAGGAACAAAATGGACAAAGAATGATACTTCAAGATATAGAAAGGGAAATTTCAATTATTTAACATGGAGAAGTAAATGGTAAAAGAAGGATTAAGAAGCCAAAAGTAAGCTGATCTAATCGACAGAGTATGGATTTGTAAAGAAGAAAAAATTGAGGTAAGAGAAATAATCGAGTGGCATTAATCATATTAGGCCTTCGGACCTTTTGAGATTCAGATTAAGAAATTGAAGTAGTGAAGAAGTTCAAGATACAGGCAGCAGAGGATGGTACGGGATGTAAACACATGCACATCCACAGTATGTAGGAAAGTGTAATACCGCGACACCGCACAGCTGGTTTGGAGACATCCTCTCGCCATAGGGAGCAGGATATCGCTGTTGCATCGGGGCACGAACATGAACAGGCTTCGGACAAAGAATCTGTCAGAATAAAAAGAAAACCCAGAGAATTGGATTTCAGTGCAAGTGAGTTTCTCTTTCACCTACTCTAAGTGTCCCTCCCATCAGATTCTGGTGTAGAAGTAAAATGGAAATCAACCGCCCTGCTTCTAAATAGGTTCAAGCACGGACCTCCTGATCTTTTCTCTCTCTCACAAACAACAATGTGCCCATTTTAGCTGAGGGAGATTTAGCTAATTCTCCAGTATCCCCACCCCTTCCATGCTGAGGGAGGTACTAGCAAATTCTCGGACTTGCAAATTCTCACTCCCATGATGGCACATTTTGGCAAACAGTTAGGGATAGGGAATGGATAAGAAAGCTGGAGGATTAACTAAGCTCCATTCTGGAGACTTTCTGATATTCTGATATGGCCTTCATGCTCAGCAGCTTCATGACACACTGTGACTTTCTACTGTTTCAGACAGAAGTGATCCTGGCTGGGCCATAGCAGTACCTCCCTCCCCCCATACCTTCCAAATGGGCCTTCCTTTTCAGCTGCTGGTTTCAGGTGGAGGAATGTCTATGGAACAGGACTGCACAGGCTCTAGGGAAAGCAGGGACATCTTAAGGGTACAAAGGGATGTGGACAGCACTGTGTGTTCCCATTCCCCCCAGCCTTTAATTTTCTGGCAGTGTTCTGGATAGTCACCAAAATTTTTTTAAAATACCATCAGGTGGTAACCTATCTGTTTTTAATTATTAGACAGCAGCAGCAATGAATGATAGGGGCATCTTTCTTTTCTTCACTCTAAATGAGCTATTTTCCTTTCTAATTCAGTACCTACCAAAATCTTCCCCCCTCCTCCCAGAACAAATCCACAAAATGATTTTGCCCAGATTCCCAATATCCTGGGCTGAGTGCCTGCAAATGAGATATACCTGCTGGTTAAAGCTGGGTACAGCCATCTGCTTAGGTGGGGTGCCTATTGGGACCGCTCTGACAGGAGGGCTCCCAATGACGGGAGAAGTTGAACGCCTTGGTAATGCCCGCTCGGAAAGGTCCCGCTCCTCTTCTGGGCCCTGTGGGGGTCTCTGAGGCAAGGCATATTCTAACACAGACATTGTGGGCATTTCCTGATTGAAAAACAGAGCCATTAGAAAACTAGACATACAAATGCTTTAGCAATTTCCAGAGATACTAAAACATTTTGAGATACTATGACCTGAATCAGTGGCACAGTTATAGCAGTGAATGGTCAAATTGAATTTAAGAGGCAAAAAAAGAATAAACCAAATTGGGGAGGCAAATGTTAACACTAGACTAGGCTGGCTTTTTGAGCCACTACCGTACCTCACATTTCAACGTGCCTTAATTAGCGTTTGCTGAATGGAGTCAATGTGCCAAGGACTGTGTAAGTCACTGGGATACAAAGTTCCTCAAGGAATTTACATCCTGCTAAAATAATCCCATATTTCACAATGGCAGACTGTTTGTGTGCCCTGGATTATTAATGGAATTAACATGCTACCTGAGCAAGAAGTGGTCCTCGTATACGTCTCAGAACTGCAGAGCCATCCCAAATGCTAGAATTGAGACCTCCAGGCTGGTGGTGCAAAAAGGGGAAAGAGATGAACTGTTGGAACTCTGGAACAATTTGAATTCTCTGGTCGCTTTATTCAACTCATCTGAGTGAGGATATAGAGTTCAACGATCTGAGAAGACACATTTTATCACTGAGCCATATATGTAGGCCTATTACTACTAGAAATCTTTTTTTATTCACTTTTAGAAACAGCTTATTATGAGCTGCAGCACAGTAAAAAGTTACAAAGCTTAAGATGTCACTCAATTATACTGCCTGGGTGGAAATACTAGGAAGGGTCCACTTTCAAAGTGTTTAGAGCCTGAGGATCCACTCACCTGCAGAACAGGCCTGGTCTGCAGTGCCCTCATGATGGCTGGGTCCTCCAGTTCGTTGTCAATCACCATTTTACTGAGCCTTTCAGCCAGGTTTTCTTCATGGTCTCCCAGCAAGTCCATGTCATCAGTGCTCCCATTGCCTGTCTGTCTAACCGCCACCACGGGCTTCTCTTCCAATTCAGCTAGGCGCTCATGTGCTTCCTGCCAATCATCATCTACAAGAAAACCACAAAGATGAAATACGGCTAATAAAAGCATTTATGTTATAAATCGCCGAGTGACCGGGGTTTATAGGTTTATCAATTCTTGTTCTTGGACCTCTTCTTTTTAATTTTTTATATCCTCTCTTCTTCCTTCAGAATTATCTCGACTTCCCAAAGGTATTTCTCCGATCTTGACCTCTCTCTCTTCGAACTATGTAAATGAAGTTCCACTAGCTTCTGGATGTTCCCACCAGGCTACTGCACCGACACCTCAAACTCAACATGTTTAAAGTAAAATTCATCTTTCTCCTAAAACCTGCTCCTCTCTACCCCTTAATTTATCATTATCTTCTCGATTACCCTAAAATGTCTAAAGGTCAAAATCCTCAAGGATTCTTCCCTCACCCTTGCTCTCTATAACCCTAATTAATTGCAAAGTTTCACATTTAGAAATATTCTATTTGTAAAATCTATCACAACCAGCACCCTTTCTCTATTCTTAATGCCACCATCCTTGTTAAAAGCTTCGTTACTGGCAGCTAGGTGGCGCAGTGAGTAGAGCACTGGCCCTGTGTCCTCAGAAGGACGAGTTCAAATTCGACCTCAGACACCTGACACACTTACTAGCTGTGTGACCTTGGGCAAGTCACTTACTTGCCCTGCCTTGCCCTGCCCAATTGCCCTGCCTTCCCCCCTCCAAAAAAAAAAAGTCAAGTGATATATTATAAAAAAAAAACTTCATTACTTTTTATATTTGTTATGAGGTATCCCTAGTTCCACCAGCTGGCAATGCTGTATTTAATAGCTAATATTTTCTGGCTGTTTAAAGGGGAGGAGGGTAGTAGAAAACCCTGCTCTTCTCCCACCTAGCTTCCACTAATACAGGAATGTTCCTCAATTGGTCACAGTTGAGGGGGTGGCTTCCAATCAGAGAGAGAGCAGGACGCTCTTGAATCAGTAAAATGTACCTCGATAATGGAGATGATTGAGCTAACTTAAGGGGCTCAGACTCCTTTCTAAACTGATTTCTGATGGCACAGCTTTCAACTTGCATGAGCTCCGTATCACCTCTAAGGAGGTGGTTCTAAAAAAGAACACATAAATGTGTGATGTAGTATGACTAAAAGCAGACAAAGCTTCTCTAGATTTTTGGCCCCTAATCTTCCCATCATTCTCTTGCCTTGTATGGCTGTTCCAAGCAGGAGCCTGGAAACTTTGCTTTCACTTTTCTTCCCCCTCCTCCCAGTAGCCAGCAGAACTCTGGGTCTCCTTCTTAGCCTTGCTTGCTGAACCAGATCTGTTCTAATCTGAAGCTGAGCTATGTAGCAGAATCCTGCCCTGTCTCCTTTTTCCTCTCTCTTCTGCTTCCCCCATCCCCAACTCCAGTTCATATGGACAGAATCCAGAAGGTCTAGGAGAGGTAACTTAGTGTCACTCTCTTAATCAACATGCATTAAGTGCCTACTCTGTGCCAGATACTGTGTTAAGTGCTTGGAATACAAAGACAAAAGCAAAACAAACACTCAGTGCTCCCTTTATTGGAATAACTGCTTTTTCTGTGTTTAAGATTAGGGTCAGAACTGTAAGTTTTATTATGAAGAACTTATTATGGATAGATTTGTAAGTTGCTGAGCTAAGGATTCTCAACAGATGATGTTAGAATGTAAATTCCTTGAAAGTAAGAATTCTTTCTATTTGTATCCTGAGTTTCCAGTACAGTACCTGGTATACAGTGGAGCCCTAATATATGCTCACTGATTGGTATTTTAATGAATATGAGATTAACATGATCATTACTGACAAGTATACAATACATAACCTGATTACATCCATTAAATACTGATCTTTTGAGAGCAAAATGTAGTTATTTTGTGATTCTGCCTTGCTGGTATACTAAGTCCAAGGTCTCAAATATCCCAGAAGTCCTGGGACCTGTGTAGATTTAGTGCTAGAGGAGATAATAACTTGTGCAAACTGGGAGTTCATTACCAGTTAATTACTACTGTTAGATTAATCTTTTTAAAACAAAAGCTCTGATCACGAACCTTCGCATCTCAAATACCTCTGAAGATCCCTTTCCCAACTAAATAAAGCTAAATCTCTCACTTGAGGCACCCATGTTTTGGGTGGTCACAACGAATCTTTCTATTCTTATTAGCCACTACTCCCAATTATACACTGTACCTTCTAACCAAATTGCTACTTCCTAATATGGAAGCCTGTTCTGAAATGCTTTACTTGTGGGCTTTTACTCATACTATTTTCTCTGCCGGGAATGTGCCCTAATCCTGTTTGCTTGCCCAATTCTTAGCTATCTCTCTGATCCTCCCAGGCAGAAAGATATCTCTATCTCTTCTGCATTTTGTATTTCTCATTAAACACATTTGACCTAAAAAATTAGTTATTTGTACATGTATTCTCTATTCCACTAACTCCATGAAGACAGAGACCCTGCCTCCTTTTTTTTTTTTCATCTCCCTCCCCCCTTCCCCTCACCTAGGAATTTATTGAAGGTATTCAATAAAGAGATGGTTGAGTGGGTGTTTATGTTAGCCCAGAGTATACCTCTGTGAAGTAGGTAGACAGAAGATGGCATTTTTGTTTTAAAAAGAGATAAAAGGTGGGACAAAAGCCACTGCCCATTTCAAAAACAGATCAGAGCTCGGATAAAGCCTTGCTTACCAATATCCTGTCTACAGCATCATTGGCATTTATGGAACTTTTAAGGCACCTTAAAAAACGGATACTGAGTCTTTCTTGTGTTCACACCACTAATGGGTCTTGCTTAAATGTGACTCAAACATCAGCCTCCCCAGAAATATTAAACTAATATGAAAAGAAAGAGTCAGAGCTGGGAGATGGTGGAAGGACATGAACATGAGTACTCCAGACAGGAACAGTGCTAATTTCTTTCTTTTCATTCCTACTGACACAATCTCCATCCAGCTTCTGCTTATCTCTTCCTTGGGGATGCTTCTTCCCTTCACAGACTCTAGCATCACTTCTGCTCTCAATCTGTGACAGTTTTGTCAGACATCTTTTCTTGTTGCTACCACCATGCCATCCCAGTGTCTTGGGGCCTCACTCTTGTGAGGACCAGAGCTCTGATCACTGCCCATTTCAGCTTTCCTAAATCACATGTCTTTCCTTCTTCCAAAGCTTCTTTACTATAACCGATCCATTCTTACATCTATAAGAAACACTCTTCTCAGACCAGTTTACCAAGCTCAATTTCATTCAAAGAGTTCCTAAAAATCTCTATTTCCTCTCTGAAGCTTTTGATAAGGAACTAAAAGAAGTAGCATTTTCTTCCTAACTCCATTCCATTTAAATATACAATTCTTTATCCATCAACAATATATGGTAATGTTCCTCTTTGGTTGTACACATTACATATTCTGGGTTACACTTGTGGATAAACTGCTTGTAGGTTTTCTGGACAGGCTATGTATCAAGAGATCAAGGACAAATGTTTAACTCTATCTATACTCGATATTATGTAATGTAGTGCCATACAGAATGACATTTAAGAGTTGGCCCTCCATTTTTATAGATGAGGAATCTTAGAGCAACAAATGTTAAGAAACTCACTGGAAAAAAAAAGGCAGAAGCAAAACTAGAACCCAGGTTCTAGTTCGTAATCCAGGACTCTTTTCATTCAACCATGTATAGATAAATGTAAACTCTTTATATTTGAAGGTAACCAAATACTACCACCACAAAATTTATAAGTACAAGAATGGAGAGTCATGTCTACTTATAAAGCAGCTCACCTGAAAAAGATCTGGGCCTTTTAGACCACAAGCTTGACATGGGTCAGCAGCAAGCTATAACCAGGGAAGAACAGTGGCCGGGATGGTAAAAGTAAGGCTTCTGCTGCCCTACGAGCTGGCCAGGCCGCATCTGGGGTGCAATGTTCAATTCTGCTTGTCACATTTGAGGAAGGACAATGATGAGCTGTAAAGTGTCTCACCAGAGGGTAAAGGGCCTTGGGATCATGTCAAACAAAGACTGTAGAAGACGGGTTTGTTTAGCCAGGGCAAGACAAGGCTTAGGGGGAGTCAAATATTTAGAGGGTGATCAGGTAGAAAAAAGGGATTGTCTTCATTCTGTTTTGCCCCAGAGGGTAAAAGAAGTAGCAATATGTGGAAGCTTTGAATAGGAAAATTCAGGTTTGCCGTAAGGCCTGTGCTTCCCCTCCCTGGATGCCATCAAGCACAGGCTGGATCACCAATTGTTGAGTCATTGCAAAGTTTGTGTTCAGGCATAGTCTGGACTATGTGGTCTATAGTCCTTCCAACTCTGAATTTCTGTGACACAGCAAGACTCTGGTTTACTTTTTTTTCTTTTTTGCCTTTTCTTAAAACACCGAGACCCAATATAAAATTAAATATTGCAAATAAACAAAATAATTGCTTACATTCATCACCCTTGTGGTAAACCAATGCACCCTAGAATGGGATAATTTCCCATGCCTTGTAACTATGGGAAAATGACATTTGACAACATTCCTATTATCCACCAGGTGCTGGGAAGCATTGTTAAAGCTACAAAGGACCTTCCCTGACCCTGAAATAGTGGTTCATTCTGGTACTAAAGAAGGCAGATCTAGAAAAGACATTCCAAATGTGTTTACAGAAGCACACAGATTTGTAGGTGCTTTCCCAGACATACTGGATTCTCTTGCTTGCTCAACAACTCCCTGTTTCTCTGAATAAATGGTTCAATGACAATTTTTGTATCATCTTCCTTTTTATAGAAAAAAAATCTGAGAAAGTCACCTAAAAATTCTATAGGTTTTCACGGCACTAACGAACTATGTTTTGGCTGTAATATCTACAAAAAAGACAACATTTGTAACACAGATGGTTGAGTAAATAATGAGTTATTTCAGGCCATGCTTCCTTCAGCACAAGGGGTATCACTGCACATCTTCTTACTTGCCATTTCCCCTACTAAGATCCTACTTCTTCTCTCTGGGTACTAAACAAAGAAAGAAAGCAGGAAGAGTAACCTTCTAAAACCATTAGTTTGTGATTCCAGAGGACTGTTGATGAGGCACGCTATCCACCTCCCAAAAAGAGAGGTGGAATGTGGGTATAGACTGAAATATGTTACTGAACATGGGCAACGCAGGGATTTGTTTTACTTGTCAATGTGTATTTGTTACAAGGCTTTGTTCTTTTCTTTTTTTTTTTCCTTCCCCCAATCAAGGGGTGTAGTTGGGTGAGAGATAAAATAGATTTTTCTAAATTGAAAAGAATAAAATCAACGGTTTGGTAACTTCTGCGGTCAAGAAGTTCTATTTTTAGAATTGGACATTTAATCCCGAATCAAAGGGGCCTGTTTGCATAGGGTACCAAAATCTTCCCATTCTCATTCTTTTTTCAATAAATGTATAAGGTCACTAGGAAACATAGTGTGTGGCATTTTGAGTCCCAGTGCACTCACTATGAGGCAACACTTTACTCTCTATACTTTTCACATGACCTAAAGAATGCGGTTACTCAGATATGAAAAAGTCTGACCTCAATCCATGTAGGTCACAAGTGGCATTGCGAATCAAGAAGAAAACAAGAGGTGTGATGGGGGAGGGGAAGGGGGAAGAAGAAGGGGGAGGAGGAGGAAGGAAGAGAAAGGAGAAAGAAGAGGAAGAGGAGGTGGCAGCTTGTACTTTTGGCCATTAAAATGTTTCCTTTCAAACAAAAAGTACTGACCTTAAGACCAGACTCTCAGATTCTTAGCTGCTTTTGGATTTAGACAATCCCACCAGCCACATCAGTGGTAAATCAAGGTGGCCTTGAGGCCAACCCTGAAAGATCAAGGAGCATTAAAGGATAAGAGCAGGAAAGATGATCAAGGAGTAATGGAGACTTAGCTTGGGGACAATCATAGTCCCTAAGAAAGACAGACTATTACTTTAAAAGGTAAAGAAATACCCAAGTCCAACAAAGGGGAGATGACAGGCAAGCAGTTCTTGCCCTGAGTTTGTTTGGCACACAAGTTTTGCCTCGTTAAAACTTTATTTGTCCAAGTTTACTACTCCAAAATAACACAAAAACTTAACTTACACAGAGCAGAATCACCTATTTTCTTAAGGAAGGCTGATCCTTGGTACCACTAAGCCACAGTTACTAACATTGCCAGGCTGATTCAATCAAAAAGCTGAGTCTCTGAACATAGAACTGTTATACAAAACAGGCTAAAGAAGCTCATTAATATAACTGTAATTACTGATATTTACATGGTGCTGCTTATAATTATTGAAGAGAGATAGCATGAGGGAGGGAGGGAGGGAGGGAGGGAGGGAGGGTGTGTGTGTAAAATCCACCAACAGATTTTTAACTCCAGTCTCTTATCACAAGATTTTCTCAAAGGAAAACCACTATCTTGGAAAATCCTTTCTGTTCAGAGGTTTGTTGACTGAAAAATTCTTCTTACTCATGCTTCCTCTCTAGTCCAGCAAGTAACCTCACAGGAAATTATTTTAACTCTCTTTATTTTTTGCATTCTGTTCTTTGTGGTTTTCCAACAGCAAGGTGTATGTGGGTGCCAGAGGAAGGGGAGAGGGGTTAAATACCATACACCCAAATATTCTTACGTCATTCTCATTTTTAGAGGGAACATACTCTAAGTAAGTAACTTTGCCCAGAGTAATACTGAAAGTTACTCAGAGAGCAAACATCATCCTTTCCATGGTTGCAGGTTTAAGACTGAGCCATAACAATGCAACATCCATGAACCAATTCAGCCAAAGTTTACTTTAACACTGAAGACTCTGAGAAAGGGGGAAGACGGAACATGCTCTTAATGGATAAAATGGTTCTAGATGTTAGCGTCCAATATTTTATGCTATGTGGTTACATTAGCTGCCTATGAATGCTATTGTCCTAAAGAAAAGACAAAATGACAGCCAGCTCTCTGCCCCATGACTCTATCCTACAACCTATCCTTTCACCCTGGTACCATAGTCTCCAACATCTTGGAGCATGGCATCCTTCTGGCTTGTCTCCATAGCCAAGGGCACAATCCAGAAGGCCTTTGGGCCCTTTCTCTTATGGTTCTGGCTGGTATCCAGAACAGCGCTCTGTTTCTTCTAGTGACAGTTTCTTAGTCCTCTACGGGAATTTTACAGAATCCAATTCTCGTCTTTATATTCACTATTACTTTTTCCCCCTCTGTCTTCATGTCAGCCTAATATGTAATAAAACTTAGTGGAACTGAAAGCTGCAGAAAAATCTTTAAGCATCTTCTAAGGCCTTCCTTTCTCCCATTTGTCAGCTTCAGTCTCAGCCTCATCCACTACTATTTATTTTCCGCTCTTTCCTCGTTGCTCATGTGTATATATTTGCATCCTACTATACTTTGTCTGGATTACTCATGTGCACAACTCTAAATTCCTACACATATTTTCACATCCTAACTTTGTCTCTATTGTTACACTTTCTCTGTGTCATTAATGTCATTCTTCTTAACTGAAGGATGAGTAAACACTGCTTCTCAACTCTAAGAGGGGAAGCCCAAAGAGTCCCATGGCCCATTGACTACCTAATTATTTCAAAATCCAGTTCAAAATTGGAATTTTTCTACTTGTTGCAGGGTCTCTACTTCTTTCTGAAAGCCACAAAAATAAAAGCTGTTTCATGGTAATATCAAGTTTTAGTGACAGAGACCCAAAATAGAGATGTCAAGTTGGTGATTTTTATCTGCTACAGAAGAGGTGCCAGAATGCTTAGAATGTGAGGTGACACTTACCAACTGCACCTGCTCCAAATGTGTCATCATTGAATTGATCAATATCTTCATCTTCTTCCCCCAGAGCCTGAAAAGCATCATCATCTTCATCCAGAGGACAATCTTCTAGGGACTAGAGAGGCAGGAGATAGGGTTAAAGTATTCAGGAAGTCCACACACCCCCATTTCATTTTCAGCTCTGAAAAGACCACTTTGAACTGTCTGCTCTGTTGAAGAATGCAGTCCATTAACTTGCATAATGACTGTGGTGTCTCTTCTCTGCAACCTTATCTAACAGGAGACACTGCTTCCAAAGGTGAATTTGCTTTTAGGATGGTGTTCTCTCTCAGTAGCTAGCCTATTTCCCCTTTTCTTCCCAGGGTTTCATTTCTCCTATCAGAAATCTTGGTTTTGTTGATATATTTTTTGACACTATTGACAATTTCCAATACCCCAAACCCACTACACTACATGGTCCATACTTGCCATTCTCTGAAAATAGTTCAGCCAGAATGACTTAAAAGCTTGACTGCCACTGACAATGTGTCACCTTTTGTTAGCAGAAAGGATGGCTATGTGCTTGAATAGTCTGGCACCAACACTGTCCATGACATTTAACTTCAGCTTTGTGGACATTCGTTACATTTTTGTGCATGCCTGTATTTACACTGTGTACAATATTTTCTTGACTGCATCACTTCACATGATTCCTCAGAAATCTAGTAAAGGGCCTTCTTAAATCTCAACTGCTACGACTAAGTCAGAAGTGAAACTAATCCTTAACTTCCTTATCTCACTGTTTAAAGTAGTAAAAGGAATTGAAAGTTAATTATATTACATTTCTGGCTCTGAGTTTTAGGTATTTTCCCCTATAAACTTATTTCCCACCATGCTTATCTATTTCTCAATCTATTACTCCTTTCTTTTAAATATTTCCCAACATTCTCTCACTCCTAACTTGGGAAATAAAAAGAAATGTCTCTATAGCAAGTCTTCAGACTCACAATTCACTCCATTTTCCAACAAAGCAAATCTTGATAAATCACCTCCATGGCCTTGCAGAAACACAACTGCATGGCATATGAATTTTTTTCCTCCACTTTCTTGTTCTAATTATTCTTTCCTGCTTTTTTAAAAATGACAACAGCCAACTTCCCATCCTTTATTTCCACAGTCATCAAAAGTCTATCAGAAGTTAGTGGAGTTTGAGGAGCCTCATGTTAAGGCGAGACTTCCTGCTAATTCTAGTGGGGTGAATGAACCTGAGGTTTAGCGCTGTGCCCTGTGACAATTCTCTAAGCTGGCTAGTGCACTGGACATAATCCTGGACTTGGAGTCAGTTAAGTCTTGACTTCAAAATCTGTCTCACACCCTTACTAGCATTGTGATCCCAGGCAAATCATTTAATCTCTGCCTGCCAGTTCCCTCATATGTAACATGGAATTATAATAGCACCTACCTCCCAGGGTTGTCATGAGGATCAAAGGAGATATCTGTAAAGTACTTTGCAAACCTTAAAGCATTATATAAATGTAAAGTATTATTACTATTACTAATAATTATTATTAGAATCACAGAATATAGAGGTGTTCAAGTAGCTGAGGAATGTAAAGGAGGAGTAAAGGAAAGAGACCCTATATTTTCCTATTTTAAAGACGAGGGAGGCAATGTGATGTAGTGGAAAGAATGATAGTCTTGGAGTCTGAGGACCTGGGCCTAAATTCCAACTCTGCCATTGTACTACTGGTGTGATTTTTGTGCAAGTCAATTAACCTCTTTGGGCCTCAGTTTCCTCATCTGTAAAATGGAATTTGGAATGGATGATCTGAGGTCCCTTCCAGCTTTAGATCTATGATCTTATGAAATTCATAGACATCAATCACTTTGCTTAAAGTCACCAGGTTAGGAATCACAGAATTTTAGAACTGGACACAGAAGGAAACTGAGGCCTAGCAAGTATGTGTTATATGTGGTGTACTCCCTCCTCACATGAACCTCTTAAAATTTCCAGCTCTCTTCAAAGCTCATCTCAAATTTCACTCCATTCATATATTTTCCTAGTCCTTCCCTCCTCCTCTTCCCACCACTATCAGAAATTACTTTGTGTGTGTATTTGCATTTAAGCTCAGGGACTTTTGTAACTCTGGAGAACAGCACAGTGCCCAGCACATAGGCTCAGATCTAGAGCTGCAAGGGGCATCGAAGGCTATTTCAACCTCCTCACAACACTGATGAGGAAACTGACACTCAGAGAAAAGAAAAGACCTGTCCAATGTCACACAAAATCGGGTCCTCTGTTTCCAGACTCAAATTCCCACTAGCAGGAATTTAATAATAAAAGCTTGTTGAATGCATAAATAGTAACAGTAGAAGAATTCTGGATGTGGATTCAGGAAGCCTGCATTCAAATTCAGCTCTGTCAATCCTTAGTATCTAATTCACCTAACTTCTCTGGGCCTCAGTTTCTTCCCCTGTGAAATAAGGTGTTCTAATAGCTGTTTATTAAAGCTCTTTCCAGTGCTTAATTCCATTCTTGAGCCCAAAGACACATTAAGTAGCAATTAAGTAGCAAGGCTGAGATTCAAACCCACTTCAAACTTCAAAAGGTAGGTCTGGGCTCTCTTTACTGGTGGAGATGAGCACACACAGACACAGATAGATAGACAGACAGACACACACACACACGGATCTCAGGTTTCTTTACCCCAGAAAAGTGCTGGACAAAGCTACCTGCTCTGAATTTCAGGGCAACTGTAGGTTTGGTCTAAGTCGCTGGTGCTAGAAAACTGAGTCAAAGAACAAACCTCTAACAACAGGAGCCACAGAAACGCAGCCCAAGCTTAAACCAAGAGGCTGCCCCCACCTAAGCGGGTCTTCGCAGACAAGCCCTCCAGCGAACTTCCCCCAAGGGCATCATCGGTGCCTTCCAGCACAGCTGGCCCCTGGTCTTTGTGAGCCGGGTCAAGGTCATGACCGCCCCAGACCTCAGACTCTGGGCAGGCCGGTCTACGACTAAGGCCAGGGGCAGGTGCGTCCCCAGCCACCCTTCCCCCCCTCCCCGCGGCTGCGCCTCCTGAACTGGGTCTCCAGCACCTGCTTCTCTGGGCTACTCAGAGATGGGGAGCCCGGGAGGTGACCAGCCCTCATCTCAGCCCACCCCAAGGCTCCGTGGCACGGGGCGGGGGCGCTACAGAGAACTCCGCGAAGTTGGAAGGATGCCCCAAGACCCCAGAGGGAGCCCTTAAAGCCATAGAGGGAACCCCCAAAGTTACAGAGGGGTCCCCATGATAAAGAGAGACTCCCCCAAAGTTACAGCGTAGCCCCTCTTGACCCCAGGGGAGTCTCCTAAGACTACACAGACTCTCCCAAAGTTATAGAGGGGCCCCCCAGGCCCGCGGAAGCACCCCAAGGCTATAAAGGGACTCCCTTAAAGTTACAAAGAGAGCCCCTTACGGTCTCAGGGGAGGCCCTTTACGGCTCCACGGGGACCCCCCAAGTCTACAGAGGAAGACCCCACCCCCAGGCCCCAGGACAGTCCCGACCCCTCCTCAGGCTGGGCAGCGGCTCCCAGGCCGGGGCGTCGGTCTGTAGATGTAACGGGAGTAACGGGCCCGGCCCCTCCCGCTTCCCCCCCAAGTCCTCCCGGGGTGGGGGTCCCCCCTTCCCTCTCCCCCCTCCTCCCTCCTCTTCCCGGGGGGCC
This sequence comes from Phalanger gymnotis, assembly GCA_028646595.1. Lineage (NCBI taxonomy): Eukaryota > Metazoa > Chordata > Mammalia > Diprotodontia > Phalangeridae > Phalanger > Phalanger gymnotis. The sequence goes on along the minus strand of CM053623.1, from coordinate 449,811,918 downwards.
ACTTCCGGTGGCCCGCGCTCACCTCGTAGCGAAACATCGTCGGGGGGAGGGGGAGGGGAGAAGGGGGGGAGGAGGCGGAGCGGGAGGGGGATGGGGGAGGGAGGCGTGGGGAGGGGGGGAAGACGCGTCCGACGCCCCGGGCTCCTCCGCGCGCGCCCGCCACTCCTCCGCCGGCTCGCGACCCCTAGCCGCCGCCGTACGCCGCTTGCGTGCCAGCGTGCCAAAGGACGTGCGCAGGCGCGCTGCGCCGTACGGCGGGGACTCCGAGGGCAGGGGGAGGAAGGGCCCTTCCCTGCTAGTGCGGCTGCGCAGGGACGAATCTGGCGCTCGGTAGTCCTCTGAGGTCAGCGGCAAATAAGTCCCAGAGCTCAGTTCTGGCCCTGCGCGGGGCTGGCCCCATCGCGCCCTCCCGGCCCGTGTTCTCCAGTGTTTGCGCCGGCTCCACGTCTGGGGCGTGGCGGGTCCTCGAGTCACGAGGCATCTGTCCGCGGGGGAAGTCCTTGTGATTGTCACCAGATTGCGGATGGCCGGGGCGAGTTGTGACCTTGAGAATCCCCGCCGGCCTGGACCTGCCCCTTTCCGGGCCGGCAGGCCCCCCACCTCCATTCCCCCTCTCCCTAGCGCCGCCGCCCCATTAAAGAACTTTATGTCAGTCCATTCACAAACACTCACGGAGCCCGGCGGTGTGCGCCCGCCCCAAGGCACGCGGGAAGCTAGCCCAGCCCTCGAGGACCTCGCTTTCTAGCACACCCAGGAAACAGGTGCGCACACCTGGACACAAAGTTTCCAGGGGCATTCACTAAAGAGAGCCGGAGATCTAGCAGACCGCCCTTCTCCGGGGCTTTCCCGCTTTGACCGGCAGCCCTATCATGGAGAGGTGGGGGAGATCATTGGCTGGTAGTCCAGGACTTTGGAGATCCAGGATTCCAGGGAGCTGCTCCAAGCGATGCCAGTGCGGGGAGAGAAGGAGCCTGGCGGTGCCCAGTTCATCCGTCAAGCCCCTGGGGCGCCAGAAGCACTTTCCCCTTTTTGGGGACCCCACCGCTTAGCACAGTGCCTTGACACTCAGGATGAGCTTAATAATGCTTCCTCCTGATAATCATTTAATATCAATTTAGTAACTCTGGCAAGGGCCAGAGTCTGAACTAATGAACCAGAGGAAAAGTTTGGACCTGACAACTTCTTTGTTCTCGGAGTAACCTCAGAGAATACATTCTCTTCTTATGTCAACATAAGGGGCTGACTTAACAGCATTCTTTGCTGGCTATGGCCATTAAGGATGAGACCCTTTAACCCAAAACACTATCTTGAATAATGGGACCTTTTTAAAAATCTTATTATTTTATGGACATATTCTATGTTATGGCACCTTAATGGTAAATTAAACACAGAGGTCCTGGGTTATAATTTAATGGACACTTTGTCAACTCTCTTATTGTATTTACATACTATCCAATTAACAAATTCCTTTCTTATACTGTGATTAAACATACATGGAGATCATAAATTTTGAGCCACATAGACATGCTGAGTAGGGGCTGTCCTGAAATGCATTTAAGCCTTTTCCTTCTTTTGTTCAGATGTCAGATTTTGTCTGGCTCCATACATGTATGTATCTGCTAGCTTTAAGTGAATAAACAATGTGAATTTACATATCACCTAGCTTGTTTGCCTCCTTTAACCTTTCTTTCTTTCTTTCTTCCTTCCTTCCTTTTTCTTCCTTCCTTCCTTTCTTTCTTTCTTTTTCTTTCTTTCTTTCTTTCAACCTCCTTTCCTTCATCTCTCTCAACCTCCATTTCTTTCTTCCTTCTTCCCTTCCTCCTTCATTCCCTTTCTCTGCCTCTCCTTCCCTCCCTCCCTCTCTTCTATTTTCACTTTAGTGGCAGGGTAAGACGGAAACATGGATAACTAGATTTCTCAATGTTACATGATGACTGCATCAGAAAAGCATATGATAACTGTTTTTCTGGTGCTAACAAGAATTACTGGCATTTCTCCAGTGCTTTAAAGTTTGCCTGTGATGTGCTCGAAGCCACCCAGCAATGGTGGTAACACATCCCGGACTAGGACCCCAGCCCTCCTGACTCTCAAGTCAGACCTCCTTCCACTACACTGTGTGTCCTCTCAGTAATTATGTGTATATACACAGGTAGAATGTAAATGTATATGCATGTGTATGTATGTGTCACTTCCTGGCCTTGGTCATTGGGTCTATTTGTAAAAGGAGGGGTTTGTGTTACCAGATCTTACAGTACCTTCCAACTCTAAATCCAATGGTTCTTTTCTCATGAAGGTTACCTCCTTGCTATACTGGCTATCCCAGGAGTCTTAGTGCAGGTCTATATTTCAATAGATTAAGCTGTGCTAAGATTTTTGAGACATGCTATATATAGATCTGGGGGCAACTAGGTAGCACAGTAGATAGAATAACTGTCCTGGAGTCAGGAAGACCTAAGTTCAAACCCAGCCTCAAACACTTATTAGCTGTGCAACCCTGGACAAGTCAGTTAAGCCTGTTTGTTTCCTCATCTGTCAAATGAGCTGGAGAAGGAAATGGTGAACTGATGAGTTCAGGGTGCACCCCAAGAATGTTGGGGTACCACCTGAAATGATGAGGAATAGATGTGTGGGTCCTATCGTCCTGAAAGAATTCACTTGGACAGTCTCCAAATTAAAGAAAGGCATTTATTGGGGTAATGAACCCAAGTGGGCCTGCTCCCCACTCTACTCCGTGTAGGAGGCAGAGCAGGCCCTACTCCTCTAAGACAGCAGAGCGGACCCTGCTTCCCACAGGAGGCAAAGGCAATTATTGGGGCTTAAATATTGTTTTATGGAAGAGAGGGAAAAGGGACAAGAGAATGGCAGGAGCAGGCCCAGCTCCAAAATGCCTGGGACATCAGGTAGGCCTGAGGTGCATTTATCATACAGATAAGCAAAGAGAATAGGAGAGGGGAGGGGAAGAGCTGTTCTGGAATTGGAGGTGCTTTGTAAAACCACACAGGTAAGTCCATGGTGGGGGGCTTTGATCCCTAATCTTCTTTGATCACTTTTCTGCCTGGTCATGCCCTGCATCTTATCTCATATCTCATATCCTGCATCCTGCTCGCTCCGTCTTCCTGGAACACTCCTTTCTACCTCATCAAAACCTCTCCAGTATCCTTGCCAAGAAAACCCCAAATGGAGTCACAAAGAGTGAGACACAACTGAACAATATATAACTATACAGCTCTGTATAGATCTGCAGACTATAGATCCATGTATCAATTTTCCTATACATGAACACTCATATGATACACACACATAAATAATAATTACACATAATATGTACAAATGCATGTATATATATATGTATATATATATGCATAAAAACCTGTTTATATCCTTCATTTTATGCACTTAATTCTGTGGCTGTAACTTCTTCTGTAGTGTCCGTTCAGAATTTATGCAAAATGCCCCTCCCATAGCTCCTCACACATAGAATCACAGAATTTAAGCTGGAAGTTTCCACAGGAACCAGCTAATGCCATGTGGAAGGATCACAGGATCAAAGATTTCAAGCTAGAAGAGACCTTAGAGGCCAGGTGAGGAAATCTAAACACAGAGAGATCAAACAATCCTCCTAGCATCACAGAGCCACTAAGTGTCTGAGGCAGAACCTGAACTCAAGTCCTTCCAGTGCCAAGTCTCATGCCCCAACCATTACACCATGCTGCCTCTTGAAAGGTCCACTCTACTATGTCTGAAAGTCTTTGGTGGAAAATATCTGATGAGGGGAAGTAAACACATCCCAAGGAGACAACTCATTTCCCTTGGAGGCAACTGTTCTTATTGGGACATTTTTCATGACATCAGGTCTCAGTTGGCCTGTTTGCAACTTCCACTAGCTCTTGCTCCTGGTTCTGTCCTCTGGGCCCAAACTGATCAAACCTAATTGCTCTTCAAATGGTTCTGAAACCAATTCACAATCCTGAACAATTGCGAAGCCAATTCTATGATTATCTGGCCCAGGTCTCTTGGTCTTCTCCATAAGAAGAACATGACACATTCTATCTAATGCTTTGTTAAAATCTAACAACTCTACCCACAGCCTTCCCCTGGTGTCTGATGTTAAGAGGCCCTATTAAAAAAAAAAAGGAAATAAGCGAAGTCATCCTGATAAAGTCATGCTGGTGCTTTATTGCTTCCTTTTCTGGATGTTTGCTACCTCCCTTATGGCATCTAACTCCAGCCTAGATTCACTCGCTACCTTTGCCATTTGATTCCATTCAACAAACATGTTGCAAACACTACAGGCAGGTACTGTGCTAGGGTTACAAAAAAAAAAAATGAAACAGTTTCTTATATTTTCTCAGGAGAGACAATGAACCCAATACATAAGCTACACAAACTATATACAAAGTAAATTTAATATAATTTTTTCAGGGGATAAACAAGTAGCTAGTTGGGATCAAGAAAGGCTTCATAAAGGAGGTAGCATTTGAACTGAGCTCATATCAGAGGTGGGGAACCTGCAGGCTAAGGGCTATACTTGAGGACCTGGAGGGCCACATGTGACCTTGAGGCCTCAGGTTCCCCACCCCTCACCAATTCATCATACTATGTATGTATGTATGTGTGTGTGCATGTATGTAGTTTGTATGTTGTGTCCCCCATTAAAATAAGAGCTCCTTGAGATGGGGCACTATTGTTTTTTAATAGCCTCTGAGTTTAGAACAGTTTGTGGAACATAGTTAAGTGCTTAATCAATGCTTGTTGACTTGTTGAAGGAAATGAAGGGTTCTAAGAGGCAGATGAGAGGTGAGAGGAATCCAGGCAGGGGGTACCAGTCATGCAAAGACATGGAGGTGGGAGATGGAATAAAGGTAGTGGGTTCCCCATTATCAAGTATGTATAGGCAGAGGCTGAATGGCTGTGTCATGTCAATGTTGTAAAAGTGATTCCCGTTCAAGGACCAGTGAGACAAGGTGTCCTTTAACGATTTTTTCATTTCTGAGAGTCTGTGAGTTTTGATTCAGCTACTGACATCTTTGGGAATCTGGGTAAGCCATCTGACCTCTCTAGGCCTTTTTCCTTAACAGTAAAATGAAGGAACTAGGCAACTAGGTGTCCCAATAGGTAAGGCACTGGACTTGAGTCAAGAGGACCTGAGGTCAAATCTGGTCTCAAATACTTTCTATCTGTATGACCCCAGAGAAGTCACTTTGATGGGGTGCCTCAGTGCCTGGGCTTGGATCCTAATCCCAAAATCACATTTCTCCCTAGCCCAAGGCAGTTTCTCCCCAGCCCAAGGATGCTATGCCTAGCAATAACTCATGAGTGGACCCCAGCAAAATACTTCTCTCTCTCCCTGGTATAGTAACAAACTGCACCTGTAGGATTTATTAGTTTGAACTGGCTTTGTACTAGCTGATAAAGCTATTCAGTACCTACGGGACTATCTATACCAACTCTCTACCTCATTATATGCATCCTGGACTCTTCATTATTTGTATGCTAGATTTTAGACATACATATACTCCATACATCTATCTTGTCTAACAAGACATTGATGAGTGGCAGACTGGGCATTCCTCAGTCAGCTCTGACATCTAGTTGACTTAGTGATGTTGCAGCCTAAAACCACACCTCCATGTAGCCTCCCCGCCCCACTTTGTGCTTTTCCCAGTGAACTCTGGGTAAAACTCTTGTTCAATAGATACTAAAAGTGCATGTTCCTTTAAGAAGTGACCACTCCTTAACCACTTCCTAATCCTGCCCTGAATCACCTCATTAGCATATTTAGCACATGTTTTTACTATAATTTATCCTATATAAACTTTAACTCTACCTCTTTAAGGTTGCAGGTTCCCTAAGAACTCTTGCTCTCTGAAAAGCATAACAATAAATCTTTGCTACTTTGACTTAAAGAATGCTTGAGTCCACGAATTCATTCCAGATGACCCTGTTCAGTATTCTGGCCTTTGGGGGTGGGTCCCTGAACCCCTCAAACTGCATCAACTTTACCTCTGTCTGACTCAGTTTCCTCATTTATAAAAGAGGAAAACAATAGCAGTTGCCTCCAAGGATTATTGTGAGGATATATTGTGAGGATCGGATAATACCTGCAAAGTACTTTGCAAAACCTAAAGTGCTATATAAGTGTCAGATATTATTTTTATTATTAATAAAATGATTTCTTGAGTCCTATATTGCATGATCACACTAGAATGAAACCAGAAGTAGCCTGTGGGCTTCATTAGTCTCCAAACCATGTCAAGAGACTTAGAAGAAGCCATGTAACCTTCTCTAAACTTCTTGGAAGAGCTTACTTAAATTTTTAGTGTGAGCATTTTCACAACAGAAATGGGCAAACTACAGATCAGGGTCTGACTTATTGTTTTGCTGATCATCACTCTAAATTTTTTTAAAAAAATGGACAAAATGTTAATACAGATTAAATTTAAAAGTGTATCCTATGAACTCTGTTGTTGTCTCGTTGACATTTATCAGTATAGTCCTGAGCACAGCCCTGGAGGATTTTGGGGAGAACATAGAGAAAATAACATTGAAGGAGAAGACCTTGATAAGTTTATGAGTTGAAGGTAGTGCCTACCTCACTGAGATCACAAGTCCGTCAAAGGTTGGAAGCATTGAAATAAAGACTAGAAAACCTACACCAATCATTGACATCCTAAAGAGTTTGTTTCAGTCCTGGGGCCAGTCCTGGGTTCCAGAGTCTCTGGACAGAGAACCCATCAGAAGGCCAGGCTAGAATTGAATTTTTCTATAGTTCTTCATCTCCACACCCAATTTCAGACTCCCCAAGCAACTCAGAGACACAAAATTAACAAGATTTTATCAACAGAGGGAACCTCAGTGGCCAATCTAGTCTAGCCCCCTACTTTGGCATGCATGTCCTCCAAAAACCCCCAAGTCATGTTCCTCCAACTTCTGCTGAAAGCTTGTAAAGGCAATCAGTGAATGGGAAGATCTTTCCCGCCCATTTGAGTGGGCTTCAGAAACGGGGCTCTCAGAGTCCTGGGGGGAGTGGCTAGGACTGGAGCTGATGGTAGGCACCTGAGTTCTGGTCCACGTGATGACATGAAGCCTGTGGTAGGAGGAGCTTGCTGAATGGTTGGAGCAGAGCTAAGAGGCAGTTGGTTGTTTCAACAATCTGGCTAGCAGCTGTTGTGGCGGCGAAGACCAACACAACCCCAACAACAAGCACACCACAAAAGCATATGTTCTTTTGATCTGCTTAACTAAGGAAAGCTATGTGAAGGGGTTTGACAAGCTTACTTTAATTCAGCATACAAATATCATTCACTTAGTTCAGGGAAAAAAGCTAGCACACTGAACTTCAGAACAAATACAAACAAAGTACAAACATCAATAGACAGACCTTGTCTGATTCAAATCCCAATACATAGTTTCCAGAGTTTAACAAAGTCTCAGCATCCAGGTTACAAGCTGGAGGGCCTTTAGCTACAGCTGCCTGGAGTCTCTGCATCAACACCATCTTGAGTGAGAGCCCTGGCAAATGGCTCTGTCCTCTCTTCTTACAGGGCTT
>CM053623.1:449787410-449803869 GCA_028646595.1 Phalanger gymnotis | reverse complement strand
GCTCGCGTTTTTTTTTTCCTTTTTTTTTCTCTCTTCTGTTTTTGGGTTTTGTTTTTGTTTTGTTTTGTTTTGTTTTGTTTGGTTCTGTTTCTTCTTTCTTATGATTCATTCCATTGGTCATAATTCTTCACAACTTGACTAATGTGCAAAAAGTTCAATGCGAAGTTATACATAGAAGATATGTCGGATTCCATGCTGTCTTGGGGAGGGACGGGACGAAGGGGGAAAGAAAATCTGGAACTCAAAATTGTGTAGAACCTAGTGTCGTAAATTAAAAATAAAAAAACAGTTCTGAGGTACTACCTCATACCTATTAGATTGGCTAATAGGACAGAAAAAGTAAATGACAAATATTGGAGGGGATGTGCAAAAAATGAGACATTAATGCATTATTGATGGAGTTGTGAATTGATTCAACCATTTGGTTGAGCACTTTGGAACTATGCCCAAAGGGATATAAAACCTTTCATAACCGTTAACCTAGCAATACCAGTTCTAGGTCTAAATCTCCAAAAACAAAACAAAACAGAAAGGGAAAGGACCTATATGTACAAAAATATTTATAGCACTCTTTTCTGGGGGCAAAGAATTAGAAATTGAGGGTCCTCCTTGGTTTGATCTTAAAAAAAGACCAACTCTATTTACAGTTAGTTGACCAAATCAGTGGGTCAAATCCATCCAAGAATCTATCTGGCCATCAGACGCAACCAAAAAATTGGGGTAAAAATGAGTTCAACAAAGCTGTATGATGCAAGATAAGGCCCAAAAGTCATGTATATTCCTACTACCAACAAAAGCCAAGAAAACTATTTTATAAAAGAAATCCCATTTATATCAACCATAAAGAAATCAAGTATTGCAGAAGCAACTTAGATTTCTATATGCCCTCTAATTTCACAAACTTATCAAAGTTATTTTTATTGTACATTTAGGATTTGCTTGTGTCCTCATAAATGTAATAAATTCTTAACTTTGCTTTTTAAAAGCACCCCCCCCAAAAAAAGAACACCCGCCAATAGAACCACATTCAGAAATGAGGAAAGAGCTAAGTAATCAGAAGAAGATTCAATGTTAATGAATAAGTTGAAAGAATATATTGTAGTAAAAAAAATGGCAGAGGACAAAATTTCCTAATTTAAAGTATTGATTTTATTTAATGCCAATAAAAATATTAATAGATTTCTTTGTAGACCTATATAGGGTGTTCCTAAAGTCTGGACACATAAGCAAAAATACGTATTTTCAAGAAATGAAATGAATGAAATTTTCAACAACATTTTATTTAATTGGAATATTAACAAATAACATCTTCAATATGATTTCCATCATTTGTGATGCAAAGGTTGATGCGCTTTGCAAGATTCACGTGAACTCAATGCAATAACTCAATAACTCCACATTGCTGTCAATTTTAGCACATTCACTCTTGGAATATAAATATGAAATTATGTGATGTTATTTGAAGTTGAAGATGTTATTTGTTAATATTCCAATTAAATAAAATGTCAAAAATTTCAATCATTTCATTCCTTGAAAATATGCATTTTTGCCTATGTGTCCAGACTTTAGGAACTCCCTGTACAAAATCATAGTAAAATGCATAGGGATTAGACCTATGTTATCATTGGTATTAGAAATTTCCAGGTGAGGAAACTCCATCTATGATTGCAGGTTGGCATTTTATTTGCGACTGACATTCTTAAAGAACATTGAGAGGTTGTGACTGGCTGAGGATTACACAGCCATCACATGTCTAAAGTGAACATAAACTCAGGCCTTACTGGATTCCTTCTATCTCCTACTCTACATTGTCTTAGAGTAAAGCACATATAGGAAAACAATGGGCCTGAATTGAACCCTATTATTGCAGTAATATGGAGACATGAGGGCTAGATGATCATTTAAGAGAATTCAGAACTGGTTGACTAGTAGGACCCAAAGAGAAGTCATTGATGGTTTGATGACAACTTGTAAGATTCTTAGTGAAGTGACCCAGGGATAAGTATATGACTAGAAATACCCAAAGTGAACTATAGAGTCTAGTATAAGGAGACAATTTGACCAAATAGGTGACATTGATGAGATAATCATGACTAAAATGTGGCTTTGGAAGGTTATACCTTATTCAAAGGAATAGGATCTGTAAAGGGGGAGAGAGGCCTTGTAGCATTGAAGGTTAAGGAGGAAGACATGAAAGAAAGAGATAAAGAACCATGGTGGAGAACAGTTGAGGAAATATCAATGGAGGCAGAAAAAAGAAATGGCATTGCCGCTAAAGACCACTGGGACAGAGAGGAAACAGGGTGTGACACTGAAGTATGCTGAAATAATGATGGGGGAACTTCAGTTATGCAGACAACAGCTGAAAGCTATTGCTCAAAGTTGCTCAAAGCAGAGAAACTACTAATTTCTTACCCTGTCTTATTACTAAGCCTTTAAAAAAGGTGGAGGAATCAATATAGGGAACTACTATTCTGAATCTGGTCCTCATAACCGTGGAAGAATAGCTTGCTAAGGTAGAAATTATGGGAACTTTGAGAGAAAATAACTACTCTCTTCCTAAAGTTTGTGACAGAGAAGGAGGAGAGAGCTAGAATAATTCAACATCAGTCCTAGAATTGGAGTCAGGAAGATTCTTCTTCCTAAGTTCAAATCTGGCCTCAGACACTTACTAGCTATGTGACCCTGGGCAAGTCACTTAACCTTGTTTGCCTCAGTTTTTTCATCTGTCAAATGAGCTGGAGAAGGAAATGGCAAACTATTTCAGTGTCTTTGCCAAAAGAATCCCACATGGAGTCACAAAGAGTTGGACACGACTGAAAAATGACTCAACAATAAAAACAAAAGGATTCAGAGAAAGGATAGATAAGAAACCCTGACCTACAATTCTACAAGGGAAGTCAGCTAGTAAGGGATGAGCAATTCAAGAATTAAATTCTGAAGATTAAAAGAGAAATAGTTCTAGTGAGGACTTGGATTTGAATCCTGCCTCAGATATTTAGTAATTGTGTGACCCTAGGTAAGTTAATTAACCTTTGTATGCCACAGTTTCCTCATCTAGCTCTGTGATCCCGTGAAGGAAGATCTGGATTTAAATCCTACCTCTGAGATTTACCAGCTATGTCACCACTTAAGCTCTCTGATTCTCAGTTTCCTCATCTTCAACAGTTCAGGTACTCTATTTGTACCACTTGGAGCACTCCCTCACCTGTGTGTCATCAGAAAAGCTATCCTAGGCACCACACAGGTTAGAACTCAGTTCATGAGCCCCCACTAATAGATTTCCTCTTACTAGCCAGCCAGAGGACACAGTTCAAAAGACATTTAATCAAGCAGAGAGCATCTATATCACCAGGTGGCCATGAGAATCAAGAGGAAAATATCCATCCATATTCCATATCTTGATCAACTTTAAAGTGTTACGAAAATGCCAATTATTATTGAAAAACATTTCCATAGCCTTGAAGGTTAGCAAAGCACTTTTCTCACAACCAGAGGGCAGGTACTATAAATATTTCTATCCCCAGTGATTTATCCAGTCACACAGCAAGTATGTGCCTGAGGCAGAATTCAAACTCGGGTCTCTCAGGGTAGCCCAGCACATTCTCATCATGCTAGGCCTTCTTTCATACTGCTAGCCATTCTGCCCTAGTGGTGTGTGGCTGTGAGGAAAGTAATCTTCAAGTCCTCTAGAAATGTGAGGAATAAATGAGGAAGTTTATAACAGAGAAGGTGAAAGTAGAATTATGTAGAATTTTGTGGGCAAAGTTCTATATATTATGTAGAATACAAAGCTCCACAAATTATGTAGAATTTTTGTGGGCAAAAAGTAGAATTATGTAGAACCTGCCTCTGGGAGGCATTCCTCAAAACTTGGGGAAACTCGTCAAGCCAAAAAGAATAGAGATGCATAAGTTAGAGTATTTGAGAGTTCCACGAGGTTAAAGAAGTAAAACTTATCTAGGGCCACACAACTAATGAGTATCAGAGGCAAGATTTGAACCCAGGGCTTTCTGACTCAAGTCCTACACAGTCTAGTACACTACCTTGCTGAACTAGTTGCTACATGTATTTTTACCCCCATTTGACAGAATAAGGCAACTGAGGCTCATAGAGCTTGGGTGACTTGCTGAAGGCCATGGAGCTAGGAAGTGTCTGAGCTAGGATGTGAAACCAAGGCACCTGACCCCAAGTCCTAGGCTCCTGCCATGATATTCTACTCCAGTATGAAGTTGGCTTTAAGTGTTGCTGTGAAGACCTTGCCTGGGGCATAGACATTTTCTAGCTGTGGAGCTGCTATTCCCAAAGCTCCCCAAAAGGATCAAGAAAGGTCTGGACTATCTGGTGAAAGATAACCTAAGGTCAGCTGTTCAGAAGCAAAAGACACATTAGTTTTCACAAGAAGTACTTGGGCTCAAATACTACTTTAGATATTTCCTAGCATGGACAAGTCACTTCATTTCTCAATACCACAATTTCTTCATCTATTAAGTGGGGAAAATAACACACCACCTATCACACTGAGTTATTGTAAAGAAAGCACTTTCTCAACCAGAAATGAATATGAATTGTAGTTGTTGTTGTTAGATAATGTTTTCTGAACGTCTTAAATTACCCCAATGGAAAGCCTCTGGGAACTCTGTCCAGGTAGGAAGAAAAAAGGAGTCTGCCTCTAGCACTCTGCATGAAGGGAGGAATCCCCACTAAAGACCTGTCTATTTTATAATCATCAAAATTTTTATTTAAGAGTAACTCATATGAGAAACAGTTGTGGTGTTATGGAAATCATGTTGACTTTAGAGTCAGCCAACTTCAACTGAGTTTAGAGTCAGCCAACTGAGTTCAAATTCAGAGTCTCCTATTTACAATTAGTGTGACTGGATAAATCACTTAACCTGAGTAGGGACACTGTAAAATAAAGAGGAATTGGAATAAGTAGCCATTTGAGTTCCTTCCAGCTCTAAATCTATAATTTGTCCATTTGATGGCTAAGAGTATGAAAAGATCAGAAATCTGAAGCTGAGATAGAACCAGAAAAGACCTCTTGTTAAAAAAAAAAAATAGAAAACTTCTCTCGTGAGGTGGGAGAAAGGGATATCAAAAGCAACTAGGGAGTTTAGAGGTTTGGATCTTAGAACAAAATGGGGAATCCTATGCTGGACCTTGAAAATTTGAATGGATCTGATTCCTAGACTCTGATAGGATTACTCAGCCGTAAACTAGACTAACACCTCCACATCTCCCCTGCTTTTTTTTTTTAGAAGCAAATGTGCAAAGTTACCTGCATGAGTGGGCATTAATTTTAACAATCTGATTATCCACCATAGCAAGGTTGTCTTTGGGGATCTTTCTCTGTTAGAAGGAAAGATATCTCTGTATAGATAGATAGTAGACAGACAGATAGATAGACAGACAGACAGACAGACAGAGAGTTAGCAAGGCTAAGCATTATGGGTTTGATTTGTTGACATACAGATTGAATCTGGTCACAACCTTGGAGTGATCATTCCAGGCTCCAGACTTTAGGGGATTCTCAAGCTGTAATGAAAAGCCAGGGGTACAGATGATGGGTAAACTCCTTTTGAAAAGGGATTGTCTCATTCTTTGTACTTGTATTCCTAGCACCTGGGACAGTATCTGGCACATAGTAATTGCTTCATAAATGTTTGTTGATTGATTGGTGGGTTGGGGGGAAAGTCAAGTCAACAAGCATTTATAAAGCTCCTTCTATGAACTAGGCAGGACTGCTAGGTAGTACAGTGGTTAGAGTGCCAGGCCTGGAGTCAGGAAGATTCTTCATGAGTTCAAATCTGGCCTCAAACACTTACTAGCTATGTTACTTAACCTTGTTTGCCTCAGTTTCTTCATCTGCAAAATGAGCTGAAAAGGGAAATGGCAAGCCACTGTAGTATTTCTGCAAAGAAAATCTCAAATGGAATCACAAAAGGTTGAACATGACCAAAATGACCAGATAACGTGTGCTAGGCACTGTGCTTAGCATGGAAATACAATGAAAGATCCCAAACCAGGCAAAATCTGTCCCTGCCCTCAAGAAACTCAAAGTCTGCTTGAGAAGACAACATGCAAACAACTATGTACAAAAAAAACTTAGACAACAAACTGGCCATAATCTTAGAAGGGAAGTATTGGCATTGAAAGGGATTGGAAAAGGCTTCTCACAGAAGGTGAGAAAGAGGTTCTGCTCACTAGTGCTTAAAAAAAACAAAGACATTGGGCTCAAATACATACATAAGAAATCATCGAATGTGGGGGCTGGACAGGTTCTTGAGATTATCTGCTTTACATAGAAGGAACCTGAAGTAAACAGGGCTTGAGTCACTTGCCAAGGTCACAGAGGTTATAAACTGATGAGTCAAGGTCAACCCCATCTTCTCTTACTCCACAGGAACAAGTTCTCCCATCTCCTTCCATATGTCAGTCACTCAAGCTTCATGTTGCCTTCTCCTTGACCTTCACGGCTTGACTAACTTTCACCTAGATATAAATATTTTTGCGGAGGTGTTGGGAACAGCAGGAACAGGTACTAAAGTGTTGAAAGATTTTGTTTTGCTGCAGACACTGGCTTCGGAGGATTCTGCCAACAGGTAAGAGATTTTTCCAACTTTCTTAAATCTATGATGGGGAGACTTAGCTCTTACCTCCTAATGGACTTGAGGTGGCTTCCAGGCATCTCTGATTGTCCCCAATCCTTTACCCACCTCTAGAGAACCCTAGAGGCTGATCTCACAGCACTTTGGTCCTCAGAGGTACCCTGGTCTGCCCAGTTAACGCTTGCCAGATTTACATCTCTTGATATCTCATTGAAGTGACTTGGGGTAGTCCTCCATTCCACTGGGAATATTGTCACCTAATCTTCCAGCCTCATGCTACTTGATCCTTCTTCTCCAGTTGCCAGCTATCATCTGGAGTTTATTTCTCCTGTATTCTGAAACAGGACCTGCCCCCATCTTCATAGGCTTCCAGTTTTCAGCAGATACTGAGGTCATCACATATTCAGTCAAAGGAATAAAATAGATATGTGATTCCTAAGGTTCAGAGTACCTATTTGGACAATCACTAGCAATCCACGAAGCAATTCTGACACGCCTGTTGGAGCGCTCTGAGCTGGGCATAAGAATTACATCAGAAATGTTCTGTATGCTCAGCTGCCAGAGAAATCCTTTTCTGGTGACTGATGTAATGAGGCCAGTGATGAAGTCATCTGGGACAAAAAAAGAGTCACTGAATAAACTTGGCTTATCCTGGGACTTAATCATACAGATGAAACCCTGAGTGTGCCAAGTTCTGTAGTTTGAGGAAAAGAATGCTGGCTTTAGAATCAGAAAGTGAGTTAGAGTCCCAGCTCTGCTACTTCCTAGGGGCCTTGGAGAAATCACTGAGAGCCATCGAGTCTCCATTTTCTTTTCTACAAACTAGGGATAAAGTTAGGGCTAGACGCTGTATCCATTCCATGGCCCCTGTTCTCTAGCCTTCACCCCAAGTGGAGCTGAAGGTCAGGCCCTGGTGTCCCTGGCTCAGAATGATGAACTTTTACCTTTACCCTTCTCCCTGCTTTCCATCTCTATCTCTGAGAACAGTAATCAAAGCAACATTGCTATTCCAGGTAAGGCTATGTGAATCAGTTGACCTCTGACCCCAGTCACCATTCTCTCTGGCTTCCTGTTCCCAAAACACTCCTCCCTGGCCACCATTCCCCTGTCTTTCTTGTTGTCTTCCTCTGTTAGAATGTAAGTTTATTGAGAGCAGAGACCTGCTTGTATTTGGATCCCAGCCCAGCACTTGATACTGTGCCTAGCATGTAGTAAAGTTCTTAATAAATGATTTTTTTTATTCATTCATTCATTACCTTCCCCTTTGAACACCTATGAATTCTATCATACCTAGTGCCAGCACCCACCTTGGGACATTTAGGTCTAGCATCAAACACAGAAAAGATTGAAATGAGGAAAATAAATGGGGGAGGAGGGATAGTTTCCCATTAAGCTATAATATATTGTAGGATAAGGACAGCTGGGTGGTGCAGTGGATAGAATACTGGGCCTGGAGTAAAGAAGACTCATTTTCCTGAGTTCAAATCTGGCTGGGCAAGTCACTTAACCCTGTTTGCATGTTTCCTCATCTGTAAAATGAGCTGGAGAAGGAAATGGCTAATGACTCCAGTATCTCTGCCAAGAAAACCCCAAATAGGGTCACCAAGAGTCAGACACAACTGAAATGATTAAACAGCAAGGACAGCAGTAGGATAAGAAATGTATGCTCAGGGGGCAGCTAGGTGGTGCAGTGAGTAGAGCACTAGCCCTGGAGTCAGGAGGACCTAAGTTCAAATGTGGCCTCAGACACTTGACACACTTACTAGCTGTGTGACCTTGGGCAAGTCACTTAGCCCCAATTGCCCTACCTTCCCCCCTCCAAAAAAAAAAAGAAAAAGGAAAAAGAGAGATGTGTGCTCGGTAAAATTATCTCCTGTGTTCTCCCTCCTACTCTCTACCTATCGAATTCCTATACAGCACAAAAGAAAACAGCCTGGGTTTGGAGTCTGGGAAGCTGGATTTGAATCCTGCCTCTCTGGGCTTTGGGTTCCACATCTTTACAATGAAAAGGTTGAACTAGATGACTTCTCAGATCCCTTCCAGCTCTAAATGTACGAGCCCACCCATCCTTTAAAGTAACATGCAAATATTGCTTCCTTTCTTTCCCCTGAGGCCTTCTTTGCTCACCTCCTCCCTGTCCTTTTGCTGTGCTTTGTCAATGAGTCGTGTATATGTAATAACACAAATGAAGAGTCCAGGAGCTCCTGGCCTCTCAAACTCACAAATTTGCCTCCAAGGCTGAAATTGCCAAACTCAGAATGACAGTTCGTTCACCTATGCCCAGTCAAAGTAATAGAAAGCAGAAGATTCAGCCAGGGCCTTGTCTCCCGATTCCCATTCACCTGTACAAGTACCCAATTCAGCTGCCATTCACAAGGAGTCACCCTTTCTGTCAGGGTGAGGAAGGAGAGCCCTCCTCCATACCTCAAAGGAGTCTGAGAGAGAGGAGAGAGGGGAGGAGAAGGACAGAGACAGAGACACAGAGAAACAGAAACAGAGAGTAACAGAGACAGATGGAAACAGAGACAGAGAGACATGCTACCTGTTCCAAAGTCAGGAAAAAAGTGAGCAAGAATAGAAGTTATCTCTTTTTAATCAACACGACCTCTTCCTTAAATCCCTTTGGGGGTGAGGGTGGGCAGGAGATAATGGAACCACCCCAGATTTGCCTCATTGTCCCAAAGTGCCAAGCCCTTCCACCCTGAGACAGTGTGCACAGTGAGTGACCAGCAGTGGGTACATAGGGTGTCATCTCCCCCACACACACACCGCAGCACATGGCAGGAGAGAGCAAGGAAGCCCATGGTTGTTACACGTGTGTCACAATTACATGTGTAAAGTGCTTTGCAAACTTTAAAATATTAAATCAATGTTAGTCTGGCAGAGTGGATAGAGAGCTGGACTTGCGTTCAAGAAGCTGTGGATTCAAATCCTGCCCCTGACACAGGCTAACAGTGACTCTAGGCTAATCATTACCTCTTAATGCCCAAGGCAACTATCTAAGGATCTCATTTACAAATGTCTTTCCTGGTCAATGGATGTTTCTATTTCTGTAGTCTCTGAAACTGATGAAATCACAGATTTAGGCTTAAATAAAAGAAAAAAAATGTCATTGTTGTTTTCCTCCAGACTTCAGAGAAGCCTCATGATTGTGTATCACGGAGCTCAGTGTTGATGTCACATCCTTTGACTACTAGAAGGAGATATCCTGAGGGCAAGAACCTCAATTTATCTAAAATTCTTCTGTCCCCGGATCTAGGTCACATAACATCAAGGATTATTAATGAAATGCTTGTCTGTAGTTTTGATTCACTACCCAAAATGATAGGGGGATGTAAGGTGTAAGAAGAGTGGGGGCAAAAAAAAAGAGTGGGGGTGGGGGGTGGGTGGGCAGAGAGGGTGAGGACAGTGATGATGGGCTTTGAAAGCCAAACAGAAAATTTTGTATTTGATCTTGGAGGTGATAGAGACAGGATAAACACTGGTGTTTATTGAATAGAAGGAGTGACACTGTCAGAACTAAGCTTTACAAAGATCAATTTCACCTCTGAGTAGAAAATAGACTGGAAAGGTTAGCAAGTTGAGGCAGAGAGACCAAACTTGGGGCAGTGGGACTAACCATGTGGCTATTGTAGTGGTCTAAGAATGAGGTAATAAAGACCTGCACTAGGGCAGTGGCAGGATCAGAAGAGAAAAGGGTATGTGTGTGTGTGTGTGTGTGTGTGTGTATTTGTTTGACCCTGGGCAAGTTGCTTAACCCTATTTGCCTCAGTTTCCTCATTTGTAAAACAAGCTGGAGAAGGAAATGGCAAACCAATCCAGCATCTTTGCCAAAAAAAAATCCCAAATGAAGTCCTGAAGAATCAGACACAGCTGAAATGACTAAATTACAATGACAGTAACATAAGAAATGTGTGCTCAGTAAAATTACCTCCTATACTCTCCCTCCAACTTCCTGCCTATTGAATTCCTATATGGCACAAAAGAAAACAAAATGGATTTGGAGTTGGATGACCTGGGTTTGAATCTTGCCTCTCTGGGCTTCAGGGTCCACATCTTTACAGTGAAAAGGTTGAACTATATGTATACATACACACACACATGTATATACATACATATACACACATATGATGTTATGAAGGCAGATTCTACAGGACTTAGCATCGGATTAGATTTGGGAGGTGAGAGAGTGAGAAGTTGAGGACAACCCTAAGATTTCAAGTCTGAGTAACTGGGAGGCTGGTAGTGCCCTCAACAGTAGCAGGGAAGTTCAGAAGATGGGAGTACTTTATGCAGGAGAATGAGGAACATGAGTTCCATTTGGGGCATGTTGAGTTTAACATGTCTATGGAATATCTAGTTTGAGCTGTCCCAATAGGCAGTTGGAGATGTGAGACAGGAGGTCAAAAGAGGGGTCAGGGCTAGATAAGTCGATCTGAGAATCATCTGCACAGAAATGATAGACATCCATAAGGAGTGTTGAGATCACCAGGTGAAATAGCATAAAGGGAGAAGAGAAAAGAGCCCAGGACAGAGCCTTGGCCACAGTTAATGGGCATGACCAAAATAAAGATCCTGCAAAGGAACATGAGAAAAAGGCAGTTTGACAGGTAAAAGGAGAACTTTTCCTAGAATCACACCAAGAGTATATGTCAGAGGCATGACTTGAACCTAGATCCCCCTGAATTGCCCAAAGTCACCAAGTAGTAAGTGGCAGAGTCCACATTTGAACTGAAATCTTTTGATCCCAAGTCCAACCCTCTTTCCTCTGAGGCACACAATTAACTATTCTTCAATATATGACTTTAGAGAGTCTCTTACAGGCACTGAGAAGTTGTGACTTTCCCAAAGATACACAGGTAGTAAGCAGCGTGCTGCTGATCCCCAGCATGTATGTGGGGTGGGGGTGGGGAGCACAATCAGAAGCATACATGTTATATACATATGGCCTAAATTGTGTGCTTGTGTTTATCCAGGGCTCAGACATAGTGTGTCTACCAGAAAAGGTTGTGGAGCAAAGATGGGCCAGATCACAAGTTTACCCAAGAGCTTCATGTCTGACCCAGCCAGGTGAGCTCATGCTCTTGCCCATGATGAGAAATGCCAGGAGTGGTATTGGATGTGTGTCCAAAGGTCAATAAGGAAGAGCTTAGACAGGGTGGATTCTGGTTAACATGGAATATTCCCTCAAACTTTTAAACACTGGGAGTAGGTGACTATGATATATGTAAGCGACAAATTATGCAGACTGAGAACAGAGTTTATTGCCAAATAAAACTTAAACCAATGTTAATATGACACATATTGGATGCTGTGCCCAATAATTATAGGGCTGTGTACTTGGTCATTAAACCTGATTAAAAAGAAAGCAGTTTTAATACTAACTCATCTTTCTGTAGTGCTTTAAGGCTTTTTAAAAAGGACTTTCCTTGTGGCTACCAAGTGATGTGTCAGTCAGTCAATTACTATTTATTAATCACCTACTATGTGCCAGGAACTGGGTTAAGCACTGAGGATACAAATATGAAAAAAGAAAGTCATTCTCTGCCCTCAAGGAGCTTACAGTCTAATGGAAGAAGACAAAACACAAAAGGGAGCCCCAAAGTAGGGATATGGAGGAGAGAAGAATGTACCTGACTTGGGGGCCTAGTGGAGGAGTCAGAGAATTCTCAAAGTAACGCAGCCAGATGAGAAATAAGGAGCCGCCTGAGCTGAGCTCTCTCCTTAAATGGAGGTTTGGGAGTTCATGGCCTCGCCCTCCAATCAGAGAGGCTGAGGGTAGTGAAGAGGTGAAGTCTTAAGGCTGAAGGGATCTTATAGGATACTAATAATCCCAGTAATGAGCTTCCAGAGGCAGAGTAGAGAAATCAGTCAGAGAAGTCTCAGAGTGATTCAGCCAGGTAAGAAAAGAGAAGGACTACTACCCTCATTTTATTGATAAGAACATTGAAGTTCAGAGGGGTATACTAAGTTGCCTAGGATCACACAGCTAGTGTTAAAACTAAAATATAATACCAAGGGGGCAGCTAGGTGGCACAGTGAATAGCACACTGGTCCGTGGGTCAGGAAGACCTGAGTTCAAATTTGGCCTCAGACACTTGACACATGTACTAGTTATGTGACCTTGGGCAAGTCATTTAACCCTAATTGCCCTGCCTTCCCTGCTCCAAAAATCCAACAAAATGTAACCCCAGTCTGTTTACTCCAAATCTATCATTGTTTCTCCTATATCACGCTAAGTTCCCATGTCACAGAAACAACTGTAAATAATGTTCTTGTTATACAGCCACACTTTTTTCCCTTCCTCTTCTTACTTTGTTATTATCCCAGTGTCTATAACAGTGCTGATATTCATAGCTTTCACTCCATCCCAGTGAACCATTACCATCATTCTCAATCGTTCTTGATGGGCCATGTCTGACAAAGTAGGTCTCATTCTGCAAGCAGCTTGAATCAATCACCCCTCTGTCACCAGGTAGGCAGCATCAGCCTTCCAAAAATCATGATTTGTCTTTCCAAGTTGTTTGTCGTTACAACTTTGCTATTGTAAAAATTGTTCTCATTTATGTTCACTTCATTCTGCATCAGTTCATGCATGTCTTCTGAAGTTTCTCTGAAACCAGCTTTTCCATCATTTCTTATAGTCCAATAAGTATTCCATTAGGGGACAGCTAGGTGCTGCAGTGGATAGAGCACCAGGCCTGGAGTCAGGAAGGTCTAAATTCACAACCAGTCTCAGACACTAGCTGTGTGACCCTGGGCAAGTCATGTAACCCTGTTTGCCTCAGTTTTTTCATCTGTAAAATGAGCTGGAGAAAGAAATGGCAAACCACACCAGTATCTTTTCCAAGAAAACCTCCAATGGGGTTACAAAGAGTCAGACACGCTGACTGAATGAAATGACTGAACAACCACAAATATTCCATTAAGTCAACATACCATGATTTAGTCAGCCATTCTCCCATTGGTGGTGTCAACATGAAAGTTTGGTTAGAGGCAAACAGGCTAGGTGACATGTAAATTCATATTATTTGTTCCCTTAAAGCTAACAGAATACATACATGTATGGAGCCAGATAAAATCTGACTGAACAAAAGAATTAGAAGGCTTAAATACATTTTAGAACCATCCCAATTCAGGGTGGCTGTGTCACTCAAATTGATTTACATATATGTTTAAACGTAGTATGAGAAAGGAATTTTCTTAATTGAATTGGTGGTGAATACAATAAGATAAGAGAGTTGGCAAAGTGTCAACTGAAATTATAGCCCAGGACATCTATATTTTCTTTACCATTAACATACCGTAACATAATATATGTCCATAAAATATTAAGATAAGAAAAAGTCCCATTATTCAAGATAGTGTCTTATGTTAAGGGTCTCATCCTTAATGGCCATAGACAGAGGAAAGAATGGTCTTAAGTTAGCCCCATCTGGCCTTATTGATATAGGAAAGGGTATTCTCTGGGTACTCAGAAAACAAAGAAGCCATTAGGTCCAGGCTCTTCTTCTGGTTGACTAGTTCAGACTCTGGCCCTTATTGAGGTTATTAAATTGATATTAAATGATTATCAGTGGTCACTCATTTTTTAAGTTCTTTGCCACTACAAAAAGAGCTGCTATATAGGTATTTTTGTTCATGTGAAACCCTTAGAAGGGCTGAGATCTCAACCCAGATCTTCTGACTTCCAAAAGCTACTGTTCTTTTTTACTGCATTAAAGGAAGTTAACAGAACAGGTAATGTCACCGAGGAGGAGGAGGGAAAAACCACAATAGGTAGATGTCTGGACTTGGCCATTTTGCCTCCAGCCAACTCTGTTTATCTTCTTGTTGCCGGGTAGAAAGAAGCTGAGGGCTAAGGTACTTTGTGTCCTGCCCTACAAGGCATGCCAGTGCCTTATTGAAAACTATGATGGGGAGGGGGGGGATCTATTCTGGAGGAAGTCTGTGTCCCTAGAATACCAATTTCCTTATCTTCAGAAGCTTTGCAAAAGAAAAAGGGGGAGGGGGAGGGATTCTTTCCTTCCCCCTGACTAGCCAGGCAGCTCTTATAATCTTCGGCAGGGAAGCACCGGCTTATTTTCAGGGAGAGTCAGTTTGATGAAGAAGATTGCAATTGTCTTAAATTGTTCCATTCTAATACATACCAAAGAATGCAAATCTAAGCCCTACTGGGGCTGGCGTCCTGTCTTATGGAAGGAATCAGCTGGGGCATAGTAAAAGGAGGCCTCAGTGAGAATTCTGGGGACCTGGGCTCCTAGCTCTCTTTGCCTCTTGGGTGGAATCCCTGGCTTCCTTCAGCCACTATAGTTTGTCCAGGTCCCACTTTGGGGAAGCCTGACCTGTCAGTAGGAGAAGTAAGCTCCCCATTCTCATATTTGGCTCTTTACCCAAGTACCCCTGGCCACTCCAAGGAGAATTCTCCTTTTAGCTCTTGTCCAGGTTTTTACTTCCTTCTTAAAAGGTAGGGAGCAAAAAAGATTCACAATGTGAACCCAGGTAAAGGACAGATCATTTATTCGAACACAAAAAGAAATGATAAGCATAAGAGAATCAAAGTGTACATTCACAGGGTTATTTTAACAGGAGATAGAGATATGACTACTAGCACAGTTAACCTAAAAGGCAAATATCAAAGTCTCATGCAGACATAAGACAATTTTTGTAAGACCTATGTCAACCTGAAATAAAAAATATCACTAAAGTAGAGAAAACTGGGATCCTTAATGGAGGCAAGGGAGATGTGGGAGATGTCGGAAAGGGCGGTCTCAGAAATGTTAGAAAATAGGTAGGGAGAGGCAGGGCCCAAAGGGCAAAGCCCAGCCTTATACTCTAATGTAAACAAGCCCCTGCCCCACCACTGCTGGTCTTTCACTCTCAATGGTGGAATCCAGGCTCACAATTTCACAGAAATCTACTACCCCAGGTACAATTTAGCCAATGACAAACTTTCTTTTTTTTTATTAATTAATTTATTTAATCTATTTAATATATTTAGTTTTCAGCATTGATTTTCATAAGAGTTTGAATTACAAATTTTCTCCCCATTTCTACCTTCCCACCCACCCCAAGATGGCATATATTCTGGTTGCCCCATTCCCCAATCAGCCCTCCGTTCTGTCGCCCTACTCCCCTCCCATCCCCTTTTCCCTTCCTTTCTTGTAGGGCAAGATAAATTTCTACACCCCATTGCCTGTGTATCTTATTTCCTAGTTGCATACAAAAACTTATTTTTTGTTTTTGAACAACTGTTTTTAAAACTTTGAGTTCCAAATTTTCTCCCCTCTTCCCTCCCCACCCACCCTCCCTAAGAAGGCAAGCACTTCAACATAGGCCACATGTATATCATTATGTAAAACCCTTCTACAATACTCATGTTGTAAAAGACTAACTATATTTTGCTCCTTCCTAACCTATCCCACTTTACTGACTTTTCTCCCTTGACCCTGCCCCTTTTTGAAAGTGTTTGCTTTTGATTACCTCTACCCTCATCTGCCCTCCCTTCTATTGTCCCCCCTTTTTTCATCTCCTTCCTCCTTCTTTCCTGTGGGCTAAGGTACTCAGTTGAGTGTGTATGGTATTCCCTCCTCAGGTCAAATCTGATGAGAGCAAGATTCACTCATTCCCCCTCACCTGCCCCCTCTTCCCTTCCTACAGAACTGCTTTTTCTTGCCACTTTTATGCGAGATAATATACCCCATTCTATCTCTGTCTTTCTCCTGCTCTCAATATATTCCTCTCTCATCCCTTAATTTGATTTTATATTTTTAGATATCATCCCTTCATATTCAACTCACCCTGAGCCCTCTCTCTCTCTCTCTCTCTCTCTCTCTCTCTCTCTCTCT
>CM053623.1:449771365-449786910 GCA_028646595.1 Phalanger gymnotis | reverse complement strand
AAAAAAAAAAAGAACATTCCGAGCTCATATTGGTCTGATCAGCCACAGTTGGACACACTGAAACTTGACTCTAGCATAGTGATGTTATTTTGGTCCTCTTTTAGAATGAAGAATAGCAACCAACCAGCTGAAAACAAGCATTTCCTTCCATTACAAATTCCATTACAAATTTCAAAAAATATTCTGGGGAGTCCATAGGTTTCATCAGACTGACAAAGAGATTCCTAATAGAAAAGAAATGTTAAGAACCACTGGACCAGGATAAGAGGGACTTATGGCAGGTAGGTCTCCTCTTGTTCTCTTGAGGAAGATAAAGAGGCTGAAGAACTGGGGCGTCAGCCTGGGGAGGCACAGCTCTCCAGTCCCTCCAATCTGCTTAAGCTGCGCTTTTCCTTTTGATCCTCAGGAGCCTAAAGGAGGTCCTGGGGCTATCCCTTATTGAATGATAATAGGTAATGGGAGTGGGTGGGTAAGAGTAGGGTTAGAGTCCAGGTCCCCAGGTGACTGGAGGCTGCTGGGCCTTTAGTCTTTTTGAGGCATTGCCACTGGCTACTGCTAACTTTTTGGCTCATTTATTCAGGGCCACTCACAGACTATTTCAGCTGTAATCTTCTAGGGCTGAGGTGTCAAACTCAAGTAGAAACAAATCCCTGTGGGCTGAAATTTGATTTAGAAAACCACAAATTAAAATTATCTATGTTGATTTTTACTTATTTTGTTAAACATTTCCCAATTACATTTTAATTTGATTCCTTTGCACTTTTGAGGACCACAAAGGCCACGTGTTTAACCCCTCTGCTGGGGTGTGTTGACTAGACCGATCCTCAATGAGAGCAGGCTGACCTCCTTCAGTCAGAGATGCCATGCCCACCTAACAAAAATCAGGCTGAATGACTAGCTAAGATTAAGGATTTTCTTTTCAATTCGATCTCTCTGGGTAGAAATTAAAGCCTTATTTAGAACTAGAGAGTCTCAAGATTGAGATTTTAAAAAAAATTGATCTTACGATTAATAAATATGTATTTTCTCTTCCTCCCACTACCCATTAATTTAAAAGATTTAAAAAAAAAAGAAAATCCTTGAAACAAATAGACATAGCCAAGCAAAGCAAATTTCCACGTTATCCATGTCAGAAAATGTCTCATTCTGCATATTGAATCTATCCAATCTGTTGCTAAGTCACATGGTACAGAGGATAGCTCAGAGGGCTTGGAGTCAGGAAGATCCCTAACATGGTATCTTTCCTCAGACACTAAGTATGTGACCTTAGGCAAGTCGTTTAAACACTGCCTGCCTCAGTTTCCTCATCAGTAAAATGGAGATAGTGCTAATACCTAACTCACAGGGCTGCTGTGAGTTAGCATATGTAAAGTACTTTGCAAACTGTAAAATGCTATATAAATGCTAGCTGTTATTATATTCTTTCACAAAATCTCTCCCATTCATTTCCTGCTTTCCACTTACATATAACTACTGTGTGAGGCATAGAGCACTACTCAAATCCAGGACAAAGACTTAAATACCTTGAAAGCAGAAAGGAGTTTATTGCTTTCTTGGGAGAAAGGGTACAGCCCCTTGTCATACTAATGGCACTAGTTAGGGAGTATGACTTGGAAGCCAGGCTTCTGCATTTTTATCCCTAATGCAACATTTCTCCTCCCTAGACCCCTGTCTCCTCCTCCCATTGGCTAGGCCTTAGGGTGCATAGTCTGTTCATGGGAATCTCCTCCCACAACAAAGGCAGGGCAGTGGAAAGTTACGGAATCTTGCCCAGAGACAAAGAACAAGGAAGTTTTTCTGCCACATGCTCAAAAACAGGGGATAGGGGGGTGCGGTGGGGTGGGGGTGGGGGGGTTGGACCCTTCAGTTCATCTGCAAAGCATGTTTTCTCAAGGTCAGCTAGCTGCAGGTGCTGTTTTGCAAGGGAGTATGTTTCAACTAGCCCAAGGCCCATTTTCCCAAGGCCACTGAGGGGCTTCACAAGTTTTATTCCCACACACTACTACCCAGAATCAGGCTTATATACCTAGACTATTGCGCTAGCCTTCTAATTGGTCTCCCTTCCTCATTCCAGTCCACCCTCTAGCCATAAGGGTTACTTAGCTTATCATCAAAAGCAGTTTGAAGTCCATTCCACTTTAGGCCAACTAAGTTCAGGGTGTGGAACATTTTATACCATTTTATATCATTTTTGTAATTTCAATAAGACTCAGAGCCTGAGCTAATTAACCAGAAGAAAAGTCTGGACCTAACAGCTCCTTTGTTCTCTGAGTAAGCTAGAGATGCCTCTTCTTATGTCAACACACTCAGAGCATTCCTTCTTCTGTTCATGGCCGTTAAGGGTAAAAATCTTGACCCCAGAAACTATCTTGAATTATGTGACTTTTCCTTATCTTAATATTTTATGGGCATATACTATGTTATGGAATGTTAATGGCAAATTAAACACAGAGAATCCTGGGTTGTAATTTCAATTGACACTTTTTCAACTATCCTGACTTATTGTATTTACAATCTATTCCATTAAGGAAAATCCTTGTCTTGAATCACAATTAACATACATGGGGGTCATAAAAGTGATGTAATGCAGGCTGCTGTGTTGGGACCAAAAAATGTATTTAAGCTTACTCATTTCTTTGTTCAGGGAGTCAGACTTAGTCTGGCCCCCATGCATGCATGTATCCACTAAGTTTAAAGGGGGTAAATAAATGTATAAGTAATATGAATTGTTCTATCACCTAGCCTGTTGTTTCCTTCAACCAACTTTCAGTTTCAACAAGGGGAAAGGGCAATGTAAAAAGTCAAAGGAACATTCTTAAAACATGACTTTCACTCTTTGCTCCAAAGCTTACAATGGCTTCCTATTGTCAACTTTCTCAAATAACAACTTCTACTTAATTGGCCTGGCTAACCACAGCCTGGTCCAGCCTATTTTTTTTGAACTTTCCCATTGTTCTTTTATAGGATACTTAGACTTCAATCAGGTAGATCTCCTCACTATCCCACAAAATGTTGTTGGTGTCTTTTTTTGTGTGTGCTGTTTATGCACTTTTGTTCCATCATCCCCACTAGGAGTACCCTCTTCTTTGTCTCAGTCTGTCCATGTCCTACCTACCTAAAATGCATCTTTACTGGGAAGACTTTCCCGCCAGAAATTATTTCTTTGCCGTATAAACTCCTGCAGCAGTGCTTATGAGATAGGACATTCGTAATTCTATTACTTCAGAGAGCTCTAACTTCATCACTGTGAATGCTCACTTTGCCACTGAAGATGGTAATCATAGGCTTTAAAGCTGGAAGGGACCTCAGAGGCCAAGTTGAACCCTTTCATTTTATAGAGGAGAACACAAAGGCACACAAGAGTTAAGTGACTTGGCCAGGGTCACACAGTAAATGTCTGACACAGGATTTGAGCTTGGGTCCTTCTGACTCCAAACCTGCTATGCTATGCTTTTCCCAAGATTAAGGAAAAATGAGCTAGACCCATGTCAAGTTGGTTCCTTATCTGGGTGTTGTGGCTTATAATCTTGGATGATAGGAGTAGCTAGCATTTAATAACCCTTTTGGATTTGTTTTATAAGTGTCGACCTTAAAGTTCATTTAAGGGAGGCAAACAAGGTAGGCGATATGTACATTCATAATGTTTATTTCCTTAAAGCTAGAGGAGCTAGCTTACTTGTACATACAAGGAGCCAGTACTTAAGTTCTGACAGTCTGAACAAAAGAATGAAAAGGTTTAAATGCATTTCAGGACACTCCCAACTCAGCATGTCTGTGTCACTCAAGATTTATGTTCTCCATGTATGTTTAATTACAGTATAAGAAAGGAATTTCTTAATTGGATAGGTTGTAAATACAATAAGATGCAAGAGTTGACAAAATGTCCATTGCAATTATGATCCAGGACATCTGTATTTTCATTACCATTAACATACCACAACAGAACATATGTCCATAAAATACTGAGATAAAGAAAAGTCCCATTATTCCAAATACTGTTTCGGTTTAAGGGTCTTATCCTTAATGGCCATGAACAGAGGAAAGAATGTTCTTAAGTCAGCCCCATCTGGGCTTGTTGACATAAGAAGAGGTATTCTCTGAGTTTACTCAGAGAACAAAGAAGTTGTCAGGTCCAAACTTTTCCTCTGGTTGATTAGTTCAGGCTCTGCCCCTTATCAAAGTTACTAAATTGATATTAAATGATTAAATGACAAGTAATATGTCATTTGATCCTCATGACATCCCTGAAAGGGACATGATATTAGTCATCCCCATTTTATAATTGAGGAAACTGGCAGACACTAAGTGTCTTGCCCAAGGTCACCCAGGTAGTATGAGATCGATTTTCAACTCTTGCTGACTCCAGCACTCTATGCACAGCACTATGCAGCTACTAGTTAGCCAGTCATTCAACAAGGGTTATTTAAACAGGTTTACTATGTGACAGGCATCATGCTAAATGATAAATGGACAGATTCACGAAAAGAGGAAGACAGTTCCTGCCCTTCGGGAGCTTACATTCTATCGGGGGAAGACGATACATAAAAGGAAGCTGGGAAGGAATGGAAGGGGCATCCAGTCAGACGGAGAAGCTGAAGGTTTGAGGGATTCTTCTGCTATGTGAGCTCTAGGACTAGAATGAGCTTGCAAGATGAAAAGGCTTCTGGATAGATGGTGGGGAAAGTCTGGAGTGAAGTGTAATAAAGTGTGAAAGCCCACTCTGACTGATCTCTTTTAACTACTAGCGCCCTTACTTCCCAGCTACTTTGTCTTAACTGTGTTTGCTATTTATCCATAGTTTTGTACTTCTCTTTGTAACAAGCCATATTGCCTTTCAAAAAAATTATATCAGTTTACAGACTGAATACGGTGTGTCATAGGATGCCTGCTTTCCCACAGTCTCATCAGTATTGGATTGTATTTAAATTTCTTTACTTATTTAGTGTCATATAAATCAAACTACCAAATGATTATTTCATGGTGTTAAAAAATTACTAAAATCATTTTGAAGAACAAAGGTCAAGAATCTCAAGGGATAGAATGGGGAAACGAAAAAGGAGGAAGGAAGGGGGCCTGAGAAATATTATTGTAAACTACACTACAAAGCAGTAATCATCCAATAATTTGATACTGGTTAAGAAATAGAGAGGCTGATAAGGGACACAAAATGTAGAAGCAAGCAAACATAGTAGCCTAGTGTTTGATAAACCCAAAGATTTCAGCTGCCATGGTAAGAATTGAATAGTCAACAAAGACTGCTGGGGAAAATGGAAAGCAGAATGGCAGAAACAAAGTATAGACCAACATTTCACTTTATATCAAGAGCTCTAAATGGTTAAGTAATTTAGACATAAAGAGACATTTCATAAATAAATTAGGGGAGCAAGGAAGACATGACCTTTCAGGTCCATGAATAGGGAAACAATTTATGACCAAATAAAAGATATAGAGGATAATAGAAGATAAATAGGACAATTTCGCTTGCACAAAATTAACCAATTTTTACACAAACAAAACCCATGAAGCTAAAATTCAAAGGGAAATAGGCAAATGGGAAGAAAATCTTTGTGGTAAGTTTTTCTGATAAGGGTCTGATAAAGGTATAAAATTTGTAAGATTAAGAGTCATTCCCCAATTGATAACTGGTCAAAGGATATGAATAAGCAATTTTCTAAGGAAAAATACAAACTATGAACAGCCTTATTTAAAAAATGTTCCAAATCACTGATTAGTAGGGAAATGCAAGTTAAAGTAATTTTGAGGTCTCATCTCACACCATCATGTTGGCAAATTTGACAAAAAAAAGGCAAATGAGAAGTGTTGGAGGGACTATGGGAAAAGCAGGCTCATTAAGGCATTGTTGGTGGAGCTGTGAATTGGTCTAGCCCAGGGATGGGGAACCTGTGACTTCAAGGCCACATATGGCCCTCCAGGTCCCCAAGTGTGGCCCTTTGCCTGAATCTAAATTTCACAGAACAAATCCCTTTAATAAAAGGATTTGTTCTGTAAAACTTGGACTTAATAGAGCACTGTCCCTGGAGTCAGGAAGACCTGAGTTCAAATCCGACCTCAGACACTTGACATGACACACTTACTAGCTGTGTGACCTTGGGCAAGTCACTTAAGCCCAATTGCCCTGCCATCCCGCCCCCCCCCTCAAAAAAAAGAAAATCTTAAAAAAAACTTAGACTTAGTGAAAAGGCTTCACCCAAGGACCTACAAGGTCTAGCCTTTTTGGAAAGCAATTTGGAACTATGTTACTAAAGTTACTGAACTGCATACTTTTTGACCCAGGGGTACTACTACTAGTTTATACCAGGAAGAGATAAAATTCAGAGGAGAATGACCCACAGGTACAAAAATATAGCAGTCCCCCCTTTTTGTGGTGGCAAATAACTAACTAGAAAGTAAAAGGGCTGTCCATCCACTGGGGGAATGGCTGAATAAATTATGGTCTGGCAATGTAACGGAATACTATTATACTGTAAGAAATTATGAACATTGTGGGTTTCAGAGAAACCTGGGCGAACTTGTATGAACTGATACAGAGTGAAATGAGCAGAACCAGGAGAACAATTTACATGATAATAACAACATTGTAAAGATAACTTTAAGAGACTAAAGAACTCTCATCAATGCACTACCCTCTCATGATTCCAAAAGGCTGGATGATGATCTAATGTCAAACTCAAATAGAAATGGGGGTGATTAAACATAGGTAAGGATCCTTGATTATTGCAAATTGACTTAAAAAACCATATATTAACATTATCTAGATTTAATTTTTTTAAATTTAAATATTTCCCAGTGACATTTTAATCTGATTCAAGGCCACTGGAGAATATTGTGGGCTGCATACAGCATGTTTGATACCTCTGATCTGGGTTTCCTATTTCCTGATAGATAGATAGGCCTCAGGGTTCTGAAAGAGACATATTTTTTGAATATGGCATTGTGGGAATTTGTTTTACTTGGCTATGCATATCTACTACAAAGGTTTTTCTTTTCTTTTTTCTAAAAAGTGGGGAGAAGGGAAAAGTGGATTTTTGTTGATTGAAAACAAAATTAAATAAGAAATTGAAAACTTTGAATTTTATTATTTTAAGTTATCTGCCAATTTAATGAGCATCAAGTGGTACTTTGGGATTGTTTAATGTGCATTTTGCTCTACTGGGAAATGTGGAGGGAAAGGTGACTGGAAAGGTGAAGGGCCTCAACTTCCTGGGTGTCCTTAAATATTTGAAAGGTTATTAGTTGGAAAAGGAATTGGACTTACTTAGAACTAGGAGTAATAGGTGGAATTTGCAAAGCATCAAATTTAAACTTGCAAAAGAAGAAACTTCCTAATAATTAGAGCTACCCCAAAGTGACATGATCTGCCTGGAGAGACAGGGGGTTTCCTTCCACTCGAGGTCTTCAAACAAAGACTGGATAAATATTTGGGTACTTTAAAGGGTAGATCCCTGTTCAGGAATCAGTTGGACTCCAAAAGTCCAACTCAGAGATTCTCTGATTCACAGGATCTCGATCATAGGTCTAGAGCTGGAATGCACATCATTGGCTCTCTAGTGAAGGGTTCCTACTTTACAGATGAGGACAGAGGCCCAGAGAAGTTAAAGGACATGTTTCAGATCACACGGCTCATCAGCATGAGAGTGAGGATTTGAATGTTTCCATGCTAAATCAGTGCTCTTCCCATTCTCCTTTGGATTTCCCATGTCAGTGAGATAGAGGGGTGTTGGAGAGAGGAACATCATTAACCATAACCTCTCACAGGAAGTAGCAGAAGCTTTAAGAGCTTTCTGATTTAATAAACTTTTAACTCAGGGGCAGCCTTACCTTAGAAGTCAATCACTAGGACCAGGAGCAGAGCCCCCACCCTGGGATGTGCATCTGAAACAATAACTATCTTGTTTGTGTTTATTCAGGAAGTCAGGGGGGAAGGGAGGAACTTCCTACCATAGACTAAACATACAATGGCAGCTCCTGGTTGTTTAGTCATCTTCTTCCAAGTTGGAATTCTAGGCATACCTCACAGTTCCTCATTGGATTCCTGGGGAGGAGGGGAAAGGGGAGCTTAGTTATTATGCCTTTTTACAAAGGAACAAAAGTAGTCTAGGCAGCCATTTGAATGTGCTTGAGGCATGCTCAGGTCTCAGTGAACTGTCATGGAGAGGCGTGGGGGCCGACTGGCTGATCCTTAATGTTCCTTCCAGCTTTTTATATTATAATGTGATTGTTTATCTTGCAGTCCATGAGATCCCCCCAGAAACACATTTTGCAAGCAAAACCAGGAGAATAATTTGTACAGTAACTGAAACAACACTCAAAAACCAGCTTTGAAAATCTTGAGGACTCTGATTAAATGCACTGAGCACCAGAAGTGCAGAGGACTGATAAGGAAGCCTATACCCATCTCCTGTCACAGGGATGGTGAGAAGTACTTTTGGATATGCTGATAAAGGAATTTGTTTTGCTTAATTATACAGATTTGTTAACAATTGTTTTTCTTTTACAATGAGGGAAGAAAGGGAAAGAAAACAGATTTTGTTAATAAAAAAAACTAACTAAAATGGTTGTTAAATTAGAATGAATTAAATTCCCATCAGATGTCGTACTTTGTTCAGCCATTCCCTAATTAATGGGCAAATGAATTGTTTTTGGCTTTCTGCTATTCAAACACAGCTTAGCCATTTAAAAAAAAAATTTGACATCCAGGAATAGTAGTGTGATTAAAAAAATGCCCTGGATTTGGAGCCAGCAGACCTGGTTTCAAATCTTACCTGTCTTATTAACTATATAACCTTGGGCAAGTTACTTGTCCTCTTTGGGCAAAAGTTCCTTCTCTCTAAAATGCAGGGCTGGATGGATGATTTCTAACATCCTTCCAGCTCCAAACAGATAACATTGTCACCTTTGAAGATGATACCAGCAAGAAAATATGCCTTCATAAGGTAGAGAACAATGAGAAATATGTAGGAGTGTTTTGTCAAATAGCTCATGGCTAGGAATTAAATAAGACAATTGCTTCTTCACCTCAATATTTTGGGAGTTGACAGACAGGTGCAGGCTGTCACAACCTCATTTTTCCACATCGGTATTGTCTATTTGTTCCTTGCTGAGGTTAATTTGATGACGGCCTAACTTTCTTGAATGAAAACTTGGAATCTTTTGGTCTGATGATTAGGGCCTGAGGTCCCAAGCTCTCACTAGGGGATCATTTTAATATGCACATGCCTGTATCCCTGAAGAGCTGAGATTCCTTTAATAAGGCCCACAGTAGTCACATCTGTTGACTGGATAATCACGTAATGGAACTTGACGTCTCCTGACAAATCTCTGGCTCTAAGTGTCAACACTGGAAAATGAGTGCTCAATTTTTGATTCTGGTCCAAGTTTCCAACTTAGTTTTCTCCACTTAGAAAAATGCAATTCCTTGGGTCTTTCACTTTCGTCAGGGGGCAATGTGGTAGGGTGGGAAGGGCAAGAAGCTACCTAGTAGCCTAACCTCTACCTGGCTGAGAATGCCCTCAATAACCTCCTTGACAAATGAGGCCCGTGATGAGGAAACTAACTGCCCTCTTCTGAGGCAGCCTCTTCAATTCTGGGACAGCTACATTGCAAGGCAAGTTTCTCTTCATATCCAGAGACATCTCAGAGTCATGGAGAGGGCTGGAAGGGAACTCAGAGTCAGCTCAAACTGATTGTTAAATTTTCAGTTTGAGCATTAACAACACTCCAGAAATCGACCAATGCTACAAACCAGGGCTTGATTTAGAATTTTGTTCGTTATTTACACTTAAGAAAGTGACAGAGAAAACATTAATAATGCAGATTAAGCTTAGAGTGTGTCAAGTATACATTTTTTGGGGAGAGTTGATTGTTAAACATTGACCAGAACACCTGCTCAGATCCTATCTAATTCAATCCCCTCATTTTATAGATGAGGAAAGCAAAATTGACCCAGGTTTTCTTGGCTCCAAGTCCAGCTTTCTCTGCATCCTCTATGCCAGGCTGCCCCTTTCTTCTGCCCTTTGGGCCTAAGCAGAATAGTCTAACACTTTCTGTATAACAGTCTTTTAAATACTTGAAGACAGCTAGCTTATCTTTACTAAGCCTTTTCTTTCCTAGGCTTAGTATGCCTATATAAATAAATATGATATATGCACATTTATTTATAAACATGTGTGTGAGTGTGTACGCGTGAGAATGTGTGTGTGTTTGTGTGTGTGTGTGTGTGTGTGTGTGTGTGAGACTGAGCAGGCTAAATAGCTTTAGCTATCTGCTAGGCTAAACATCTCTAGACTTAACCCTTTCTTTAACCGTTCCATCCCTAGTCTCGGGTCTTCTTTTTTTTTATTTAATAAATTTATTTTTTATTTTTAATTTATAACACTCAGCTCCACAAACTTTTGGGTCCCAAATTTTCTCCCCCTCCCTCCCAAGACAGCATGTAATCCAATGTAGGTTCTACATATACCTTCAAGTTCAAATTATTTACATAATAGTCCAGTCGTAAAGAAGAATTATAACCAATGGAATGAATCACGAGAAAGGAGAACTGAAACCAAAACAGAAGGAAAAGAAAAAAAAAGAGAGCAAAAAGTTTGCCTCCATCTGCATTCAGATTCCATAATTCTTTTTCTGGATGTGCGTAGCTTTTTCCATAATGAGTCCTTTGGAGCTGTCTTTGAATCTTGCATTGATGAGAGGAGCCAAGTCTATCTAAGTTAGTCCCTATAGATACCGTGTGTCTGTAATCGTGTATAATGATTTCCTGGTTCTGCTCCCCTCACTCAGCATCAGTTCATATAGGTCATTCCAGGTTTTAATAAAGTCCGTCTATTCTTCATTTGTTAGAGCACAATAGTATTCCACTACATTCACATACCGTAATTTGTTTAGCCATTCCCCAATTGATGGGCGCCCCTTGATTTCCAATTCTTTGCCACCACAAAAAGAGCTGCTATAAATATTTTTGTATATACAGGTTCAGGTGTTCTTACCATCCTGGTTGCTCTCCTCTGGAGCACTCCAATTTGTCAATGCTCATTTCCCCCTGTCAAAATAGTTCCTTCTGGTGACCCAAAGCGCACTCTTGGCTTCTTGTTTTAAAAGCTGGCCTTCTTTCTGGACCGCCCCTGACCCTCTAATCAGCCCCTTGCTGTGGAGCTTCCTCTAGTTCTCAGCTCCCATGCTGAGCAAAGGTGACTAAGGAGCAGGCCTCAGATACGTAACAGTTGTGTGACCCTGGGTAAATCACTTTACCCTGTTTGCCTCAGTTTTCTCATCTGTAAAATGAGCTGGAGAAGGAAATGGCCAACCCCTCCAGCATCTTTGCCAAGAAAACTCCAAATAGGGTTATACGTGACTGAATAACAACTGTCTTTAACAATGTAACTCTGTAACTTCACTCTGGCAAGTGAATTGCCCCCTCTGAAACATGATTATTTCATCCGTAAAGGAGCAAATAGAATTTCTATTACCTGTCTCATAGAGAGTTTGGTATGGTTAAAAGTGGTCTCTGGAAGCAGAGGACCTGGGTTCAATTCCTGACTCTATCACTTGTGACCTCTATGACCTTGGGCAACTTCCTTAACATCTCTAGGCCCCAGCTTTCTCATTGAAGGCCTCTGAAGTCCTTTCCAGCCCTAGAACTGGGATCCTACTTTGTATTCCTGATAGTGCTATAGAAACCTGAATTGTTATTATTGAAAGCTATCTCCTTACTCTACTCCAATCCACCTTTCCTCATGTTTATCTTTGACTGAATCCCCTTAAGAAAAGGATTTTTTTCATAAAACTTGGACTCAGCCTAAAGGCCACACCCAAGGACCTAGAAAGCCACACCTTACCTTGGGGCTGTAGGCTCCCCACCCCAACCTGGAGTATTGAGAGATAAAGAGTCACCCAGAATGCTACATAAATGCCAGCTCTTATTTCTTTGCTATAGCACTGACTCCTCAAATGACTAGATGCATTCCCCAGGCTCTCATATTTTAGGACAAGATCAAGACCTTAATCAAACCAGCATTTACTTTCAATGACTCAAAACATCTAACAGATGGAACATTTTAGATACTCATCAACTTCCTAGTATAGGTAATGGAAGCAATCTTCTTGTCTGTTTTGCAGAAGACCTCCAAAGTCCAGAAAGGTAAGAGAGGTTTAACTTAGTAACAACAATCACTGGTCCTTTGATTCTTTATGTCATAGATAGAATGCTGAACTTGGTCAACTCTAACTTAACTTTGTGATTGGTGTATGAGAAGAGGTGAGGTGGTGGTGGGAAAAGGGATTAGGATTCCTCTTTTCCAGAATATCCCCCTAATGACAATGATTCCATTTCCTAGCAATGAAGGACTGATTAGATATTCTCTGATTTTGTTCTAAGACTGAGATTCTGAAATTCCATTCAGTTGGATTCAGTGCTCATTTATTAAGAGTTGATGCTGCATAAGCTATGAAGAAGAGCCAACAGAGGACCTGCCCTCAAGAAGCTTACAGTCTAGTAGGGGAGAAGGCATAGGCATAAAAAACTTGACTTCGAGTGAGAGTACGCTAAGTGGACTCAGGGAGAAGATCTGGAAAACCATAAGAAATCACTTTTTTGTGGAGGAGTCATATCCATAAGCAGACCCGGTTCTGACAATATCTTTGTGCTCTTGGACAAGTGGTTTAGATTTTCCAATTTTCTCTTATGTAAAATGGTTTAGAATTAGCAGGCCTGCCCTTGAATTCTGGTTCTGCTACTTATGTATGGTTTGGGCAAGTCCCTTAACTTCCCTGGGCCTCAGTTTTCTCTTCTGCAAAATAAAGTTAGACAAAGATGAGCTTAAAGATTCTTTCCTGCTCTGAAGCTTATGAGTCTTTCACTAGAGGGTCACAGTAGACTTCATTGTCTCAGCTCAGTGGTGCATGGCGCAGCTCTGCCAGTTGACTTATTATTCCCCAAGGGAAAAGTCATCTTTAGTCTCGGTAGCATTGAGCTGGACTAGTCAATTTTCTCTAGACTAGTTTTACCACAGTGACACTAATCTGTCTTTCAATCAAGATTCTTGTCTTGTTCTCATTTATTGCAGTCCTCAATACCTACAGATTGAGTTTGGGCCCAGGGATCTGACCTCTTTTTGTCTTCATGGCCTCTACTCATGTTTCTCTCATCATGTCTTTGCACTGGCTGACCCCCACTCCTTGGATGCTTTCCCTCCTCACCTCCACCCAATGGATTCCCTGGCTTCCTTAAGACTCAGCTTAAATCTCACTTTCTGCAGGTGTTCCTCAGTCTCCACCTAGCTCCCTTTCTGGTGCCTTTCCTCTTAGATTACCTTTTCTCTCTGATTACTTTTTGTATGTGTGTGTGTGTGTGTATATATATGTATATATACATATTTTATATATATGTGTGTGTATATATCTTGTATGCACAATTTTTTATTTTTATTTTTTGCATCTCATCTCCCCCATTGGAATGAAAGTTCCTTAAAAGAAGGCACAGCTTTCCCTTTTGTCATATCCCCTGCGGATAGTACAGTACCAGGCACATAGTGGGCACTTAATAAATGCTTGTTGGTTGACCACCTGAGAAACCATCCTAAGGATGTCAGATAATGAAAACAGCATCAAAGTTGGAATCTAAAGACTTGGTTTCAAATTCCAGGTCTGCCATTTACATTGCCAGACAGAAAGGATGGATCCCTGGAATTTTGCCCTAGGGCACTGGCATGTAGAGGGGCACGATTACTTGCCCAGTGTTCCTCTGGCTTTGTTTTGGCTCCTCAGTTCTCTTGGGCACATCACTTAATAAGATCACAGTGTCTTAACCAAGGTCATATAGGTAAGTATCAGAGGCAGGAGACACTTGGTCTCTGGGCCATATAAAAATTGCTCAAAGAGCAATATGTTTAATAGTGGATGGGGTTCAAAGGGGTATGGGTATTTTAGTCAATGTAATTATATAATTCCAAATAGCTTTCCAGAAGTGTTGTTCCTATTTACAGCTTCACCAACCATGGACTAGTGTGCCTGTCTCCCCACAACCTCTCTAGCATTAACTATTCCCATATTTCATCATCTTTGCCAATTTGCTTGGTGCCAGGCGAGACCTCAGAGATACTTAGATTTATATTTCTCTTATTAGGGATTTGAAATGTTCTTTCATGTGGTAAGTGTTTTCAATCCTTCTTTTGAAGACTGTTCAGATCTTTTGATCATTTATCTATTGAGGAATAAATTATGTGTTTTTTATATAGGCATTATGTCTCTCATTGAATAAAAATTTTTTTCTTTAGTTTTAGAAGGCCTTAGAGAGCAATCATCTTATCTAACTCTCTTATAACTGAAGAAACTGAGTCCTAGAGTGTTGAAATGACAAAGCTAATTAGTAACAATGCCAGAAATAGAATCTGAGTCATATTATGATGTCTATCCCACAAGGGATCAAAGAAAGAGGACAAGGATCCATACATACAAAAATATTTATAGCAGCTATTTTTTCATGGTGGCAAAGAACTAGAAATGAAAAGGGTACCTATCAACTGGAGAACAGCTAGATAAAGCATGGTATACAGAAACATATAAAATGTATATATGAAGATATATAGACTACAAATTAGGCAGGTAGGTAGTGCAGTGGACAATACTGGCCCGGGGTCAGGGTACCTGAATTCAAATCCAACCCCAGACACTAGCTGTATGACTTTGGGCAAAATCATTGAACCTCTGTTTGCTTCATTATTTACAACTGTAAGAAGAGGATAATAATAGTTCCTACCTCTCAAGGTTGTTATGGGGATTAAATCAGATAATATTTGTAAAGTGCTTAGCACAATGCTGGGCCACAGTAGGTACTATATAAATGCTTAGTCTCTTTCTTAATATGAATATAATGGATTATATTATTGTCCTATAGGAAATTATGAAAGGCATGGATGTTTTCAGAGAAACCTGGGAAGACTTGTATGAACTAATACAGAGTGAAGTGAGCAGAACCAGGAGAACAATTTATATAATAACATGTGAAAACAGTTTTGAAAAATTTAAGAATTCTGATCAATGCAATGAGTAACAATAATTCCAAAAAACCTATGATGAGGCATGCTACCGACTCCTTAATAGAGAGTGATGGATATGAGACATAACTTTTTGGACATGTGGAAATTCATTTTCCTTGATTATTCATATTTTTACAAGGATTTTTTCTTCTTTTTGGATTATTTACTTATTTAATATTTTTAGTTTTCAGCATTGATTTTCACAAGAGTTTGAATTACAAATTTTCTCCAATTTTCTCCCCATTTCTAACTCCCCACCACCAATCCAAGATGGCATATATTCTGGTTGCCCCATTCCCCAGTCAGCCCTCCCTTCTGTTACCCCACTCCCCCACTCCCCCTTTTCCCTTACTTTCTTGTAGGGCAAGATAAATTTCTATGCCCCATTGCCTGTATATCTTATTTCCTAGTTGCATGCAAAAACTATTTTTTTGAACATCCGTTTTTAAAACTTTGAGTTCCAAATTCTCTCTCCTCTTCCCTCCCCACCCA
>CM053623.1:449732705-449765044 GCA_028646595.1 Phalanger gymnotis | reverse complement strand
GGAAAGCTCACCCTCCTCACGTCTTCTTCTTAGAACCTCTGATTTCTTTCAAAACTCATCTCAGATGGCATCTTCTTCAGGAGGCTTTTGTGGGTCTCCCCTCCCAGCTACTAGACCCTTCTCCTCCATCTACTTTGTGTATCCGGTTATAGCAATAATCCGGCTAGCAGCTAATGTGGCACACAGAAAGCTGCCAACACAGGTTCTTTTGATGAGCTTTACTAAGGAAAGCAACGTTAAAGTGTTAACAATCTTACTTTAATCCAACATACAAATATCATTCACTTAGTTCAGGAGGAAAAGCCAGCAGAGCAAATACAAACAAATTACAAACATACACAATATAAATAGACCAAATCACAATTCATAGTTTCCAGGAAAGCATCAACATCTGGGTTTATGAGAGGGGGGCTCTTAAAATGGCTGCCCGGAGTTCCACACCACTCTTCCAGTGACTGAGAGCCCCAAGAGAGAATGCCAACCTTTAGGTTTATATATCTTATTCAGGGTCAAAAGGCGTCACAATGTGCAACTCAAACACACATGACCTAAAAGCATCACAAACCTGGGACTCAAACCCACATGGCCGAAAAGCCTCTGGTATCACAAGCATGTCACTCAAACTCATGCAAACCAGGCTTTCCCTTGAGGCAAGGAGGTCATCAAAGAAACAAAGGCCGGACTCATCAAGGGCACTTGATTAAATAAGTGCTCCAAAAGAGAAAATAGTAAAAAAAAAAAAAGTCCCACCTTAATTAATATTACATCATCCTTCATTCTTGAAGAAGACCAATGACATCAGGAGGATGATATCCTAATTTGCAAGTAAAGTGGATTTAAATGAGGCCTAGCTGTGCAGACTCATCAGCCTTACTCTCTTCTCCTGAGCCATCAGAGTCCAGTGGTAAGACACAAGTCAAGATGACAGCTGATGGCCCAGGTATCCTGTATGTACGCAGGTTTGTTTTCCTCCATTGGACTGTGAGCTTCTGAGAGCTGAGACTCTATTTGCCTTTCCTTATATCCCCAGTCATTAGCACAGTGCCTGGCACTTGGTAGGGAGTTAATAAATGCTTGTTGACTGACCAATTGGCTAAATTAAGCTATGGAGCCAGAAGAGATTGTGGCATGATGCTGTTAGTTCACCCACTTATACAACTCCATACAGTTTATCTAGGGTTTGATTAGAGCTTAACGTGTCTAGATAGTTAAAAAAAAAAGTACAAGGAAGGAAATAGGAATGTATTATGCTAAACTTGAGTTATTGCCAAATTGGAATAGAGCAGAATGTATGATCTGGCATAGCCATTGTGGGACAGTGGATGTGCCTTGCTTTTAGAGGCAGCCCACCTAGGAGGGTGGAACATCTGAAGCTGGATCCTGGCTTTGCCACTCAATACCTGTGTGACCTTGGACAAGTCATTTCCCTGCATCTGGTTGTCAGTTCCCTCATGTGTAGAACGAGGAGGTGTTCTCTAAGGTCACTTATGATTATAAAATCTTGGGACTAGATGGAGTGAAGCATAGCTAAAAGTTTCTGTGTTTTGTCTGAATCTCAGAAAGGCAGGGTGATGGAATTAACAGAATGCTGGACTTAGAGTCAGGAAGCCCTGGGTGCAATGTCCACTTTGGACACTTCTGAGCTGTGAAACCCTGGGCAAGTTACTTAACCTCTCTGAGACTCAGGCCACTCTAAGACTCTGAGATTTCTCTGTTAAATTATAGACAGTAAACAATCTGCTTTGGTGGAGGAAATTCTTATACCCATGAGCACAGTTTTCCTTGATTCCATACTCTCGCTCAGTCCACTTATCCAATCAGATTCCCAATCTCATAACTTCTACCTTTATAATATTTCTACTACTTGTTTCCTTCCCTTTACTCACACAGTTAACAACTTAGCTCAGGCCCTCGTCACCTATCTCCTTGACTCTTAGAACTCTATCTGAATTGGTCTTTTTGCCTCAGATTTCTCATTCTTCCAATTCACTTTTCACACAGCTGCCAAGGTGATTTCCTTGAAACTTGTCTGACCATGTCACACCAAACCTGCTCAGAAAAATTCAGTAACTTCTTTCCATCTCCAAGATCAAATATGAGGACCTCTGGCACTTGAGGTTCTTCATACTCTGGCTCTTTCTTACCTTTCCAGTCTTCTTACACTATGCTCTCCATTATACACTCTAAAGTTCAGTTGATTATGGATTACCTTCTGTTATTCACACACATAATACTCCAAATCTTATCTCTACGCTTTCTGTACTGGTTGTACCTCATTCTTCCTGGAATATTCCTGGAATGTTCCTCCTCATCTCCACCTCTGGATATCCCCACTTTTCTTCAAGACTCAACTTAAATGAAGGATGCTTTCCTGGTTCCTGATTCTTCCCCTCAGCATGTACTTTGTCCCTACATAGTTATTTGAATATACTGTCTCCTCCATTAGTGTGTAAACTCCTGGAAGGCAGGGACAATGCTTTGTTTTGTCTCCTTTCTTTGTCATCTCTGAGTTTAGCATAGCACCTGGCACACAGTAAGATGCTTAATTTATGTTTACTAATGTTTACATATA
Organism: Phalanger gymnotis; assembly: GCA_028646595.1. Lineage (NCBI taxonomy): Eukaryota > Metazoa > Chordata > Mammalia > Diprotodontia > Phalangeridae > Phalanger > Phalanger gymnotis. Next base: position 449,762,472 of record CM053623.1, on the reverse strand, counting down.
TATATATATATACATACACATATATATTTACTAATAGATGGATTGATTAATGTTTTCACAGTTGAATTCCAAGAGTGGTATCATCCATGCTTCTCTACTTAAATCTACAGAATAAATAATGAAGAGATAGGTCCTTCTACTTCATCCGAGCCATCTCCTAAAACTATATGAATAGGTCAAATTGAAAGGCCTGGAAGTCCTTCAGGGGAAATGATGGGGCAGATGGTTGTGTCTGGTGGTAAGTAGGGGGCAATTTTAGAGCAGTAGAGGTAAGGCTCTGTGGGTCCTCTATTTTACTGGAAGGATGGCCATTGGTGACGTGTTCATCAAAGCAGTGGGAGCAGCCATGTCTGCCCTGCAGCCAAAGACCTAGGAGGTCCTGGGCCCATGGCTCCTCATTGAAAAGCTGCAATGGATGAGAAAGCATCAATGTGAATGCCTAAATTCAGCCTCACAGTTCTTTCCCAAGGTATATGTCAGTGGATTTTTCTAAAGTATATTGCATTGCGTCATTGCGTCACGTTGTTTGATTCCAGTAGAAATTACAAACTTCTTGAGTTAGAACTTTTAATTTTAGTCTTTGTATATCATGTGCATGTTGTTGTTACACATTATACTTCCCCACCATAATTCTAAACCCCTCAGGAAGGGGTTTATTTTATTTTGAATAGCCCCTGTGTCTACCAGTATCTGAATGGAATTAAATAAATGACAATAAACTTCATTGTCAAAAATTCAAGTATTCAAAAGTTCAAGTAAACCAATTGAAAAATGTAATTAATTATAACTTAAGTAACTAAACTTAAGTAACTAAATGTAACTTAAGAAGATTCAAGATTTCATTGATGTGGGTACAATGTCCACGATACACATCATAACCCCTCCCCACCTTATTATCCTGTGTGATTCTTCTTTTTGCTCTCCCATATATCCTCCATATCTGTTAGAAGTATTCCTTGATATAGTTCTGTATCTTTTACATACCAATATAGTCCTTAGGCTTGCTTGCACTACATGCCTGATTAACTTCTTCCAATCATAAATTTCCTAAAAGAAATCATTTAACACTTCTGCTTAATCGAATGACAATGTAGGTAAAATATTTTGTAAATCTCAATGTGATATATAAATAGCAATCATTATTAAATATGCATATTGAAATTTGCTGATAAAAAAAAAAGAAAAGCTACAATGGAGCTAGGGCTCTAGGTTTCTCCCACAGAGGTAGAAATGCTGGGAGGGAATTGGAAGGGGAAATTGGGCAGAACATTTGGGACACCATTCTAGGAGTCAGGAGCCATGGATTGAGCTGCATGAGTTTGAGCCGGTCATTAAATGTCTCGTTCTCTGATTTGGTTTCTGACTCTTTATCATAAGGATAGCATAAGAAGAGTAAGACTTTCAATAACTTCTTCAGTGCTTTGAGAATTATGGTAATCTCTCCATCTTCCCCCTTTGCCCTTGGTATGATGCCATCAGGTTATAACCCCATCAGGGAAACCCACTTTTCTCAAAAGTCCCCATATTTGGTTTATATCTCCTACCCCTGGGCCAGGACAGATGGCTAGATTCAGAAAACAGGGATTCCAATCTATGCCACCTGCGGTCACCAGAGGGCGCTAGCCCTCCCTCTTGGCACAGGAGACTATGTAGATGGAGGAGAACCAGAGGGTAGCCTCAAAGTTAGCCCCAGTCAGGGCTGACACACATTTGTCAGGTCATTTCACAAAACTACTTGAGATTCTCTTCTTTTAACATTTTTTTTAAAAATTGATAAATTTTTAATTAATGATTTAATTAAATGGATGCATTTTAAAAATGGATATATTTCTGGTGTTTTTGGCAGTTGGGTAGCACTTTGTACACTTGATGGTGTTACATAAACATTGGCTATTATAGTTTTGATCCATCCTACAAAACACCACCTCATTAGTAAATTCCCTATAATGTATATTCCAGAAAACGGTTCAGAAAAGCAGCATAAAAGAATGATCAGGGTGGATCATCCCAGCATCTTGACAATTTATTCATTTTAAAATGTATTTAAATTTGTTTTTCAATGAACAAAAATTAACTTTAAACTTTAATAGCTCTAAATTTCTGTTTGTTAAAATAAAGAGTGAGTGTGTGTGTGTGTGTGTGTGTGTGTGTGTGATAAATTAATTTCAATATTTTCCTGAGTTCTTGATCCAAGGGTTGAAGTGGTTCTAATTTATAGAGCTGCAGTAAGGGGTGCTAGGTGGCACAGCGTATACAGTGCTGGATCTAGAGTCAGGAAGACTTATCTTCTTGAGTTCAAAACTGGCCTCAGATACTACTAGCTGCATGACCCTGAGCAAGTCACTTAACATTGTGTGCCTCAGTTTCCTCACCTGTCAAATGAGCTGGAGAAGGAAATGGCAAATCACTCCGGTATCTCCACCAAGAAGACCCTAGATGGGTTCACAAAGAGCTAGAAACAACTGCAAAAATAACTAAACAACAATAATTGTGTCCAGAGCTGCTGATCTGAGTTTCGAAGTGGCTATAGCATTTGGCAAATGTACACACTATTCTTTTGATTATGATTTGTCCACTCTGTATTCCTTCACATGGGTCTTCTCTTACTTCTTTCAATTATTCGTATTTCATTATGAGACAGTGATATTCTATAACACTCAAATTACAAAGTCCTAGCATCTCAAAGTTGAGAGGAAACTCAGAGACCCTCTTATCCAAACCCTACCTAGACAAGTGGCCCCACTATCTTCCCTAATTCCCCAGGTCTGGACTACTCTTCCAGCTAATTGTCATTCTATTCATTCTGAAAGACCTCACCTCAATCCTACCTCCTCCACGAAAGCTGGTCCCATCATCTCCAGCCCAAGGTACAATGACTCTCCTTTGGCACTAGGCTACGGCACCTTCTGTGGGCTTGCTTGGTGTTCATACTCTCTTGCATAGTTAGTTGTCTTTTCATGGATTCAAATCTTGTCTTCTCAGTGCTTGTGCTTGAGCTAGGTTTTAATAATCTCTGCAGGTTCTGGTAGGTGTAGTCTGATTGTAGATCACTCACAGAGCCCTCATACCTCAGTTGACTTGTGGTCTTTTGTATTCAGGTGTTTCCTTGGGGATATACACATGTGTTATTTAAATTCATCAAACATTTAAGCAACAACGTATACAATTTGAAATATCCTGTGGTAGGTTCTCTATTTGTCTGTTTACTGCCTTGCTCTAAAGTTTATCCTAGTGAACTTTTTATGGGTGTCCCCCCCCCCCCATCCGGCCCAGTGCTGTATTGTCATTGTAGGAGAATCTAGAACAAAAGATTTTGAGCTGGAAGGGATGTCAGAGGCCACTGGTCTAACTCCCTCCATCCCTTATTTTACAATTAAGCAAACTGAAGCCCAAGGCAGTTAAATGACTTGCCCAAGGTCACATAGGTACTAAGTATTAGAGGTGAGAATTGAATCAAAATCCTCTGATTTAAAGGCTAGTGTTCTTTTCCCTGTACCAGATGGTCAATTGCAAAGCCTGAATCAAAGTCAAACTGAGACCTGTTCAAGACCTTAGCTTAAAAAGGCCAAAGTCTCCCATTGCATCTGGGGACATTTCCGGTCATCTTGATCTACATCTGGCCACTGAACCCAGAGGGTTCTGGAGGAGAAAGTGAGGCTGGTGACTTTGGACAGCCTAGTCTTACTTAAATCCAATTCACTTGACCATCACGGCATCATCTTCTGGACGTCCTGGTAATCTTCAAGAACAAAGAACAAACAGAACCAACGAATGGCCCTGGAGGAAATTTAGCATTAATCTAGCCTGAACCCATCATTTTAAAGAGATGGGAAACTGGGGCCAAGCAAACGGAGGGAAGAAGCTGTTACATAGGCTGGGCACTGTGCTAGGCACAAATATCTAACAAATGTTTTCTTATTTGGTCGTACCAACAACCCTTCAAGGTGGGTGCTATTTTTATTCCCATTTTATAGTTGAGGAAATTGAGGAAGAGGTTAAGTGACTTGATCAGGGTCACACAGCTAGTAAGCCTGTGATGATTTGAAATCATGTCTTCCTGGCTCCAGGCATCCTAGGTATTAACAACTGGGCCAAGACTTGTTTGCCTAAAGTCACAAGACTTGTAGGACTGAGCCAGGATCTCAGATCACTTGACTGAGCCTTAGGCTTTTTTTTTTTTTCAGTTTTCTACCATCTCCAATGAGATAGTAAGTTGTAGCTTTTACATCCATAATACTTTAAGATTTACTGAGTACTTTGCACACATTATCTCCTTTGATTTGTGCTAGGATTAGCACCATTTCATAGGTGAGAAAACAGGTTTAGGGAGGTTGTGACTGGCCCAAGGTCATACAGCTAGGAAGTATCTGAGGAAAGATTCAAACCCAGGTCTTCCAGGCTCTGAGTCCAGCTCTTTTTCTACCATGCCACAAATTATGTAAAATTCTTTGAAAACCTGAAAGTATTATCTAAATGTCAGTTATGATGATTACTCCACCATACTACCTATTTCATAAATTGTCAGATAGATTGGAGAACAGGCGGTATCTGGTAGAATGTGCATGAAAATACTTCCCCTTTAACGAGTGATGGTAGTCGAGCAGTCTAACTGGCCACAGGCCTCAGGTGAGCAAAGCAGCCTCAGACAATGAAATAAAGTCAAGTCAAGCAAGTATTTATTGTTTACCATGTACCCCACACTATGCTAAGGACTGGGAATCCAAATATGGGTAGAGAGAAAGACAGTGTCTGTCTTGAAGGACCTAACCTTCTAAAGGGAGAAAATAACACACAAAGGGAAGCTGAAAATTTAGGGGGTGGGGCAGGCATGATAGAAATGAGCATGGTATGGCAAGGAATGAAGACATGGCTGGCCTGAGCATCCTCCTAAAAATGGGGGTTTGGGGAGGAACCAGCCAGTCAGAGGGAGAAGCCCAAGGGCATAGCATACTTCCCAAGTGAGAATCTAGGGGTGAAGTGAAACTTGTAGGGTGAAGAGGAATAAAGTCTGAAAATGTACTGCAGGTCATTAGGACCAAAGACTGCAAGTTCAAAGTCCTTAGAGATCATGTAATCTAACTTCTTCATTTTGTAGATGAGTAAACTGAGGCTCAGAGAAGGGATTTGTCTGAGGTCACAATCATGTAGCTGAGCCAAAATTTGTTTTCTTTGTTTTTTTTTTTTTTTTGGAGAGGAGAAGGCAGGGCAATTGGGGCTAAGTGACTTGCCCAAGGTCACACAGCTAGTAAATGCGTGAAGTGTCTGAGGCTGGATTTGAACTCTGGTCTTCCAGACTCCAGGGCTGGTGTTCTACTCACTGTGCCACCTAGCTGCCCCATGAGCCAAAATTTGAACCTAGGTATGTTCAGGCTGCAGAACCAGTGCTCTTAACTCACTGCAGCTGAAGGGAAGTAGAGAGTTTCTCAGTGACCTTTCCAATCCTTCTGCTGTAGGGAATTTGGTAACAAGGCAAGGATTAGGACTAAGACAGAATCCAGCCAGGAGGAAAAGCCTCTGGGAGAAGGCAGCAGAGAATAGTCATAACAGCTAGCACTTTAATGAAAGAAGAGAGTTTATGATGGCCTTTTAATCTAATGCTTTCAGAGATGGCAGCAGAGTGGAAAGAGCTTGAGACTGGGAGCCAGGAGCCCCCTGAGAATGTGCTTCTGCCACCCACTTGCTAGTGTGATCCTTGGGAGGTCATTTTTTTTCTCCCTGGACTTTAGTTTTGGCAAGTGTGAAAGAAAGGAATTGGATGAACAGAGAGGATCTTTAAAATTTCTTTACACTTTCAAAGCATCCTGATTCTATGACTCATCCATCCATTCCAACAGGTGCCCATAGATGTTGACCTTCTACCAGGAAGAGAAGTTAGGGCCAGTTTAGCCAGTGAATTTGACATATTTACTGTTCTCCAGTTGTTAGCTCCTCCACTTCCAAGAGACCACTGTCCTCTCTCCACCAGTCCTTTTTTTCTGATTTACTTTGAACCCCATGGGGTTCTGCTTTCTCCTATCCTCTAAAGTTTTTCTTCCTTTCCCTGGGGACTCTTTCTACCTTCTCTCCAATTCTCTAATATCCTTTTGTTTGTCCTCCACTCCCCTGGCATTTCCAGCCCATCTAACTCCAGCAGATCTTTCCAGTCTTATTATACATTACTTCCTTTCCCATACTCTGTGGTCAAGCAAAACTGGACAGAATACATCATCTCTGATAGGTATGCCATATTCTTGGAATGGTCCCCTACCCTTATTTTTTATTTTTGCCTTTGCCTCTCAAAATCCATGATTGCTTTAAAGCTCAGTTCAAGAAATATTTCATTCATGAGGCAAGGGCCGAGGACGTGCAAGTGCGGCTGCAGGTTCCCCACCCTTGATAGGCTCTTCCTTGATGCAGATGCCAGTGCCTTCCCCCCTCCAAATTACTTTGCATATATTTGGCATTTACTATATGGTAAGCTTCTTGAGGGCAAGGACCGGTTGCTTTTTTGTCTTTGTACCAGCACAGTGCTTTGGCCCCTGGCAGAAATGCTTGTCCGATTGAATGACAGAAGAGGAATTGGGGTTAGGGTCAGAATTGACTGGCATGGAGGACCCAGGTTTGAATTCTGACTTTTCCACTCACCGGCTGTGAACCCCACGGCAAGTCGCCTCACCGCCCTGGGCCTCAGGGTCCACATATGTACAATAAAGTCCTCAAAGATCTTTCTGGTCTAAATGTATGATCTGTGCCCTCTCCCAACCTCTGATGACCTTTCAGATTTCTTCTTCCTCTCCCATGCGACCTTCTCCTTCTAGCTCCTGGGTGTTCCTCTGTTTGGTAGGAGGCCAAAGGCAGGGGTGGCCTTCCTAGAGGCAGCGGTACTGGACCTTCTGAGAGAAGGAAAGCAGGGGAGGAGTGGAGGACGAGCGGGGGTGGGTTGGGTTGGAGGGAGAAGCGGGGAGAGAGGAAGGACTGGAGAGAAATCAAGGAGAGAAGAGATGGGGGAGGGGGAGGAGAAAGATGTTGAGGCAATGGGAATGAGAAGAGGAGGGCGAGAAAGAGGAAAAATAGAAAGGGAAGTGGAGCAAGTGGGTGATCGCAGGAGGGGAGAAGAGCGCAGGAGGCCCAGGGAATGCGGGCTGCGGCGGGCCCTTTAAGGAGGCTGAGCTGTGGGAGGTGCCCAGGTAGAAGGGGCGGTGCCCGGCCGGCCTCCCCTCTTCCTAGAGTGTACGCGAGGATTAGTCCGGCAGCCGTTCTGAGCCAGCCAGCCCGGGGATCAGGCTCCGGGGCGGATTGAGACTGCACAGTCGGGCTGGGGCAGGACAGCGAAAACGGGCGGGCAGTCCCCAGCGGGACTTCGACGCTCCTCCTAGTTCGCGGCCGTCGCCCCCCTCCTCTTCCTTCACCTGCGGCCAACTTCGGGCGGCCACTTCCTGCAGCTCACCTGGGCTGTGCTCACCTGGCTGAGCTCACCTGGGCGGTGCTCACCTGGGCCGCGCTCAACTGCCTGCCGGCACCGGGGAGGGGGCCCCCCGGAGGCTCCCCCGGCCAAGATGAAGGACCGGCTAGAGCAGCTGAAGGCTGTGAGTGCCGTTTCCCCACGGGCTCCCTCCGGCGGAGGTGGAGGGCAGCCCCCTTTATGGGGGGCGGGGGCGGGAGGGCCAGGCAGCCCAGCCCCGGAGGCTGTGTACGTGCTAGAGGGGTGGGAGGTTGTCCTTCCCCTCCTCCATTCTTCCGATCCCCCCTTCCCTGGTGCTGAGGGCTCCCCTCCCCACCCGTGTCACGTGCCAGCTGATTCATTCCAGGGAGGCTGCGGCTTCCCTGACCGTCCCTGCCCCACACCGCCCTCGGTCTGTCCAGCTGCTCCGAAACTCTGAATAGATGAATGGCTTCTAGCTTCCATCCCCACCCCCATCCCCATCCTCACCCCCTCCACTGCTGGGTCTCCGTGCACTCAGCATCAGCCCCCGACAGTCGCGCGCGCGCGTATTTTGTGCTCTATTCCGTGCAGGGTCACCTAAGCTACTTTTGGCTGGCAGAGTGGGGAGGGCGGTGGGGCTTGGTCTTCCTGGGCCGACAGAACAAAGAGGTCATTCAGGTCACTCCTTCTGTCTGTTTTCTCCCTTGGGCTCTCTTGACTCCTTTCTCCCCCAGGCACTCTTCTTTTCCTCCAGCCTCTCCCATGAAGCAGTTGACACCTCCTTCAACTTAAAAAAAAAAAGTCCAGTCTGGCTAGCTGCCTGGGCTCTGCTGCTCACTATTTCCTCTCATTGATTCCTCCCTCATCACTTGAGTTTCTATTATCTACGATTTATTTTCTTTCTCTTCCCAAGCCTTGGCCAAGTCCTTCATTACCCTTTGACCCCAGCTTATTGTAGGGATGCATGTGAAACCAAAGTGCCAGGCTTCTTCAAGGTTGGCCAGAGGAGCCTAGGAGGACAAAGAAAGGGGCCAGAGTTTGTTGTGGGACTTTGTGGGGAATCCTGGTGGAGAGGTGGTTCAGACGCCCCAGCCTATTCCCAGGGGCTGGTAGGCATAGAATGTCTCTTATCTCCCTTTAGTTAGGACTGGGTACGTTCTAAGTCGTCAGAGGGGTCTATTCAGTTGTTTTAACGCCTCCAGGGAGAAGCAGGAAAAATCCCATCCATCCAATTGTTTCCTGCAAGAAATTGCTAATTAACAATGCTACAAGTGTTTATTAAATGAGTCTGTGGCAGTTGTGCTAGGGGATGGAGAGACCAAGACAGAATGAAGCACTTCCTGCCCTCCAGGAGCTTATATTTAACTGAGGTCAAGAATATCTACCCATATAAGTATATTTTTAAATCTGGGGATAGGTACTGGACCTGTGATTTCACCTGTATAGGAAACTGCCAGGTGAGGAAGCTTCTCTACCAAAGCCTGTTGCCAGGTATAGTCTTAGGGAATGGCCAGTAGTGCTGAGAGAATAAATGACTTGTCCAGAATCACATAGCCAGCATATAAGTGAAATCCAGGGCTTGAATCCAGGTCTTCCTGGTGCGAAGACTGGAGCTCTATCTGTGATACCATACTGCTTCTCATATAGGTCCCATACAAAATGAATACTAAATACATTGAATGAAATTAGGGGGAGGGTGGAGAGAGCATTAGCAGCTGGCAGGATCAGGAAAGGCTTGGAGAAGGCCGTGAGGAGCCCAGTCTTGACTCATGGGATTCCATGAGACGAGGCTGAGGAGGTGAAGTATGAGATAGACCAAGGCTAAGAGTAGCTAGGTGTGGCATTAGAGTGCCATGCCTGGACTCAGGAAGACTCTTCTTCCTGAGTTAACTCTGGTCTCAGACATTTATTAGCAGTGTGACCCTGGGCAAGTCACTTAACCCTGTTTGCCTCAGTTTCTTCATCTGTAAAATGATCTGGAGAAAGAAATGGCAAATCATTCCAATGTCTTTGCCAAGAAATCCGAAATGGGGTCACCAAGATTCGGACACTATTGAAGTGACTGAACAAAGGCAAGAAATAGCATGGTGTGTGTGTGTGTGTGAGAGAGAGAGAGAGAGAGACAGACAGAAGTGGGAAAAACACTGGGCATAACATTGAGGGATATAAGTGGAAATCATAGAAGATCACAGGCATATAGTCAGAGGAGTCCTCAGAGGCTATCTGGTCTAGCCCCTTCATTTTAATGAGGACCACGGAGGGAAAATTATTTGTCCAAGGTCATATAGGTAGTAAGAAGCAGAGCCAGAATTCCATCCCCAGTCCTTTGACTCTTGATCCCACCCTCTCTCTATGGTCACCCTGTCCTTGCTTGCATGGGACCTGATGAGCTGCCCTGGAGCATAGGAAGGCTGGATACTTTCTAATGCTCTAGAGGGGCTTGGGTTGGGTGGAGTAGAAGGCTCATGGGAGTGAGCAGCAGGGAGCTCTGGGTTCTGGGCTCAGCTCTGCTGTCAACTGGCTTTGAATTTAAAGCAGTTCACTTCTCTTGGTCCCTTCCAGCTTTGCATATTAAGAGGCAGCAAGGCAAAGTGTATGGAGGGCAAACCTTGGGGGAAGAGAGACTTGAATTCAAATCCAGACTCTGATATACTAGCTATGTGACCTCAGTACCTCCAGGTAATTCTCTTAAAGACTGTAAGTTATAGATGAGTAGTGCATCTGCATTGATGGAGGGAGCTGTCACTCAGGGAGTGACCACACCGATGATATCAGAAGTCCAGACTGTTCCCACTGCCAAAAAGAAAAAAAATTACACATAGCTCTGAAGGAGATAATAGCTCAGAGAGAATTACATAAACCCAGCTCTGTTTCCTGGAAACTTCATTGTTGCAGACATGTTGGTAGACATCATGGCCTTCCTTATTAGCATCCTGCCCCCACCCCAGGGCTTGGGTTCTTCCGGAGGTCAGTCACAAGGCTTGAATCTCCCCTTATCTTTGATACTGGGCCCCTCAGTAAATCCTCATAGCCACAAACTCTCAGGCCAGACTTCTGGAGTGTCAGTAGTCAGTAAGTGAAATGTAGGTATAGGCTGTCGATTCACGATGAATACCCAGATGTGCCACGGAGGGACCTAGCCTGGGTCGGGGAAGTTATTTCTTACTGATTTCTTTTTGAGTATTTCTAGATCATTTAACTCTAGGCCAGTTGCTTAACCATTCTCAGCCTCAGTTTCGTCCTCTATAACATAAGAATAATAGCTCCTTCCTCACGATATTGTAAGAATATATAAATGAGAAAATATATTCCAAGAGCTTTGCAAGTCTTTAAAACACTATATAAATGCTAGCTGTTAGTGTTGTTCAGTCATTTCAGCTGTATCTGATTTGTTGTGACTCCACGTGGGGTTTTCTTGGCAGAGATACTGGAGTGATTTGCCATTTCCTTCTCCAGCTCATTTTACAGATGAGGAAACTGAGGCAAACAGAGTTAAGTGACATGCCCAGGATCACACAGCCAGCAAGTGTCTGGATTTGAACTTGAGTATCCTGGCTCCAGGTTTGTCACTATTTACTGAGCCACCTAGGATCATAAATCCAGATTTGGAAGGGGCCTTAGAAGCCATCTAGTCCAACCTGTTCATTTTGTAGGAAAGAAAATTGAGGTCAAGTGACTTGCTCAGGGTTATACAGCTAGTACGTACTGAGTCAGGATTTGAGCTCAAGTCCTTGAATTCTCCATCTACTTTTCCTTTCCACTGTACTAGGCTCTCTTCCTTGCAGAGGCCAGGCCAATGTTTCTTAACCTTAGAGAGTACTATGGATTGGTCTACTCCCCTTAGCCCTCAGCAAAGTTTAGGGCTGGGAAAGGAAGGAACAGGTTGGGGAGGAGATTAGGAAGGAGGGAATGGATCTAGATGCTGGGAGATGGAGGAGCCACTTTCGAAAGTTGATATAATCTAATCCTATCCAACTAGCCATTATTAAGCACCTATTATATACAAGTTTGGGAGGCCCCAAATTGTGGCCAAGAGGGTTACCTAAGTGATCTTGTAAAGAAGATCTAAATTCAAGCGCTGCCTCTGATATACCTGCTGGGTGAACCTGGCAACTCCCATAACCTTTTGGTGTTCTAGGAACGCCTTTATAAATCAGAAGTGGCCAATGTGAATTGGTGAGTGGTTTCTACACTGGGAGTTACCCACATGGATGAAATCACAAGGGTGGACCTTTAAAAAAAGTACAAGTTCATACATTTTTAAGAAATAAAGCTACCTTTGGTAGAAAAGTATATTTTTTAAAATTCCCTCAGATCAGTAAATAATTGGAGCCATGTAGTTACCGGGTATTTGGAGAACACTAGTGAAAGCTAGGCATTCTTCCTCATTTTGGTGTCATGGACACCTTTGGTTGCCTTGGTTGTCATCAAGCGTTTATTAAGCACCTGAATGACAGGTGTGGAGCTAGGTGCTAAGGATACATATGATATAAGAGTGAAAACAGCCCCTATCCTCCAACAGCTTACTTTTGGTCTTGTTGAGGAGACATGCTGTACATACACAGTTCTGTACAAGATTGACACAAAGTGATTTTGGGAAATAGCTAGTAGTTGGTAGGGGTCTAGGAAAGATCTTGTGAAGAAGGTGGTGCTTGAGTTGAGCCTTGAAGGAAAAAATGGATTCTGAGTCAAGATATCTCTTTAGAGTCAATTGGACTTCCTTTGAGAGGGCCTAGAGTTTTCAGTACCTCAAACAAGGCCTCAAATGGTATCTTGTTCCTTTGCTAGGGGAGTCCCATTCTATCCTGAAAGCACTGATTAAGAGCCTACTGTGTGTTAGGTCATGAGGATACATAGGAAGGAAAAAACCAACAGAAAACCATCCCTTCCCTCTGGACCTTCCATTGTATCCCTCTGAAGGTTTTGGAGGGGAAAGACTGGAGAGACTTCTACTTACTTGTGGCAATGTCACAAGGACCTACAGGACTGGGGTAGATTAGGCCCCTCCTTTTGGAAATCTAAGAACAACAAGCCAACTTTGCCCCTTGTCTCAGATTCCAGGTAGAACTAGGCCCTTCCCTACTGGCGAGTCGTTGCTGAGCACTGAGGTGTGGACATTGGAATGCATGGCTATTTTGGCCTTCTGTATGTTCGGTTAGGGGCTGTCCATGGAGAATTCACTCCTCCTGTGTGAGCAGGACGGAGGCTGGTCAGGAGAGGATAGTGACAGGGATTGAAGAGGGATTACAGAACCCGGCAGGCTCAGGCCAGAAGACAAAATGCTTAGATGAAAGAAGGGGATTAATTTTATTTTTATTCCCGGTAATGTGGTGGGGGTAGGGCAGAGGAGCCGAAGCTCATGGGAGAACTATCCAGCCAAGCAGCATGCTACAGCAGGAAGAATCTAGCTCTGTTATTGGAAGGCCAGAGTTCCAGTTATTCTTAAATTAGTCCTTGTGTAGCCTTGGCAAGCTGCTTCCCTTTTCTGAGCCCCAATTTCCTCTTCTGTAAAAGGAAGGTGTCGGTCTAGTTTAGGGGTTCTTAACTTGGGGTCCACAGGCTCCCAAGGCAGTGGATAGATTTTGAGGTGGGGGTGGTGTCTGTGGACTTGGATGGAGAAACAATCGATGACTTTATTTCCTTAATCCTTTCTTTTGTCATCCTATGTATTTTATGCAATTAAAACCATTATTCTGAGGAGTCTATAGCAAAATGCCAGCGGAGTCCATCTATGGCATACAAAAAAGTTAGGAGCCCTGTACTAGGGGGATCTCTAAATCCCATGTTTCTAAGGGTTAGATGTTTGGCATTGGCTCACACTGGTTCTCCATTCTGTCCATACCCAGAATTCTTTCTCTCCCTGACATTTCCCCAAATCATCCCCCATCCTTCAAGGCTCAGCTGAACTCTCACCTCTTTAAGGAAACCCGGAGTCAGTATGGTACAGAAGAAATTGGGCCAGCTCTGAGTGCAGAACACCTGGGATTAAATAGCACCTATGCGACCTTGGCCATGTCACTTCTTCCTGGGCTGGGCTTCATGGCCTGAGGCCCTGAGGTCCAGTATGAGCCCAGGACCTGTACTTCAGAACTCCCCTGAGTTCTTGTGTTACCTGTTGTTTCTATCCTTCATTTGCCATCTCATCATGTGGTGAATAAATAATAACTGAGGAAACCAACCGAGCTATACAATTAATTAGCAAAAAAGGCATAATAAATGGGTCTGGCCTCCACAGTCAGCCCCAAGACCCGTTTATTATGCCTATTTTGCTAACAAGTCATATAGGTCAGATTGTTTCCTCAGTTATTATTAATTATCCCTCACAATTAGCAGTAGGAAGAAGTAAATGCTATCTTACTTGTGCATGTTTATGTTTTGTTTTCAGGCCTAAGGGTAAGAATTCCTCATGGGTTCTTCCTGTCCCAGGTTGAACTAAATGACCTCTAAGCTCACAGAATAACACTGATATTTCTATGGCCAGTTAAAGTTTGCACAGGGTTTTGCATAGATTATCTTAATTGACTCTCCCAGCAAGCCCTGTGAAGGAAGGTTTGTAGTTATTGCTGTACTTATTTGACAGCGGAGGAGACTGAGGCTCAGCGAGGCTTACCCAAGATCACTTAGCTAGTCAACAGCAGAACCAAGGTCTAGATTCCATACTCTTTCTATGCTAGCACATGCTGCCTCTTCAATTTCAATTTTAAAGTTCTAAGACATCATCTTCTCTCCTCAACTAAGCTGTAATTTGCTTAAATGCACAGAGAACTTTTTAGTCTTTTGTTCACAAGAAATCACATGATCATAGATTTAGAGTTTGAAGGGGCCTTGGAGCTGATCTGGTTTAACTTCTTCATTTTATAGATGAAGAAACTAGGCCCAGGGAGGGGAAGGGACTAAAGCACACAGGGAGGATTTGAATTCGAGTCCTTTGACTCCAAAGTCCATGCTCTTCAATAAGTACTTGGTTGATTGAGTGGATCAGCAGAATCGGAGCCATAACCATTATGGCTGATGGGGGCTTTGCCCCAGGGGACTGACACTCCAAGGAGCAAGTTTCCTCCCCATAGAATGCTGATAAGATTGGGAGCACTTCTTCCTGAAGACTGTTGTCACTGTAGACCAAGGTGTTGTTGGGAGAAAGTCCCTCCCTGCTGTGTAAGTACCTTGGTGGGCTGGGGAGGGGAAGACCACATAACCTTCCCTCTTGCTCAGCTGTCTAGGGGCCTGTTACTCCTTTAGCATCCAGTTAGTATCATACTCCTCTACCCAGACCCAAACCTTTGGTGCTATTGGGTCTGACTGGGATGGGCTGCCCCTGCTTTGGCCTAGCCTGGGCACCCAGGGAATGGAGAACATCTGTGCTCAGTGGGGTTGGCCGTGTGTGCTCCAATCTAGGTATCCTAGAGTCTCTGTCACTGTTCTCCTTGTCTCACTCTCTAACATTGCTCCAGGTACTGGAATCCTTAGCCATGTCTCAGAACAGAATAATCACCCTTGTCCCTATTGGTCAGTGACCATCCTACTCTCAAAGGTGCCTTCATCTTGGCACACTGGGAAGCTTTTCTATGGATACCAGGTCATGGGTTTTCTATGCTCATGGTCCCAAGGCCCTTAGACTGGCATTTTGTATACTTGGACCTTTATTCACCAGGGAAGCCAGACAAAAAAAAATTGTAGCTGACTCAATGCTAGTCCATCATTGCTATTAGGGGAAGATTTTTAATCCCATTCCTTTTTGAGTGGGTGGCACCACTTTTGTCTATAGAGTATAACATGAAGCTACTGGGGGGAAGAAGGAGAAAAGGATGTTGGCTTCTCTTTGATTTTACTGGGCCATTGAGACCAAATTGAGGGAGTCATTGGTGTCCTGGAAAAGCTTAGATACCAATTGAGAGTCGGTGGACCTGGGTTTGAATCCTAGCTCTGCCATTAACTCAGTGGGGAACATTGGAAAAATCTCACAATCTATATGAACCTTAGTTTCCTCACCGTATGACCTTGGGAAAGTCATTGAACTCTTTTGGGTCCATAGTCCTCATCCATAAGGAATGAGGTGAGATGATCTCTCAAGTTCTGTCCAATTGTAAAATCCTAAGACAAGAAATGTGCAGTCCAGCCAACCTCCTAGAAGACAGAGACTACGAATGCCCCATTCATTGTGAATGTTGTTTCTAATCAGTCAACAGAAGCACCTGCTATGTGCCAGGCTAACTGATAGGAATGCAAAGAAAGGAAAGGACGGCCCCTGCCCTCAAGGGGCTCACAGTCTAACCAGTTATTTCTGCATTTTCTTGAGGAAGAGCAGGAGCTTGTGTGGGCCACATGGCTAGTCACCGGGTGGATTAGAGGCTCTTAAGGGCCCTTCCAGCTCTAGGATCCTTAATGGGATTTAAAGCCATAAAGAATCTTTGAGGCCGCTTGGTTCATACGACCCTTTCATTCTGCAAAATGAAGCCAAGGAAGGTTAGGGAGGTGCTCAAAGTCGTGGCAGTTGGGATTCCTAAGTGCTGTAGTTGTTTTTTGTTGTCTCCCCCTTTAGAAGGTAAGCTTCCAGAGGGCAGGGGCCTTGTGTTTGCCTTTCTTTATATTCCCAGCACTTAGCATGTAGCAATTATGTAATAAATGCTTATTGGTCGACTGACTGAAGAAGGATTAGACTTGTTCTGTTTGGTCCCAGAAACAGAAACAATAAATAGAAGCTGAAAAGCACATTTCATCTTTCTGTCAGGAAAAACTGCCTACTAATGTGAGTTTTATAAGAAATAAATGGGCTGCCTTGAGAGGCCGCCTCACTGGAGGGCTGCAAATCGCACCTGGAGGACCTCTAGTTGGGATCATGGGAGAGTGGAGTCTTATTCTTCTATGGGTTGGACTACATGGGCTTGGTGGGTAGCTAGGTGATACAGCACATAGCATTGGGCCTAAAGTCAGCAAGACTCATAAATCTGGCCTCAGGCAGTTATTAGCTTTATGACTCTGGGCAAGTCACTTAACCCTGTTTGCCTCAGAAAGAAATGGAGAAGGAAATGGCTAACCACTCCAATGTCTCTGCCTAGAGAACTGCACCAAGGGGTCATAAAGAGTTGGACTCCAACTGAACAACCACAACAAGAGGGGCTTGGAGATCCTTCATAACCTCTCTGGGATTCTTTGATTTCCTTGCAATCTGTTGGCTTGTACAAAGACCCTGGGCTGTTCCCATGGTAATGATCAACTGTCTGTCCCTGGAGCCTGTGAGTAAAGTTCAACCTCTGGCTAAAGAGATTAGTGCAGTCTTTAGCTGTCCTAGTTAAGGCAGCTTTGTTAGGCCTCTACGTATAGCGGGTGGCTCTGAGGGCAGCATTCAGCCTGGGCAAAGCTGGTGGCGGGGGCTCCTATGGGGAGCCCCAGTGGCCTGTGCCGTCTTGCTTCCTGGCATCCACCCTGGCTATATCTTTACATAACCAGTGGGAGGCCTGGTCCTGATGCCATTCAGCTGGTGTGGAGAGAAGCCTTATCTTATGTGGCTGAGCCTGACACATATATGTGCACAATGATGTACCCAAGGTGGTCCAGTCTTTTTAAAGATATGAAGGTTCAGAGCTGGAAGGGACCTTGCAAATCATCTGCTCCAACCTCCTCATTTTACAGAAGAGGAAACTGAGTCCCAGAGGGGGGAAGTCATTTGCCCAAGGTCACACAGCAGCAGAACTGGGGTTTGAACCTGTCCTAAACTCCATTACTCTTTTCACAGCACTTTTGGACCACGGTGCTGGTAAAGATGCAGCATTCTTTCTGATTTCTTGAGTGGTGGACCCTTTATGGAAGGCAGAGAATTTTCATCCTATATGTCTATGCTCTTATGGCTATGGCCCTTTCCATGTCATCCTCTCCCAATTCATCCCCCTTCCAGGAGTTCTTAATGGTGTGTGTGTGTGTGTAGACACCCTCAGAAGTCTAGGGAAGCCTACGTACCCCTTCTCTGTTGCCTACCTTCATCATTTAGGGAAATTCTCGATTTTAGTGAAAAAAAAGATGCAGTTTTCCCCATCCAAGTTCATGGACCCTGGGTGGGTGGGGGGGAGGGACAGACGGGGGAGGGAGACGGGGACTCTGGACTTCACGTTAAGAACTCTTGTTCTAGAGCAGAACAAGATCGGCTCCCTAGCCACTCCTGCCAGCGTTCCAAATCCTTTTCCTACTTTTCAGTAAGTTCCAATACCACCACCCTTGTTTACCCCTAAACTACCAATTCTTTTGCTAGGAGTATCAGAGTGTCTAATGAAGACCTCTTACTAGGTTCAGCAATCTAGCCCATTGTTTGTTTCCTTTGCCCCATTCTCCTCCAAAATATAAGCTCCTTGAGAGCAGGGACAGTTTGTTTTTTTGTCTTTGAATATCCAGCGTCTAACATAATTAATGCCCAACACAAGTGCTTGTCGATTGATTAAATGCTTATAGAACAAAGGATCATATAACTGGAAGGTATCTTAGAGGCCCTCTATTCCTAATTGTCAAAACAGAGAAGGAAGCTGAGGCCAGGAAGGGGAAATGATTTGCTCACATTATAAGGCTTAGTGGGAGAGCAGGATTAGAAACCAAGTCTGTTTACTTAGATCAGTATTGTTTCTACTTAATTACTTCATCCTCAAAGTATTCATTGGCAGGCGAATGTATGTATATGTATAGGTAGCAGTGTGGCATAGTGGATAAAGCCCTGGACTTCAAATCGGTAAGTTGAGGGCCCAGTCTTTGTTTTCCACACGTAAGGAGCTCTGCCTGACCATGAACATCTAATCTGTCTGAGCCCAAGTCTCTTAATACATAAAATAGGGATCAAATACTTGTAGAACCCATGGCGCAGGATTGTTTTAAGGCTCCAGTGAGAAAGTCTGTCCAGTGCACGTGATGTCAGTGTTAACGTACTTGGGCAATGTGAGCTTTTTTTGTTGTAGTTTCCATGCATACTTAATATGTCTAGGTTTTGTTAAAAATTGATTTTAATCATAGCCTGGTAGAAAGCTACTGAACTTGGAGCACCTGTGAGACCAGAGTTTGAATCCCAGCTCTGCCATCTATGTGCCACTTCTTGGTGCCTCAGTTTCTCCATTTGTAAGATGTGGGAGTTGGATTTAATGACCTCTGAGATCCCCTCCAGCTCTAGGATCTTGTATGTAGGTAGGCTGCTCCTTGGATAACAGAGACGGTCTCTCACTGGTACCATACTGGATGCCATGGGTAGCTTGGTTTAATTTTGTTGGTTCATTACCCACTTGAGATAGTGGGCAGGAGCCTAACAGAATTACAGTAACATGGTGGAAAGAAGACTGAGTTTGGAATCAAAAGTTCCATTATTATACACACTTATATGTGCCAAGCATATGAGACCTGGAGTGAGGAAGAGCTGAGTTCAAATCTGGCCTCAGAAACTGTGTAACCCTGGGCAAGTCACTTAACTCTGCTTGTCTTAGTTTCCTCATCTGTCAAATGAGCTGGAGAAGGAAATGCTAAGCCACTCCAGTCTCTTTGCCCAGAAAACCCCAGAGTCAGATGTGACTGAAAAACAATTGAATGATAAATGTGCCAGGCACTGCTCAGCATTGGGGATACTAATAAAAGAAATTTTGTTGATTATTTCTTCTCTTTGGCCTTTAGTTTTCTTATCTGTACGTTGAGGGGGCTGGCCTTCCACCTCTAAAATTTGCTGGTCTAGTGGAGACTATATGATCCTAAGAGTTGGGACCCCTGGGTCTATTTTTGGCTGTAATAATAGCTTGGGGAAATCACTAACCTCAGCGTTTCATGGTTTATTAATTTTTCAATTCTATCCCTTAGGAAAATATACTTTTGTTTTTGGATTGGGGCAATGATTTCATTGGTATCAGGAACTTCCAGTGTGCGAAATCCCTCTGCTGCTTCAGATTAGCACTTGTTATGTATTTTACCGTCTCTTGGGGAGTTTTCTAGGTTGTGAAGAATTTAAGTGAGGAAATTGCCCAGGGTCACCCATATGGCATATGTCAGTGGTAGGATTTGAACCCAGTTCTTTCCACTTCAAGTTCAACTCTGTCCACTGTGCTAAGTGGCCTCATAGGCAGGGAAAATGGAGTGAAGATAAAAGAAGAATCACAGTAGAAAATGGAAGTGGTAGAGACTCATGGGTCAGGAAGGGACCTTAGGGATCCTCTCACTTCACAGATGGGGAAACTGAGGCCCAGAGAGCTGAAGAAACTTACCCTAGCCATCTGATTCTGGGGCCTCTACTTCCAAACTCAGTGCTTCTGACCTCTGGGCTGAATGTCTTTGGGATCTGACGATGACCCATTTCCCCATGACTTGTCATTGAGGAAGACTCAGGGTCCCTGAAAGGGGAAGCCTTCCTTTGGGCTGGGCTTCTTCATGAGGGTGGATCCAGTACCGGTGGCAGAAAAGGGAACCAGAGGAGTTTCATCTGACCTTTCCGGCTGAGGACAGAGAGCGGTGAGGGTGGTTTATGCACTTTTTGCAGTCCAGGGAGAGGAAACTGGAGGGACAGGCAAGGCTGGGCCTTCTTCACGGTGCTTGCGGATGAGCTGTGTCTTCCTGAAGTCAGTCAGCAAACATTTATTATCTCCTGCCATGTCCCTGTGTTGAGGGCCTGGAGAGACAGAAATGAAAGAGAAATAATCTCTGCTGGCAAAGACCTTATAGTCTGCAGGGGGCTTGTCACGTCTAGACAGCACCATTTATAAGAATCTGTGCGTGGCAGATTGAGGGTGGGGTGTGAGAGGAATTGGAGAGAATCAGGAAAGGCTTCATTTCCTTCCCTGGGTCTGAGGTTCCTTATCTGTGAAAGGAGGCTTTGGACTAACTGCTTTATCAGGTCCCTTTTTCCCCTGACATTCCCTGTTCTGAAGCCCCTCCCAGTCTGACATTCCTTGTTCTAAGGTCTCTCCTAGTTCTGACATTCTTGTTCTTAGGCCCCTACCGGCTCTCACATTTCCTGTTCTAAGGCCCCTCTTATCTCTCACATTCCTTGTTCCAAGGCCCCTCTCGGCTTAGTCAAGTCCACGAGGGAGAAAGTTGAGGTTTCTAAGGTTAGGAAGGTAAGGCTGTCCTCCTCAGGGAGTCTCTGAGGTTGAGAAGAGGCTGCAGAAGTGTCTTTATCTGCTTGCCCACACATCTGCATTCCTTTACCACCCTGCTGAGTGAGGCCCAGGACTGGATGACAGACCCGGCCTCTCAATCAAACTCAACCTTTGCCCTCTGTTAACATTTGTCCCTTCGGGAGTGGTCCATGAAGACCTGCATGGTCAGTATTTTGTGAACCTGAAACCATTTGCTTCTTTGTATTTATGTCTCCATCGCTTGGCATATCGAGGGAGCTTTAATAAATACTCGATGATTATTGGTTGATTGACCTGGAATCAGGAAGAACTGGGTTTAAATCCTACCTAGACACTTACCCTGGGCAAGTCACTTCTGTGCCTCATTTTCCTCATCTGTAACATGAGAGGGTTTGACTTGATGGCCTTGATCCCTTTAAGCTCTAGGGAGCATAGTGGGGAGAGTGCAGTAGCCTGGAGTCAGGAAGACTTGAGTTCAAATTTGTCTGTAGAGACTTACTAGCTGTATGACCTTGGCTAAGTCATTTAACCTCTTTTCCTCAATTTCCTCATGAGTAAAATGGAGAGAATAGTAGCATCTACTTCCCAGGATTGTTGTAAAGATCAAATGAAATAATATTTATAAAGTATTTAACACAGTGCCTGGCACACAGTAGGCTCTATAAAAATGCTAGCTAGTATTATTATTAATAAATCTGTGATTTACTTCTCCAGGAAACTTCTGTTGCCTCTGTTAAGTTGTAAAAGTCCATCAATTACTCAATCAACAGGCATTAACTAATTACCAGACATTGTACTGGGCACTAAGCATAGAAAAGGGAGACAGTTTCTACATCCTAGGAAATTGTACCCTCCTGGGGGACTGGGAGATGTTCACAGACAAATACAAGAGAGATAAATTGTAAATACCGTGTGTGTGTGTGTGTGTGTTTTCCAACACATAGGAGGCCAGGACAGTTTTCCTGAAGGAGTGGGGTGCTTGAGCTGCACCTTGCTGAGATGGGGAGCGGGGTTCGGTTCAGGCTTCTTGGGGATCCTGGCAGGGACTTGCATCTTTTAGGCCTGGCTATGTTGAGACCCGCATTGTACCCTGTCTCTCTCCTCTGGTCTCCTTGGGTCATGGTTCATTATTCCTGAAGAAGTAGGGATTTTTTTTCAGTATCTTTTAAATTAATTTTTTAGTTTACAACATTCAGTTCCACAAGCCTTTGAGTTAGGGATGTTTTGAGCTTGGGGGGCAGGGTGAGAGGCAATGAGGGGAAAGAAGGCTGGCTGGAAGCCTGACTGCTTCTTACTAGCAGTGCATTCCTTTTCTGCAAGCCTCAGTTTCTCCATTGATAAAATGGAGATCTCAGCAATAACAATAGCTCTCACTCTGTGCTTTGCAAAGTGCTTCATATAAATTACTCTCTGGATTCTCCCACTGAAGCTGTAAGAGTAGGTGGGTTTATTCTCTCTGTTTTATAGATGAAGACATTTAGGCTCAGAGAGGTTAAATGACTTGTTTAGGGTCACACAGCCTGAAGCAGTTTTGGAATCCAAGACTTCCTGATTCCCCAGTCCAGCATGCTAACCATTAATATCACATGTGCTTCCTACCTTGTAGGATGATTTTTGAGGAAAATTTATTTCCAGAATTTGGAATGCTTTGGAAATGTGAATTATTGCTTTTTTTTAATAATCAAAAGAAACTTTGCTTGATGTGAAGGAAGAAGGGGAAAGAGGTGGGAGAATAGTACAGTGGAAAAATCCTGGCTTTGGATTCAGAGGAGCAGTGTTCAAATCCTGGGTCCCTTTCTTGCTTTCTGTGTGACCTTGGCCAAGCCCCTGAGCTAGGTCATTTGGCTGGCTTCTTTTGGAGACTTGTGGCCCAGCTTTCTCCAAAAGCTCTTTTCCTTTTCCTCCTCCTATGACTCCCTTGCCCCAGGGATGACCAAACTCCCATAGTAATGACAATTTACATTTTGAGAGTGTTATTATTTTGATTATGTAGGTAAGGAAACTGAGTCTTAGAGAAGGGAAGAGTCTCATAGCAAAGAAGTTTCAGAGCTAGGATTTAAATTGTTGACTCCAAGTTCAAGGTTCTTTCCACTATATTTGGCTGGCCTATTTGACTGTGGATGCCCTTGAGGGCAGGGACTATCTTTTGTCTTTTTTTTTTCTTTGTGTATCTTAGTGCTTAGCATAATCCCTGGCACATAGTAGGTGGTTTAATAAATGTTTATTGACCAACTGATATCTAACCCCTCAATCATGATTTCCCCCAACTGTTTTTCCATTTCTTCCCTCTCATTACTTTTTCTAAGTTCTTGCCCTTAAAAAAGTACCTGGCACATAATTGGTGCTTAATAAATACTTGTTGATTGAGGGACACCCCCACCCCCAAATCATTGAATTTTAGATTGCTCTGTATATGCCTTATTTCTCCCTTGTAGAATGTAAGTTTCCATGTTTTTGTTTCAGCATTTGAGCACCTAGTACACACAGTTCCTAGCACATAGTAGGCACTTAATAAATTTTTTGGAAACATTCATCGAGTGCCCATTACCTAAGTATAGAACACTCTACTAGGTATGAGGGTTTACAAAGAGATATAAACCTATGTAAAACTCCTCCTCTGAAAGGTCTTAGGATGTCAGGGAGAAGCTGGCACATACTCTCATACACAGACAGCAGGCAGAGCAGGCCACTAAGCCAGGGTTTCCATCTGTGGTTGTCTCCTTTGCTGTTGCTGGAAAAGAATAATGCCTGAATCTCTTCTGGGTCATCCCAGTTCAGCTTTGGCCCTTACTCCTAGCCTTTCTGCCCTATACTCTGCCCTACAGAGAGCATCAGAGCTGGAAGGGACCTTGGAGAATGGGTGAAATGTGGACTTAATGTCTCAGAATATGACTTTGAAAGTTCTAAGTCAGTGCACAGAGGGAGGTATCTGGAGTCAGAGGACCCGAGTTCTAATTTTGGGTCTGCCTCTTCCTATTTGTGTGACTTGGGGAAGTCATTTTATGCTTCTTTCTAGAGTCAGCTCATTTATAAAATGAAAGCCTTTAAGTCTTTATATTCTTAAAAATTGAGGATCCTCCCTCCCCTAAAGCTTTTAAAATGTAGATTATATATGTGTGTTTGTGTACATGTATATATATATAGTGTGTTATATGTATATATTATATATGTATATTAGATATACATTATATATACATATTATATATTATATGTTATATTATATGTATTCATATTATATTAGAAATCAAAATGTCTTAGTATGAAAATAGATTTGACCTTAAGGGACCTCTGAAAGGGTTTTGAGGACCCTGGACCACATTTTGAGAACAGCTGGACTAAGGCATCTCTAAGGCCCTTTTTAGCTCTAAATCTATGAACCTGTGGTCCCAGGTCTTTTATCTGCTACCTAAGCGACTTTGAGCCCACTTGGGCCTCATTTCCTCCTTTGTAAAATGAAGAGGTTGGACTAGATTAAGGTTCTTACCCTGGGATCATTTCAAGAATATTTTGGTAAACTATATTTCAGTACAATTGGTATATATAAACATCATATAGGTATATGTGTGTGTGTGTGTGTGTGTATGTGTGTGTGTGTGTGTGTATATGTATATATAAACATTTCAATAGATATTAGTATTGGATTGTTGTAACTTGTAATCTCACGTATTTTGTTTTCCGCAGTTACACACAAAATTCTGAAAAGGGCTCCATAGGCCTTTCTAGTCTCACTGGCCTGAGGGGGCCAGGACATAAAACAAGTTAAGAACCCCCAGGCTGGATGGTTGCCAAGACCCCTTGTAGTTATAACTCTTAGGGACGTAAAACCTAGAATGTTAGATCTGGGAAGGGACAATGGATCCTTTTGGTTCACCCCCTCATTTTATATTTGAGGAAACCAAGGCCCATGGAGGTTAAACAACTTGCCCAATGTAACACTGTAAGCATCACAGGCAGGATTTGAACCTAGGTCCTTTGGCACCACAGCCAACAGTTTTTGTATCTCCCACTTCATCCCTCACTACAATGTAAGTTCCTTGAGGTCAGTGACTAATTTTTTTTTTATTCCCAGTGCCTGGCCCAGTACCTTGCAATAGTGGGTGCCCTATGAACTGAATTGAAACTCAGTGTCTATGACACTGGATTAGTAATGAAGGATCTAAAGCTAAATGGATCAAGGAAGCCACTGAAGGAAAGGGGAAGGGAGGGGAACAATCAGTTCTTCAAAGTAAAGTGAAGAAGACTGAAAGTCAAGGCCTGGTGGATGCTGCGGTTTCCCAGCTGTAGCATTATGTGTGTGTGTGTGTGTGTGTGTGCGCGTGCGTGCGCGCGCATGTGTGAGCCATGTGCCAGTGAGCACATGCACACATATGTACACACATGCACACAAGGCATTCTGTGCTGTACTCAGTGGGTAGATGAGGGAGGTTTCCAGAGTTGGTGGTAGATTTCTGCAGATATAGATAAGTTTGTGATCTCTTGCTTCTGGAAAGGATTTGAGCCAAGGTCCCTGTGATAAGGCAGCAGGAGGCTGGTGAGGGGAAGTGGTCAGCTGTGGCCGTGGCAGCCTGTCAGGGATGTTTCCATTGTGGCTGCAGCCACACTAACGTATGTGAGGATTTCATTTTTGATAAAGTTGCTCAAATTCTCATCCAAAGTTGGCACAAACCCTGAGGAGAAGGGGCCTATACAAGGCCATCTCTTTGATGTAAGGTTGGAAGAGCAAGACCAGTTTCCCCTCTTCCTTGTCCCTTTTGGTCCTGGGCTACATAAAAGCCCTCCTGCCTGTGCAGAGGGGTCAAAGTCAGTCTGGGGGACTTTTCACTGACCCTTTCTAGCTTCTTACCAGTTGGGTGCCTGTACCTGGTTTCTGTTTTAAGTCAAAGGCTAGCCAGGGGCTGGATTTCCTGGGGTCTCCCCCAAATCTGGATAGAGGTTGTGTGCTTGGGCAGAAGGGTCTTCACGCCTCTTACTGAGTTACTTGTTTTGATTTCATTTACTCTAAGGAGAAGAATCATTGAGGGATTATAATTCATAGTTCACAGTTCATAATTCATATAATGCATGGGAGGGGACATAGAACATAGATCATCAGAGCTAGCAGGGAACATAGACTGTTGGAACTGGGAGGGACCTTAGAACATAGAACATTAGAACCGGGAAACACCATTGAACTCGAACTTTTTTTTTCTTATGTTTTGATATGCAAACCTAGTATGGACACAGCTCCAGGCCTGGTCTGTATTCAGTCAGTAAATAGACTATAAGCTAGCTCCTTGTGGGTAGGGACTGTCTTTTGCATCTTTTTGTATCTCCAGTGCTTGGCACATAGTAGGCACTTAACAAATGTTGGGGGCAGCTACCTGGTGCAGTGGATAGAATGCCAAACCTGGAGATAGGAAGAATCATCTTCCAGAGTTCAAATGTGACCTCAGGCACTTGCTAGCTAGGTGACCCTCAGCAGGTCACCAAACCCTGTTTGCCTCAGTTTCTCATCTGCAAAATGAGCTGGAGAAGAAAATGGCAAACTACCAGAGAAAGAAATGGCCAACTACTTCAGCATCTTTGCCAAGAAAACCCCCAGTGTGATGACACAGAGTCAGACGTGACTGAAATGACTGACAACTACGTGTCGATAGATTGAATTTTTTTTTTTTGTTAGCAAATTCTTATGAAGCTGGCTTGGCTTCTTTTCTACGTGAGGAGGGACAGAGATAGCTCCCTCCTTTGGAAAAGAAAGGAGCAAGCATTTATCTAACTCCTACTATGTGCAGGGCACTTTGCTAAATGCTTTACAAATGTTATCTTATTAGGTCCTCACAACAGCCCCGTGCTTTTTATAGAAGAATGAATTCTCCCATTTCTAGTGGGCATTTAGGTTTATGAAGTACTCTCCTTACACCACCCTGTGAATTAAGAAGTATAAATATTTTCATCTCCATTTTGCAGATTATGGACCCCAAGCTCAGTGTGCCAACCAGCTAGTGTAGAATGAAGCTGACAATTTGATGATATTACTTTCATAAGGAACTTGTTTCCTATGAATCCTATGTTTTTGGGCCTACTGAGGCCTGCCCAGCCAGATCTTCATCTTTGGGAAGTGGTCAGGTTTAAGCAATACCTGGTACTAGATGGCCAAGTTAGGCCTTGATTTCCTGATTGTCCCTGATTGAGGTGCTGAAAGAAGTGCCCCAAGGGAATTTTCGGGGTTTTAGAGACTGTCTTAACCTCCAACATAGAGTAGGAGGAATGGAAGCACATTCTTTGTTCATCAGAACAATACTCCATCAGTCTAGAGGACCTTGGCCCTGTAAATTATTGGTCTAAGGGCAGAAACAGGAATGTGGTCCCCCAAGTCAGCTTGTATGGAGGAGAGTAGACTCAGGGGAGCCATGATAACCAGATTTAAGTATTTGAAGGGTTTTCATATGGAAGAGGGATTGGATGTGTTCTGTTTGGCCCCAGAAGATAGAACTAGGTACAAAGCATAGAAGTTATGGAGATGCAGATTTCAGTTCCATATAGGATCCTAGGATCTGGAGCTGGGAGAGGCCTCAGAGATTGTCTAAACCTGGCCTCCCCCATTGCCCTTTTAGAGTTGAGGACGTTAAATTGTAGAAATATTTAGTGGCTTGCCAAGTATATAGGTAATAAGCAGCAGAGCCAAGATTTGAACCTAGATCTTCTGACTCCCTAGTCAGTCTACGAAGGGTTTCCTTGGAAGGCCGTGGGTTCCCCATCATTGGAGATTTTTTTCAACCAGAGGATGAATGAACTCTTGTTAGGGTTGGTATAGAGGGCATACCTGTTCAGGAATGGGTTGGGCCAGATGATGTCTCAGATTCCTTCTAATTCTGTGATTTTTTTATATGATTGGTAGCTCAGTGTGTATGTGTGTGTGTGTGTAAAGGGGGTGAGAGTAGTACAGAGTAATTCCATTCCTGGTCAGAGAGTCCATAGGAATATATGACCAGTTGCTAGGTCCAGGATGATATTAATAAATCAATAAGCATTTATTAGGCACCTGCTGTGTGCCACACATTGGACTATGTGCTTGGGACACAAATACAAAGCACGAAGCAGTCCTTTTTCTCTAGGAGCTTAAATTCTTACAGAGGAAAGAAAACATTGATAAACATGTACAGGATAAGTATAAAGAGGCTTTGAAATACTTCTTGGG
This sequence comes from Phalanger gymnotis, assembly GCA_028646595.1. Classification (NCBI taxonomy): domain Eukaryota; kingdom Metazoa; phylum Chordata; class Mammalia; order Diprotodontia; family Phalangeridae; genus Phalanger; species Phalanger gymnotis. Next base: position 449,734,808 of record CM053623.1, on the reverse strand, counting down.
GTTAGGTTCATTCTTTGTGACTTTCTGCATAGGAAGTGGGTGAGATTAGCAGAACTGAAATCTTCCAAGGCTGTAGGGAGAATTTGCCTTCTTTTCACTGCAAATATGGAAATTCCTGCAGGGAACAATACAGTCTCATTTCCTCAACCTCATGCTGTCTCTGAACATGAGGATGTCCATGTCTTTACAGAGACAACTGGTAGCCAGGGTGTAGAGTAGGTGCTGCTTGGAGCCGGACCAATGGGACCCTTGGTTTCTCATTCTGTACCTTATTCTCTCTTGTAGAAGCAGTTAACAGAAGATGATGCCGATGATGAAGTGGAGATCGCCATTGACAACACGGCCTTCATGGATGAATTCTTTTCAGAGGTAGGCAATCAGACTGGTAGAGAAGATTTGGGTTCGAGTCTGGCTTCAGACGAGTCATGTCGTTTCTCTTCGGCCTCAGTTTTCTCATCTGTGAAGTGGGGGTAATAGTGATGATAATCCTTTGGCCATAGCTATCTTCCTGAGTTAGTAGAGGGAAAATATTTTGCTACAGGAATATGAGCTGGTATGCAATCATTCCTTTTTTCAGACCCTCTGTTGGCAAATGTTTCTGTAGTTTTTTCATTAGAGACTTCTTATTCTGAAGCACAGAGAGAGAGGATGTTTTATTCCCATCCTGAGGTGATCGGGTTAGCTTTCCATCATACATGTGTATGTAAGAAGTTTTCCTTCTCTGCTGTCACTTGGGTAGAACTGAGCCTATTATTGGTTCTGGCAGTAGGGAAGATTTTTAGACATAAATCCAACATGTGTGTGGGCTGATGAGGGAAGCCGAGTAGGATGACTTCAGGGATTCCTTCCTTTCCCTTGGTCAGAGCAGCTCTGGCTGAAGCAACTCAGCAAGGTAACTGCCCAGAAGGGGAAACCCAGCAAGGACTGGAAGAAGTCAACTTGCGTTCTCTGAAATCGTTGATGTCTTAGACCTGTGCATTGGGGAGCGAAACGCCTCACTACTGACAGGGAGAGGAGTTGAGAAGGTGCCTTCGGGAGAAACGTCTTTTAATTCAGCCAGAATTTCCGCATGAAGATGCAGAGATCCAAACTGAATCAGTGCTTGCCTTCAGGAAGATTACATTCTAAGTTATCCTCGTGTCTTTTTACTGCTAACGACATTTTTGCCCATTTTGCCCTGGTCAGTCAGTTCTTATCTCTTGTCTTAAGCCATCTCCTTATCAGCTATCTTTCTGGGGTTTTTTGTAACATCAGCCTTTATCTCCTGATAAGCCCAAGTGTGGAGCCATTTCTGTTCTATATCCCCGAGAAAGGCATAGCCACCAGAAAAACTAACTCTCATCTGTGCCCTGCCCTGGGCTTTCTCTTGGGAGGGCAGCTAGGCGGCTCAGCGGATAGAACGCCGGGCCCGGTGTCGGGAAGATCTGAGCTCAAATCCAGCCTTAGACACTTACTAGCTGTTTGACCCTGGGAAAGTCACTTGGCCTCTGTTTGCCTCAGTCTCCTCATTTGGGAGATAGTAAAATGGGGGTAATAACAGTGCCCACCTCCCAGGGTTGTTATGTGGATTAAATGAGGTAATGATTGTAAAGTGCCTAGCATAGTACCTGGCACATGGTGGGTACTATGTAAATGTTAGCTATTATTTTTAATATTATTTAGTGATGATCTTGGAGCATCTGTGGGTAGAGGTATTGGCAAATAAAGAGCCACTCCATGAGATCCAAGACTTTCCATGCTGCTTATATATATTTTTAAAAGTTTCTTTTTAAAATTATGAACTTAACCACCATCCACAAACATGTTTCCACATACAAAGAACAGAAAAAGAGGATTGTGAAAAAGCTTCAGTCTGCTGCAGGGATCTCCTGAATTGATGAGATCACAGATGAACTTGAAACTGCGTTATGTATAGCATGTTTTTTAAAAGAATATTTTATATTTAACATGATAATACCAACACTGACCTGCTTATTTGCGTCCCCTGCTGAACTTCCTTCTCTCTTCTCTGTATTTTAAAAATGTTTTATTGGTACTTTTCTTCTTTTTTTTTTTTTTGCATCATTATCACTATTCTTCCTTTCCCACAACTTGTCTTCCTTG
>CM053623.1:449691457-449725866 GCA_028646595.1 Phalanger gymnotis | reverse complement strand
TATTGTATGTATTACACATTGTCTCCCCCATTAGAATGTAAACATTTTGAGGTAGAGAGCTTTTTTTTTTTTTTTGGCTCAGATTCACTTTCACTGCCTGTTCATGTTCCCAGCCAACTACTTGACCCTTGAGTTTTTCATCAGGATATGACTGCTTGTAGAGTAGAGAATACTGTGTTCTAAGCTTGAGGGGCTACGCTGTTGTTTTCAGAGCTATTTCTACACAGCAAGCTCTGCCACACCAGCACTCCTCCTCCCCCAAGAACCCCCAACCAGGACTGGACTCAGATCTTAAGCTGGCTCTGCACTTAATTCCTCTCACCAGGTGGGCCTGGGGCCAGAAGTAACTGCAGCTGTAGTTCTGTTGCTGCACCACCCCCGCTGCCCCCAGGGTGGTGCCCAAACCTCCAATTCCTTTCACTCTGTCCCCTGCAGCTTTTCCCACTAACCTTCTCTGTTGTCTTTGGTGTTTGTGGGTTGAGAAGTCTGGTGACTGCCACAGCTCACTGATTCAGGATGCTAGGTCTTATTCTGCCCGGCTCCCAGTCTGGTTGGTCTGAGCGCAGCCCACCCTGGGCTCTGCTCCTCTCTGCTCCCAGTTCCGTGCAACAGACCTTACCCAGTGACCATTCAGACTTTCCTGGGCTGGATCCCTGCTTCCCTCTGCTGTTTCATGGGTTCTAGAATTTGTTTAGAGCCATTTTTTAATTGGTGTTTGGAGGGTCCTGGGGGAGAGCCCTAGGCAAGTCCCTGCTTTCCAGTCACCATCTTGGCTCTGCCTATTGTTTCTTCTTTTTAAGAATCTTGAATAGTTTTAATGTATGCGTGAGGAGATACCTTATAGTAGTATCTTGCACTCTACAATTAAAAAAAAATTTTTTTTGTGGCAAACAAATAGCAAATAAGGGGGATCATAGATTCTCCTTACATTTTAGTTAGTTGTTTAACCCTAAAGATGTGGTCTGATGTATAGTATCATTTGTGAAAGTGATCCTATTACCTTTTCATATCTTCAGTGTGTACAGAGGTTTATTCTCATATGGATTTTGTAGAGATAGGAAAGTAGGCATTCTGGTAGTTATTGTTATTTTATTGGTTATTTTTTCTTACTAAGGTCCGTGATTTCTTTCTAGGTGTTGGGTATCTTCTCTTACAGTTATCTTCCTGGTTCTGCCATCGATGACCTCAAGCTTTTGTCACTTTTAGCTTGGACCTACTCTGTATATACTTGATCTAATTTTTGCTTTCTTTAGTGTACTTAATAGTTTAGTATACTTAACGTTTCCTCATGGCAGCCATGGCAGGGACTATGTTGTTAGAATTAAATGTGGTGACTTCTGGGTATTCGTTGAGAAAATGATTTGCTATAGGAGTCTTGACAGATCTTTTCCCTTTTTGGTTTGCTTGTTGTCCTCTTTCCAGTTTCATTCCCACAGTCGCTCAGGATGTTCTGACTTTACTGGGTCTCTCATCAAGCTTCTGTGAACTTGTTTTCCTCTTTATTGTTTCTCATTGTCTTTTAAGGCAACACTGCTTACAATTTTCCACCATTGTTTTTAGTAAGATTTGATAAATGACTTTGTATTCTAAATTAGTTTGTTCTTAGCTGCCATATATCTCTGCTTCAGATCCCACATTCTGCCTTTCCTAGTTGCTCAACTTCTAGATCCTTCCCTTTGATAACTTTTCATCAGGTATATATGTATGTGTATATATATATATATACACACACACATATATATATATAGGTGTGTGTGTGTGTGTATATATACATATATATACACACACACGGTATATACCTAAATGGTATGTATAACACATGTATATGTGTTATATGTATCATATACAAGTATGTGTATTGTATGTATTACACATTGTCTCCCCCATTAGAATGTAAACATTTTTAGGTAGAGAGCTTTTTTTTTGGGGGGCCCTAGCACTTAGGACCGTGCCTGGAATGTAGTAAATACTTAACTAACACTTGTTGAGTAGATGGAGTGACCGGTTGGCAGTGAGATCAGACATTTTCTGACTAAGGTAGTTTGTAGGTTCTTTTGATCTCCTCACTGTGATGATTAATTTACATTGTTTAAAATTCCTTTGCAAACGATGGTTGTCTGTGCTGCTGTTTCTTATTCTGCTTCTCATTTTTCAGCCCCGTCAGCTTCAGACAGATGGGATTGGAGTTGCCACAATGGCATGGCTTACCTGCACTGACCTTCTTCTCCTTGATTCCCAGAGAAAGCCTCTTTTTCACTCCCCCCCCCTCTCCCCCCCCTCCCCCCCTTCATTTAACTGGACCTGTGATTCCAGTGATACAGAACTCTGAAGCTCCCTGTACCAGTGCACGTCAACATCTGCTCTGTAACTTTTGTCGTTGTTATTATTCAGCCATTTCAGCACCCCGTTTGGAGTTTTCTTGGCAGAGATATTGAGACGGTTTGCCATTTCCTTCTCCAGCTCATTTTCCAGATGAGGAAAGTGAGGCAAAAGGGGTTAAGTGACTTGTTCAGTATTGCGTAGCTAGTAAGTGTCTGAGGCTGTTGTTTGAACTCAGATCTTCCTGGCTCCAGGCACAGTGCTCTAGCCAATGAGTCACTCAGCTGCCCCTGTAACTTTCAGGATTGGAGTATTGCTTGGGGACAATGAGAGGATAAGTGGCCTGCCCAGGCTCACATAGCCAGGATGTTCCAAACCAGCACTTGAAGGTCTTCTTCCATCTGAGGCTGGCTCTCCATTCACTGTGCTGTGCTCCCTCACCTGTGTTCCATTTTGCCCAAGCAAGTATAGTGTGGAACTAAAGAGGACTTGATTTGGAAACTCCCCTTGGAGAGTAGGGTTTCTTGGAAGAAGGGAAGGTGCCGAAGAATCTGAAAAATGAGTTGCTGTGAGAGGTAGCACAGGGTAATGGAAACAGTGATGTATTTGGAGTAGGGGGGCCTGGGTTCAAGTCTTGGCTTTGATGACTTCTGCCTTTGTGCCTACAGGGCTATTGTCTTGTGAGCCAGATGTGGATTATTGTGAAGTGCTTTCTCCCTGAGTTCAGTGCCCCTTCTGTGAAGTGAGGGCATTGGACGCGGCAGTCCCTAGGTCCTTCCAGCTGTAAATCCTAGCATCCTTTTGTGCTCTGATGGAAGTGTCAGGTGCTGACTCCATGGTGGGATAGCTGACAGTGTTATTGAAGGATGGCTATCTGGAGAAATAGAAATAAAAAACCCAAACTTTTTCCTCATGTGGCTCTATCCTTGCTTTTCACTCCTAACTCCAATCCAAATATAGATTTACTTCAGTTCTGAGATTTCAGAGGCTTAGAGATTTGGAGGTAGAAGGCCCCTTGAAAGTCAGTGAGTCCAGCCCTATTCCTTTATAGAGGAGGAGGCCAAAGCACAGTAAAGCAGTGTCTTCATCGGGGTCACCCAGGTAGTAAGTGGCACAAACCCGGATCTCAACCCAGGTCCCCTGACTCCAAACCTAGTGTTCTTTCCATTGAATGATACTTTTATCCCTGGGGGTATTCTGTCTATTGACACAGCTCGCGGTTCTGCGATGACTTTGTTACTGAGCTCTGAGAGTTGCTGTGGCCAAAGTTCCTCCAAATAAACATCCCCGCCCCCCTCCCATCTGGCGGTGGACATTCGGGTGATGAGCCTTCTGGCAATTGATGAAACTGGTCCTTGGATAACTGCCAAACAGTTTAAGTTGGACCTGGAAGACTTTGGGCTCGGCTGCCATAGTCTTGGAGAAGCCAAGGTCATCTCTATTGCAGAATGAGCAATCCAAGGGAGGCCTGCCCTGTGGGCTAAGAAGCATCCACTTTCTCCTGGTCTTCTTGCAAGCCTTCTATGTTTCACTGAAGGGCAACCTGCCTCCTCTCCTGAGTAGTAATTTACCCTTCTTCCATTTCCTAATTAGATTCTCTTGCCTAATTAGCTCCTTAGGGCAGAGACAAGGTCTTTGGGAATGGTCCACTCTTGCCCATCTTGATGAGGGCAGTGATTAGTGTAATGTGTGTGTTATAATTAGTTCCGTGGGGCACACATTAAAGTGAAGTCTGAGGGACTTGCTTTTGCTTAAGTGACTTCCTGGGGTGGCTTGTGATCGCTTCCCAAGAAAGGTCAGGAATAATTGGTCTGGATGGAGATCAAGTAGTTTAATAATTATAAGGTTTTCTTTTAGGCTGTAGAAGATGGGCTTATGTAACAATATGTTTATTTAGTTACAAAAAGCCATCAGTTGGTTTCTCTGTGCAAGTCTGTAGACCTTTAAATATAAAACAAAACAAAACAGGAGAGTGATAGTGACTTCTCCTAAGATCATGTCTACCTAAGCTTCATTGAAAATCAAAATCACTTAGCATTTATTAAATGCCTACTACGTGCTAACGACTGTGCTAAGTGTTGGGGATACAAAGAAAGGCAAAAAATAGTCCCTGTCCTCAAGAAGCTCCCAGTTTAAAGATGAGAAGAGAAGATTTACAGGCAGAGTGTTATGTAATTATTACTTTCTTTGCCTTTTGTGTAAAGGCTTTTGTTAAGAGTTATAAAAAAAAAGGAAAAAAGATGAGAAGAAAGAGATGATGATGACAAAGATGATGAAGAAGAAGAGAGGCAACATGGCGTCATGGCTAGTGAGCTTGCTTCAGAGTTAGGAACACCTAACTTCAAGTCCCACCTCTGATTCACACTGGCTATATGACTGACTCTAGGCAAGAACTGTGATCTCTGAGGGGACATAGGCAGCTCTCTAAGATGATCAGCTAGGGAGCAGGTTGCTCTGCTCTAGAAGAGAGGCTCCGTGAAGCAATGAAACCAAGGTCCAATAAAAAAAAAAAAAGGACTTAATTTTGAAGATCACAGCGGGATCATAGGATCATAGAATTAGAGTTGGTTAGGAACCTTAAGACTATCGAATGCAACCATCTTTATTTTATGGATTTTTGTTGTTCAGTAATTTCAATTGTGTCTGATTCTTCATGGCCCCATCTGGGGTTTTCTTGGTAAGGAGACTGGAGTGGTTTGCCATTTCCTTCTCCGGCTCATTTTACAGATGAGGAAATGGAGGCAAACAGGGTTAAGTGACTTGCCCAGGGTCCCGTAGCTAGTAAGTGTCTAAGGCCGAATTTGAACTCAAGTCTTTCTTTCTCCAGGCCCTCTACTCTATCCACCTAGCTACCCCATATTTTACAGATACATGGAGTTAAAGTGCTCTTGTAGTGACTGGAGGCAGTTGGTGCCAGCCATATCGCTTTCCATTTCCCTCCTGGCGCCTTCCCCCGTCTCTACCCTCTCAACTACCTTTTGAGTGTTGTCTTCCCAAATCAGACTGTAGGATAAGAGCAAGAACTATCTTTATATATATATATCGCCAGCATTCAGCACATAGTAGGTTCTTAAGAAGTGTTTTATTGACAGACTGATGACTGACTGGTGCAGATAGAGAAGAGATACAAGGAGTGCTGGAGTCAGGAGCCCTGAGTTTTCTTTCAGACTCTTCCCAGTATAACCAGTTTGAGATTATTATTTGCTTTCTTCTTATCCGTGATAGGAAGTTCCTTTCCAGCTTTAACATTCTGTCATTGTAATGCAAGCAAACTTTTAAAATGAATAATAATGATAAGGATGATAATAAAACCTGACCTCTATACAGCACTTTAAGGTTGATTTTCACAGCAGCTCTGGGAGGGGAGGGCTATTATTATCCTTATAGTATAGATGAGGAAACTGAGGCTCAGAGATTTTTTTAAATTAACATTTAATTTTAATTTTTTCTCAATTATATCTAAACAAATATTTTTTAACATTCATTTAAAAAAATTTTTGCATCTCAGATTTTCTCCCTTCTTGAGAAGGCAAATAATTTCATTTCGATTATACATGTTCAGTCACTTTGATATTAGCCATGTTGCAAAAGAAAACAAAGACCAAAAACCCAAGAATAATAAAGAAAGTAAAAAACAAAAGCATGCTTCAATCTGCAGTCAGACCTCATTAATTCTTTCTCTGGAGATGGATATAGCATTTTTCATCTAGGCAATAGAAGATGGGCATATAACAATATGTTCATTTTGATACAAAAAGCAATCAATATGTTTCTTTGGAAATAAGTCATTTGAAATTGTCTTGGATCGTTGTATTGCTGAGAATAGCTAAGTCATTCACAATTGATCAGCATACAATATTGCTGTTACTGTGTGTGATGGTTTCTTGGTTCTGCTCACTTCACTTTGCATCAGTTTATGGAAGTCTTTCCAGGTTTTTCTGATCAGAGATTTTTAAGTGACTTTACCAATGAGTATAAAAGGTGGAATTCAAATCAAAATCTTCTGACTATGCTTCCATTGCCTTTTTCACTATCCCATGCTATCTCAAGAGAGCATGAGAGACGGTTGAGAGCTTTGATATGGCAAGCACATGTAGCTGCATGGTTTGTTCCATATAGCAGAACTCTACTTAGATGCATAGATACTTAGATACTTACCTATGCAACTGGAACCTTTATGCAAGTGGCACCCTGAGTCCTACCAAGGTGTTGGACAATTGGGGGCAACTAGTGCTGCCAACAGAGTCTTTTACAAAATTGGAAAAGTTAAAAAATTGGGGAAGGCCTTGAAGTTAAAGCAGTGTTAGATTGGCCTGTAAACTCACCAAGTGGTTATAAACATTAAGCTGATTTGCCTCCATTCAACAAATGTTGACTAAAGTTTGCTTAATTCAGTGCTCAATCTCACTGACCATGTGGCTGGTATATATAAACACAGGTACCAGAAACTTCAGTCCAATAAGGCAGACCCTCCCATGGGGCCAGTCAGTCAGCAAACATTTATTAAATACCTACTATTTGCTAAGTACTGTGTTGTACTAGATGGTCGCTGGAGGCCTTTATAGCTCCAAAATTCCGTGGTTCAGTAGAGTTAGATCTGGAGGAAGCCTTAGTTCAGTGAGAGAAAGAAATTTCCCTAACTTATACAACTAGAAAGATCTCAGCCAGGACCTAGGTCTGACTTTAAATCCAGCACTTGCTTACTGTCCTCTGGCCTGTCATTGTCAATCTGTAGGCCCGAGGATTATTCTGAATAGGAAATACTTTTTAGAGATTTTCTGAGAAAGATAATCCATTAGGTAGGTACAACCTAGGACTTCCAATCTCATTATAACCCAAAATATGTCATTTTTAATGTTGATAGTGCTAGGGATTTTGTGAAAAGTGGAGGCAGTGAAGGGAGCTTAAGAGGTTATCTCTGGATAATGTGGACACTCCTGGCCTCAATCATGGGGGAAACTGAGGTGGGTTCCCAGTGGACCCTTGAAGGTTATGTCCAGCAGTGATGGGGTTCAGTGGTTAGGTGTCAGTTTGAGAGTTAGGAAAACTAGACTTTATTTCCATCTCCACTAAAGTTATACTTTGCCTATTCATGGTGATGGTCCTCAAAGACCATGCCAGCAAGATGAGAGCACTGGCAGGCTTGATCATCCTGGAAAGGTTTTGTGTGTGGGCCTAGAAAGTGCACTGACTGGAGTAGCCCAGCTCAGCCTGGAGAGAGTCATCACTGTCTTGATGGCAGGGGATGATATCTTGGACCCAGAATGTCTTAAAGACAATCTTCCAAATAATAGAAAATAAGTGGAAAGAGCCAAGTGCAAGTTTCATTCACAGACTTAGAGAGTTGGAAGGGGCCTCAGGGTCCATCTAGTGTAACCCAGAGGCAAATCCTCACGATAATATCCCTGATGAGTGCCCCTGCCATTTCTGTGCAAATACTCATGCAATGTTCTGATGGGCCAATGCAGTGACAGATCCTAAGTCTTCTTGGTTTCTATCACTTTACAGGTGACCTTGTAGGGAGTCAGGAGGAAGCTCTTAAAGCTGGGCGTGGCACACACTGGAAAGGAGGAAGGGATGGAGGCCTTCCTGATCTAAATCGACTGTAGGTTTCCTAAGCCCCAAAGAGAGAGTGCTCTTTCTTCACATTTATTTCTTTTTTGGTCCTTGGTTCAGTGCCTGGTGCAGCCAGCCACCCTTTTGGAGTTGGGAGTGTTGGGCCCTTCTCTGTGATTGTACAAGCATTTCCATTTTATATAACCTTTTTGTTTTTGCATTGCACTCATCAGATGCAGCTCTCCTGGCACCTTTTGATGTTTCTCTTTTGACTTAGAAAAAACCAGTCATACAAAAGCCACCAATGTAGCCAGCACACATATCCAACAGTGTGTGCCGCCTTCCGAATCTGTAGAGGCAGCAAGGTGGCCCAGTGGTTAGAGAGCTCCACTGAGAGTCAGACCCCCGGAATTCTGATCCTGACTCCCACGTTACCTGTGTAACTGAGCAAAATCATATAACAATAACAGCATTCATATAGTGCTTTAAGGTTTGCAAAGTACTTGCAAATAATATCTCATTTTATCCTCATAACAACCCAAGAGTGGTAGGTGCTATCACATTCTCTATTTTACTGAGATTAAGTCTCCATCTCTGCAGAATGGGCTGTTGTGACGAACAGATTTGATCTCACACATAAAGTGCTTTGCAAACCTAAGGACACAATATAAATATTGGCAATTATTATCCTTATGTGGCACTTTGCCACAAATACAAATGCCCCCCACCTCCCCTTCATCCTCACACCCATCTACCGAGAGCAGAGTGTGGCTAATCAGTTGCTCTCCGGTGCCAATACTGACAATTACAGTTGATTAGAATTAATTTCTCTTTCAGTGTTGTTTTCATTTATATTATTATAGTCATTATCTATAATCTGTTCAGTTCAACAAGTCTTCCCATGAGTCTTTTAATCCCTTGAAATCATCTGTCCTAAGTGGTAGATTTGAAGCTAGAAAGGATCTAAATTGTCATTCTGTCCAACCCCTTCTTTTTACAACTGAGGAAACTGAGGCCCAGAGATTAGATGAGTTGCCCAGGGTCACAAAACTCGTCAAGATTCTCAGGTAGGATTTGATTCTAGGTCTTTTTGACTTCAACTCTTGACCTGACTCTATTCTGTTCACTTTGGAACGCCATATGTATTTTATCTGTGGGCAATATTTTATCATGTTCATATATCATAGTTTGTTCAGCTGTTACCCAATAAAATGGGCACCCTCTTTGTTTCTAGTTTGTGCTACAAAAAGTACTGCTATGAATATTTTGGTCTATACGGGTCCTTACCACCTTCTCCATTTTGGGATACGTGCCCATTAGTGAGATGGTTGGGTCGCTTCTTGTATCGTCACCTTATAATGACCATGATTTTGGATTCCATAAGAGTGTAATATTGGGCTCCTATATAGTGTGTGTGTGTGTGTGTGTGTGTGTGTGTGTGTGTGTGTGTGTGTGTGTGTGGCAGCTAGTCTCAGGACTGTCTTGTGACCCTCTCTGTCCCCAGGACAGAATGCTACTGTGACTGTTTTATGATCTTGTATTTGTGCAATCAGGTTTAGGAATGTGCAGAGCCCAAATAATCATTCAGTCCATGCCCACAGGAGCATGATTTCCAAGGTGTGACCTCCAGTTCATAGGTCTATTATCTCTGACACATGCCCAGGATCAGCAGTTGCCTCACTGGCTGAGTAGGTGCTTAATTATAGGTGCTTATAGATTGATGGATTAGAGGTCATCTAGTCTAACCCCTTCACTTTTCAGGTGAGGAAAGTGAGGCCCAGAGAGAACATCTGGCCCATAAATGGCAGAGCTGGAATTTGAGACCAGATCCTCTGAAAGTGATGATAAATCCTTTTCTGTGGCTTCATTTTCTTGGATACTTCTAGGTTCTTAATACCCAAGGAATCCTTGGAAAGATTTCAGGGGGTCTGTGAACTTGGATGGGAAAAACAAGGACATCTTTATTTTTCATTAAGCTTTGACTAAATTTAGCACCTTCTCCAGTTATTTAAAAACATTCTGAGATGGGGTCCATAGGCATCACCAGACAGACTGCCCAAGGGGTCCAGATATTATGTAAGGTTAAGGACCCCTGCTCTGTCCTTCCTTTGGATCTGTCTGGTTGATCCTAGTTTGAAGATTCTAGGTGAAAGTTTTGCTTTTTCCAAATCATTCTGCTCCACTGGCAATGAATAGGGAGATCCGAGGGACCATCTATTGATTCTGGACTCATCACTCTTGGAAAGCATATTCAATTGGCCTTTCCAAGATGCATTTAATTATTTCTGCCCCAACAAAGCCAGGAAAAGAGAGTGGACTCAGCAGGAAGCTCTAATAAGAGCTACAATTGTTTTGTCAATGACAAGGGTATTTCTACCTCCCTTTTTAGATTGAGGAAACCCGGCTCAACATCGATAAGATCGCTGAGAATGTGGAAGGAGCTAAGAAACTTTACAGTGTCATCCTTTCTGCACCAATCCCAGAACCAAGTGAGTTTTCACCCACAGCTGATTCACCATGAGATGTCTCTTTCCCCCAGGTCAAGCCAGCCTCCCTTTCCAACAGGTGCTGTCTACAGGAGAGCTGCTGGATTAACGATTATATTAACAGCCCCTTCTACCTCGCAGTCCTTTCTAGGTCCTTTTCTACCTGTCCAGCTTCTGGCAGATGAGCCTCCTGCTGTGTGTGTCTCCTTTATATCCCCATAGCTCTTTACCCTCTGTGATTTTTTTATCTCCCCTTACTCTCTCCTATCCCCAATTTGTTACTGTTGTCCCATAGGACAACAGTCCAAAATCTGAGCCACTCTCTGAGGACCAAATCAATCCTACTTTTTCCAAGAAGTTTTCCTAACCCAGCTCTCATAGAACTCTTCCTTCTCAGAACTTCTAAGGTGTTCACAGTCAAAATGACAGTTTTTAGTACTCAATTACAAATCATCTGTAATTATTTCAAGTAGGTATGTCTTATCTTTCTGAAATGATTGTGAAGCCTTAAGGCCAGGGACCATGGCTTCTATTTCCTCTGAACCAAAGTGCTCATGACACTGTTATAGATTCTGGGATAATGGGATCCTAGATTCAGAGATGGAGGGGACCCTAGGGTCCATCCAATCCAACCACTTCATAATTACAGAGGAGGAAACAGCCCCAGAGGAAGGGTGTGATCTGCCCAAGGTAATAAAGTCATACATAGAGCTAGGTTGGTGAATATTTGTTGGTTTGGTTCATGACCTTGGTCAAATAATTTCCCTTCTCTGGATTTTAGTTTATTTCTCTCTAAAATGAGGAGGCAGGAATGGATGATTATTAAGGTCACCTCTCTGAACCTCTGAAGCTCTTGTCGTGAAGATTCTGGGTGGACTGAGAGCTCCAATTCTCCTCTCTTGATGCTTATATCCATAGACATCTCCTCGCCCCCTAATTTCTTCCCTCTGCTTCTGTTTCCTCAGAAACAAAGGATGACCTAGAACAGTTAACGGCTGAGATAAAGAAAATGGCCAACAGTGTCCGGAACAAGCTAAAGAGTAAGAAAGAAACTGTCTTTGAGCTGTCTTGATCTCTAAATACTTCCTACCCTGCTGTTGGAACCCTGTTCATAGCTGACTGTGTCTCCCTCCTCATTTGCCTTCCTGGCCAACCTTGCCTCTTTTCTGCCTCTTGGCTCATCTATATTTTCTGGGAATTGCTTCTTCTTTTCCCCATCAGCCTTTCTTTCCCAGGGACACTTCTGCATATAACTTCCCACATCCCCTTCTATGGCACATACAGTTATGTCACTTGGGCATCATGATGGGCATGGTGCATGGGGACAGATGAGGATTTGGGGAGGTGTTGCTCTAGGAGATGACATGACTTCTCACTGGTGATAAGGCCATGACCTGATCTGGGCTGGGTTATGGAGCACCTATATTCTAGTGAGAGTTGAGGGGTGAGGTTCTGTTGTCTAGTACCCTGGTTAGAATACATCCGGAGGACAATGCTCTCCATGGTTTATGAAGGCCATTGATAAGTTGGAGATTGGGGCAGCTAGGGAGGTGAAGGGCCTTGATTTCATGCCACATGAAAGAACTTGGGATTGTTTAGGATGGAGAGGATAAGATTTTTGGTGGGAGAGTGTGGATGAGAGCTGATTTGAAATTATTATGATGTGGAATTAGAATTACTCTTTCTGGACCAAGGGAAGAAGTAGGAACAGTGGGAGGCAGTTTCAAAAAGGCAGATTTAAGTGTGATGTCGGGGAAATGTTCCTGTTGAGGAGAGTTATCCAGAAGCAGGATGGACTGCCTTGGGAGATGTGGGATTTCTAGTTGGGAGCTTCCAGAACAGTCTGGATGCCTATTTGTTATATGTTGCAGAGGCAGCTATTTTTCCAGGGATGGCTTGGGCTAGATGGTCCCTGAGGTCCCTTTAACTCAGAAATGCTGACTCTGTGATCCATTTCCAGACATGGAGAGGCACATTGAACAAGATGAGGTGCGGTCATCGGCAGATCTTCGGATACGGAAATCCCAGGTGCAGTGCTTAGCTCCTTGCCTTTGTTCTTATGGGATTAAGTTACACAGTAGCTGCTGAGTGCTTTTTGTGGGCCCAACCCTATTTGAGGTGCTGTAGGAATAAAAGAAATCTATGGTCCCTGTCCTTAAGGTGTTTATAATCTGGAAAGGCAGATTCGATTTGTGCTCATGAAGCAACTGGAGGACACTTAAGACAGTCAACTAGCATTTATTAAATGCCTACTATTTGCCAGGCACTGTGCCAAGTGTTGGGGATCCTAAGAAAGGCAAAAATCAAACAGTCCTTGTCAGGGGTCTCAGTCTAATGGGGGAAACTACAGTATGCATAAACAAGATATGTATAAACAAGATACATTTGGGATAACTGGAGGTAGTCTCAGGGGGAAGGCCCAACGATTGAGAAGGCCCAGAGTCACAAGGATCAGAGGGCATTTGTAGGCTTTAAAGTTGGAGAGATCTTAGAAGTAATCTAAGTAATCTAACTCTTTATTTGAAAGAGGAGGCGGTGGGGACCCAGAGACATAAAGTGATGTGTCCAAAGCCACCTAGCTAATAGGACTGGCAGAGAGCCAGGACTGGAATCAACTAGAAATACATAGAATGTTTTGGGGGATCAGAGAATAAATGCTAAAGGACCAGAAGGGAGAGATCAGTGTGAGCTGGGGTAATCAGCTGGAGGATGTGGAGGACTTTCTCTAAAGCAGAGGTTCTTAATCTTTTTCATGTTCTGGATCCCTTGGGCAGTCTAGGGAAGCCCATGGATCTCAGAAGCACATCTTTAAAAGGCAAAAAATAAATGAGGATTGTAAAGGAAACCAATTATACTGAAATTAATCAACATAAATATATGATTCATTTGTTCAGTCATTTTTCAGTCATGTCTGACTCATCATGACCGCATTTGAGGTTTTCTTGGCAAAGAGATCGGAGTGGTTTACCATTTCCTTCTCCAGCTTATTTTATGAGTAAGGAAACTGAGGCAAACAGAGTAAAGTGACTTGCCCAGGGTCACACAGCTAGTAGGGTCTGAGACCAAATTTGAACTCATGAATATGAGTCATCCTGACTCCAGGCACAGCAGTCTATCCACTGTGCCACTTAGCTGCCCAAATATACTATTTTTTTTTAGTATGATAACTGTGTTATTTTGAGAAACATTAATCTTGCAGCTCTGTGTAGGATGGGCTGGAGGTTGGCTGGAAAGAGAGCCTGTCACAGGCATCTGGATTTGAAGTGAGGGCCCAGATCAGGGTGGTGGCAATGGACACAGGACGAAGGGATAAATTTGAGACTCTATGAGGGCAGAACCTACAGGCCTTGGTTCTTGGTTGGATGCTGATTGGGGAGCGGGGAGGGAAAGGGAAAGAAAGGGATCCAAAGAAAAGGAAAGACTCAGGCCAAAAGAGAATCCCAAGTGTTTGAGCTTAGGGCCACATCTAGTCTTAGGGAGACAAGAGGAATGTATCGGGGCATTGGGGGATTTCTCATGGTGAACTGGAAGCAAGGGGCTTAGAAAGAGGAAATATGGGGAACCTTGATGGATATTTGGTATGGGAGAGGAGGGAGGGAGCAAGCAATCATGCCCCTACTATATGCCAGGTACTGCGCTAAACTCTTTATAAATTTTCTCCCTTTAGCGGGGTTGAGAAGAGTTAAGCAGAGGGAGGTGCTGCCTGTGCCAAGCCTAGGTACCTAGTCTCTGTCTTCCCTGCCCCCTCTGCCCACAGCACTCTGTCCTCTCCCGGAAGTTTGTGGAGGTGATGACCAAGTACAATGAAGCCCAGGTGGACTTCCGAGAACGCAGTAAAGGGCGCATCCAGAGGCAATTGGAAATCAGTAGGTTCTTGGAGGGAACAGGGGCCTCTCCCTGCTCTACAACCCCCTTTTCATGACTTCCCTTCACCCCAAGGCCAAGGCCTGGAGGTGGCTAAGCTTCTGATGTCAGTCCCAGGCATTGTTTGCCAGGGCTTAGGACACCCCCTGCTGGACAGAGTGGAGAAGACAGTCAAGTTCTAGTTCCATTACAATTTATGATGGAATCCTAGAGAGACCTAGACCAGCAGGGTCTTTGAAGGCTGTCTGATCTAGACCCCTCATTTTACACAGGAAGGGACCAAGGCTCTTAGAGCTTAAGTGACTGCTCAAAGCTGTACAGCTTGTAGGTGTCAGAGCCCGGCCTTCCCTTCTCCAGGTCCAAAGCTTTCTTTACTATGCTTGGATGGTTCTTACCAGCTATGCAATTTTTCATTGTCTTTTTCTCCTGAGCCTAGTCACCTAGTACCTATAGGGTGGCTTAAAAGGACCTTAAAGGCCAACCCCCTCATTTTACATATAAGGCTCAGATAGCTTAAGGAAGTTGCCTGAGGTCACACAGCTAGTAAGTGTCATCTATCGAATCTGAAGCCATGGCTTCCTGTTCTAGACACCATACCGTGATGCTCTTGCCAATCATACGGCTTTTGTCGTAGATCCAGAAGTTGAGAGGGAGTGCCCAGTGGTTATGTCAACCAAAGGCTTTTATTTTTATCGTGGATTTTGCAGCATGCTTCCTTTAGCCCTGCTAAAGGATCTGTTCTGATCTTCTGTGTCTGACACTCCCTTTCCTTTGTGCTAAAGCTGGCAAGAAAACCACAGATGAGGAATTGGAGGAGATGCTGGAGAGTGGGAACCCAGCCATTTTCACTTCTGGGGTGAGTGTTCTGAGAAGAGGGGAGATGGGCGGGGATCAGAAGGGGAATGTCTAGACTGGATGGAGTGGGGATCCACCAATCAATCACAAACGTTTATTAATCATCTGCTCTGGGCCAGATATTGTGCTAGCTGATGGGAAGACAGAGACAAAAGGGAAATAGTTCTTGCCCTCAAGGAGCTTGCATATAGTGCCTAGCCTTGAGAGGTAGAGCCCTTCAGAGAAACAGATGCAAGAACTCAGAGTTGGGAGTGTGGGAAAAGTGAAGGGCCAGGTGTCCTCATTCCCGTTCTCCCCCATGTCTACCTACTTCTTAGCTAAAAGTGGCTGCTCTTGCCTGTTTTCCTAGAACACTTGGTCTAGATTTCCCATGTTTCCCTTTGTCTCAGCATGATTAAGTGAGATTGGAAAACTGTTCCAGGCCTGGGCCTGACCCTTATTTCATCTCCGTATCCTAAGCCCAGGATCTTGAACTGGAGGCAGGGTGGTGTGCTGGTTAGAGAGCCAGTCTTGGGGGCAGAAAAATCTTTGTTCAAGCCCAGCTCTCTTTTCTTTCTCTATCTCTTGGCTTCTCTCAAGAATCATCTCAGGTCCCACTTTTGGTCGTTCCTAGGAAATGGGCTCCTTTGCTGGCTCTTGCCCTGGCTCCCAAGGTGCCTGCCCTCCGAGATTACTTTCTATTTATGCTCTAGATATCTTTTACGTACATAATTGTTTGCCTGCCGTCTCCTCCATTAGAATGATAGCACCCTGAGGATGGGGACTGTTTTTGCCTTTTTTTTAAAAAATCCCCACATTTAGCACAGTGCTTGGCACATAGCGGGTGTTTAATAAATACTTGTTGACTGACACATATGGGCGCTATTGATCCTGAGCAAGTTACTCAATCTCTGAATGGCCTGTGAGTTAGAGAACGTTGTTGGGCCAGATTGGGAGATGGAATGTCCTTGCTGGGAATTCCCTCTGATGAAATGACAAATTGGATTCCCTTGACCTTTTGTGGGGAGTAGGGATTAGGGTTATCCTAAGCCTAATTGTAACCTGTGATTTTTTTTTTTCACTGTGTGGAACTATTGAAAAAATTCTTCTCACTGATGAAGACAGCAACTCATGTCTTGGAGGGTGGGGGTGATTAGAGGTTAAGTGACTTGCCCAGAGTCACACAGCTAGTTATGTGTCTGTGGCAGGACTTGAACTCAGGTCCTCCTGACTCCAAGGCTGGTCCTATGTTGACTGTGCCACGTTCTCTGTCACCTTGTATCTAGTAGGCGCTGGATAACAGTTTGAAGGAAGGGGTGTGTGTGTGTGTGTGTGTGTGTGTATGTGAGAAAGAGAAAGAGAGAGGGGAGAGAGAGACAGAGACACAGGGACCGAGGGTGGGGTGGGGTGGGAAGAAGGCACCAGCCAGGGTCTGGGGCCACACATGTAATGCGACGGTATGTGTTGCAGATCATTGACTCTCAGATCTCTAAGCAAGCCCTCAGTGAGATTGAAGGACGGCACAAAGACATTGTCCGGCTCGAGAGCAGCATCAAGGAGCTACACGACATGTTTGTGGATATTGCCATGCTGGTGGAAAACCAGGTAACTTGATGTGGGGCACTGGCAGTGAATGAACAGGAGGAGGGCACAGCTAGGACCCAGGGAGGGAGGCAAGAAGGGGGTGATTCGGTGGCCACTGAAGGGATCAAACAGCTCAGCTTAGGAAAACAGAGGAATTCCGGGCCTCGGTAGGAGGCAGCCAGAATTAATCTGAGTCCGGGCTAGAAGACCAATATGGAATGGTGGGAAGAGCATGGCATCTAGTTTTAAATCCTAGCTCTGCCACTTACCATATAGCCATGGCCAATTCATCTTCTCTCTTGGAGACTCTGTTTCCTCATTGATAAACTAAGAAGCCAGACTAGACTTTCCTTAAGGTTCTTTCCAACCCCAAATCTTGTGTTCCTGGCGGGGCCCCAACTAGCTGCATAATCGTGTGTAAATTGCTTCTCTGAATCTCAGTTTCCTCATCTGTTAAATGGGGATAATAAACAGCACCATCACTCCTCAAAGGGTGGTTATGAGTCTTCTAGCTGAGAGGTGGCCCCATCCATGTGGGCTGTCTCCTCCCACCAGTGCAGATTGTGATCCCTTCATACCCACCATCCTGTATGGTTCTTGTTTGAGTCTCCCCATTAGTTCACTGCGGGGTCGGGGGGGGGGCTCACCTGATGTGCTGGAGGCCTTCCTTGCTTTGGGGGGGTGGTGAACTTTGAAGCATTATACAAATGGAGCTACTGTAATAATTATAATTATTTCTTCTTACCACATGACTGCAAGGCTTAGTTCTAACCCTCTTGCCCACTGACTCCTTAGCAAAGCTAGTTCCCAGGGCTCGTGTTGGGTAGGAATCTCCCCTTCTCTCTTCCTCTCTATTGAGCTTACTTGACCTCAGATGCCAGGCGCCCCAGTTGTTCCCCTCCAGACCTTAGCACCCGCTTCTCAAGTTGTCCTCCTCCACTTTCTGTTTTTTGCCCACAATGCCAATGCGAGGATTCGGTGTGAGACTTGGGGAATGGTGAGTGCTCTCTCATTCTGTTTCTGGTCTAGTCTCCAGTAATGGGGGAGGGCTGAAGAGGTTTTAGTGCATGGAGCCTGGGGCCTTCAACTTTTCTATACCGGGGAATGGACTGAAGAGAGGAGTTATATTTCTCTTTTTTGCCGCAAGAAATGGGGGTGATTGAAAGGATTAAGAGATCTCATTCAGATACTCCTTCCTGGAGGAGGGAGAGGGAGAAGTCTACAAAAGCAGCTAGGGTAGGCCGAACTCCTCCATCACTTAGAGCCCAGCCAAGGTTCTCGGTCTTTTTTTATTACAGGGACCCTTTAACAGGTTGGTAAAGCTTATGGATCGTTGCGCAGAATAAATTTTTCAAATGCATAAAATGAAATAATTGGATTACAAAGGAAACCAATCATATTGGAATAGTTATTAAAAAATAACCAAGTTCATGGACCTGGATTAAGAACTCCTGTCTTAAATGACATTGTAAGAAGATCATTGTGAGATGAACTTTGAGATAACTAGGATCCCGTTAAGGACCGACCCTCTGGTTAAGAAAGAACTAAATGAACCAGGAGAGGTTGGCCTCCTGACTAGCTTTTGGAGTGGGTGATATGAGGCCTTTAGGGAAGGAGATGGGGCTAAGAGAGCCCTGGATTTGGCATTCAAGAGCCCGCTTTTCTCTTTCTGGACTTGCTCCTTGATAACGGGACCACTTTGCACCAGCCTCAGCATCCTCATAGGCAAAGTGACGACAAAAATACTTGTATTTCCTGCCTTAGAGATTATGAGGGTCACGAGAGAATGTATCTTGAGCCCTAAGTAAATGTGACACTTGACTTGAAGATAAGGCGTAATAGTGTTCCATTCACTTTGTCCCTGGTGTCCTTATCAGTTAAATGATCAGATTAGATTAGATGACGCCTTAGGTGTCTTCCATTTCTAAATCTCTGATGCCACTTGGGCCAGGCATTTCTTCTCTCTGTGCCTCAGTTTCCTCATAAATAAGATGACCACGAAGGCCTCTTCTAGTCCTAACTTGAGTCAAGGTTCCTGGGCTCAGTTTACTTTTGTCTATGGGTGATCAAGCATGGGGACAGTTCTCTCTTGGGGTCAGCAGCACTGTATGAGGTATGGGGGCTGGGGTTTGTGCAGAATGTGACCAATATTGTCCTTCCCAGGGGGAGATGATAGATAACATAGAACTGAATGTGATGCATACAGTGGACCACGTGGAGAAGGCTCGGGATGAGACCAAGAAGGCGGTGAAATATCGTAGTCAGGCCCGGAAGGTGAGAGTCCCCTGGGGCCTTGCCTGAAGAGACCACCTACCTTGCCTGCTATTTCTCTTTCCTATTTTCTACTGTGCCATCTCTGCTTTCTGCTGCCGCTGCCTCTCACATTCCTGGAAAGGGAGCCATGATTGATCGCATTGAGAACAACATGGACCAGTCAGTGGGCTTCGTGGAAACAGCTGTGGCCGACACTAAAAAGGCCGTGAAATACCAGAGCGAAGCTCGGAGGGTGAGAGCCTCAGCCTTGGCACCACCTGCCTTACCCCTTCCTGTCTGTCCATCCCCTGCCTCAGCTCTCCCAGTAGAATCACAACTACCCCTTTATTCTCCTCTTGGACTGGCATGAATCCTATTCTCATACAGGCTTGGGAATATAAGAGGTGCTAGAGTAGGAGTCACATGAGCTGGTTTGAGTTACAGGCTTTCTACTAATTGTGTGACCTTCAAATAAGTCACTTCCCCTCTGGGGCTCAGTTTTCTTAGCCGTACAACGAGGAACATCCATACAATAGGGGCCCTCTGTTTCCTTATCTGTATAATGGCTGGGGTCTATATAATTTGGGCTCTTGATTTCCTTATACATACAATCAGGACCCCGGTTTCCTCATCTGTCCAGTGGGGACTTTTGGTTTCCTCATTTGTGCCAGATAGTCTTTAAGGGTCCTCACAGAAAGAACCTATACACCTGAATCTGTACCTTGAAGATGGTGATTTAGGTGTTAAGCCAAAATCTCACTTCTTATTAGGCCTGATTGGTAGTTGGGTCTTTCAGAATATGACCTCCTTGGACGCTTTTCTTCAGAGGCTTGCTTCAGCCTCAGACAGGAGGGTTGTGCCTCTCCTATCCCAGCTATTTTGTTACTTTAGCAATCAGAATGACAAAGTGGACTTGGATTTAAGAACCAGTGAGCCTAGTTTCAAACCCCACTTCTGGCACAATGGTGGCATTTCAGAGAGTCAGTGTGGCATCATAACTTGGACTTAGATGACCTGGGCTCTGGTCCTGGCTCCTTCATTTACTAGCTGGGTGAGGTGAGCACTGGGCAGAGCCTAGTACACTGTGGAAATAGAAACAACTCCCTCAGAGTACTCACCCTTGTCACTTCCTTCATAATCAGGACTCGGCATCAAAAAACATTTTTGTGTAAGCGGCGGCAGTTTCTCAGACTTTTCTTTCTACCTGGTTTCTTGGCATCTGGCATCCTTGCTGTCTCTGTGTCTCTTCTGAGCTTTACTGTTTCCTACGCTGGGGTGAAGGGAGCTGGAGACCTTCTCTACAGAGTCCTTACTTCTGGGCTGCTCTTTACCAGGCCTTCTCTCCCGAGATCTCTTTGTATTCTAGTTTGCTGTTCTAGACCTCTGCCTCCTCGCATGCCCTAGGAATGCTGGGGTGATCGGAACCCCCATCCCCTCCAATTTATTAATCTCCAAGGAGAGATGACAACCAGTTTGGTGCAGTGGACAGTGTGCTGGGTGTGGATTCAAGAGAGACTTGGGTTCAAATCTTGCCTCTGACACTTGCAAGCTATATGAGCCTAGGCAAGTTACTTTATCTGTCTGAGCTGATTTTCCTCATCTGTAAAATGGAGATATAACATCCACTGAACCTGGGTTTTTGTGAGGATCAAAGGATACTATGAATGTAAAGAACTGGAAAAATTGGTTATTTAAATGTCAGCTGTCAGTAGTAGTAGTAGCAGAAGTAGTGGTAGTAGTAGTAGGTATGTAGACACTTGGAATAATTCTGTTTCCTTCCTTACTGGCATTCAGTTCATTCCAGGTCAACATTTATTAGGCATTAGTCCATGAACAAGCATTTATAATGTGTTGGACACTATGTGAGGTGTAATGGGGGCTTGGCTTCCTCAATCTGTACAATGAAGGGGCTTTGGTTTCTTCATCTGTATAGTGGGGGGAAGGGGCTCAGTTTCTTCACCTGTATGAAGGGAGACTTTGGTTTCCTCATTTGTAGAAAGACAAAAATAAAACTCTCTTACTTTCAAGAAACTTCCATTCTCACTTAAGAAGAATATTTAGAAATTCAATCACTTGACTCACATTTTGTTGAGGTCAAAAGCTGTTGCTGCTCTTCGAAGGGATAACTGCCTGATTCTCTGGGCTACTGACAGAATGCTTCTTTCATTGCAGAGATGACCTGGGGCTGAATGGGCTGGCTCAAAGCCATAACGAGGGTGGGACAACTGAGACTTTGTCCCAGGGCACCAAAACTTAGAGAGTGTTGATAGCATTTGCTGTCCTTCAGCAGGTGGAAATAGTTGAATGTTCCATCTCCTTATAAATACTTAGTTAAAATAAGAAACTACCAGGTGGCCAAGAGGCCCTTTCCCTCAGCCTATCCTTAACCTATTTACTGCTATGGAGGTGGCCTCCTCAGCAGTGGATTTCCTGGTGTGATAAGGTCTGCTATTCCCTGAACTGAAATTGTCTTACAAAGCTGACTTGAGAGTGTCTTTTGTGCTCCTCACCTCAATTACCAAGCTTGCTAATTAATTCCTCCTTTGTGAGAGGACAGCAGCTGGTTAATTTGCACTTCTTGGTTATTTATGATAATTTCTTCTTCCTTTCTCTTCTGCCTCCCCTCCAGAAAATGGTAATTATCATTATCATAGTTGTGGTGGTCCTGGGCATTTTAGCTCTGATCATCGGGCTTTCCGTCGGGCTGAAATAACAGCAGCTCCTGCTGACTGCTGGCACTGAACTGTAAGTACTACGGACCTGGTCTTCTTTGGGGGCTCTGTTGACTCTCAGAGAGAGAACTAACACACACTTGATTTCATCTCTCTCCTGCTTTTGGGAAACTCAGAGCCTCTTGGAATTCCTAAGCTGAGTCACCAGGGACAGGCCCTGAGGCTGTCTCTGTGCTCTGTGCTTGGCGTCTCACCTTGTGCCTCTGAGATGTGGATAGTGGACTTTCCACTTAGTCGGTCTTGTTCTGGGGCTCTCCTTCTTTCCTTTGCCCCAGTGGATCTGGGGGAAGCCTAGGGTCTGGATTCTCTTGGCGCTTGGTGTCTTCTTTGTGAATACTTACTGGCTTGGTGGATCCTGTGACTCGCTTTCTGTATCTTCTCCATTTCGGTGTCTGCTTCTTTCCTGTGTGAATGGAGCCGTGGATTGGGCACTGAGAGGCTGGGCTTTGGTTTCTGGGTTCTTCCTTGGGGAGTGTTTTTTTAATGATGTTTTAGCTGTCTCATAATTAAAAATTTTTTTGCTTGTTTATTGTCTTGTATTTTTAATGTCTATAAAGTATGTTGAGAGCCTCAGAGAAGGGTGATATAAAAACATGGAATCAGTGCCCTTTTTTTGCTATTGATATTGAATTGGCTGATGAGGAAAAGGCAAAGGGGGAGTAGAAAGAGCCCTTGCCTTGGGAGCCAGGAAATCTAGGTCTGAGTCTTGGTTTTATTACCATGTCATTTAATTTAAACCTCAGCTTCCTCATCTGTAAAGTGAAGGATACCAATAGTTGCCCCACCCATCTCAGGGTCACTGGGAAGAAGGTGCTCTACAGTCCTTTAAGTGCTGCAGAAATGGGACCGATCAATGACTTGCTGGCTGTAAGACTGCCCAAGCTGAACATTCTGAGCAGGGACATTTCTAGTCATTTGTTTGATCTGCAGATATTATCTGTTTCTTTCTGGCACATGGGAAGGGAGCCTTCAATGACCAGTGAGATACATGGTGGTACAGTGGATAAAGGATGAGACTGAGAGCCAGGAAAACCTGGATTCAAATCTTGCCTCTGACACATAATAGCTATATGACCTTGGACAAGTCACTTCACCTCTGTGCCTCAATTTCCTCAGCTGTAAAATGAATAGGGCTGGATTAGATGGCCTCTAAGGCCCCTTTCAGCTCTAAACTATGAGTCTCTGACTCCTATCCTCCACCTCCTTTGTCTGTATCTTCTCCCCACTTCCCTTCCTCATAGTCTCAGAAACACCCTTTCTGGTTAAGGCTACTTCCTTCTTCTTCACCTCTACATTTCATGTGACAAGAGGGCATGGGTTCAAAGTCAGGTCTCACTGTGTTTAACTTTCTGCATTCTTTAGGGAGAGAAGAGGTGAGGAGAAATGAGGGGATGATCTGGTTAGGAAAACAGAAAATAGAAATATGAATGGAACCCTGATGGGCTGGGCCTCCTCTGATGGCCAGAGGGTTAGCATCTGGGCTCTTGTGGTATCTGATATACATCTGGTATCTGGGCTTCATTCTTCTATCTGGTCTTTAATTTCTCTCTTTCTAAGATGTGATTTTGACTTCACACTCAGCTACCTCAATTGGAAGTTGCTAGAATTAGTAAACTACAGTGAAATAAGTGCTTTCAGATATTAGAATCAGCCTCTATGTAAATTAGGTAGGCCTTAATTAACCACAGGCCCCTTAGTGATTGAACAGTGGAGAGAACATAAAACTTCACTGTCAGTAGGCTAACACAACTCTCCTTTCCAGACTGAATCTGTTATGGACAGTTTCATCATCACACTCTCATTCTGATGCTTCATTATGGGGTGGGGGTGGTCTAGGTTCTTAAGAGGCAATGTGATGTGGTACTTAAAACTCTGGACTTGGATTCAGGAGGAACTGAGTTCAAATTTGATCTCAAACACTAGCTGTGTGACCCTGGGCAAGTCACTTAACTTCTGTATACCTCAGTTTCTTTATCTGTAAAATGGAGGTCTCTGTATCTCTCTGTCTGTCCTCTCTCTCTGTGACTCCCTCCCTCCCTTCTCTCTCTGTCTCTCCCCACCCCCCTCTCTCTTTCTGTCTCTCTCTCTCTTTCTCTCTATCTTCTCTTTGTCTCTCTGTCTCTGTCTCTCCCTCCCTCCCTCTCTTCTCTCTCTGTCTCTCCTCTCTCTGTCTCTCCCTGCCCCACCTCCTGTTCCTTTTTCTCCCCTCTCTATCTCTATCTCTATCTCTATCTCTATCTCTATCTCTATCTCTATCTCTATCTCTATCTCTATCTCTCCCTCCCCTTGTACCTCTCTCTATTTGCTCAGGGACAAAGGTTAGGGTCCTAAACTAAAAGATCTTCAATGTCCTCTCAGACTCCAAAGCCTGCTCTCTGACCTCCAGTCTCCCCTGAGCAGACTGTGTCTGGGCAGCCTGCACTGGGGTTTGGCATGTTCCCAAAAAGAATTGTGAGCCTCCTCTCCTCTGGGAATGGGTTCTTCTTGTTCCCCGCTCAGTGACTCGGGTTTGTGAGTTGGATCTTTTTGCTTAGTTGTTAATTTATTTCCCCTTTGCTGTTCTTCCCTTTTTCCAGTAACTCCTTCTTGCCCCTCACCTCCCTGGCCTGCTGCTGAGTCCTGTTGATCCTCGCCGACCACCTGTGCACTGACCACTGCCTCCTCCCCTGCTTCTTCCAGAACCCGATCCTCTCCCAGCTGGATCCCTGCACCTCTTCCTTTGGACTGGATGGGAGTTGCCTCTCAAAAGTCTCCAGAGAATGAGCAGGACATGTGCTTTTGTTCCCCAGTTAACCCCATCTTGGGTCTGCTTTGCCATTTGTCCAGCCCAGGAGGTATCCAGCCCGCCCTGATCCGACCCCAAGTCTCTCTTTGGAGAGCGTCCCAATGACCCATTCACCAGCCCTGAAATGCCTTCCAGGCCTGCTTGGCTAATCACCAAGCCTGCTGTTCCGGAATTGCAGCTTGGGAGTCCCCTTCAGATGCCTCCCAGGATGCTGCTTTCTACCTCATGGAATAACTCTTTTCTCAGGAACTACAATAATGTTTTCTTTGTCATCTATTTCTTTAACAAATGTTTAAGAAAACACAAAGTGGGAAATCAGTCTCACTGCCAACTTTGGCAAGGAGATGGCTTATACCTGGGTCTCCACCACTGGCAGGGAGTTAACTCTGATCTTTGTAATGCTCCCTAGAGAGTGGCATTAGAAAAGGAACTGGGATGGTGAGTGATGGTAAGAATTGGGGTCCCTAAGAAGGCATAGTCTTTTTGGAACTCAACTTTCAGCTCTTTACCCTGTAGGGGAGCGAAGAGGCCAATGTTGACTTTTAATTCCTTGGTGGATATGTATATGTTCTTATGTGTGGCTGTTTACCGAAGGAGGGACTGTGATGACGTAGTCCTCCAAGGTCATCATTTGCCAAGGCAGAGCCCATCCTTGGCTGTGTTTGGAAGTATGTATCTTGGAAACGAGCTGCTTAGTGGAGAAGGTCATGCAGCTCTCTGTCTAGTGGCCAGCAAGAACTCAAACATATGAAAACTGCCTTATGGAGGAAGAGTGTGAGGCATAATCTTTAGTAATATCACAAGATAAGGATGGACTTCAAGGCTTCTTGTCCCTTGTTTTCCCTGTCATTCCAGGTGCTCAGGGAGTTTCAGTGATCTTCAGATTACTGTTCCAAAAGGAACAGGTGAGGATGTAGGGGGCGGTGGTGGTGAGAATCAGGGTCTTTTGTAAGGTACACTCCTTTAAGACTCCTCAACAGTTGACCCTTAACCCCCTGGGGAGGGAAGTGGTCAATGTAAACTTTCAGTTCCTCAAATATATGAATATGTGTGTGTGTGTGTGTGTGTGTGTGTGTGTGTGTGTGTGTGTGTGTGTGTATGAGATTGAGAGTGAGTGATTCTGGAACCTAGGTAATAGAGGTTCTGAGTGTAATTAGCTTGAGTAACTTTTTCGTGGCAGTAGACGAGGGGACAAACAGCTCTTCGTGCAGCTTTGGGAGAAATCCTGATCCAAACATGCTCTTCCTGAGGGCCATTATATGGATGAGAACTCTAGGGTGAATCCCTAGTTTTGGATAGCATCATCCTAAGATCACTCCTAGTCCATTGGCTCACTTGCCCAGTGGACACTTGTCCTCTTTTCTCCCTGATGCATGGGTCCAGGTTGTGCTAAGGATCACTAGAAATTAAGGGCCAATCAGGGTAACTGAGGAGATCCTATCTCCTAGAGCTTTGTTGACAGAGCTACTCAGTTAGGAGTGGGGCTTTAACCAAATGGCATTTGCTGTTAATACACCTTCTTCTTACCAAAGCGGGTTTGGTCTCTCCCTCACCATGTCGGGAGGGATCTAATGGTATTGAAAATCTCCTTTCAGCCATGCCGAAGTAGGCACTGGTGTGCAGAAGTTGTCATGGAGCTGATATTGCATTTATGCTAACATAAGCTGGTTGATTTCTCACCTGGTGCATGAAGTTTGTCCTCAAACTCCTTGGTCCTTTGTACTCCAGGGTACATACCATTCTTTGTTGACTTAACCCTCAACCTTAATGGCTCCAAGGATGGAGCAGGATCTCTAATCCAGGCCACTATCCAATAGTGCCTTTGGCCAGGTTTGTTCTAAACACCCTTCAATATGTAGACAGAGCCATAGGGTTTGCAGCATTATTCTTGCCTGAGGCTGTGATGTCTGACATTGAAGAGTGGGCTGGTTTTGGTGCCAAAAAGGAACAAACTCCAAAAACATGGCTTTGGTCTTGTGTGTGAGGCTGGGAAGTGCATTGTGTGTCCAAAAGTGAAGGGTTTTTGGTCTGTTTTTTAAAATGGAAACTTGATTATTTTATTGTTAATTTAAATAAATGAATTTATATTGATTGTGAGAATGCCTTGTCTCTCCCCGCCGTCCCCAGTGGATTGAAATTGCACTGTGATTGATGCTGTTTTTAGGTTTTCCTCAAATTCTACATGACAAACCAGATTGTTTGGGAAGTGGGTTCTGGTGCAAAAGAGACTGGATGTGAAATTAAATTAACTACTTAGTTTAAGTTAGCAGCCAAATATGAGGTGCCCTGCTAGGTGCTGTGGAATACAAAGATTAGATGACACAGACACTGCTCTCTAAGAGCTTATGGTATGGCTGTGGTGGGAATGGAAACCAGAGTGTGGATGTGAGATATTTTGGAAGTGCTGGACAGATTTTGAGCCTGAGTGCCTAGGTTGATATGATTGTGTCAGAAATAGAGAATTTATGGACGGAGGGAGATTTTTTTGGCTGAGGTACAACATTTTGACAGTTGTTGGCACATCCTAGTGGAGGTATCTAACAGGCAGCTGTTGAAATGGGAGAAGAAATTGAGGATAAGGACAGATTAGGGAGATAACTTCATACAGCCACGTGAATGAATGAAATGACTAAGGGAGAGAGTATAGATCACTAAAGATGGTTGAGAACAGAGACTTGGGGGAAAACTACATTTAAGGGGTAGGAGGCAGTGTGGCCTAGTGGACAGTGTGATGGATGAAAAGGAGTCAGGCCTGGGTTAAATTCTGCCTTGGATACTTATCTGCTATATGGCAATGGGCAAGTCAAGTGAGCTCTTTAATATTTATTTCTGTCATCTCGTAAAATGGCATGACTGCTGAGGTTGCTTCCAGCTCTAAATATTTGATCTGTGAGGAGCATGAGGAAGCAGCAAAAAAACAAACAAAACAAAAACCAGAGTACTCAGAGGTGTAGGAGGAGAGCTATGAGGAACGTGCTATAAAGGCCAAGGGGAGAAAGGGTGTTGAGAAGAAGTGGGGATTCATTTGGGTCAAGTGTTGTTGAAAGATCAAAGAGAATCAGGCCAGAGAAGAGGGTTTGGTCATGAGTTTGTAGGTCACTGTTTCAGTAGAGTGGAAAGGACAGAAACCAGATTGTCAGGGGCTATGGAGTGAATGGGTGATGAGGAAGTAGAATTAATGAATGTAGGCTATTTTTTCTAGAATTATGATGATGAAGAAGAGGAAAGACAGATCGTAACTTGGGTGGGGAGGCAGGGTCAGAGCATCAAGGGTTTAAAAAATTGCATATATTTGTAAATATAGAATATATATTCATTTAGATAAATATGCATGTCTCTATATGTATATATGTACATATACATGTATGTATATTTAAGGTAGGGGAGACCTATGCAGATTTGTAGGAGAAAGCATTGATACAAAGGGAGAGATTAAAAGTGTTGGGAGAAAGTGGGAGGGGTTTGGGATCAAGGGTCTAGATGGGAGAATTATCCTTGACAGATGGAGGGCCACTTATACTTGGAAAGTAAGAGAGAGGATGAGTGAGGATATGGGCTTCAAGGGGCAGAGAAGGGAAGATTGTGCAGCTCATTACAGACAGCCTTGACTTCACTAAGGTGGTAGCAAGGTCATTTGCTCAGGATAAGGAGAGATGGGATGCAGTTAGGACCTTCAGGGAATATGAGCAAATTAAGAGAGAAAAGGATCTTGATATTGGAATGAGGGCTTCCCAGTTCATGGGACAGTACTCATTACCAGGTAGCAAATTAGAGGTGCTTTCTCTGACAATACTTTGTCATTCGGAATAGAAGAGAGGGAGCAACTGGTGGTGGTTAGCCAGAGTTGGAGGAGAACAGAGCTGGAATGGCAGAAAGGCGGGGGGTCAGCCCCTAAAAAAAAGTCTTCCACTGGAGGGTGTGATTCACAGGGAGACTTTATGATTTCAGATTTTGAGATCAGAGCCACCAATTTAATTTTTCTGTGCCAACCTTGAGGTTTGCTGGCCACTCATTCAGAGAGTGAGGCATGTCGTGAGAGAGTGAAGATGGAGAAGACCTAGCGTTAATGATATCTGGGGCTGAAGCACAGTAGATGTGTGGGTGTTTTACCTGGGCTGTAAGCCAAGGCATACATTTCTGAGTAGCTGGGTCTGCATTCACTGATTGGCAGCGACCAACATCTAATGCTGAGAGGCAGCTAGGTGGAGGTAGGGGAAGGGCACTGGATTTGGAGTTGGAAGATTTGGGTTTGAATGTAGGATTTTCTCTTTATTATCTGTGTGACTTTGGGTTCATTCTCCAGGTGCCATCTGTAAAATGAGAGGACTAGACAACCTCTGAGGTTCCTTCCAACTCCAGATCTTGTGATCTTGAAAGGATTCTGGTTTCTTTAGATAGACACAAATTAAGCAGTGGATAGAATGCTGGACTTGGAGTCAAGAAGACCTGGGTTCAAATCCTGCCCCAGACACTTAGTATTTGTATGACCTTGGGAAAGTCTTGAGCTTAGGTTCCTCCATCTGCAAAAGAAGAAGTTGAGCTAGATGCCTTGGAGCTCTAAATTGAAGATCTGTAGAATTCATCTTGGGTTTTCCGTGCTTGGAGTAAATTGCTCAACGGCAGCACTTTGGATTCCAAAAGCCAGTTCCACGTTTGTCGTCTCCTTCCTGTTGTCTCTCCTTTGTCCTCATCCTCCACTAGCGTAGTTGTTCTGGGAACCCCAGTCCCACAGGCCTCTCCTCGTACAATGGTATCCTGTTGTCTCTCCTTTGTCCTCATCCTCCGCTAGCGTAGTTGTTTTGGAAGCCCCAATCCCACAGGCCTCTCCTCGTACAATGGTATCGTGTTGCTTCTGTGCTTTCTCTTTCCCTCTCTTGGATGAGCAGAAGAAGATTATGATCATGATTTGCTGCGTTATCCTTGCCATCATCTTGGCTTCCACCATTGGGGGCATCTTTGCCTGAAAGCCCACTTTGACCTTGACCACCTGCCTCAGGTGAGTCCTCTGGGGAGAGGGTGGGGAAGCAGCCTTCCTCTCTGTGACTGTAAGCAGGCCGGACTTCCTTTATGTGAGACAGGTGGGAGTTTAGGCTGTGTGTGTGGGCCTGGAACCTGATTCCTGGGTCCTTGGATATTCCCATAACTTGGGATATTCATAGAAGGATGCCTTGATGTGGGTGGGCTCTTGTTATGTGGGGAGTATCAAGCAATCAGCCAGCAATTATTCAGTGTTTACTATGTGAGGAAACATTCCAGGTGCTGAGAATACCAAGACAAAAATGAAAGTCCCTGCTCTCTGAGAACTTACCATCTGTAGTTAGAGAAATCTTTGAGTAATGCAGTCTGAGTTGAATTGTGGGGGATGGTGGGGATAGATGCCAGGTGCCTATTTGGTCCATCGAAAAGGGCATTGCTGAGATCAGCCTTGAGGCTTCAATGTCCAGGCCTACTCTCTATGTACCCTGGGTAAATCACTTTTGGGCCTCTTCCCCACTTGCGAAATGATGATTCTATTTCACTCAGTGTGCATTATGTAAGGGGGGGGGGTGTGGTATACAAAAGTGAAAGCAGTTCTTGTATTCAAGGTGCTTACTTGCTCTTGAGGGGAAACAGTTCAAACCCAGCAGGGGAGGGTAATACTTAACCTCCTCATCCAAAAGGACAGGCAAGAGGAGAAAGGTGGTCAACTCTGAAGTACTTT
Organism: Phalanger gymnotis; assembly: GCA_028646595.1. Taxonomy (NCBI): domain Eukaryota; kingdom Metazoa; phylum Chordata; class Mammalia; order Diprotodontia; family Phalangeridae; genus Phalanger; species Phalanger gymnotis. The sequence continues at coordinate 449,695,752 of CM053623.1, read as the reverse complement.
GAACCCTTAGGAAGAAAATCCTGAAGTAGAGCCAAGATGGCATTTTAGTTTCTGCCAGAAAAAGATTCTCTTTTAGGGATATTTCATAGGAATGAGAATGAAGTGTTATCAATAATATAATATAATTATATTAAATATTAAATATATTACATTATATAATAAATTAATATATTATATAAATATAATAATGTAATATAATTAAATCAACCCTACACAATGAGGAGTTAGCAATATTGGCTGACATTGTTGTGTATTTTTGATCTTTCCTGCCATCTTTCTTTTATTTATTTTTTCGTTCTAGATGGATCCTGGATTTACATTTCAGTTCCTCTTTCCAACCGGGTGTTCATTGCAGATTTCTTGGCTACTTTGCCTCTCCTTTGAGAAATCCCACTTGGAGGCACTGTACAACTACCAGACAAATGCCTACCTTTTCATTTTATATCCTCTTAGAAGCATGGAGGGCCAGGGTTCAGAGACCCATGGGACTCTGCATGGGGAACTGGTGGGCAGGGGGTTCAGGGAAAAGTGAATCAAGTTGGTTGAAGAGTAGGAGTTAATAGTGTAAATGATTAGTGGGAGAGATAGACAGGCTCAATAAGAGGACCTCAGACAGGAATCTGGATAGATGCATGGGTTTTACACTTTTTGGGTCAAATGCAGGCATTCACAACAGCTCCAGGTTCAAGAGGACCTTGATACTATGGAAAGAGCCCTTGCCACTGGCAACCTTGGGCAGATTACTTCTTTCCTGGATCTCAGTTTACTCATTTATAAAACAAAGCCCTCAGAGGTTTCTTCCAGGTCTTGATCCATGTATGAGCAATCTTGGTTAACTCTGTTTAGGGTAATTATTAACCTCCTCTCACTTTCTTCCACCTCTTTCCCAGGGCCCGCTTGTTCCAGTTGATAATGCAAGTTGAATTCTTTAAGAAGGGGTATTTGCAGGCCACTTTGTCTTTGGATTAGCCATGTATGCCCCCATCTCCTAGAGGAGATGAAGCTATGAGGTTCATGTTGTTAGGCAGGTGTTAGGGTGGGGGTTCTTCTTTAGTTGACTGAGGATATGGTGAATCAAAAAAGCACGCCATGGAACCAAACCCACATCTGAAGGGGGTGCACTAGGCCCTTTCCCTAGGGGTGGAGGTGGATTCACATCAATCCATAATAAATTCTTGCTAGATAGTGTGGTTACTGGATAGAGCGCAAGATTTTAAAGTTAGGAACAAGTAGGTTTGGATCGTGTCTTAGAAAATTATGAGCTCTGTGATCTTGGGCAAGTCATGACCTCTCTGGGCCTCAGCTTCATCATCTGTTAAAATGGGGGTTGGACTAGATGGTCTTTGGTCTCTTCCAGCTCTATATGAAACTGAGCTGCAAACCTATGGCGCCCCCTTGTGACTAATGGCCCTTTTAGAAAATGGCTGGTTATTGGTGGGGTAGGGCATTAGTGCATGGGCAGCTAGGTGGCAAGTGCTGGGCCTCGAGCAAGGATGACTCAGCTTCCTGAGTTCAAATCTGGCCTCAGACACTTAACTAGCTGTCACTCCAGGCAAATCACCTAACCCTGTTTGCCTCAGTTTCCTCATCTGTAAAAGGTGCTGGAGAAGGAAATGACAAACCACTCCAGTATCTGTCAAGAAAACCTCAAATGGTATCACAAAGAGTCAGACACGACTGAAGTGACTGAACAGCAGGACTTGAGTAAAGAAAACACTTACTTCCAGTAAGCACAGAATGGAGCAAAATAAACCAGCTTACACTGAGATGGAACTCATAACCTGGGTTTTGTTGGCAATATGGTCTTAACTGATGCCAGCTACAGACCACTGAGAGAACAGGACTGTAGATCCGAGGCAGACTGTCTAGTTCAATACTCCCATTTTTCAGATGAGGAGACTGAGGCGGAGTGGTGACGTGACTTGCCCTGGGTCACACAGCTTCCAAGGGCCTATTTTTGTTTGTAAACATTTATTTGGGTTTTGGATATTTGAAATAATGAATTTGCCTTTGAGTTCCAAAAGGCTTACGTGCTGATTCGATTACATAGATTTAGAGCCATATGGGATCTTAGCAACCACCCAGTTTCTTAAGTAGCAGGGGTAAGATTTCAGCCCCAGTTCAGACTCCAAAGCCAGGAAATGCTCTTGGCACCATACTCGGTTCCATCTAATTAGGATCTGATTGTCAGGTAATGGACAGATGAAGATGCTGCTTCTTTACTTCTCCCTACAATTTGTCTTCCAACCACTTCCCTGTTGGCAACAGAACTTGACCCTGCTGACCAGCACTTTGGTGTTTAATGATGGAAAGCATTTCTTTTGTCCCCAAGATCGTCTGGAATGGAGCAGGGGCTTCAAGATAATTGTGATTCACTGAAATGTTATTTACATTATTAAAGGATATACTACAGGGTACTTTAAGGAGCTGCCCCTGTGCATTTTTGTACAAAGGTCATCAGCTGTTCTAGAACAGACCTCATGCATAAACTTAAGTGTATATCAAGGCTCAAGCAAGATGATTTGGTGGTGGGGATAGTGCTGAACTTGGCCTCAAGGAGATCTGAATTCAAATCCTGTCAAACAGCGGATGTCATTTAACAATCTACATTTCCTCATTTGTAAAACATGAGGGTAGACTAGACGGTCTCTACGGTCTCCTGTATGTATGATCCTAAACTTTCTTCTGCTAAGGCATTCACTTTGAAGTTTTCAGAATCTTAGTCTGGCACTTAAAATCAGATTTGTGCCACCTACATTGAATGTGCTGTTTTCCCTTCCTGCTTCCACCCTTTAGAGAAGGGTGTGGTCCTGCACATGATTCTGAATTCCTTTAGCTCTGGGGGAGGTAAAGAGGATGTTTACTCAGCCCGTGAATCAGAGGGTGGTAGTGGTGGTGGTGGTGGGGTGCTACAGGCAGAAAGGCAGCAGTTGCCAGTGATATCACACAGAATTGCAGGCATCGAGTGGACAAACATTGTGACTATGTGTACACTGTGCTAAGTGATGGAAGATGGAGGAGAATTAGAGATGGCTGCATGTGACTACAGACCTTGTTCACAAAGAGCTTAGAGTCTAAGAGGGTAGCTTAGAATGGAGTAAAGTTGCTGATACCAGGGTAAGGTACAGTCACACAAATGTTTAACCCTCCTATCAGCTCCTTGAAGGTTTTCAGTGCTCCTGGCCTTTCTGTTCGGTCTCACTGACATCAAGTCTAGAAGGACTAGTGGGCAATTTGGCCTGGTCTAGGTCCTGATTACAATTTCTCTGTTGCTGTATCAAAAATACAGTTAAGTGAGTATGTGAATTTAATAAATAGTTACATTGAGTGAAGACAGTTGTGCCCAAGGTTTGTGTATGGGAGTAGAAGTGAATATGCCATGAATCTGAAGACCAGTAAAGGGTATGGGGAAGGGGGTGGAGGGGTGGAGGTAAAGGGAGGGTTTCTGTTTTGTTCCTCCTAAGCTGTTTTCTATCCTGCTTATTTATATTTTCACCTCCCTTCCCAAGTCACTTGATGTAGGGAGGCAGTGTGCCAGAGTAGACAGAGGGCTATCCTTAGTGTCAGGAAGAGCTAGGTTCCAATTCTGCCTCTGACATGCTAGCTGGGTAACTGTGAGGCTGGTGACTCTGCACAGACTGACCTCACTTAAATCCAATTCACTGCATGTCATGGCATCACCTTCCTGATGGCAGGCCCTCTTCTAGAATTAAGGACAAACAACAGGCACCAGGGGAAGGTCAGAGACCATCTTTCTTTGCACCTCCAGTGCTTAGCAGTCTCTGGCACAAAGTAGGTGCTTAATAAATGTTTATTGACTCAATGTCAATCTCAGTGTCCTAGACAACTTTTTATGACTATAGAGAAAATTTATTAAGCTGCATTAATGGAAGGTAATTTCCACAAACTGATGATCTCATAGGGATAGGGAAAATAGGGCAGGAGTTCTTGACCTGGGACCTGTGAATTCCAAAAGGGCCCAAGACTTACAAAAACAGGTCTAAAGACCCCTGGGATAAGGATTCCTTTTTGGTGAAGAAACTCCCATTACTGATGCAGGTCAGTGTGTCTTCTGGCTGCCAGAAAAGCACTTAGCAGTTTAGTGTCCTGCCTGGACCCACAAAGTTCATGTGTATTAAGGGGAGGAACTGAGCCCAAGTCTCCTTGGCTCTGGGGCTAAGACCCAGGACTTCTGTAGAACCAACTCTATTTAATGCTTCATGACACACTATGGTTCTCCTTGTCTCAATGCTTTGCAGAGATCCTCCATCCATCTGGGGGTGCTCAGAAGTTCC
>CM053623.1:449668771-449690957 GCA_028646595.1 Phalanger gymnotis | reverse complement strand
GTTCATGTGTATTAAGGGGAGGAACTGAGCCCAAGTCTCCTTGGCTCTGGGGCTAAGACCCAGGACTTCTGTAGAACCAACTCTATTTAATGCTTCATGACACACTATGGTTCTCCTTGTCTCAATGCTTTGCAGAGATCCTCCATCCATCTGGGGGTGCTCAGAAGTTCCGAAGGAGAAGCTGGAGGAGAGACGGGGAGTAGCTGTTCCTCGCCTCGAGGTCACTAGACCCGTTCAGGCAGGAAGAACTTGCCCCAGTAGCGCCCCTTCTGAGTCAGGTCATAGGGGCTCAACACCTTCCTCAGCCCCAGCATGTTGGCCCTGACAATGCGTTCAAAGGTCCAGGGGTTCTGGTTGTTAAGCTCCCTCTCCCTTTGCTCCTCGCTCATCTTTTTCAGAGACTCTCGGCTCACAGCCTTGGCTGGGAAGGGCAGCTTGTGTGCCACCTGCTTGAGGAAGGGTTCCACCTCACCAAACTCACAGCGGCCACCCACTTCCACGATAAGGCGGCCAGCCTTGACGGCTGTCACGTAGTGGTCAATGGCGCCTTTGCCACCCCCCATGCGCTGGCCTATACCCTTGCGGGTGATGGGTTTGTAAGGGCCTGGGACACGCCAGATGGCAAACATGTTCTTGGTGTCCAAGGCACGGTTGATTGTCAAACGCATCATTTCAAAATGGCCCCAGTGAAGATAACCACCACCCAGTGCCTAAACAAGAGAGAGGAATTAGGAAAACAATCAGCATACATTAAGTACCTAGTATGAGGCAGGTATTGTGCTGTTTTAGGGGTTCAAAGACAAAATTGATAGTCTCTGATCTCAAGGAGCTTAAATTCCACTGGGAAGATGCAACATGTACATGAAAAAATACAAAGAATTTCAGGAGGGGCACTAACAACTGGGGGGAATTGGGAACAGTCTCTCCTAAGGGGGCAGTGAAAGGATACAGGTTTCCAAAAAGCACAGAAGGAAGGGCATTCCAGGAAAGTGGAACAGTCTGTGCAAAGTCAGAGATGAGAGAGGGGATGTTGTGTGGGGGTGACAGCAAATAAGCCCGTCTGGCTGCAATATGGAGTTCATGGGAGGGAGGAGACAGCAGAAAGTTACACTAGAATTAGGCTGGAGCCAGGGTGCAAAAGGCTTTCAACAAGAAACGTCTTTGCCCAAGACATTATTGGGGCAAAGAGGCAAAAGCAACCAACATTTCATTCCACTGCAGTCGATCCCCTCAATCCTTATGTGAAATGGAAGTGAACTCCTTATGCAGAGGAAGGGAATAAGCACTAAATGCCTACTATGCACCAGGCACAACCACCCTGGGCGACAGGTGCTAGTATAATCTCTACTTTTACAGTTGAGGAATTGAGGCAGAGATTAAGTGACTTGCCCAGAGCTAGGATCTATTTGAGACTAGATTTGAATTGTCCACCACCTGGAATTCTACTGATATATCCCCGAACAGATACCCATGTGCTACAAATGGTGGAATTTTGGGCACTAAAAACATGTGCATTTGGAAAAAATCATATTAAAAAGCATTTCTCATTGTAGCTCCCTCTGTAAGCCACCACAGGTAAGCCTACTTAGCATACCCTTCACTCTGGCTCTGGTAGAACAACCACCATCACCAGCACTTATTAAATGCCAGGTCCCAGGGATACAAAGGAAAAATGGCCCCTGCCCTTGAGGAGCTTCACATTTTAATGTGTACGTTTGAGATAGAGGGGAATCTCAAAAGGACGGCACAAGCATGAAGAGAGACCAGGGAAAGCTTCTGGGATCTGAGCTGAGATTAGAGGAAACCAGGAGGCAGATAGGAGAGAAACCATTCCCAACATGGGGAGAGAGCCAGCACACAGGCACAGTCAGGAGAGCGGAGTGTTGTGTGCGAGCAGAGAAAGCTGCAACTAACCAAGAAGTGGCCCATGACCTGACTTATCTGCCCCACTCTGGAACCCCATTTTCCCAGCTGCTGATTTCTTGGCTCACTCACCAGGATACCGAAATTGCCCTCTGTGAAGTCAGTGGCTTCAGTGGATGGCCCTCGGATGTCACTCAGGTTCTTGGGTTCCCGCCTCACCTTTGGCACAAGTGGCATCCTCTCAACAAACTTGAGCTTGGGCTTATCGGGAATAGAAACATCTAAGGAAAAGAACAGTTAGCAGAGGGTGGCCTACAGCAGTCACATCAAGGGGCACAGACCTCCAGGCACAAAGCTTCATTGAAGGAGGTTACAGGTCAGTAGCCATAAAAGGAAAGAAAAATCTTTTCCTATTTACTCAGCACCCTCCCATGCTTCATTTCAACACCGAGATGACCAGGGAATCTTGAAGGCTATGTCCACATGGCTTAAACTAGAAGAGCGCCTACTCAAGCTAGAAAGGCCTTGAGCAGGCGTGAGGCTCACTGCCATATTTTTTTGGCCACAGCAACTAACGAACATCTTTTATAAAGTGGGCAGAGGTTGCCCCCTGGATTGGAGGAGGGAGTGGCCATAGAGATGCTGACCAAGGCAGCCTCTTAAAAAATAGATTTTCCATCTCTGATTTTTACATCACCTCCTCTAGAGACCAATCCCTTATATTATAAGGCTTATGACAAAGAATTACACAATGTTCTGCACCTGTGGATCCCCACCTCTTCATGGGAGTAGGAGAGGTGAAGTCTCATCTCTCTTCTTTGGGTTCAAGGGAGCCATTAGACCCATCAAACTACGACACTAAGGATGGCAGCCCTCTTTGGGCCCTGTCGAATGGCTGGGCCTAAATATGGCCAGATCAGGAGAATGTAAGGTTCTCAAAGGCAAGAAGCATTGTGTGTGTTTATTTTGTTCCTGTACTCTCAGTGCTCAGCACAGCTTAATAAATGCTTGATGGATTGGACTTTGTTGCTCCAAACAACCAAGAAGTGAGAGTCCAACCGTGTTCCCAGCACAGATAGGCTGCTGTGCTTTTGGAACGTATAGTATATGACGGTCCCTGCTATTAAGGGCTCTCTCCACCCTCCAAGCAACAGTACTGGTGAGCTTACTACCAGCTGGGAAAATAAGACTGGGGCTAACTAGAGAATAAGACCTCTCACCTTCATAGGTTGGTACTGGGAGGAAGGTCTTCATGCCAGCACTGAGGGGCTGGGCAGCTCCAGGACCTGAAAAGACAAACCATTGGAGAACGGACTGAGAAATAACACGATGACCAAAACTTGGGAGCCTGGATGGTGCTAGCTCAAGACCCTCAGGAGATGGGGCATTCCCTGGGGCCCTGGTGCTGACACTTCCTGCCACCTGCCTCACAGATGATCCTTTGCCCACAAACATGGTATCATGACTGTTAGCTAGAGAAAGCAGGGAATGTTCAGCATAGAGAAAGGAATTCACTGAGGTGGCAGAGGAGAACGTGATGTCTCTGAATGTCATGCTGAAGAATGAGTGGACTTGGCTTTATGGCTGAAACAAAGAACAATGTCGTACAAGTCACGGGTTTTCTGTCTGAGGCTTAAACACTTCCAATGACAGGAAGCTCATTACTTCACAGGGCAGTGCTCTTAAGCTGCAGATGTGGATGTGTTTTAAAACCCCACAATATCTGTACTTCAACAGAACTGATTTCCTTTGTAATCCATTAGACCCTACTTTACACAGTTAAAGGAGTGATTCTGAGAAGGGGTCCGCAGGCTTCCTCATACTCCCACAGAGATCCATGACACAGAAGAGGGTAAGAACTTTCCGTCTGGCGAGGATCCCCTTCCTCCCCCATCCTTCTGTTCTAGAATCCTAAGATGGGAGCTACAATGACCTTGGACATGGAAGCCCTCGGGAAAGCACGGCTTCAACCCCCATCCCCCAAACAGACCAGGGCTTGGCCCGAGCCTCAGTTTCCTCACCCTCCAGGGGCTGACGGGAGCCCTGGGGCTGTTTCCCCCGTTTCCCACCACCCCGGGGCTGCTTCATGAGCCCCTAGAAGGCTGCTCAGGACCCAGTTTAACCCTCGTGCAAGGGCCGTCCTGGAATGGAAGCTCCCCATCAGGCCTGGGTAAACAGCAAGCACTTAAAGAGTGCTCGCTCACTCATTCACGTGTTGCGGTTGTTAAAATCTAGTCCAGCCCTTCCCCCAACAGGCGGCACTGACAGATGGCTGATCCCCAGGAGGCGGAGAATGGTCCAAGGTCTCGTCAACAACCCTCGGGCGGGAGGTTGTGGGCGCTGTTGTCGGCCCCATTTCACAGATGAGACAAAGGAGACTCAGAGAGGTTAAACGCCTTGCCCAAGGTAACCCGGCTCGAGAACGTCGGAGGCGGCATTCGAACCTGGGTCGTCAGCCTAGCTGGGAGAGGGTGGGGGAGGGGAGCAGACGCCGCAGGCCCAAGAGGGTCTGAGAGGCTGGGGAGGACGCCTGACCTGAAGGGAGCACGCTGAGGACTTGAGTGCCGGGGCGCGCCACCAGCCGCCACATGGTTGCGAGCCGGGGTCCGCCGGGGTCACCGAAGATAGTAACAAACGTGCGCGGAGCCCCAGGAAGAGACCGCCGGACGTCAGCCGGTTTCAGGGCGCCGCCATGACAGACCGGAATTGCGTCATCGCCTCACCTCTGTCAATTTCCTTTTCTCCAATTGGAGATCAGTTCCTGGGTCAGGGATTCTGGGGGAACACGCCACGTCTGATTGGTGGACCGGACGGAAGGGGCCGGAACCCGAGCCGATTTTGGGCTACTGAGCTTTTCCGGTCGTTCGCTGTAGTTCTTCTTATCTGTGCGCTCTGAGCATCTGTTGACTTCTCCCTTCTAGTAGCTGCCCGGCCCTGGCTGGGCTGGAGGCCTCCGACCTCTGGCCGCCCTTATATCTTTTTCTCGCTCTTCTCCTCTCCGTCGTGCCAGATTCCGATCCCTCGGTGTTCAGCGTTGCTGGCTGTCCCTCCTCCCTTCTCCCCCCCTCCCCGCCTTATTTCCTAACCCATTTGAGACTTTGGGCGGGTCGCTGCTCACCTCTGGTCCTCAGATTCCTATTCTGCCGAGGGGCTAGGATAGTTGACCCGAGGCGCCTTTAAACTTGGAGCGAGACGATCTGCATTAAAGTCCATTTCATCCATTTACTATTTTGGTGTCTTTGGACAAGTCACTTTTTGGTCCTCAGTTTCCTTATCTGTAAAACGGGGGTGGGGTGGGGTCCGGTGGATAGATTACTGCTAAGGACCCAAATTCCCTCTACCAGTACAAAATGTACAACTTCTTAAAATCAGGAAGTTACCTCGGTGGACAGTGGGGGGAATTTGAACCTAGATTTTCCTTGCTTATACAGGCTCTCCAGCACACCATGCCTTCTGTAAGTGAATTGCCGTTGAGGTTCACCTCTGGCTCAGGGGACCTGCCATTCTGGAAAGACTTAAGACAAAGGACTATGCTAGTTAAAGTTCGGAGAAGCTTCTCACCAGACTGGCGGAAGAATGGTGAATTTTCATTGATTGCCACTCCCCAGGACCACCTACTAAGTTACAGAGGAGTTGTGATCAGCATTCGTGAAGGAAGTGCCCACACTGATAAGCTCGAGATCTGCTTGTGTCCTCCAGTGCCTCTTCATAGTATTGAACGTACTCCGAGTCTCAAGGTCATGCAGGGCAAGGCTCCGACATGTGGCAAAGGCTTTGAGATGTCTAAACAGATCAGAAAGGTTAGGCTACTCTCCCAAGATCACCCCAAAAGCGGTGAGCCGGCATTACAACCCAGGGCTTCTGGCTCCCATCCATCCCATGCCTTTTTCACTACTCATTCTTTCAGAAGCAAAGAGTGGACAGACTAAAGTTCAACTGCTGAAACGGAGGTTTGCGCACTTATGTTTTTCGGGTGTCTGTGAAAGAAAAGTTATTCATTCTGGGTTGTTTCCTTTACAGCTTGTTTGCAAATATTTGGTATTATTTTCTCCATTAGATTGTGAGCTTCATGAGATTAGGGATTGTCTTTTTTACCTTTGTGTCCTCAGTATTTAGCATAGTGCCTGGCACATAGTAGGCACTTAATAAATGATTATTGAGTAGTCTGGACTGTGGTAACAGATTTATGTGGGATAGATGTGAGTAGAAGAGACCAAATTATATTTACCTCCTATGCAGAGTGGTGGTGTCTCAGAAATAGTCCACCAAACAGTACACAGGGATCCTTGCAGGATTAGAAAACCACATGTTAACATCTGTGTTACATTTTCATTTACTTTGTTAAATATTTTCCAATTACATTTTAATCTGGTTCAGGTTGGACTTTGGCTGATATAGAGTAATGGACAAGTGAGATTTACCATAGGAATAGCAGATTTAGGATTTTAGATTTAAAGGTACCTTAGAGCTTATTCAAGCCATGCTAGAAATGGATCCCCTGTAGATGGTTGAGATGGTTAACATTTTCCTACAATAAATATCTTTTGACCTTTATCTGCAAGTCTCAGTACAGCTTAGAATAAGTCTTCCAATTCATTGAATCTGTCCCAAACTGATGGACTGCGATTTGGGTTTAATTTGCATCTTACAGAAATCTTAGAGTAAATGCTACCACTGTCTCCACATAAGGAAACACTAGCTAGCTAGCTGGCTGCCAGCTCCCTTCACCATCATTAACCCTCCCACCTTCCCTTTTACAACCCTCCTGCCTTCCCTATTGGGGCAGCTAGGTGGGATAGTGGATAGAGCAATGGGCATGGAGTCAGGAAGACCTGAAATAAAATCCAGCCTCCAATAATTATTAGCTGTGTATGCCTGGGTAACTCACTTAACCTCTGTCTTCCTTGGAGGCAGCTAGGTGGCTGAGTAGATAGAACAGGGCCTGGAGTCAGGAAGACCTGAGTTCAGATTTGGCTTCAGACACCATCTATATGACTCAGGACAAGTAACAATGCTGTTTGCCTCAGTTTCCTCATTTGTAAAATGAGCTAGAGAAGGAAATGTTAAACTGCTCCAGTATCTTTGCCAAGAAAACCTCAAATGGGGTCATGGAGAGTCGTATACAACTGGACATCCACCTTCCTTATTATCGTAGAGGGCAAAGCCATCTTCCTAGTCCCGTTGGCTCATAACCTAGGAATCATCCTGTGTTCTTCACTCTCTCCTTCCCCTCTTCCCCCCATCATATCCAGGCTATTGTAACATCTGGGAAATATGCTCCCTTCTCTCCTCCGATACTGCCATCACCCTGGTGCAAGCCCTCATCACTTCACACCTGGATTGTTGCTGTAGCCTACTGATGAGTCTGCCTGCCTCAAGTCTCTCCCCACTCCCATCCGTCCTCCATTCAGCCACTAGAGTGATTTTCCTAAAGCGAAGGTCTGGCCATGGCACACCCCCCGACTCAATAAACTCTAGTGGCTCCCTCTTCTCAAGGATCAAATACAAAATGCTGTTTGACATTCAAAGTCCTTCATAAGCTGCTCCCTCCTGCCTTTCCAATCTTCTTAAACTTTACTGCTTAAATGTACTCTGATCCAATGATACTAGCCTCCTGGCTGTTCCATGAACAAGACACTCCATCTCTCAGCTCTGGGGAATTCTCAGTGGTGGTCCCCATGCCTGGAACTCAAACTCCCCTGACTTCCTTTAAGCCCCAACTAAGATCTCACCTTCTACAGGAAGTTTTCCCCTGCCCTTAATTCCAATGCCTTTCCTCTGTTAATTATTTCCTGTTTATCCTATATATAGCTTGCCTTGTATATATATATATATATATATATATGTGTATATATCTATATCTATATCTACACCTATATATCTATATTTGCCTGTTATCTCCCCCATTAGATTGTAAGCTCCTTGAAGGCAGGGACTTTCTTTTGCATCTTTTTTTGTCTCCCCAGTCTTAGCACAGTGACTGGCACATAGTAGGCACTTAATAAATATTTATTGATTGATTCACTACCACCTTCTTGCCTTTGGAATGTAGACCTTTTCTCCACACTTATTTTTGGGATCCTGTTTGGAGGAAGTCGTTATAGTAGCATGCTCTCAGGTCAGCCTTTGAAGATAGTTATCTGCAAGATGACTACAGTGATGCAGACTGTGTAAGAAGCTGTTTACGAACAAGGCAGCCATAATCCCAAGGACCCTGGTACAAAATCCAGTTGTGAGAAGGATTGCCCTTGGCCTAAGTGCCTCTCCCCCAACTTCGCCCCACCCCTCCCCGCCCTGCCCCATTTAGCCTTGCTTTAGCACAAGAGCTTTTTACTCAACTCTAAAGTTTATTTTCTCTCTGTCAGTCCAAGCTGAGCTTACTCTTAATTGGTTGCTTGGAATGAATGAGTGAAAAAGCATTTGTTTCATGCTTAAGATTGTGGAAGAAAATTCTGTACTCTTGAGTTTTAGGCATAAGTCTACCAGAAACAATTTGAATTGAATCTAAGCATTTCTGCTTAAAGAACCAAAGATGGATAGAGCTGTCCCATCACTCCAAAAATATCTCCGAAGGCTTTTTCAGTTATGATGGTACTTATTTTCAAAATAACAGACAATTCCACAATGAGAAGAAACATAGTTATAGTGCTTAGGGTAAAGTTCAGGACACATCTGCTTCATTAAACAGTAATAGTCAATTAACTTTTGGTGTGACACAATCTTTGGAAAATAATTTTCCCCCAAACCAATCCTTCTTTCACCATTCCATTTAAGGATTTTCCTTTCTAGTTGGTGAAATGTGAACTCAAGAGATATTTTCATTGTTATTCAGTCGTTTTACAGCCCCGTCCTACTCTTCGTGACCCTATTTGGGCTTTTCTTGGCGAAGTGGTTTGCCATTTCCTTTTCCAGATCATTTACAGGTGAGGGTTAAGTGCCTTGCCCAGGGTTGTGCAGCTAGTAAGTGTCTGAGGCTGTATTTGAACTCATGAAGTTGAGTCTTCCTGACTCTAGGCCTGGCACTCCATCCACTGTGCCAGCTACCTAGCTGTCCCACATTTCTGAACTGAAGCTGAAGTAATTGTTGCTGTTATTTAATCATTTTTTCAGTCATGTCCTATTCTTTATGACCCTTTTTGGATTTTCTTGGCTGGGTTTTCTTTTCAAAGATGCTGGAGTAGTTTGACATTTCCTTTTTCCATTTCATTTTACAGATGAGGAAATGGAAGCAAACAGAGTTAAGTGACTTGTCCAGGGTCACACAGCTAGTGAGGCCAGATTTATACTTAAGAAAAGTCTTCCTGACTCTAGGCCCTGCACTCTTATCTATGCCACCATCTAGCTGCCCCTGAAGTCGTTGTAGAAATTTCTATTTTCTATTACTCTCATTATCCTAGTCTGGTCAAGGTGAACCATTCAAGGAGTTTTTGCTTTCATCCAATCACCATCCCAGTGACTTCAGGGAGGAGTCGTTCCTTGGCTGATCTGGAGACAGGAAAATAGGGAACTTTCTGAATGTATAATTAGAGAAAGACTCATAGGGTTTCTCTTTCAGATTAGTCCAAAACTTTAAGACTAGGACAATTGCAAAATGCTTTCTTAATATTTCTAAAAGAGGGAGCAAGTTGGCTTTAGTTTGCTTCCATATTATGGGCAAAGAACTGATAAACTCTGGGAATACAATCATGTGTTTTTTCTATAAAAGACACCATTTAATCATAGACACGAGATGGACAATATACCGCCACGAGGTGGCAGTCTTTTGCTATGAATTGCAATATTTTACATCTCTCCTAATATAGTGTCCTGTATGACAGAACTATATTTCACTAGAGAAATGAGCAGGTTTCATCAACAGTGGTCAGCAGAGTCCTTAAGAGGAATGATATTTCTGACAACTCTTTTCTTTTGTCCTGACAGAACGATCCCCTCTAGTCCTCCCCCGTCCCCCCCCCAAATCAAGCTGTTACATTTTTAACTTTACACTGGCCGAGTCAAAAAACAAAACTTTTGTTGTTTTAAGCAAAATGTATGTATTTTTTTTTGGGGGGGGAAGGAAAATAATTAATAATAATAATAATGGTGATAACTAGCATTTATATAGTGCATTAAACTTTGCCAAGTACTTTAAAATTTATTATTTTATCCTGACAACTCTGGGAGGGAGATACTGTTATTATCCCTGTTTTATAGGTGAAGAAACTGAGGTAGACAGAGGTTAAGTGACTTACCCAGGGCCACACAACCAGTAAGTGTCTGAGACAGGATTTTAACTTAGGTGTTACTGACTCTCTAGGTCCAGGCCTCTAACTGCTGCGCTACCCTGCTGCCTCGAGCATTCAGGGGTGGGGAACCTGCAGACTTGAGGCCACATGTGGCCCTCTAGGTCCTCAAGTGTGGCCCTTTCACTGAATCCAAACTTCACAGAACAAATCCCCTTTATAAAAGAATTTGTTTTGTGAAACTTGGACTCAGTCAAAAGGCTGCACTTGAGGACCTAGAGGGCCACATGTGACCTCAAGGTTGCAGGTTCCCCACCCCTGACATCACTTCTCTATTTGTGCATATGTTGCCTTAACTAATAAAGCAAGCATTTTTATTGTACCATCACATTCTAACTTACAGTGAATTTGGACAGAGCAATAATACTAGCAGCTTGCATTTATTTAGCACTAAGTTTTATGAGCACTTTACAAAAAGTTTGTCTGATCCTCACAAAAACCCTGAGAAGCAGGTGCTATTATTATCCCCATTTTACAGATGAGAGAGCTGAGGTTCAGAGAGATTAACCGACCGACTTAGGTTCACGTAGGTAGAATGGTGGATTTGGAGTCACAGGACCTGGTTTTAAATCCTGGCTTTGCCTCTTCCTGCTTATATGACCTTGGACAAATTACCCAACCTTGCTGGTCCTCAGTTTACCTATCTGAAAGATGGGGGAGATGGTTTAGATGACCTCTGAAGTCCCTTTTAGCTCCAAATCTATGATGCTGTATTTCAAGGAGGACTTGAAACCAGGGCTTCCTGATGCCAGGTCCAGTATTTAATCCGTTATGCCATGCTTTGGCCCCCTGAAGAGGTCTTGTTGCCTCATTCCTTCCCCCCACCCCAATCCCAGTTCAAATATGACTTCCAGTAATTTCTGTGAGAGTTGAGAAACTGAATTTATATCTTCGGGTCATAGGCTTCCCACTGAAACCAAAGAGAATAACTAGGAATTCAAACAATTGTTCAATGCATCTTTTATTTCTGTGTAATCACTGCTGACCTTTGTAAGGCAGGTATAGGTATGACCTAGACGTTATTGACATAAATCTGCCTTGTTTCTTCCCCATGAAAATTTGATAAAAAGTTGAGCCTGGTTGTCATCTTAGTACTGTGTGAAGTTGGCTGTGATGTGTTCATTGTCATGGGGGATATAGTAGCTGACCCCTGTGGGGGGAAAAAGTGAGAAAGAGTTGATGTAGAAACAGTATTTGTAACCGCCACCCAGAAAGAATGTGCTTTTTATATAGCATGATCCAAAAGTCTTGGCGCAGTTTTCAGCTCTTAATGGCTTAAAACTGTGCTAAGACTTTTGGGACATCCAGTATTTTCAAGGAGAATGAACATCGCATCACTGTTAAGCAAGCGCTTTTGGAAAATACCAGTGCAAAATTTTAGCTCAGGGATAAAGCCAGTACATTCTTCCACACACCTTGGGGTTAGGTTCTACCACCTGGTGCCTTGGTTATGGGAGTAGATCAAGGGATTTTCCATAAGCCCAGTGAAAAGCTGGGGAACAACTGTCTCCCTTTCCCGCTTCCCTGCCCAGATGATCCTCCTTTGCCATCATTCGCATACTCTCAACACAAGGCTCCTGGTTGTAGCCTCCACCCACCTTGGTCCAAAGGAGTTTGCTCACTAAGGAACTGCCAGTAGGTCCTGTGGTTTTCAACTTCCTCAATGCTGTTGATGGAGGTGATATAAATGCCCCAAGATGTCATTTTGGATTCAAATCTATAAGGAGGATAAAATCTCAATTGAGTAAACATCTCGAGTTAAGTTATAGAAGTAGGGAAATGGAAGGAGAGCAGATGGATTCTAAATAGTGTGGAACTACTGCATCATATAGGAAGCATCTCTGGGACAGCAAGGTGGCGTCTTAGTGCACAGAGTGCTGGGCCTGGAGTCAGGAAGACTCCTCTTCCTAAGTTCAAATCTGGCCTCAGACACTTATTAGCTGTATGACCCTGGGCAAATCACTTCACCCTGTTTGCCTCAGTTTCCTCATCTGTAAAATGAGCTGGAGAAGGAAATGGCAAAGCACTCCAGTGTCTCTGCCAAGAAAACCTCATAATGGGGTCATGCAGGGTCTGGTACGATTGAACAACAGAATGTTTATGATAATAATTAGCTTTTTATAGTGCATTTAGGTTTTCAAAACACTTTACGTATGTTATTTTATTTGATTCTCACAACAATCCCAGGAGGGAGGTACCGAAAGTAGGATGCTCTTCTTTCTGTGGATGAAGAAACTGAGTCACTGAAAGGATAAGTGACTTGAGGTGGGGGGGGGGTCAATCCCAGTCCCAAATTCAGCCTTCTTTCCATGTACCATGCTGCTTCGCTATACAGGACGTCCCTAAGGTCTCATTGTGGTTTTCAGCTTTACTAGTGTAAAACTGGGCTGAGACTTTTGGAACAACCTGTCTGTGACCATATTATTATATCCTATTTTATATCATATTGACATATTATTATCTGAGGCAAAGTAGTATAGTATATATATCTACTTACTATGACTACTTTATCAGTGAACATGATATGAAAGATGATTTCTTATGATCATCTGCTTTACAGCTGCCTCTGAAGGACCATGATATAATGCGTGGCACATAGCAGGCATTGAATAACTGCTTACTGATTTGCCCATGGGACCTTTCCAGCTTGTAGCTTGTAGCTGAATGTAAGCTAGTAAATATCACTTTAAGACTGCCTTACTTTTATATTTATATCCCCAGAGCTTAGCATAGTGCTTTGTCCATTTGTTGTTGTTATTGAGTTGTATCTAATCCTTCGTGACCCCATTTAGGGTTCTCTTGGCAGAGACATTGGAGCGGTTTGCCATTTCCTTCTTCAGCTCATTTTCCAGTTGAGGAAACTGAGGCAAATAGCTTTACGTGACTTGCCTAGGGTTACACAGTGTCTGAGGCCACCTAGTTGCCTCACTTTATCTCTAGTAATTTAATGCTTAAAAATGCTATTCCACTCCCTCATTCATAGACACATGATGTTGGGGAAGTCATTTAAACTGTATGTGCGAGATCACGCAAGTGGGAAAGGGACCCACATGCACAAAAATATTTATAGCAGCTCTTTTTGTGGTGGCAAAGAATTGGAAACTCAGGGGTTGCCCATCAATTGGGGAATGGCTGAACAAGTTGTAGTATACGAATGTAATGGAATACTATTGTGCTATAAGAAGTGAGGAGCGGACAGACTTTATAATAACCTGGAAAGACTTACATGATCTAATGCTGAGTGAGGGGAGCAGAACCAGGAGAACATTATACATGATTACAGGCACACAGTATCTGTGGTGGCTAACTTTGATAGACTTGGCTCTTCTCAGCAATACAAGGTTCAAAGACAGCTCCAAAAGACCATCATGGAAAAAGCTACTCACATCCAGAGAAAGAGTTATGGAGTCTGAATGCAGATTGAAGTAAACTGCTCTCTTTTTTCCCTTCTTTTTTTGTTTTGTTTCTTTTTCATGATTCATTCCATTGGTTATAATTCTTCTTTACAACTTGACTGTTGTTTAAATAAGTTTCATGTGAAGGCACATGTAGAACCTATATTGGATTGCATGCTATCTTGGGGAGGAGGGGGGAGGAGAGGGAAGGGGAGAAAATTTGGAACTCAAAACCATGCAGAACTGAGTGTTGTAAACTAAAAATAATAAAAAAAAAAATAATGTACCTCAGGCAGCTCCCTAGGAGTTCTTAAGAAGTCATAGGTAGGTTGTAGTTTCTGTGTGCTGACAAATATCACATGTCATAGTACTATCTATTATTATTTTATCATGATGATGATGATGATGATGACAATGGCATAAGGTGGAATAACTTCTGAGTTTCCTTCCCACCCGGATTCTGTGATGCTTTCACTTCTTGGGATGCCCTCCCCGTTCCCTAAGTTACTTTTGAAAGCTCTTCTCAAGTCCTTCCTAGTAGAAGAAGCCTTTCCAGATCACTCCAGCCCATAGTGGCCTTGCCATCCTCCAAAGTGCTCTGCTTTTCTTGTTGGCTCCTCTCATTTGCCGTGTTCATTTCCTGACTTATATTATGCCATGTTTCACCTATGTGGGGCTCATGCCCCCAGCTCAACGCAAATTGCTGTTGTGCAGGGACTATATCTTATTTATTTTTTGTATTTTCCATAGGTCCTTGCACAGTCCTATAATATAGTTCTATAATCCTAAGTGATTACATATCTTTGGCTGACATTAAGAAGGGATATCCTGGGCTTTCTGGAGGAACCATTAAATCCCTCCTTATAAGGAATGACAAGTGACTTTACATTATCTTTGTCATCTAAAACACTGTTTTCTTGGATTTTTGTATTAGCTTTCTTCCAACCTATTTCATATAGACATTCTCATTTCTCTTCTGAGAGGCTGGAGAGGACCAACCATCACTACCCCCATTTGTCTGAAAGAGAATCTGAGGCATGGGCATATTGAGGATCATGGACATCAAGCAGGAAGGGACCTCAGAGGCCCTCTAGTCCACCTTCTTCATTTTACAGATGAGGAAACTGAGGCCCAGGGAGGCTAAGTGCTAGCAGAAGTTAGACAGTAAATGTAGACTTGTCCAGCGAATGATAAATGAGAGAAGGAAATGGTAACCTGGACACTTAGAGAATATTATAGGCTTAACTCACTTGAATGCTGGGTTTGTGCGCTGAGCTTCTTCCAGAACAACAAGAAGGACTGATCCGGTTTTCACACTGACGATCTCTGTTTCATTGAAGCCCAGCTCCACCCCCCTCAGCTGGTTATTGATGGTGTAAATCACGGTGATATTAGAATCTGAGGCTGAGAGGGGGCTAGGGTGTCTCTGTAGAGTTTGCCTTACTTCTTGATCTGCAGAGAGTAAAGAGTTAGGCTTTGTAAGATTCCAGAGCTTGTACACGCAGGGCCGATGCCTTTTCTGGACTTGGGATTTCATCCAGAAGAACTTTAAGAGGGAGGTCAGTGCCTGGGGGGCCTCGGAATTGTTCTGATGGTCGTGGGGTAGCTGAAGTTCTTGTTTTTATTCCTGCCATCACAGAAAGTAGGGTAGAAGCTCCTTTGATCTTTCTCCATGCTTTTGTTTTAAAAAAATGTTCAAATTGGGTGTGAGACTTGTCCCTTTAGGGCATTTTATAAATATAACTAGAGCTTCATTAGATAGCTGTAAAGGTGTGCCTATAGACAAACGCCAAGGAAAAATCATCTCAACATTGTGAGACACTCAGCTGTCTGGAGTGTGGGGGAATAAGCCTGGAAGCACCCAGAAGGTTCTAAAAAGGACACTGCGGCAACTTAGAGCTTGAAAAGATTTGGGAAACCGCATGCAGAATAGGGAGATAGTAGCCTACTGGGCCCTGAAGATTCTTTGGGTTAGAGCGGATACTAAAGAATCTCTCCTGTATGCCTCCCCAAAAAAGCCCGGAGGCTGTGAAGAAACCAGTTGACTGTCTTGAGACTTACTTCCAGTTTTCACCTTTAGATTGACTTCAGAACCATGCAGATCTGTTCCCCACAGGACAGAACTCAGTAAAGATAAGTCAGAGACTTGACTGATGAGCAAAAATGAGATGATTTCCTCCTGCGTATAGTGATATATACAAGTACATCTTTTGAATGTATGCAAAAACTGCATTGCTTATCATTGTGAAGCAGTGCCTCTTTTGGACAGGAGAGGGTGCTAAAGGCACACTTCTGGCAAGCATCTCAGCTTGTCTTCTCTCCACAGCCCTGACAAAATAAACTGTATCTCACCAAAAAAAAAAAAGAAAAAAAAAAAAAGAAAAAAAGAATCTCTCCCGTGCCACCACTTGGTTTCTGCCCTTTTTGTTCTGGTGAAGTGGTAGGTGCTGATTCTCCAAGGAGGAGGATCAGTATGGAGCGTATTGGTTTTTCACTTGCAGGGATGTGTGGCTAAGTGTGTGACTGTCCAGCTATTTTAATAGGAGAGGAGGGTGTAGATGGAGGTAACTGGCTGTCATGTTATTAAAAACATATATAAGCCATATCATTAGGCTGTGAGCTCCTTGAGAGTAGGGACTTTTTTTCCTTTAAAATCTCTCTTGGTATCCTCAGAGCTTAGCACAGTGCCTGGCACATACCAGGCCTTTAACTATTTGCTATCTTTTGGGGAGCTCCTAAATTTTTCTGTGAAGAACTTTGGATCTTTAAAGACGTGCTTACCAGTAGGACAGACAACATGGGGCACATCTAAATAAGTTTTGCCCTTCAGGGAAGGAAGGAGCTGGGCGATGGACATGGGGTTGTCAAATCGATTCTGCTCAATCTCATTGAGTATTGTCTCCATAGTCTTCTCGCAGTTCCAGTTCTCTTCAGGTTGCACGAAGAGGGCCTGGGAGAGGAAGAAAAATATTCTAGGGTGACAGGGAACACTAATAAGCCACTTATAAAGGAGGAGATTGCTTGAGTCAATCACTCCACTCCAGGTAAAGTGACATACAAGATACTCTGCCATTATGCCATTATCAGGTGAGAAATCTCTATTGAATCAATAAGGCACTTGTGTTAATCTAATGTGCGTCCTATCACAACCTATGCATCTTTTGTAAAATAGCAAGCTGGATCATAACCCAACCTTGGAGTATCAGGCCAGTAGTTCCAGTTAAGACTCTGAGAAGAAATTGCTTGTGGAGTGAGGTGGGAGAAGAGCCTTTGTCATCACTCTTCCACCTTTTTGTCCAGAGCAAGACATTGCGAGCTCTGTGAACTGGAGCATTTGGACTTTTCATGGGTGTCTGAGGACAAACTAGATACTAGAAAGGCAGCTTCAGAACTTTGGAGAAAGCTACACTATACACCTATGGGAAACTTCATAGGGACTCCATAGAAAGCGAAAAGGACTTCTAGCAACCAAGACCTTTGCCATATGTACTCTTGAAGCTTGGGCTCACTTTCCCCTAGACCTTCTGTGTCCTTGGGGTAGAATGTTACCCCATTTGGAAGTAGGGAATGTTTGTGCCAATTGTTCTGGTTATACTGCTTCAGTAAATATTTGCTTCTAAAAGCTAATTAATTAAATCTGACTGGCTAATTGATACAATAAGTGAAACACACCAATGGGGGCTCATAAGTTATAGTACTAGGCCCCTCTATTCCACTCCCCTCCATGCCCAACCCCTCATGGATTATACCTAGAACTCAGAATGGAAAAGAAGCCAGTGGCTTGCCAGTGCAAGTTGGGGTTGATAGAGTAGCCACAGAGCATATGCTATGCAGGCATAGCATGGATTGTCAGTGGCAGTTGTGATTGTTTAACTATTTGTTGTTGTTTAGTCATTTCAATTGTATCTGACTCTTCATGATCCATTTGGAGTTTTCTTGCCAAAAATACCAGAGTGGTTTGACATTTCCTTCTCCGCCTCATTTTATGGATGAAGAAACTGAGGCAGATGGAGTTAAGTGACTTGCCCAGGGTCGCACAGCCAGGAAGTATCTGAGGCCAAATTCGAACTCAGCAAGATGAGCCTTCTTGACTCCAGGCCCAGCGCTCTGTGCATGGCACCACCCAGCTGACCCAACTCTCAAAGATACTCAGCCTCTAGTGATGCCACCTTTTTTTTTTTTTTGCAGAAATTCTCAATCCTGTAGAGATAGAGATAGTTCAATGTATCAAGGGTCTAGGATTGTGTCAGTGTGGGTAATCCCTAGACTGATGACGATGGTGACTCTCTATGACTTAATAGATAGTTGTTTAGAATTTCTGGAATCAATCTCTGCCTTTTGCCTCCTCCAAGAGAAAAAAATCACCCTGTTACTCGCTTGGTGATGAGCCTTTCTGAACATAATTAAGGGTGGGCAGCTCAGAGACAGGATCATAACTAGAGAGCTGGAAGGGACCATGGAAGTACAGCCTCCTTTTAAAGAGGTAGAAACTGAGGTTAAGTTACATGCTCATAATCACAGAAGTAGTAAGTACTACAGGTGGGATTCAAACCCACATCCCTCGACTCTGCAACCAGTGCTCATCTCTCCGTACTATGCTTCCTCAGTCAAGATATTTGGATAATGTTAATCTTATGGGAGAAAAGCAAAGAACATCAGGCCCTTTTGTGCCTCTTTCCTTCGTGGTTGTGCCAAGAATAGAGCACTTGGGTATGCTGATGCGGCCAAAGCAGTCTTAAATCTGGTAAGGGAGGTCGGAGGTAATCAAACTAGCCTCACTTGTTTTCACCACCCCATTTATTTTGTACCTTCAGCTGCCATCTTTTGCATCTACTGCTCTTCCCAAAAGAGACCTTGAAGATCTTGATTCTGACAAGTCATATGAGACCACATGAGGTTGGAAACTTAATGTTGTTGTCTTTCTCCTGGTGTGATCATGGTACGGACATTGCTGGGACCCACCTTCCCTTAGGCAGAGTTCTCTGACAAAGGCTCAGGCCACAGGTAGGGCTGGCCAGCTCCAATACTTGGCTCTAGCACTCGCTCTCTACCATGCCATCCATAAATCCTTTCTTCTGCCTACCCACTTCCCAAGGACCCCATTGACTCACTTTTCTTGGTCTACTCCAGCTCACAAACCTCCAAGCACTCGAATGCAAATATTCTCATTGCCACTTAAACTCTGAAACACTATATGCTCATTCTCCCTCTGTCTACGCTTTGTTCATTCCTATATCCAGATCTGCTTCTAATAGACTGATGACCAACATTATTTCTGAGGCTATGGTTTGATGTCTTTAAATAGCCACCCACCCAGTTAGCTAGCTAATAATAATAATAGTAAACATGTAGATAGCGCTTTAAAATTTGCAAAACACTTTCACATATGTTATCTCATGTCATCGTCACAGTGACCCTTTGAAGGAGATACTGTTATTGTCCCCATTTATATGTGGGGAAACCTAGGCTAGGAGAGGTGAAATGATGTGTCCAAGAGAGGTGAAATGATGTTAGTAACTGTCTGAGGCAGGATTCAAGCTCAGGTCTGCATGACTCCCCCCATGCCGCGTAGCTATACCAGACAATAACAGGCATCTGAAGGCCCTGAAGCCCTTAGGGCACAGCTGTCCCTTCTTTGCCAGTGTCCTTAACCTCAAACATCTGCCACAAAATTTGACCAGGGATCAGTCCTAGTCTTGGCAAATTCAGGACATTCAGTAGGTCCCCCTAGACATGAGGTACTCTCACCTCATACAGGAACCATTTATGTGATGCTGGGAAAGTCATACAAACCCTCTGAGCCTTGGTTTCTCCATCTGTAAAATAAGGAGGTTGGACTTGATGATCCCCGAGGCCCTTCCAGCTCTGAATATACAATCCCATGATTCCAAGCCTCAGACTGAGAACTTCTTGCGTAAATCTCAAAATAATGACAGTTATCAAATAAAAGAAAGACCCAGCTGTGTAACCAACCCCCCCTCCCCGAAAAAAGCAGGTGACATGGGTTATCAGTGTTTGAATTAGTGCTTGCCCTTTATCAGAAATTGCTGTGACTCAGAAGAGTGTGTACAGTGGTGATGAAGTCTAGAATACAGTTAACAAAGACAAGGAATAGAAGTCAATAAGTCCTGACTGGTCTAAAGGGGAAGAAAGGTCACTAATAGATGGGCAACAAATTAAATCAGCTTCATATCCATGCTTATCATGCACTGGACTCAATGGTCTCTTCTGTAAAATGAGGAGGTTGAATTCAATGGCTTCTGAGTTCCTTTAAGGCCATGGATCTGCAAGCCTATAATCCAGCAGTGTCCAGGGCCTTGTGGGGGAGTCCTTAAGCCATGTCTGACAATGAATGATAATTGCATTTGTATTGTCTTTACAATCTAAAACAATATCTCCTTAGATTTTTGTACCATTTTTCCTTCAAGGAGTCTCAATCTTTTTTTTTTAATAGAATTCTTGTTCTTATACTGTGAAGTTTGGAAGGATCAATCATCATTACTCTCATTTGACCAATGGAGAAACAGAGTCAGACACATTAATGCTCATAGAATCATAGAGCTGGAGGCCATCTTGTCCAACCCCCTCATTTTACAGATGAGGAAACTGAGGCCCATGAAAATGAAATGACTTGCCCAAGGTCATGTAGATATTGTCATGGGTCTGATTTGAACCTCAGAACTCTGATTGGAGAGCCAGTACTTTTTACATTGTCTCATACTGCCTCCCCAAAGATGAGATTTAATGAAGGGATTTAGTTGATATCACACAGCTAGAAACCAGTGCGGTCATAATTAAAATGTTCCCAGTTGACCATCTGCAAATGCTGGGCTTTTCCCAGTGGCCATTTGTTGGTTTACCTGCATGGCCAAGCCTGTGCTGTAGGATCCCCCAATGAGGCCATTGTCTTCAATTTTCCTGCTGATATTGTCTACAATGCTTGTTAAGACTTGACCAAATAACTGATAGTAGTCATTATTCAGATCTTTCATATTGCTAACACAAGTGAGGGCCAAGGTTGCCATAGCTCCAGTATCTGTGGAACATAGGAAATGCAGATTGTGTTAGGAGCAGAAACGAAACAATGCCTGTTTTCAAGTGGTTTGTCTTCTAGTCTATATGTATCTCTCCAACTGAAAGCTGAAGGGTAATTTAGTTAGAAGTTGGTCATACTCATTAACCAGAATGCTGGGCAAACCCCCCAAGAGCTTATGGGTGGGCATAGACTCTACAGTCCAAAAGTATCCTGTTGACAAGGTGACCAAAAGGTTCTTTTTCTTCCCATCTGTCTACAGAACAGACTCACAGGAGGAATGCCTGCCTGTCTGTGAAGTTCGAACTTGAATGAGGGAGGTCAGTGATGAGACAGAGATACGGCTGGCTGTAGGTAACAAATGGGATTCAGGGTCAAGTTCAGTGTTGGATTAAATGGAAGAAAGGAAGAATACGGTTTTATAGGGAGAAATGTTTGAAGTTGTAAATAGTTATGTACTTGTTCAGAGAAATAATAGGATGGCCTTAAAATTTTGTGACCAGGGAAAACAGGGGTTTAGGTCTTTAGAGAGGAGCCAATTGCTAACAAGAGACTGTTTGGGACTTGGAGGAGGGGTACAGAATGTGGTGGACACTGTTGTGCATTTTTTTCATAGAAGAGATACCATACTGAAGATGAGGAAGATGAGGGCCATGGAGGTTGTGACTCACTGGGAATCATCTAGACAGTAAGTGTCAGAATAGGGCCTAGATTTTAATTTGCCTGACTCCCAGCTAATTGTCTCCACCATGCTCTTCTGTCCTTGACCCTGCTTAAAAGGCAAAGCGGTACCTACAGAAAAGTTCCAGATTTAGAAGGACCTGCGCTTGAATTGCATCTCTGAAACTTAACTCGCTGTGTGACTATGGTTAGATCTCTCAGCTTTCTGGGCAACACTTTGCTCATCTGTAATATTAGGCATTTCAAACTAGATACTCCATATACATTCGCAATTCAACACATACAAAACAGAACTCATTATCTTCCTCTACAGACCTACTCTCCTTCTGAATTTCCCTCTTTCTGTTTAGGCCATTGCAGTTCTAGCACTTAATAACTTTTCTCCCTCATTTGTTCCATGTGTCAGGCAGATGCCAATTCTTGTTATTTCTTCCTCTCCAAAAGCCTTCCTTTCTCCACTCACACAGCTAGTCCAGGTCCTAATCACCTCTCACCTGGATTGTCCCATTCCCAGACACCATATTAGTTCAGGCCCTCACTGCCTCTTACCTAGACTGTTGTGATGGCCTTCTGACTGATCTCTTTGTTTCCTGCCTATTCCTGCTCCAGTCCATCCTCAATCAGCTGTCAAAAATCTTTTCCTTAAGCATAGGTGTGACTGTCACTTTTCTGCACACCAGTGGCTGGTTCTCTATTGCCTCTAGGATCCAATAGAAACCTCTCCATTTAGCTTTTAAAAACCATCACAGAGGGGGCCGAGCCAAGATGGTGGCTGGAAAGCAGGGACTAGCATGAGTTCCCCGCCAAGTCTCTCCAAAAACCTATAAAAAATGGCTCTGAACCAATTCTAGAACTGCAGAACCCACAAAACAGCAGGGGAAGCAGGGCTCCAGCCCAGGACAGTCTGGATGATCTCTGGGTAAGGTCTATCC
>CM053623.1:449649969-449668271 GCA_028646595.1 Phalanger gymnotis | reverse complement strand
TGAGAGAGAGAGAGAGAGAGAGAGAGAGAGAGAGAGAGAGAGAGAGAGAGAGAGAGAGTGGTAAGTGAGCATCTCTCTGTTTACTGCTATCACAGACTCCTCCAGGCTAGTGGATGGGAACCTAGGAAAGGTATATCTTTTATTTTATCTTGTCTTAGGTTCACAGGTCCAGAACTGAAAGGTATCTCAGACACCATCTACTCTAACCCTATCTATTTACAGATGAAGAAACTGGGGCCCAGAAAGTTTAAATGACTTACCTAAAGTCACATAGGTAGTCAATTTCAGGGAAGGGATTTGAACCCAGGCCCTCTGAGTCTGGAGCCAGTGATATTTCTATTATATGTTGTATCTTCCATTTTTCTCCCCTGTAGTCTATCTGGATGTTTATGTCTTCCATCTCTGTGACCCTGAGCCCTATTCTGTGTATGTATTATTTCTACCTGAATGTAGCCTGTGTGGGACTTATTTTTATAAGTTGTCCAATGCAAAGTTCCTAATGCAAAGTGGGTTACTGATTGATATAATTTCCTTTTAGATGAATGATGACTTCAATATTTATCTGTGAGCTAAAGTTTCCCCAATATGATTGATTGAGGCACTACCTGAATCAATTCTTGGTGACTTTAAGGTTACTGCACAAGCACTAGGAAGGTGCTGACCTTCCTAGCCAGAGCAAATTCTTATTGCTTTCTACATCGATGAAATCTCTACTTTGTTTTCTTTTTTAATTGAGGCCTTCTTTTCTTCCGTATGCTTAATATATCTACCCTCCTATTTTCAGAGACAGATCTGTGTAAGGTGAGTTTGTTGGTATAATCTCGCTAGACACACTATTGCCAAAGCAAAAAGACCCCAAGTTCATGATAGTCATGGGATATGTCCCCTGGAGGAGCTTTCCCATAGCTCTCTGTACTCCAGTCTTTATAGAAACATATGCCCATATACACACCCCGGCAATGATCTTTCCTCTTCTACCACCTACTATGTCTATCCTACCTCCCTGCACATCAGAAGTTGGCAAAACGAGTGATGGAACCCAGGACATGATGAAAAAGGAAGGATGTGTTTGCAGTACATACCCAGATGTCCTAATTCACTGGATGGGAAATAATATTCTTCTGTCTGCTTCCTCATTTTTGTTCCTTCAGTCCTCTTCTCCTCCCTTGCCAATGTCCCACTCCAGATTTTTCTATTCCTTCCAATGTGCTTTCGGGAACATCTCCATAATTAACAATTTTTCTTTCATCTTATTTCCTTTCTCACTCCTGTCTTCTGGCTTTCACTGAGACCTGGTTCCCTTATGATGATACTGCTTCCCTTGCCACCCTCTCTAGCATTAGTTAGATTTTCTCTCACACTCCCTACTCACTGGTGGTGGTGGAGGTTGGAATATCGCAGTGCCACTCCCTCTTTATGGCCATCACTTAGTGACCTCTCTTTGGGATTCATTCAATACAAATTTATCACTTAATCTAGGTGACTCTCTTTCCTTTCTCAATAAATTCGGTGCCTACTTCACAGTCTTCCTCTCCACCCCACTACTTCCTTCATTCTGGGGATTTCAGTTTAACATGTTGATGTGCCTTCTACTTTCACAGTCCATTCAGCTCTCAACCTAACTTTCTACTTCACTTAAGCTCCAAAAAGGATGCTCAAACCTTTGCTCTTCCTATCACCAACAAGTGTTCTGCTACCATGCTAAAGAACTCTGAATTTCCATCACACAATCATTACATTTTTATCTTTCCATCACCTTCTATATCTAAGCCTTCTCTTCATCCTCACTATAACCTTCAATCCTTCCATTCCTCAGTACTGCCTTGGGCCAGTAGATGGGATGATGGAGGCTAAATTTCTATTTTGATTTCACACCTGGATTTTGTGTAGGGAGGATAACCTGGTGCCATTACTTACCCACAGAGAACCGGCCGCCAATATAAATCTTCATTTGCTCTGCAGAGAAGAGCTTAGCAATTTTGGAGGATGAATAGGTCCCATTTAGAAGACACAAGGCCAAGACATCCAAGCCAAGCTCATAGTAGTTAGTCAGTGGGTGGCCAGAGGTATCTGATGGGAAGCAAAGAATAAATACCTTATCCACAGAAGGAAAACAAGAGAGATATATACCCAAATAATATTTCTGTCCATTCCCTCCTTCATCCTATTCCTCTCCCGCTCTGGTTCCCTATTAACCAAAGTTGGGTAACAGAACATGGATAGAAATTAGTTGAAGATATGAAATTAAAACTTGGATAGGAATTTATCTCTCAGAGGAGGAAAGAGCTCCAGAAAGGTGATGAAAGAATCCTAGAATCAGAAAGGACTTTGGGGATGAGGTAGTCCAGCTTCTTATATAATGTAGGAATCCTCCCTACACCATCTCTGACCTACCTAGTCTCTGCTTGAACACTTACTGCAATGGGGATCTCACCACCTCATAAGGCATTTGTTCTAGTATGTTGTTCTAGTGTTAGCTAAGTCTTTTGTTGAGCTAATCTGCTTGCTGTAACAGAGTGATTTACTTTTCATGGGCTAAAATTGCAAAACTACAAAGCATGGGATTTCATGCTTGATATATTTATTGTGAATTTTATAAATACCCCATAATTCATCTTATCCCAGTGTCTGGCACATAGTAGGTGCTTAATAAGTGTTCATTGATTTATCATTAAAATCAATCCCTACACCAAAAGTTGAACTCTGAATTTCCTGTTTCTTTAGGAAATGTTTTTCAACAGAATGCAATGCAGTCTTACTCTGTCTTCTCGTAGCATTTGATATCTGTTTCACTGTGATACATTCCTAGACTCAGATACTAGCTTTTCTTTCTCTGCATTCATTGGCTTGTCTCCTCATTATGTGCCTAAGGTCTTAAATATTTTATGGCGCCTAGGACAGTAGTTGGGACACAACAGGTCCTCAATAAATAATTTGTTGATGGAAAAGAAGAAGCCACAGTTGTGGAGAGAGGGAGGTTAGTAAGCCTGCAAGGCTGTAGTAGAACAAAGAAGAAAAGATGGAAGGAAGGAAGGCAGCCTTTGATAGAGAGGTTCTTACCAATACTGTCTACTTCCTTTTGGAACTTCTCTTCTAGGTTTTTGACCAGCTTATAATCATGTACAACGTCTTTCTGGCAGGCAGCTGTCAATGCCAGCATATTCAGGGCAAGCTGTCCTGAGGTCAAAATTTCTTAAAGGAAACATATGTCTGAGTAAGTGAGTGATTTTGACATAGTTGATCTTATTAGAGAGAGAGAACTGGGCTTGGATTCTTGATAAACAATCACAGAGTTTTTAAACTTGGGAGAATTCTCATTGACCACTGAGTCCAATCTAAACCCTTTGCAATGTCCATGAAAGGGGTCATCCAGCCTCGCTTAAAAAACTCCAGAGAGGGGAACCCACTGCTTCTTAATGTAGCTCCTTATAATTTTTAATCCATGACTCCTGTCTTCTCTGCCAACCTGGAGTCAAACAGAATGAGTCCAATCTTTCCTATAGATACTTGAACACAGGTATTGTGTCCTGAGCCTTTTCTTCTCCAGCTCAACTAGCCCCAGTTCCCTACATGAAGGACTCAAGGTTCTTTACCATCAAACTGTCCACCTTTGGATGCTCTCCAGATCATCAATAACCCCCACAAAGTGTGGCAACCAGAACTGAATATGATACTTCAGGTGTGGTCTGACCAAAGCAAAGGATCATACATATCTTTTAAATAATATACTTTAGGATTGCTCCAGGAACCAAAGTCAAGCTCACTGGCCTCTCATCTATAGGCTCTTATTTTCTAGATTTTGAAGAATAAGGCACAATTTGCTTTTCTGTAGTCATGGTATATGAGAGAGGACCTTGGAAGGGCAAATGTTGTCCTGGGAAAAGAATATTTTGCAAGCTAGGCTTCTAGTTCTTGGTGAAGTTCTAAAATGTATTATATAAAAGATGTTTAGTGGATATCTAGAAATATTGGTGATGAATGCAAAGTGAGAACAGGTCATGGGGGTATCTAGGTGGCACAAGAGGTACAGCACTGGACTTTAAGTTAGGAAGATCTGGTTTCCAATCCTGCCTCAGATATTTACTAGATGTGTGACCCTGGACAAGTCATTCCTCTTCCTCTGGGCCTCAGAATTCCATATCTGTAAAATGAGAGGATTGGCCTCAATGTCCTTTAAGGGTCTTTGCAGCTCTAAATCTACGATCCTATGGCAAATTCTAGGACATTTTTGGTAGCATTATTAAACTGACTGATGAGGGCAATTCTGTCGATTTTGGACCAACTATTTCTAATACTTTTTCTTTTCTTGCCACTTAGTTCCTATGTCACACCTACTAGCTGGGTGTCCATGAATGGGTCATTCACCTCTGTGATTCATTTTTACTCCTCTGTAACACAGGATTGTGATACATATGAGCACAAGATGTGGTACAGGATTGTTTCAGAGAAAGAGCTTTGGAAATTGTAATGCACTCAGACTCAGAATTTATGAGTTTGTCAACTGGCAAATTGCCTTTTTAATCCATCTATCCTTGAGGTTCCTTCCATTGACTTTTCTTTTAAACTTTTCTTTTTAATGTTCTGCCATGGGCCTCATTTGTTACTGGTACAACATATGTTGGCAATGTTAGAAATAGGCTTTGGTGTCAGGAAGACCCTGCTTTGATGCCTGCCTCAGTAAGGTGGCAGGCTTAGAGACCTTCACTGACTTATCTGAGGTCACACAGCTAGTAAGTGTCTCAGGCTTAATTTGAACTCAGATCTCCCTGACTCTAGGCCCAGTACTCTCTCCATTGCACAATCCAGCTACCTAACTAAGCTATCTGGCTTCAACTAAGGTTATAGAAATTTAAAGTCAGAATGAGACTTAGAAAAGATTTAGCTTAACTCTCCTTTTATAGAGGCAGGTGGGTGGTGCAGTGGATAGAGCACTTGGCCTGGGATCAGAAAAACATGAGTTCAAATGCAGCTTCAGACACTTTACTGTGTGATCCTGAGCAAGTCACTTACACTCCTTCTGCCTCAGTTTCCCCACTGTAACATGAGGATAGTCACAACATCTACCATCCAGGGTTGTTGTGAGGATCGAATAAGATAGTATTTGTGAATGCCTGGCACATAGTAAGTGCCATAAAAATGTGATTTAACCTTCGCCTTTCCCTTACCTAGGGAAAAGTGTTTTGGTACAATGGAAAGAGGGCTGGACTTGACCTGATTCTATCATTTACTAGCTGTGTGACCTTGGCAAGTCATTTAATCTCTGCCTGCCTTGGTTTCTACATTTGTAAAATGGAGAAAAAATGTCTATTCTCCCTCTCCTCTCTCTCTCTCTCTCTCACACACACACACACAAGCTACAAAAAAGTGCCCTCTCTATCTGCAGTTCCCTTGTTAATCAGCTCAAATATGCAAGGAATCCCACCAGATCAGGAGATGAAGCCATCAAATCCTCCTCCTTCTGTTCCTCCTCCTCCTCCCTACATCTCTATCTAGCATACTTGATTTGTGATTTTATTGTTACGATGAACATTGAGGAGGAAATTCTCTTTCTTAATAAATATTCTCTTTCTTAATAAAATAATATTCCCTTTCTTAATAAAAATCAGCCCCTGCTCTGAAACTTCTAGTTCTAGGTATTGAGCGGTTTAATAACTTGCCCAGGGCTGTGAGTCTCCTTGATGTGCTATATAAAATTCAACTATTGTTATTTTTGTCATCATTAGAGAGGAGAAAACCAAGGCCTAGAGAAAGGAAATGACTTGGTCAAGGTCAGTAGCAAAGGTGGGTTCAAAACTTGGGGGTCCTGATTTCTAGTTCAATGTTCTTTATATGGTTTTCTATTCTGTGAGCTGTTAATTTCTAGGAGCATTTATATTTGAATAGGGAAGTCTTGAAGAAAGCCTCCCATAGCCAAAGGAATGGTGGGCAGAGACTTTGGTTTGTTGAGGAGAGGGTGGTGTGCCATTTTGTACTCCTTTAAGTGACTCAGCAAGTATGGCATAGTTGGAGAGCTCTGTGAGAGAGCCCTCACTGTGAAATCAGCAGCAGGGGCTTTGGCTCATGTACCACATTTAACCTAACATTCCTTGCAGTGCTCTGGCAGCCAGAACTTCAATTACTGTTCAAAATAGGAGACTTTTATATATGGAGCTTCCTCTATCCCCCACCCAAGTTGTATTCCTTCACACATTCTGTCTGGTTGTAGCCCTGCTTTTCCCTGCTCCAGTCTATGGTGACCCTACTTAGTAGCAAACTAGGGGTGTCCCATGTCTCTGTCCACAGTGTCATGGGGATGATGGACTGTCTCATTCTCTTCCACACAACAGAATTCATGTTAGAAAGTTTATTATGAGGTCCTTGTCCCCCTTGCAGAGGCAGGAGACTATGGGTATAGAACACTGTATGTGCTATCTGGCTCATCTGATGGATTAGTTCGTTTCACTGAACTGTTTTTTCCTCTTTCCTCCCTTTCTCCTTTAAAAAAATTAGTTACAAGGAAAGGATCCAAGAATAGGGGAGTGGGAAATGAAATATTTGGAAATGAAGGTGATAGAAAACTAAAAGGCATCCTATAATTCCCAATGTTTCAAAAATTATAAAATGTGAAACAAGTGTGAGGTATTGTTACTACATTAAAAAAAACAGAAACAAAAAACTTGCAAGTTAAAGCTTTACTCTGTAAGCAGACTATTTTTATCCAACACTGACTGGACACCTTGATATGCTGCCCCCCCCCTCCTTTTTATTTTTATTTTTCAAAGGAAGAGACAGTTGTTCTTACCACGTTGCATGACGTTTTGTTTGACTTGGTTCAGGAAGGTTTTCTCAGCCTTCTCGTCATGTTGCCTTGCGAGTTTGAGGGCAATCAGGATGCTAGGATCTACTTGCGGAAAGGGCTGCTCGGATTGAGTCATTGTGGCCATCAGAGGAGCCAGGCTGGCCTGCTGTTCATTGTCTACCTCTGCGGTGAGGGAGGGAAAGAGAGAGTCATAGGCATGTGCCCAAGGTCATAGCAGGAAGAGGCCAAGCTCGACACCATCTAGTCTAGACCTTCAAATTTTTTTTTTATAAATGGAGAAACTGAGGCCCTGAGGTTGATAGTAGTCTTCTAATGGCATAGAGCAAGTCAGCGACAAAGCTGGAACTAGAATTCAGGTCTGTTCTCATCAATATCAATGCTAGCAGTTTGTTAAGCACATTACATGCATTATGTCAAATGATCTGCACAACAATCCTAGAAAGTGGACACTATTATTATCCCCATTTTACACATGAGGAAATTGAGGCTGAAACCTTTCCCCAGGGAAGGAAATAACAAAGCATTCCAGTATTTTTGCCAAGAAAATCCCAAATGGGGCCATGAAGAGTCGGACACAGCTGAAATGACTGAATAACAAAAGTAAGCATCTGAGGCAAGCTTATTTGGTAAGCTAATTCAATGTCTGAGGCAAGATTCGAACTGGGGTCTTCCTGACTCCAAGTTCCGCTTTCTATCAATATTTTTCTTTGCTCTTTTCTATATATTAGATGCAGCTTTTCTCATCCCCATCTCCAGTGATCACAATCCATTGCAATTCAACCAGCATTTATTAAACTTCAGCTAAGTGCAGGGCACTAACTAGGAATTAAAAAAGATAAGAAAGGAAAAATGATCTTTGTCTTGAAGCAGCTTCCATTTCCTGGGGAGATCCAATACCTACACAGATAAGTAAGTAAAAGATAAGATGAGGAAGGAGGAAGCAATTAATGGGATCAGAGTTCTGAGACCTCAGTGTGGCTGTTGGCCTTCCATATGCATCCTGGGCCTTCCAAAGAGGGACCGCAATGACAATAAGCTTGAAAGAATCAGTAAGAAGAGGGTGGGCTTTGGCCAGCCATCCTTAGCGTGGGAACGTAAGTTACGAACAAATAAAAGAAAGCTCCCAATGCAATGAAGAAATCCCCTGTGTTGAGGAAACCTCAGCACCAAGTTCCAGAAGCAGATAATTCTTTTCCTGTAAGGTGGCCTCACCTTCCTTCCCCCGAAAGAATAGACTAGCCACAAAGACTCCTAGAGTAGATGGAAGAAATGAAGGGAGAAAAAATGAAATTAGAATTCTTGATGTGGAAGAAGAGAAGGTAGAAGATGTCACCCAGTGAGTGTGCAGCTTTAGAAAGGGATGCCTGATGTTCTGGACAAAAATCACTCCATGATCCTAGTCCTGACCCCTCTGGGGAGTGACAACAGGGTCCAGACTTGGACTGGCAATTCTCCCATTCCATCCTAAGGATTCGCCGGGGGCAGAGGAAGCTGTGTACAAGAGGGATGAGAGTACAGGCCCAGGAGGGAGCAAGTCTCAAGAGTGAGTATTGTCTTGGTTTGACCATTGGTAACAATGGGGATATCAGTTTCAGTTGAGTAATGAGTTCAGAAGATTGTAAAGAGAAAGAGGAGGAAACGGGTATAGACTTTTCCCAGGAGTTTGACTGTTAAAGGGAGGAGAGGCACGAGTCTTGAGAAGTTGTTAGGGTTGAATGTTCCCTTCTTGCTAGCTCCAATCTGTCCTGGCATTTGGAGGACTTAGCTTCCACTGACTTTCTTCACATTAGTCAAGAGCCAAGGGTGAGGGTGTGTTGGGGGGGCTGGGATGGGGACTGTGCAGTGACCCCACTCCTTTTACCCACAATGAGAGTACTGTGTTGTTACCCCTTGCAGGAGATTTTTCACAAACATCCTGTTTGGCAATCTTCCTAGAGCAGGGAGCTTGCCCCAACTTCCTGGTCACCACTGTCCAATCAGATTCCTTGGCTTCTGCCTTCCAGGTACGCTCTAGTGATTTTTGCCCCTCTCTTAATGTCTTTCTGGCCCGGGGCTCATGTTTCTCTGAGGCTGGAAGGTTTATGGAGAGGGTGGAGATTATGATTCCCATTTTACAGGAGGATAGTTAGCCTCAGAGTAGTTACAAGACCTTCCTAAGATCACACAGCTAATAATTCTTAGACTCAGCATATAAACCTCAGGACTTGCCTCCAAGTCTAACACTCTTCCCCCCCCCCCCCCCCCAACACTCTTTCTATCACACCAGGCAAAGGTTTCCTAGGAAAATCTCCCCTGTAGAAACATAAGTCTAAGAAATGGATAACAGCAAAGAGTGATCTTGGCCAAGTCAGTTCCTCATCTGTAGAATTAGGGGTTGGACTTCATGACCTCTAAGGTCATTTCCTTGGACAGCTAGGTGGCTCAGTGGATAGAGCACAGGCCCTGGAGTCAAGAGAATCTGAGTTCAAATCTGGCCTCAGACTAGATGTGTGAGCTTGGGCAAATCACTTAACCCTGTTTGACTCAGTTTCTTATTTGTACAACGAGGTGGAGAAGGAAATGGAAAACCACTCCAGTATCTCTGCCAAGAAAGCCCCAAATGGGGTCATGGAGAGTCTGAAATTACTGAACAAATCCCTCATCTGTAAGATGGGGATGGTGGACTTCATGACCTCCAGTGTTTCATAGCTTTTAGATTGATGAGCTTATGACTTGCCCACGATCTTGTAGCTTATACGTATAGCTTCTTCCTCCCAGTAGTTATTTCCATTATGCTATTCTGTTCCCTGGAAGGAAACACACACACACACACACACACACTCACACACCCCGCACCTGGGAGCAGACTCGATGAAACAGCCTCCAATCCCTGCTCTCAAAAAGTAAGTTCATCAATCTGTGGGTCTAGAATATAATGTTCCCTTGAGTTAGCTATAGAGTCTGATTCCCCATTCCCCTATTTCCCATAATCACCCTGCTGCTAGGAGGGCTCTGGGAATGTACTTCTGTGGGCCAGAATTCACTTACCACAGATCTCACAGAGGTGAGCAGGGAAGAAGAAAAAAAGGAGGAAGCCCACCAGGGACAGCCATTGGGATACTCTCATCTCTCCAGCTGTGGTCTCCTCTTCCTCCCCTCCACCTGTATTAGATTATGGAGTCTGCGTGTGGGCACTTATTGGGCAATGAGCAGAAAATAACTGGCGCTCTTCCCCTACCTTGCCTCACCCGTTTCTGTCAGACAAATGTTGAGCAATGGCCAGGAAGGTGGCTGTGCCGGTCAGCTTCTGGGGAAGCAAGTGCCCTGGAATGAGTCAGAACAGGGGCTATTAGAGGTGCCATGGATCCCAAACTTCCCTGGAGCCTGGGACTTGCTGTAGCCTACTCATGTCTGCCACACGTTAACTGGCAATCAGCGTATTATTGAACAGGGGCTCAGTCATCACTTATACATCTTTTCGACATTGTCCTCGAGTGCTTTGGGGACAATTACTATACATTAACTACAATTCATAAGATCCCAGATCAAGACTGGCAGTTGATAGAGAGGTCCCATACCTTAATGACATTGAGGCAGCATGGGCTCATGACTAGAATTCTAGGCACTTTACAATTTTCTCATCTATAAAATGGACATGGCAGAAACACTTGTCTCACAAGGTTGTTGCAAGGATCAAATGAGGTTATATTTGCAAAATGCTATATAAAGCTAGATAAGATTATCTAGTCTAAGCTGTACCACCAGTCTTGGCTTCACATCCTCCTGCCCTCAGCCTCTCTAGGGGTATCTCTCCCCTCCTCTGTAACTTTTCACATAGTTTCCCAAGACTCACCACAGTCATAGACCAATTCCAAGGCTGAAACTTGAACATGTTATCTCTCCGCTACGTCCAGTGGACAAGTGAGGCTGGACCATGACAGTTGGTCCAGGCCACAAGACATTCAGTATTATAGGCCAAATAATAGTAGGATTGGACTGTCTTGGTCAGTCACCGTGAAGTGCAAGTGCATTCATTCAGACATTTGTTGAATAGCTCTAATTGTATATTGTATAGCGGATAGAGAGTTGGCCTCAGAATCAGGAAGACCAAGGTTTAAGTCAGGCCTTTGACACAGACTGGCTGTGTGCCTCTTGGCATGTCACTTAACTTGTCAGTGCCCCAGGCTGCTCTTCAAGACTAAAAGTTGAACAATTGCTCATCTGCTTTGGTGGATAGAATTTCCTTGAAATGGAGTTCCTTACTCCAAAGAAATGTCAGGTTGGGACCAGAAAATAATGTCCAGGGCACAGAGCTTACTGGAGGAGATACAAATGCAGAGAAAATAGTTCCTATTCTCATTATACAAATAGTTCACAGGATCATAGCTTTGGAGGTAGAAGGACTCTTAGAGGCCTCATTTTAGAGATGAGGAAACTGAGACCCAGAGAGGTGAGGTGACCTACTAATGGTCACTCAGGGTTATGTCATGCAGGATTTGAGTTCAGACCATCTAATTCCAAAGCCAATGCTATTAAGATTTCTATCTCACTGTTGGATTTTATAGTCTAGTAAGAGGTGATAAGGTGTGCATATAGACAAATACAATATAAATATAGAATATAACTGAATAAGAAGAGTATAAAAATTATAAGAGAAGATGATGGTGAAATAACTCCCAGCTTAGAGGTTCATGGAGCAGAGATGTAATTTGGGCTGAATTCAAAAGGACTGTGGGATAGAAATTGAGGAAAATGTTGGGGGTGCGGAAAAGAGAATTCCTTACATAAGGATCTATATAAGGAATAGAGATGTAGAGATGGAAGATCATGGCTGCATTCAGGGAGAAGCAAGCAGTCCAGTCTGGTGTGCCTGATGTGTTGGACTCAATAAGCAGGAAGTCTGCTCAACAGGATTAAGGAATGGAAATGAAGGGTAAATGTCACTGAGCTCTCAGGAGTCAGAAGTCTGTGGTAGGAGCTGTTCCAACAGCAGCCACAGCTTTGCTACCATTTCAGCCAGGACAGCTCGGTTTTGCCTTCTTTTCTCTTGTTCCGTCTTCCCGCAGTATAAAAAGCCTTTCTGGCCTCCAACAGGGCCCCTTAATTATTTGCATCCTCTGGCAGAGTTTCTCATATCCAGCAAGTGGGGGAGACTAGAGAAGTCTCTATGTTTTTGGGTCTTGTGACCCAGGCCCTTCTCCAGCCTATTAAAAGAAGGCCCAAGTTGTGATATTCCTGACAACACAACTTTATCACTGTGGGGTTCAAAATTGTCCAAACTGTAAGAAAAACCACTGAGGCAGAGCTCCAAGCCAATAGCGCTTTATTAAAAGGTCCATGGTCTTCTCTAATGAAGTGGACCTTAGATCTTCCTCACAATCTGATATGCCCCACCCCATTCCTAGGGCCTTAATTTTATAGTGCTTGATAGTTAGATATTCAGAAGAGGCAAAGTAAAATACAGGGTCTCATTGATTGGTAGACCTTGCTTTTGACCTTCCAGAAGGGCCAGATATGGTGCATTAGCATGGGTGGTCACAGGATGGACAAGGCAAGGGTCATCTCTGCTGACTAAGTGGTCATAAACAAAAATAAGTTGGGGGACTTTCCATATCACATCAACACATCTCACCTGGGTATGGTCACATACTCATCACCCTAAAGTGTGGGGGTCCTCTTGTTAGCATTCTTGTGGTTAGGCAAGTGAATTTTGTAACAACCAGTGAGCTTTGAACTAATAGCTTGTAGTTTAAAGTTTGGAGTGTAATATAAGAAAGAATCTAACCTCATTTAATTATTGGTATATCTAAGATATGTAAAATATGTATTAATGTAATTCCTATATTCATTCTACATATACTACATAATATTAATAATTGCTAACAATCACTACTCCTATGGAATCACACTAAACTGATTAATACTGATTAGAATATATAGGGGTCCAATAAATAATTTCCCTCACCACTGTTCCATTTGCCCAGTGATATCAGCATTAGGTCTATACCCCAAAAAGATCAAAGAAAGAACAAAAGGTCCTTTAGGTATGAAAACATTTACAACAACTCTTTTGTACTAGAAAGGAACTAGAAACTAAGGGGGCTGTCCATTGACTGGGAAATCATTGAACAAATTATGATATATTAATATAACAGAATATTGTTATGTCATGAGAAATGAAGACAGGGATGATTTCAGAGAAACCTAGGAAGACTTGTATGAACTGATATAGAGGGAAGAGAGTAGAACGAGAACAATTTATTCTATGTCAATATTGTAAAAATGAACAATTCTGAAGGATTGAATTCTGATCAGTGTAATGATTCCGGAGGACCTGTGATGAAAAGCCTCCTGACAGAAAGTGATCGACTAATATGGAGAACAGGACACACATTTTCAGACATGGCCAGTATGGGATTTTGACTATGCTTATTTATTTCAAGGGCTTTGTTTTTGTTTTCCAGTAAAGGGGGATGGATGGGAGGGATAAAAAAGAAAGGATTGAATATTAAAAAAAATAAAAGACACCACAGTATGAACTACAATTTGGATATAAATGGCATCAACTTGAAAAATACCAGTAGTGTGTAGAACAAGCCTCTTATTGTAGTGGTCTTTCCATCTCTCCATGCTTATTTTCCAAAGCAGTGATTTTTCTCCAAGTAGCAGATCCAGCAAAAAGCCTTGAATCTCTTCTATTATACAACAGGGACCACGAGGTCCATCCATTTCTTTTTTCCTTCTTTGTAAACTATTAGGAGTTCAGAGATCTCTAGACCAGGAGAAGAAGCATGGTACAGTAGAAAAGGCACTGGCTTCAGAGCTAGAAGTGTGGTGTCCAAATCCTGTCATTGTTCCTACCTCTGTG
The DNA here is from genome assembly GCA_028646595.1 of Phalanger gymnotis. Taxonomy (NCBI): domain Eukaryota; kingdom Metazoa; phylum Chordata; class Mammalia; order Diprotodontia; family Phalangeridae; genus Phalanger; species Phalanger gymnotis. Next base: position 449,654,625 of record CM053623.1, on the reverse strand, counting down.
GTCTTGGGCAATCACTCAACCTCTGTGGTCCTCAGTTTCCTTACCTATACACGTGAGAAGTAGAGGACAATTCCTCTAAGGTCCCTTTCAGCTTTGTCTATTATCCTCTGTCATTCCTTTGAGCTATTTCTCTTTATCACCCACATCCTGAGAAGACATCAGGAGCCCAAGTCCACATTTGGTTCTAGATTACTATAGGCTTACCACAAGGCTGACTTGAGGTGAGAATTAGGAATCTCATTGTGACCATAGGTGTGAGCTTACCTCACTGAGCCTTGCTTTCCTCATCTGTAAAAGGGGAGTGTTTGACTAGATGTCCAATGGGGTACCTTCTAAATCTAAATCTATGATCTTCTCATCTCTCCAGCAAAGATTTGAGCTTTTCTTGCCCAACCCATGTTAGAATGCAGGGATCTGGTCTGCGTATTTATTTTGTGACAGGAAGAGGATCATTTTGACTCTCTTCCATTCTATTTTCATCCAAGGAAATATTGAGCTATGTGGGGAGATGAGTAACTTGGAAGGAATCAGAAAAAAAGTGTGGTCAGAGGTTGGGGTACTAAAGAAGAAATGGTAGTTTTGGAAGAGAAGAGAGAAAGACATAGAGTTTGAAGTCATAGGATCATAGTTCATAAATTTAAACCTGGAAGGCACCTCAGGAGCTATTTAATCTACTCTCTTCATTTTTCAGATGAAAAAACTGAGGCCCAGAGAGGTTAAGTCACTTGCCCAGGGTCACGTAGTTATTGTCAGATGGAATTTGAACCCAGATCCTCTGATTTTTGAGTCAGTATTCTTTCCATTGTGCCATGCTGTTGAGACCGCTAAACAGAAGTACTGAGCAGGCAGTAATAAACTTGAAGCCAGACTTGGGACAAGTGGGTAGGGCTGAGATACAAACTGCAAGAAAAACCACCCAGAAATAATGACTAAAATGCTCTGTGAGAATGACGGGTGTCGATTCCAAACTCTTTGTTTAGAAATAACAAATCTTCATGATTGGCCAAGGCTTGATGTTTTTCAAAGCCTTCCCCATCTCATTTCTTAGGGCTCACAATGATCCTTCAGCCATTTTCCATATTGCTATCCAAAAGTTGGCTATGAGTTGGGTCTTCAATGGTCTCACAGGATAAGCCAGTTTTGCTGTCTTACCTGTAAAGACAAGAGTTCAAGCCTATATCTCAAGTAGGGTAAGGAAGCTCTCACACAGTGGGTATTTTTACATTGCCTATATACAGCTAGGTGGTGCAGTAAATAAGAGCACTGGCCCTGGAGTCAGGAAGACTCAACTTCCTGAGTTCAAATCTGGCCTCAGACACTAGCTGCGTGACCCTGGGCAAGTCGTTTAACCCTGTTTGACTCAGTTTCCTCATCTGCAAAACAAGCTGGAGAAGGAAATGGCAAGCCATTCTAATATCTTTGCCAAGAAAACCCCAAATGGTGTCAAGAGTTGGAGTGCATAACAATAACATGCTGAGGACACTACAGAGTCTTGAGAAGTCATCTTTTGTTCTGATAGACAGAATGCAAAAGAAAGACAATAAAGAAACAAAATTACTAAGAATTTGTAAGAGAAAAAAATCATGTACTTTAAAGAAGACTTTGTAAAGGTCCAAGCTTCCAAGTTCAGGAGATAAGTATTTGAACAATATTGATGGAATGAGATGAAAACAGTTGACACCTAATAAAGGAGAGTCGAGTTGAATATAGTTAACAGTACAAAATATGGGATTTCTGGTTCACATGATTAGTGAGATGGAGGACTTGACATTTTCTCTAATCCCCATAACCTCTTAAACCGCTCCAAAACAGAAATTTTGTTTATCTTTTTAGTTTATTTTTTACTTTTTAAAATAGTATTTTATTTTTTCCAATTAGATACAAAGACAATTTTTAACATTCATTTAAAAATTTTGAGTTCCAAATTCACCCCCCCTTTCCCTTCTTCCTAAAAAGGTGAGAGTTTTAAAGAGGTTGTATATGTGTAATCATGTAAAACAAATTTCCATATTAATCACGTTGTGAAAGAAGAAACAGACCAAAGGAAAAAAACAGCACAAAAAAAGATAGAGTGAAAATAGTATACTTCGATCTGTGTTCAGACTCCATCAGTTCTTTCTCTGGATGTGAATAACATTTTCATCATGAGTCATTTGGAATTGTCTTGGATCATTGTATTGCTGAGGAGAGCTTAGTTATTCATAGTTGGTCATTGCTCAATGCAAAATAGAAATTTTAGAATGAAAACTGAAGAAATTATTTGCTTCTCAAACACCCCAAGCAACAGAAATGCGGGAAGAGTGAATCAATGCAGACAGCAACAGAGTGACAACAGAAAGGCCAATAAAAGACTCATTTTTAAATGTATATAAGAAGATAAGGTGAATGTAAAAATAGAGGTAACAGTGAAGAGGTAGACAAATGGCATTATGGATAGAATCTAGCAACATCCTGACTTTTGATGAATGCTTCTTTTGTGGGACTACATCACAACATAGGAGGGTACATGGAGAAGTGGGGGTAGGGAAACAAGAGCAGTGAGTGATACTCAAGGGTCAAATCAAGGGCTGGCAATGAGGAGCAGGTTATTCTGTGGCCTCAGAAAGCTTATAGGGAAGTGGTTGAGGAGGAGGAGGGCAGAAATATTGAAAAGGAGAGGAAAGAAAGGAGGTCTTACATTGGAGGTGGGGGATGGTTCCACTGATACGTACTCCTATGAGTGAAAGGATATGAGACCCGGGAGATTTGGTGCATGAAAATTCTACTTGACTTGGGGCAGGGGGTGGGGATTGGAATCCCTGGGGGCAACTGGCTAGCATCTGGAGGAATGGGAGAGCATAGACATAGAAGAGATTTCCAGGTAAATATAGGGGAAAAAGTTCAAAAAGAGAGGGTATATATCAGTGAGGGGAGGGAGTACCCTATCACGGGATAGTGTCTTCTCAAAACCTGTAATAATTGGCATTGCTCTGAGAGTGAGGCATAATGGAAAAGGAAATCCATAGGGTAAACTCTACAAGGCACTGGCAGAAAGCACCCAGAAGAAACAATCTAGAATGGCTACCTTAGAAGCTTTTGATTATATGACTAATACATAAAAGGAAAGAGACCAGAAGATTATAGGGGTGACGGATCAGAGAACAAGGCTCTAGGGTAAACAAAAAGAGAAGATGGATAATAAAGAAAGTGAGAGAAATCCTTTTTGGAAAAAAATGAAATAAAAAAACCCCTAGTTAACAGGACTAACCAGAGGGGATGGAGAGGAAGGAGGAATCTCCTTGATTGAGAGGAAAAAAGGAGAAGAAATACGTAACCAGGTAAAAGCAGAAGAGAAGAATGAGTTAACAAAACCCTAAAGGGAAAAGGATAACAAATGAGAAGAGGGGATCAGGAGTGAGGGGAAGAGTCAGTGGGAACAGGCCACCTTAAAAAAAAGTAATGCTGTATTTACAGCAGAAGTGGAGAAAAATCATAATATGAAAATTTTTTTTAGATAGCTGGAGGAAATTATAAACCTAACTCTTTTAACTTTAAATGTGAATGGATTAAGTGATCTAATAAAACCAAAAAGAATGATAGATTGTGTAAGGAAATAAAACTCTATAATCTGTTGCTTACAAGAAACACATTTAAAAAACCCCAAAATATACACAAAATAAAACTGAGGGGATGGAAAAAATGACTATGCATCAAGTGAATCCAAAAAAATAGAAGTTGCTATCATGCTATCAGAGAAAGTAAAAAGAAACATTAAAAAAATAAAAAAAGATAAACAAAGAAACTATATTATGCTGAAAGGTATCAGACGCAATAAACTGATATCAATAATAAACTTACATGCTCCATATGTATTAGCATTCAAATTCATAATGGAAACATTATCTGAGCTTCAAGAAGACCTATGATAGCGTAATACAAGAATGTATCATAATAATACAATAGTGACAGAAGACTCAATATTTCTTTTTCAGTTTTTGATAAGTTTAATGGAAAGATAAATGAAAGTGACATATGGCACTGAGCAAAATTCTGGAGAAACTGGAGTTAAAAGGCTCATGTTGTTTTTCAAATGGGACAGCAAAAGATAGACATATTTCTTTGTGCCACGTGGAACTTTTACATGTACTAGGGCATAGAGCATGTACTAGAGCGTAGAGATATTGCAAACCAATGTAAAAAAGCAGAAAAAGTAAATATATTCTTTTACAGACCATAATTGATTCTGGAACCACGAGCAAAAGACACAGACTGAAGTAGAGGCAACAATGAAATCTTAAATAATCAATGAGCTAGGAACCAAATCATAGGAACAATTTGTAACTGAATAAAAGAAAGTTATAATGATGAAAACAACACACCAAAATTTCTGGGATGCAGCTAAAGCAGTTCTTGGGGGAAATCATTTCCTTACAAGTATACACTAATTTAAAAGAAAAATGAAGTTAATGATCTGAATATGCACTTAAAATTAGAAAATCAATAAATAAACAAACCTAAGATAAGAGTAAAAGAGAAGATATTAAAACTTAGAGGAGAGAGAGGGAATTAGAAGGGAAATTTTTTTTGGAAACAAAAAAACCTATAGAAATGAGAAGTACAATAAAAGCTATTTTTTGAAAAGACTAACAAAATTGATAGACTCTCAGTTAATCTGAT
>CM053623.1:449618570-449649469 GCA_028646595.1 Phalanger gymnotis | reverse complement strand
GATACACAGGCAATGGGGAGTAGAAATTTATCTTGCCCTACAAGAAAGGAAGGGAAAAGGGAATGGGAGGGGAGTGGGGTGACAGAAGGGAGGGCAGACTGGGGAACAGGGCAACCAGAATATATGCCATCTTGGAGTGGGGTGGTGGTAGAAATGGGGAGAAAATTTTTAATTCAAACTCCTGTGAAAAGCAATGCTGAAAACTCAACATATTAAATAAAAATAAAAAAAAATAGAAGAGAAAATCTAATCAATGAAATAGCAAATGAGCAATGTAAAATCACAACAAAACCAGAAGTAGAAAAATAATCAGAAAATATTGTCCACAGTTATATGCTAACAAAACTGAGAATGCAAAAGGAATAGAGGAATACCTTCAAAAATATAAAATACCCAAACTATTGGAAGACCACATAGAGATCTTAAATAACTGATCACGGAATAGGAAATAGATCTAGCTATAATAGAACTGCCAAAGGAAAAAGTTTCCTGAGCCTGATAGATTCGCAGGAGAATTTTAGTATTTCACAAACTAATCTCAAAAATTGAGAAAGATAGAACCCTACCTATTGGTGAAACAAACATAGTCCTAATACCTAAACCAGGGAAAGTTAAAGCTTAGAAATAGTACAAAACATAAGACTTTTGGCTAGTGTGATTAGTTTTATAACAGATAATAAAATAAAGTGTATATTCCTTTTTAATACATTGAATAATCCTAACATAATTTATATATTGTTTTAAGGTTTACAAAACACTTTACATACATCATCTCCTTTGATTCTCGCAAGAACCTTGTGAGGGGGATAGGAAATTGAAGCTCAGAAAGGCAAAACGACTTGTTCATGGTCTCACAATTAATAATAAGTGTTGAAGGCAGGATTTGAATCCAAGTATTCTTTTCTTTTAAAAAATATCTATTTATTTTTAGTATATAACATTCAGTTCCACAAGCTTGTGAGTTTTAAATTTTCTCCCCCTCTCTCCCCTCTCCCCTCTCCATGATGGCATGTGATCTGATATAGGCTCTACATACACATTCATATTAAACATAGTTTTACATTAGTCATGTAGTAAAGAAGAATTATAATCAATGGAATGAACCATGAGAAAGAAGAAACATAATACAACTAACATAACAAAACAAAACAATAGAAAGAGAGAGCAAATGGTATGTTTTGATCTGCACTCAAATGCCATAGTTCTTTCTTTTGATGTGGATGGCATTTTCCATAATGAGCCTTTTGGAGTTGTCTTAGAACTTTGTATTGCTGAGGAGAGCCACGTCTAAAATCCAAGTATTCTTTGATGGCAAATCTATTTCTGCTATATTGTTCTTCTTCCCCTTCTCCTTCCCCTTAGCAAATGATAGGAAAAAAAACCCTTAATAATCACAACACTAAATGGACTGAAGTCTCCAATAAAAAAGGGTTCTAGAATGGATTAAAAAATAGGACCTAGAAATAGGTTGTCTACAGGATTGCTGAATTCTTTTTATAAAGAGGTGAGTAGAGAATGTGGACCAAAATATCTCTTGCTGTAGCTAATTCAATAGTGGAGGTGGCATTGATCTCAAATAAAATTGAATTCATATCAGGAAGCATTAAGAGAGAGATAAAAGCAAACTTTTCTTAAAGGTATTCTCTAAATTGAGAGCATATTAACTTAAAATGTTTACATGTTATCTCTTGATGAAATTGTAAAAGGAGAAGCTCACAATATTTCAAGCAGAATTAAATTAAGTTAATTATATATTTCAGTGTCTTATCATCAAAAGATAAATCCAACAAAAAAGATAAAGCAATTACAGGGCTGAATAAAATATTAAACAAATTGAATAGAACTTAATGGGAAAGCAAACACTGCAATTTTTTCTTACCAAGTACATAATATAATATTAAATAATAATCTAAATCTAAATAATAATGATCATGTGCTGGCTCACAGAGAAACCATATGTAAATTTAGAAGAGCCAAAATTTTACATATTTATAGATTGTAATGAAAAAACATGCTATAAGAAAAATATATAAGCTCATCCACATGGAAACTAATACAGAAATGATTTTTTAACTAATACCTAGATGATTAAAGAAATATATAAATAGCCCATTTCACACAAAAAAATGACTTTTCAGCTACTACACAGAAAAATTTATGGGATGCAGTGGAAATAGTACTCATTTAGTGTGTAAATTTACTTCTATTAGTAAGAGTGAAGGGTGATGTAGTGTAGAGAGGTCTTGGCTTAGAGTCAGGAGGACCTGAGTTCAAGCCCTGTCTCTACAAATACCACCTGTGTGACCACAGAAAAGTTGTCTGACTTCTCAGTGCCCCATGGAACTCTTTAAGACTTTAAGTCATGGACAATTGGTTACTGCCTATCTGTATTGGTGGAGGGGTTCCCACACTGAGAGTTCCCCATAGGGATGAAATTACAGGGGTCCACATCCTCCCCTCATGAAATTCCCACACCCATGTTTCTCCCATCCTCAAAAACCTCTTCCTGACATCTATTATCCAGTATTTCCCTCTCTTTTGTGTCTAAACTCCTTAAGAAGGCCATCTACAATAGGTGCCTCTATTTCCTTTCATCTCATTCTCTTCTTAACTCTCTACAGTCTTGCTTCCAACCTCATCACTCAACGGAAACTCCTTGTTCTAAAGTTACTAATGATCTTTTAATCACCAGATCTAATGGCCTTTTCTCAATCCTTATCCTTGTTGACCTCTCTGTAGCCTTTGACACTATCAGCTACTCTATGGTAGAGTACCCATGGCAGGGAACATAGACTGACCCATGGTCAGTAGATTTATACTGCATATTTCTAAGTGTATTGTTCCATATATAACATTGTATAGGGCTCAGAGAAGCTCTTGTCCCTGCCCTCAAGAAGTGATTGTTTAATACATATTATGGAATCCTAGAATTTTAGAGTTGGGAGGGATCTCAATGACCATTTGTGCCAACCCTCCTTGAATAGCAATCACTTCCACAACCCACCCAATAGAGGATCACCCAGTCTTTGTTTGAAGCTCTCTAGTGGAGGAGGAGCCCACAACTTGCTGAAGCCCACTTTTGGCTAATTCTAAGTATTAGGAAGTGGCTCCATACATAAAGTCTAGGTAGTTTCTGCCTGTCATTCCTAGTTTTGGCCTCTGAGGTCCAGGAGAACCCATCTACTCCCTCCTTTGGGCATACGGCTCTCAAACACTTGAAGTGAGCTACCACATGAGATCTCAGTCCTCTCTCATCCAGGCTGAACATTTCCATTTCCCAAACTTTATATATTCTGAACTCAAGGCCAAATCCTTCATAATTCTATTACTTGGAGCATAGATGGGGCAGCTGAATGAGAGGGAAGGTCTCTGTGCTCCATTCAAGGCATTGAGGAATATGTTAAGGTCTTTTCCTTACCTCTCTGGAGGGGTGGGTAATTGCAGACACCTGAATGGGAATTGAAGGGGTGGAGCTATAGCTCTAAAATCTTTTGGCCTGGAGCCCCTCTTGCAACACTGCTGTGGTTCCTCAGCAGCTCTCTAGCCCTGCCCTGGATCTGGGATTATGCAGTCTTTTGTGGGGCAAGTGGTGCTCTTCCTTTTATTTGCCCAGGGTTGGCTTCAACATTGTCCATGTGAGTAAGTGGGTAAATGTCTTCTTTGGTTTTTTTCTTTTGGTAGCCATATTTGAAGGGCTATTTTTTTTCTTAGTGATTAAACCTCATAGGCACCTCCTTTGAGACTATAGGCTTCTAAGGATAAATGACTTCTCATGATACTAACTACACTGAGCTCTGAATACTGTCATCTCTCTTTCTCTTCCCTTATTATTTTCTTTTGGCCAAAGAGTGACTTGTGGGTTCTCAGGTTAAGTAGATCAGCTCTAAGTCCATGATCTTGTGACCTCTTCCATTGGCTGCCCTACTTTTCCTGCTTTTTGACATTAGATATTTCTTGGGGATTTTCTCTTTCTCTGTCTGAATGATTTCTCATCTCAGACTTTGCTTATATGTGGTTAGATCCCAAGTTTATACCTCCAGGTCTTTTTCTTCCTGAGTTTCTGGTTCCCTGTTGGGTGCTTTCAAGTGGATGTCCTATCATCACTGAGCCATTACTTACCAAAAAAATCAAATCCTCATCTTTTCAACTTGGATCCCTTTTCTTACTGCCATTCTTTCCTCAATGGCCTCACCATTTTCTTTTTTCTTTCTTTTTTTCATTTTATTTTTTATTTTTAGTTTACAACACTCAGTTCCACAAGTTTTTGAGTTCCAAATTTTCTCCCCCTTTCCAAATTGAGTTCCAAATTTTCTCCTACCCCCTCCCTCCGAAGACGGCATGTAATCTGATATAGGTTCTACATATACCTTCACATTAAACTTATTTACACAATAGTCAAGTTGTAAAGAAAAATTATAACCAATGGAATGAATCTTGAGAAAGCAGAAACAAAACCAGAAAAGAAAGAAAAAAAGAGAGCAAATAGTTTGCCTGAATCTGCATTCATACTCCGTAATTCTTTCTCTGGATGTAGATAGCTTTTTTGATAATGAGTCTTTTGGAGCTGTTTTTGAACCTTGTTTTGCCGAGAAGAGCCAAGTCTGTCAAAGTCAGTCATCACAGATACCATGTGTCTGTAATCCTGTATAATGTTCTCCTGGTTCAGCTACCCTCACTCAGCATCAGATCATATAAGTCTTTCCAGATTATGAAATCTGCCTGCTCCTCATTTCTTATAGCACGATAATATTTCATTACATTCATATACCACAACTTGTTTAGCCATTCCCCAATTGATGGGCATCCCCTTGATTTCTAATTCTTTGCCACCTCAAAAAGAGCTGCAATAAATATTTTTGTAATTATGGGTCCACTTCGCAATCATGTGATCACTTTGGGATATAGCCCTAGAAGTGGTATTGCCGGGTCAAAGGGTATGCACATTTTTATAGTCCTTTGGGCATAGTTCCAAATTGCTCTCCAGAGTGGCTGGATCAGTTCACAATTCCACCAACAATGTAACAGTGTTCCTATTTTCCCACATCTTTCCCAGCATTTATTATTTTCTTGTTTTGTCATGTTAGCCAATCTGACAGGAGAGATGTGGTACCAACTAAAAGTTGTTTTGATTTGCATTTCTCTAATCAATAGTGATTTAGAGCATTTTTTCATATGCCTATAGATATCTTTAATTTCTTCCTCTGAAAACTGCCTGTTCATATCCTTTGACCATTTATCCGTTGGGGTGGCCTCACCATTTTCCACTCACCTAAATGAACCATGGGAGTCTTCTTTTGTTCTTCCTGTTCTTTCACCTCCCTTTTCTAATCAGTCACTGAAACCACTCCAGTTCTCACCTCTGATGAGGTTTCTTCCTGGTACTTCCTACTACCATTTTTCCTAGTTAGTCCTTTCATCAGTCCTCAGCCTTCCTGGTCTTCAATGATCCACAATACTCTTCCTTTATTCAAATCTTTGCTTCTCTGACTTTCCTAGGTTCACCTGATCTCTCTCTTCCATTAACTCTCTCATCTATCACCTGGACCCCTTCTTGTGGCAAAACTCTGTGCTTAAAGCATTTAAGAGGTTTTTTTTTGTTATTTTCTCATTTAGAAGAACTCTGCATCGTTGTGTTGCAGGAACTATATCCCAGGTCCCTGATGATCATATTTTCTGTGCTGTCTAAATACTTGTCCAAGTAAAGGAAGGATGGGTAGATGTTAAGAAAAAGATGAAAAAGCATTAATGGTTCCCATTCATCTGCAACAATGGGCAAGTCAGTTTATCTCTTGATGTGCTTTTTACAGAACAGCAAAGCAGGTATTCCAAGCGGAATTATTCCTCCTTTTCCAGATAAAGAAACTGAAGGTCAGGTTGTGTTACCCAAGGTCAAAGAGAAGCTAGGTGTCAGAATCAGGGCTAAAATTGTTTCTTCTGAATCTAGATCCAGGTCCCTCTTCCTCATGCCATATTGTTGATGAGGGATTGCATATGGTGGTGGTATTGTGGTTAACAGATCCAGAAGGCCCCTGGTGGTAGAAAGTGAAACCCGATAGGAGACTTGAATCAAGGATACTCAGCTGCAGTCACATGAAATTTCTGTGGAGTATGAAAGTTTTGTTTTTTTGCTTTTGTTTTTTGCCTTTTTGAAATTAAAAAATTCTGAACTTAAAGGTGGGGGAGACGGGCAACCCTATGCACCCCTCCCCCACTCCTTCCCACCTCTACCCCTTATGAAATAAGAAAAACAAAATCTGTAACAAATACCCATAATAAAGCTCTACAGTTTGCTACATTGTTCATGTCTGAAGATGTATGTCTTCTGTAACTTGAATCTATCGCCTTTCTCACAGGAGGTGACTCATGCTTCATTCATCATGAGTCCTCTAGAATTCTGGTTGGTTATTATATTATTCAAAGTTTTTAAATCTTTCAAAGTTCAGGTTTCTTTGATAGAGGTCTAATGTCCAAAATATGTAAGAAACTGTTTCAAGTATATAAGAATAAAAGCCATTCCACAATTGATAAATAGTGTAAGTATATGAAGAGGCAGTTTTCAAAGGAAGAAATCTAAACTATCAACAATCATGTGAAAAAAACGCTTTAAATCACAAATATTTGGAAAAATGCTAATTAAAGCAACTGTGAGGTTCTACTTTACACCAATCACATTGGAACAAAATGAGGGACAAAATAAATGTGAAAAGGTGAAAATAGGTGCTCTAGTTTTTGGAACTGTGAAATTGGCCAAGCCATTCTGGAAAGCAATTCGAAAGCATGCTTAGAAAATGAGCAAGCCGTGTATATCTTAAACTCAGCTATTCCATTGCTAGGCTTATACCTCAAAGCAATCCAAGAAAGAGGAAAATGGTTTAAGTGTGTGTGTGTGTGTGTATGTGCGTGTGTGTGTGTATGTATACTATTTTCATAGTGGCCCCAAATTGGGGCTATCCTCCTTTTGCGGAATGGCTAAACAATTGGGGCACATGAATATATCAGAATATTATTGTGACATAAGAAATGGTGAAATGTATAATTTCATAGGAAATTAGGAAGACCTTGATGAACTCATGCAAAACTATCAGAACAATTTATGCGATGATAAAATTATGGAGAAAAATAACTTTGAAAGACTCTAGAATGCTGATGCAGTGATAAACCACAAGTTAAAGAGGGAAGATGAAACATGCCGTTTACCTCCTGACAGAAATGAATTTAACTTCCCCAGATTGAATTGAGCAAATATGTATCCCATCTTTCTAAAGGAACATTCCTTTGTTCATTCCCTTGACCTGCGCATGCATGCAGAATTTAAAATTTAAAAGGAGACATATGTTTTGGACATGAGTAATGTGGGGTATTAATTTTGTCAGACTACACAGGCATATATTGAGGGATATTGAAAAAGTATGCTCATCTAGGATGGGGAAGTGGAGGAGTAAATTAAATTTTTTTTTGGAGGGGGCAAGGCAGGGCAATTGGGGTTAAGTGACTTGCCCAAGGTCACACAACTAGTAAGTGTGTCAAGTGTCTGAGGCCAGATTTGAACTCAGGTCTTCCTTGCTCCAGGGCCCATGCTCTACTCACTGTGCCACCTAGCTGCCCCAGACTAGATTAATTTTAAAAATAGTTGTTACTTGAACAATGAACTATTTTAAAAGTTTAAAGTTGTTTTTCTTTATGAAGTTGCCGTTATGTAAATTGTTATCTTCGTTCTGCTCGCTTCACTCAGCATCAGTTCACAAAAGTCTTTCTAAGTTTCTCTGAAGCCATCCTTTTTATGATTTCTTAGGTTGTCATATTTCATGTTATTCATATACCGTAATTTGTTCAGCCATTCTCTAAGTAATAAGCACTCTTTAGTTTACAGTTATTTGCTATAACAAAAAGAAATACTATAAATATTTTTGTGTACTTGGGTTTGTTTTCACTGATCTCTTTGGCGGCTTGATGGTAGAGCTGGGCCAAAGGGTATGTACAGTTTTGAGACTTTTGGGGGCGTACTTCCAAATCGCTTTCCAGTGTGCCACATCTAATGGACAATGAGGCCATTTTCCTTAGCTGCCTTTTTTTTTTTAAAATGAACTCTTTGATACTAACTATTTTGACTTCTGATTTGAGTGGTTCCTTGTTCTTGAGATTCTCCTTGACGTTTTTTCCTCTTCTCATCTTTCACAGTAGAGCTTCATTGTGCAGACAACCACCTTTTGGTCATTGTGGGGAGAGATCTTATTAGAAATGGTATGAAACTGGAATCTTATCAAGTGATCCTGGGCAATGGCTGCAAGATAACTTGGGAAGGAACTGATAGTTTTCACATGAAATATTCATTTTGGGATTGTGGGATAGAAATGAAGGTAAGCCAGTGACCACTGGAGCTCAGCTTCTGAGTTATCATGGTCTCCCTTTGCATGTTTTGGCCTGAAGATGAGCTGTGATTGACAGGGGATAAAAAGCACCTGTTGATCAGTATGGGACAGGGTAATGGGATCAGGTTGGGTGGATGACAGAACCTTTGCCTCAGCTTTCTTCACAAGCTTTGGGGTTTAACCCTGTGTAAAGTAAAAAACAGCTGGGTCCCTTTATCTTGGAAAGATATTCATCTGCTTTCCAAGGCTGGTGTGAGGGTATGGCATCAATTGACTGGGTTCTTATCTGTGAATGAATTCAGTGCTATCTTCACATCCTGGTCTCCATGTTATCTGACCTGGGCCAGTTCAGTGGTTAGTAACAGTGGGGCCTGTCTATTTCTACTGTAGATTGTTAGCCCTTGCCAAGTCAGAATGACTGGTGGTTTTGGTGGTCTTGTATTCAATGCTGCAGGAAGTTATAGGGGCAAAGGAAAGCTCTGTACTTAGTTTTTGGGGAGGGGAGGTGTCTGTCTATAGGAAAAAGGGAATTCCACTACACAGGCCACATTGTTCTTTGGGGACTTCTCACAATTTTTGGGGTCACACAAAGCACCCAGGGTCTATCTCAAGTCTGTCCTATCGTCATGATCCCACTTTATAGTCTCCAATTATGATAATTTAAATCTTCTGACTTTTAGAATAAGCATACCTGAAGGCTTTCCTTATCCCATCAGGCCTCAGAAAACATGGATACCTTCGTCACTTCTGTAAAATTCCTCTCCATAGATTATTTTTATGGTGGCACTGTTCAAATTAGCATCACGTGTATGATTCCCAGGTAAGTTCAACGTGCCCAGGCTTGAACTTGTGCTAGCTTACCTTCCTTGTTCGGCTGCTTTGGCTTAGAAGCCTTTCTTGGACTTTGGGCTTCTTGATAAGTTGAAAATTGCCATTAATCCTCAAAGGGAAATGGGATTAGAAGCAGTGATGATACACTTACTCACATTCCAAGGTGACATTGATCTCTGAATCCAGTGCTAGGCACTTCAATCAAGTCTCACTTGTCTGAGTCTCCTGTTAAGTCATGTTGGCCTGCCGCCTTTGAATCTGAGAGAACTGTGGCATGGGTGAAGGCTCAGTGGGCCATTAAGGAGATGGAACCATGGCTTAATGAGAAAGCACAGCTGCTAGGTAGATCCCTTGGGGGAAGGCTCAGGATTATCTTGCTTTCGGTCAGTAATGAGTCCTATTGGGAGACTCCTGAGGACATATGGGGTATACTCCGTGGTAACATGGTGCTAATTCTTCTAAAAGAGGTGAAGTAGATTCAGAATCAGTACTGCCGCAGCAGGGGAAGGGCAGGGCTGACTTGGCTCCTGACATCCCTGACCTCAAAACTCCTGTGGTAGGGATGCCTATCTTAGCTAAGTAGGGAAAGAAAACTACTACCTGGCTATGAGCTCTGTCCTAGAAGTCACAATGACTTGGCCTTCTGATTCTTTTCTTTCTTTCTTTATCCACAGGAAAACTAAAGAGCACTCTCCTGTAATGAGCCAAGTTGTCCCAACAATCAAGTCACCTGGAAAGCAATCACGTAGAACTCTGGCTTATAAATCATTTACCGTGAAGACCAGTTCTAATGGAAGTGACTATGAAAAGATGTGTCCTATTCCAGAAACAGAAGCCCTAACTCAGTAAGGATCCTAGACACTATTGAACTTAATATAGTCTGAGTAAAATGCTTCATGTCAGCAAAAATGCCCTGTGGCACAGAGGAGAAGAACCTGAGGCCTTGGCCAGAGAGCTCATCTGTGGTCATTCTCCACTTCTTCTGTGTTGGGATTGGGACAGCTGGTGGAATAGTTCTTTCCTTTTTGTTTTTGGTCTGCAACTAAAAGTTCATCAGTCCAGAGCAGCCATTCACAAGGAGTCAGGACTCTTTTACACTCTTAATCTGTTGAAGACCCGCTCATAGAGCTTTTGGCGATGATACTTGACATATATCAGGAATTAAAATGGACAAATTAAAAAATATTTATCAATGCATTAAAAATAACAAATCCGTTACATTTTTAATATGAAGCATTTCTAAAAATAAAACTATATTTTCTAAATGAAAAAAAATTAGTGAGAAGAATGGAGTTGTTTTACATATTTTTGCAAAGCTAGTTTATGTCTGGCTTCAAAAAAGACAGCTGGATTCTCCTGTTTCTGCATTCGATCGATTGTGATATGATGTTTAGGTCAAAGTACATGAAGAAAATTTTGCTTCCTACAGAAATGTAATTGAAAAATAGAGAAATATTTTAATAGGCAAATAGTGTCTTAGTATGATTATTAAAACATTTTTGACCTTGTGGACCTATTGTAAAGGTTTTGAAGACCTTCAGGGGTCCATGGACCACACTTTGAGAAGTGCTGTTCTAGGGAATTGGGAAACCTCCAGTTCATTTAGAAACTGCCTCTACACTGCTCTAACAGAGAGTTGGCTGGATCTCTAAGAGGTTATGTGGCTGGCTAGTATATGTCAGTTTTAGGACTTGAATCCAGGTTTTCCTGACTTGGTCTGGCCTTCTTCCTAGCACACCCTTTTGCCTCTTAAGCTCTTCTCCCACTGACTGCTGATATCCCTCCTAATGAGGGCTCCCTCTCTTGGAGCCTATGATGAGACTCCAGTTTTGGAGTCAAAGGACCTGGGTTTAAATTTCATGTCTGTTACTACTTGTGTAACCTTGGAGGGAAAAAAATCACACAACCTCCCTCAGACTCATGTTCCTTTTTGGTAAAATGAAGAGGTTGGACTAGCTAGTTTTTCACATCCCTGCCACCTTTAAATCACTGATTCCATGATGATGTTAGAATGTTTTCCCCTGTAACTTACATGAAGCTCCAGGCAAAACAACTGTCCCTGAAGGCTAATGGCAAGAAATGTGTGGTATAAAGGCTACCTACCTCTTGTAGGCCCCCATTATCTCTCACTGGAACTTCTTCACGGTTCTCCCAATCGGTCTCTAGCCTCTCCTCACTCTAGTCCATTCTCCACTCAGCTGTCAAAGGGATGTTTCTCAACTTCAGGTTTCTGTTAATGACAAACTCCTCTGTTTGCCTTTGAAAGTCCTTTCTATGTTGTTCCCTCTTGCCTTTCTAACCTCACTATATGGTATATTACTCCCTGCATCCTGTAGTCTCACCAAACTGGCCTTCCTCTTGTTCCTCATACACAGTACTCTAGGCCTACTATCTGTGCCTTTGCATGGGCTCTCCCCTCTGCCAGAAATTCTCTTCTTCCTCACTTCTACCTTGGAGTCCTTGACTTTTCATGAGTTAGCTTAAGTCTCCTTTATTATATCCAGTCTTTCCTGTTCTCTTTCACCTACCATTGCCTTCCCATTCAACACAAATTTGCATTTATTCTGTCTATCCTAATATAGATGTTGACTCCTGCCAAAAAACTGTAAGCTCCTTGAGAGAAAGAACTGTACCATTTTTGTCTTAGGTTTCCCAACAATGGGTAGAGTGCCTGGCACACAGTATGAGCTTAATAAATGCTGAGTGGTTAAGTCTGTGGAGAATAATCTTCAGAGTGACTCTAGACAAAGGTACCAAACCCAGGCCATTTTTCCCCAAAAGATGAGGTGCCTATTAGCGTAAAGACTTTCTTAAACCCTTGTTTCTATCAGGTGGCTCCAATATGAGGCATTGGAGAGACTCCTGTTTATGCCAAGAACTTTGGGAGCTAGGTCAGAGAAGGGGCACTTCTGCAGTGGTGGAGAGATTGGGGAAGGCTAGCAACATATTATCATCAAGGCAGACTAAGTCCCAATCCAATTCACCCCTGAAAATGTCTGATTGCTAACTTTGGCTTTCTTTTTTTCACAGGAACAACTTTCTGGTTCCCTACTTTCTCACCAAATTGTATTCTCTACTCAGGAGATATGGAAGCATCTCTTTAAATGGCAGCTCTGTTTCCCCAAGATGTTTTTGAAGGTCTCCCATGGTTCGTTAAGTCATGAGCCAATAGCTCTACTTGTTAAGAGACCCTCAAGAAGTTATGATAATGCCTTGTGATGCTCTGGGAATTTCTTCCAGGACTTTTTTTTTTGCCTTTTCAGTGATGTTCTTTAAAATAGACTGTGCAAGTAAAACAGACATAAATGCAACAGTAGAGAAGGTGTTTGCCTCTATTTTTTAAAAACAGCTCTCACGAGTTGGTCTTTAGTTTTGCAATGTGCGGCTCTGGGCTCACATGGCATTGGTTTGATCATTGAGAAGTCCTTAAGATGACTCCATAGGTCTCCTGATGGTCCTGCCAGCACTTCCTTTTGGAGCATCACAGTAAGTATTGTGTGATGTTCCCTATAAACGTAGCAGAAGATCCCACGCTCTTCTGCACGCGCTCAACCTAACGAGATACTGAACCTAGGACATCTTTTGACTTGACCTGGCAAAACACAAAAGGCTCATACACGGATAAAATGATTTCCCATCCTCGAGCAATCATTTTCTTCCCTTACCAGAGCCTAGTTCCTTGGCCAACCGTTGGGGAAAGATCTTCAGCTTGTTATGAAGTCTAGTAACCCTCTTTTCTTATCCCACTTTTCTTAAAAAACTTGACTCAAAGTACCAAGGAATAGTCTGGTTCAGGTTGTTGTTCCACATAATCTTTCCATGCTTTGGTATTTGTCAAAATTTCCTTTCTGATTTCAGCTCATTATAATTCCAATTCCCCACCTGTGTCTCCATCTGTGGATTTTTGGGAAACTAATGAATATATATGCATATAAATAACATATATGTATATAGTCTTTCATTGTAGCACTATAGGATGTTACACTTTACAAAGCAGTTTGTTCACAATCCTGTGAATCTTTTGAATTTCTAGTATCTGTGGACCATTAGCTCAGTGTCATCTTCTGTCTGAAGCATTTTCTGATCATCCTTATCCCTTCCTTTGCAGATGTTTTACCCTGAATTCATCTCGATTTCATTTGTATGGGAGTGTTTCTTTCATTGGAATGTAAGCTCCTGGAGGGCAAGGTCTCTGTTTTTATGTATTTTTCTATTCCAGGAACTTAGCATAGGGTGTGCCAAATCATGCCATTAAGCATGATTGCTTAATGAATGATTGCTGAATGGATCATGCAGTCTTGGTATTATTCCCATTACCATTGAGGAGACTGAGGTTGAGATGCTTAAGAGATTCATCTCGGGTCACACAGCTGCTGTCAGGTTTGGGATTCTAGCTTCTTCTGATTACAAAAGCATTGTTCCCCCAGTATATCTCATTTTCAACCTAAACTTGGCTCAGTTAATACATGTTCTCTTAGCTCATATCCAAGGACAGGTGAAGTGAAGATTGAATCTCCCACATCAAATGATAAATGTTCCTGATCTTTTGCCAAATACAAAGTCTATAGATGTTTTCTGCAGACTATATAATATAGCTTAGGGCAATGAACTCTTATTCTTAAAAAAAAACCAAGATTTTTTTCTATTTTGAATAATTTTTTATTGATTTTTTTTGTTTTCATATCATTAGAATTTCTCCCAGTATTCCCTTTCTGAGAGATCTCATGAGTATTTTCTTAAATGATAAAAGGGAAAAAATGGCAAAACTGATCAGTCTAGTAAAATAGTCTGAAAATTTGTTTAATACTCCATATCTTCCCACCTCTACAAAGGAGTGAGGTTGGCATATCTTCTTGTACCTCTTCTTTGTAATTTTGCAACCTTCACTTTTGAATGCTTTCTGATTATTTCCATTTATCTTGTGAGTCATCCTGTATATATACATATATATATATGTATATATACATATATATATTTCATGGCTATGCTTACTTCACTCTCTATCAGTTCAGGTAGATCTTTCCCTGATTCCCTGTATTCATCACCTTTGTCACTTGTATGACATAGTTGGCTTGGGTTCCATTCTCTGAGCAACAAGGTTATCTTCCCCTCTCCCCCAAAACCTCTAGGTCTCTCTTTTCTGCCATTAGCTCAAACCTTTGCTGTCTGTGTTCCCTCCAGGGTTAGGGGTCCAGTGAGTAGCACTTGGATTCCACTTAATATTGAATCAATTTTTATAAAAGAATGTTTATTTCAATGATATAGGAAGAATGAATATACAAGCAATACAACCAACACCAAGAGGGCATAATCCTCTCAAACCACTTAGATCTCTGGGGAGGATTGCAGATTGGATTGACAGATTAGCTCATTTCCTACATAGCATTAGTCCTACTGAGTTTGGGTATCCTCTGACTTTTGCTTTTCAGGACATCATTACTAGACTGCCTGAAACATCTAGTTTGGATTTCCCGACCCTCAGATCTCCAGGGCTTGTGTTCCAGGGCCAGACTGGAGACTTCAATCCTTATACATAGAAAGGAGAAGGATGAACTACAAGGTTAAAGATCTAGGTCCATTTCTTGGGGCCATGTGGCACAAGGGTTCAAAGGAAGTAGCCCTCAAGTCTTCCCCTTTCTCTTACCATAGGATGGTATTGCATTTGAATGTAGCAAAAACCCTATTGCTGAATCAGGCAGATTTTAAAGATCCTGACCATTTCCAGTATACAGTTAATGGATAAAAGCGATTTCTAATTATGTGGTAGGTCCACCCAGAATGCCCCATGCATGCTCGAGTTCTCTGTTCTTCTGAAAGAAATCCCCCAATACCTTCCATGTGGGCGACTTCATCGTAGGTAGTCTAGGCATATGACAAAATCTCATTACATGTACAGCACACTGATATTCATGCATCACAATTTATTTAGTAATTCTTTCTACCAATGGAAAACTACTTTGCTACCACAAAAAGTGCTTCTATAAATATTTTGGTGTATATGAGGGACTTTCTTCTTTTTAATGACCTCTTTGGTGTATAATCTCATAGTAAAATCTCTCTGTCAAAGGGTATGGCATTTTAGTCCCATTATTTACATAATTCCGAATTGCTTTTCAAAATGGTTATGCTAATTCACAGCTTCCCCAACAAATGCCTATCTTCCCACAACCTCTCCAACATGTATTATTTCTGTCTTTTGTTACCTTTGCTAATTTACTCAGGGTTGTTTTGAGTTGTATTTCCCTTACTAGTGATTTGGAGAATTCTTTCATGAGGTTGTTAGTTGTCTGCAATTCTTTCGAGAACTATTTTTTCATATTCGTTGAACTATTTATTTATTGGAAAATGACTTTTAGTCATGGATATATCACATATTTGTGTATGTATTTGGACACCAAACTCTTATCCAAGAAATTTTATACAAAGATTTTTTTTTCCTCCATTTGACTGTTTCCCTTCTAGAAGGCATTGCTAAAAGGGCTGGGTAGCAAAAAAAGAGCCAGCTTGAGCTCCGTCAGAGGAAATAATGGCTGAGAAATATTTTCCCCCTTTACCCTTTAACAATTTAATCATTCAGGGTGTACTGTGTCTAATCCACTGTGCCCAAAGTAAAAAAACAAAAAAAAACCCAACCCAAATTGGGAAAGTAGGGTATGAGAAATGAATATTTCTCTCTTATATTTAATAATTATTGTATAGGACCAAGGTTTTCCCTTTTCTACTTTCTTATCCAGAAACTAATCAGTGTGGGATATCTCTTTTAAAATTTACTCAGGCCAAGATCTAATCCAATGGTAAAAGACATTCTAAGTTTAGGCTAATGGGCGTATTCCTGCTCGTTGTGTTTGCTCAGACAGGTCCAGGTAAAATGTGGGTTCTGCCTATTATCAAGACGGGTGTTGGAATTGATGTCTCTTTGACCAAGATTTGAGTGGCCCAAGATAGCCCACCTCCCATTTGATTAACCAATCAGAGGTGATTAGGCATCCATCAGGAACACTAGCTCTTTGAAGGGCATAGAAACTGTGACCTCAACGGCATTAGGGGTCTTTGCTCTAAGAGAGAGGGTCAAATGACCATACTTTTATTAATAACCTTCTGGCCTTTTTAATAAAATGATTACATTACCCAGAAACTGCGTCTCTTGAACTTTTTTAAACATCACAGTAAGCTAGAGCAAGATCAAACAACCTTCCATGTTGAACTTTGTTTTGGATGCACTGGTCCGCTTCCCTTTCCCTGAACTCAATATTCTTTCTCCTGTGCCTTTGTGCATGCTTTCTGCCATATCACAGATGATTCCTTTCTTACTTTCCTCTCTTAAAATCCTGAACTTCCTTCTAGGCCTCTAGGAGTTTATATTTGATGACAAAACCACTGAGGTGAGCCACTGAAGAACAGAAGAGGGAAAGGAGAAGAGAAGAATGGAAAGGAAGAAGCATTTATTAAGTAGCCAGACACTGTGCTAAGTGCTTTATATTTTCTCAGTGATTCTCACAATAATCTTGGGAGGTCAGCACTATCATCATCATCTCTATTTTCCACTCAGGGAAACTGAGGCAGATAGAAGTTAAGGGATTTGCCCAGAGTCACACAACTAGTGAATGTTTGAGGACAGATTTGAAATCAGGCCTTCCTTATTGCAGGCCCAGTGTTCTATCCCCGGTACCACAAAGCACCTAGCTAGCATGGTGATAATTGCCTTTAATCCCTGTTACCTGAGAGGTTGAAGCTGTTGGATTTCTTATGCTCAGGCATCCTAAGCTCCAGTAGGTTAAGTAAACTGGCCATCTACACTAAGTTTGGCCTTAATATGGTGAGACCCTGAGAGTGGGGGGCTACCAGGTGGTCTAAGGAAGGGAAAAACTGGCCTAGGTCAGAGATGGAAGTTGAAGCTCTGATGACGATCTGTTGTGAAAGTAGGCCTGGGAGTAGCCCTGGCATATATCAGGAAAGATGGGGAGAGAGTCTCAAAAAATGGCATGGTTGAATTTCCATTTTAGAAGTAACTTCTTGGTAGCTGTGTGAGAGTCAGACTGCAGAAGGTGGCATGTGGATGCAGACACAACAATTAGGAGGCTGTTATAAGAGGTGCAGTAGAATGACTCTTGTGAGTAGAGAGGCAGATACAACAGCTGTGGAGGAGGTGTAATCAAACAAGACTTAAGCAAATAATTGGATGCGTAGGGCAAGTGAGAAGCTGAGGGTAACCATCAGCTTGCGCACCTGGGTAATTGGAAGGACATCGGTCCCTTTGACAGAAATTATGGAAGTTAGGAAAGAGTTAAGTTTGGGTCCAGTAGTCATTGTCTTGTGAATCTGAATGCTTGCAAAGCAATCTTTTCCAGCCTCAGGGGAGGGGCCCTAAAAGCAAGCCAAACTCTGAGTAGATATATTCTTGAGCCCTACTTGAGGACTCCTATGTTATTTTAGAGCTGTCCTTCTGATCCTCAGGTTGCAAAACTAAAGACTTAGACAATGGATCTGGTTTTCAGAAATGACAAAGACAGCTTCTCATCTACTGATGAGCCATAAAAAGAGCAGCACAGCCTCTATTTATTTAAAAGAACACTGATTTTTAAAAATAAGACACTGAAGAGCTTCACAGAGCATAGTCAGTCATTAGCACAATTTCTGAAGGATCTCTTGGCAAGTGATGCCATTGGCCCATAAGTCCAGGGATCACAGGAGCCCTACGGAAGCATTCTGCAGAAAAGAGTTGTTGAAAAACAGCTGTTCTTATGTGTCCAGAGCAGAGAAGCAGGGTCAACAAGATAGGGAAGAAGAGAGCTGTTCCTGTGGTAAAAGAAAGATGAAGTTAACAAGTAGATGTTTAGAGAGGCCAATGAAAATAACTCTAGACACTATAAAATACATGAGAGTATACCTGTCAAAACAAACCCAGGAACTATATAAACAAAATTATAAAAAAAATTTTATACAGATAAAATCAGATTTAAATAATTGGAGAGATATTAACTGTTCATGGGTAGGGAGGGCCAATATAATAAAAATGACCATTTTACCCAAACTTACTTGTATATTCAACACCATTCCAATTAAATTACCAAAATTATTTTTCTGAATTAGAAAAAGTAATAACAAAATTCATTTAAAAAAATAAAAAGTCAAGAATATAAAAAGAAATAATGGCAAAAAACTGTAAAGGAAGGAGGTTTAGCAGTATCAGATCTTTAATTATATTATAATTAATTAAATTAAATTATATTATAATTATTATAATTATATTAATTATATATAATCAGCAATTATTGAAACTATCTTGTATTGGCTAAGAAATAAAAAGGTAGATCAATGGAATAGAGTAGACATACAATTTACAATAGCAAATAAACACAATAGTCTTATATTTGACAAATTTTAGGATAAGTATTCATTATTTGGTAAAAATTATTAGGAAAATTGGAAAGCAGTATGGCAGAAACTGGGCATGGACCAATATCTCACACCATTTACCAAGATAAGGTAAAAATTGATACATGACCTAGATATAAAGAGAGATTTTACAAGAAAATTAGAACATGGAACATTGCTTATACACAAGAAATTGAGAGCAAAATTAGATATAAATGGATAATTTTGATTACATTAAATTAAAAAGTCTATATAAATAAAATAAATGTAGACAAATTTTTTTTTGTTCTTAATTTACACCTACCAGATTGGCTAAAATGATAGAAGGGAGAAGTGACAAATATTGGAGAAGATGTGGAAATATTGGGATACTAATTCATTGTCGGTGGAATTGTAAAATGATCCAACCATTTTGGAAATCAAGCTGCAATTATGCCCCAAAAGTTGTTAAACTCCCTATACCCTTTGACCCAGTAATACCACTCTTTGGACTATTTCCACAGATGATTAGGGAAAAGTGAAAAGAACCTGTGTGTTATAGAATGTTTATAGCAGCTCTTTTTGTGGTGGTGAAGAACTGGAAATTTCAGGGATGCCCATCCATTGGGGAATGGCTGAACAAGTTGTGGTATATGATTGCCATCCCCTGCACTCAGCATGTTTGAAGATCTCTGCAAAGGCCTTGCCTAAAAATTGTTGATAGAATCAAGGTATGAAAAGGTTAGAACACTGAAGTTTAATTGGCTGAATAATGGATTGGATGGCCCTACTTTGGGGTAATAAGTGGAACAGAGAACTGTATCAGAAGAAGGAGGCAGAGGTGGGAAGTGCTGGGTCTGGAGCCAAGGAAGACTTGAGTAAAATCTAGCCTTATTAGCTGTGTGACCCTGGGCAAGTCACTTAACCTTTTTCTGCCTCAATTTTCTCAACTGTAAAATGGGGTAATAACACCTACCTCCCAGGGTTGTTGTGACTATCAAAACAAAAATTAATTGTAAAGAACTTAGCATAGTGCCTGGCACCCAGTAGGTGCTTAATAAATGCCTCCTTTCTTCCTTCCTTCCTTCCTTCCTTCCTTCCTTCCTTCCTTCCTTCCTTCCTTCCTTCCTTCCTTCCTTGCTTCCTTCTTTCCTTCCTTCCCAAATGGAAGTGAGAGAAATGCTTGAAACATTCAATTATGTATAGGGAGGGTGGATAGCTGGTAATCAGGGAAAGAAAGCTCCTGGTGTTGCCCTTTGAGTTTGGCAGTGACACTGACAATGATAATTTTGGGCATTGGTTAGCAGGGCCAAGTAATCTGTAAGGATCTAAAAGGTGTCCCCCCTCCCCTCACTGCTTCTTACTATGTCTGTGTGTCTTTTCAAGAATTATGGGGCATGCTTCAATTCTACCTTTGGGCCCAAAGAGTGTAATTGTCCCAGATCACTCCCAGAGTTGAGAAAATATTGCTATCCCTTTGAAGTTCTCTCCAAGTTCCAGGAAGCCAGGAGTTCTTAATCCACCATTACATTTATATTAACATCATCCAAGATTCGTTAGAAGGTAAAATAACAATGTTAATTAACATCAATGATCCATTGGTTAGAAATATGAAAAAAAGCCATAAAACAGGAAGACCTACGATTTCTAAAGGTGCTTTCATTTCTGTCATGGAGGATTTCTAGCCTTTTCTCTTGGAAGTTTCTTCCTCCAGATGCAGGGATGGGGAACCTGAAGCCTCCAGGTCACATGTGGCCCTCTAGGTCCTCGAGTGTGGCCTAGTCAAAGGGCCTTGAGGCCGCAAGTTCCCCACCTCTGTTCCAGAGGTTTCTCCACCCCACCCCACCTTTTAAAATTTTTGTTTTGGTCCCAGAATGGTTTTGGGTGTTCAGGTTTGTAGGATCAACTCTCATTTGATGATCTTAGGGCCTTCTTGAATGTTTGCTCTTCTTTTTGTCCTGCCTGTGGATGTTTCCCAAAGATCTGTTCTTTCTCCCTAGGAGAGTCTCCTGGTTTCAGTTATTCCTTTCCCGTGGCTGAATCTCAAATATATGCTTCTAGCTCAGTTTTCTCATTCCAAACCTAGCCCCATATTTCCAATTGTTACATTTTTCACTTGAATGACCTGTCAATCATCTCCTACTCTTAAAGTGGATTCAACTCTTTTCCCATCTGATCTTTCACAATATTGGTTAAGTTTATCCAAGCTAATTCTACCTCAGAAGTTTCTACTGATTCTTCCTAGCTTGGTCCTTTGGCATCAAAGAGAACTTATTTATCAATACAGCAATCCTCCAACCTTTGAAGTCAACCATCATAGTATATCTAAGACCGTCCACTTGCATATAAGCACTTCCTACCTCAGTTCTCAAATATTTTGTGGTATGAACTTCAGGCCCAGTGGTCCACTATTACCACACTTGGCTCTTTCACCCCAAACACCTGAATGATAGGAAATTGAAGTAAGGGCTTCCTCTGACCTGTCTGAAGGGGTAAGTAACTGTGGACACCTGAGTGAGATTAGAGAGTTGGGTGGATGGGGTGGCACCTGCAAAATCACTTAGGAGGATTTAAAAGTTCTCCAAACTCCCCATTCCCTTAGAAGGTCTTAGAAGCCCTGTCTAGCATCTGTGATAATGAAGCCCCTTATGGGGTTAGCAGTGCTGTTCATTTCATTATCCCAGGCTCAGTTTCATGATTTTCCAAGTAAGTTGGTGAAGGTGAATGTTCTGTCTTTGTTTTTATTGTAGCCATATTTGATGTCATCATTTGTGCTTGATATATGGACCTTATGGCCTCTGAAAGTTGCAGTTTTCTAGGGATAAACAACTTGCTATGATACTTACCTGTGCCAAAACCTCGTTACTTTCTTTCTCCTTCCTCACCCGTCTCCCAACTCTTCTCCTTTTCTTCTTTTTGGCCACAGAAGGGTTTTGGATCCTTAAGTTAGGAGGATCAGCTCTCATCTGATGATCCTAGGGCCTCCTTGGGTGGATCTTCTTCTTCCTGCTCTGGCTGTGGATCTCTTGCAGAGATCTGTTTTACCCAGGGATGTCTTCTTTCTCCTTTAGTTATCCCCTCTACACGGCTACATCCCAAGTAGAAGTTCACTCTTTCAAAGTCCCGTATTTTCAACTGTTATGTGTTTCCTTTCAGCTGACCAGCCACTTCTCCCACTCTCAAGCTGGATTAATATTATTCACATACACATGAATGTTACTATATATGCATAAATAATATAATGTTCATATATTAACATTGTCACGTGATGTTAATATATACTGTACAATATGTGTGTAATTATATATTATACACACACACACACACACGCAGCTAGGTGGTACAGTGTGGATTGAGTGCTGGGCTTGGAGTCAGGAACACTCATTTCTTAGAGTTCAAACCTGCCCTCAGACACTTACTAGTTGTGTGGCCTCAGGCAAGTCACTTAACCCTGTTTGCCTCAATTCCTCATCTGTCAAATGAGCTGAAGAAGGAAATGGCAAACCACTCCAGTATCTTTGCCAAAAAACCCTCAAATGGGGTCCCACAAAGAGTTGGAAACTACTGAAAAGACTCAACAACAACAACAAAAGCCTCTTTCTCTTCAACATTACTGTTTAGTTCTTAAAAAAACAAAACAGCATAATCCGGGTTTATGTCAACCTTTCCCCTGCTTTGGAGGAGTTGTAATACTTTGTAGCGAGCCTTTGGCATCAGTCTCTTAATCTCTTGTACCACTGGTAGATTGGAAGCTTCTTGCTACCACTCCTTAAGGGCCCAAAGCTTATGTTTTAGTTTTTATGTTATGTTTTTTTAAATTTTCTAGTTCTGTCACTCATGAGTCCCTATCTGATATGTCTCATAACTTAATGAGTTAACATCTTCCTAATATCAATTAACATCACATTCTCATTCATCTCATCTCCTCAGGAAGGAATAAACCTGAAGAGGCAAATGAAATAAATCATTGGCTGGGTGGGGAGATGAGGCAGCCGCAGGTGGCTATTGTCAATTCTATTGCCGTCACTGCTACCTCTCCCCTCTCTTTGGAGGCCTATGGAATATCTTCTTCCTTATGTGAGAGTAAGACATTACCTGCTTGAACCTTGTGTAGATATACTTCGTTCTGGCCCAGCAGTCAATTTAAAGGTTTTTAGTAGCCATTCAATAATCTGATAGGCAACAGTCAATAGCCTCAAAGTGGCGAGGGGCAACTTCTGAATCATGTCCATCTGGGTTGGTTCAAGGAAGGGCATAGTATACACGTTCTAATGACTGGGCCTCATTGGCCAGTCCTTTCCTTAAATGAAATATTAGCAAAATAACTTTGACCCTCTAGCTATCATAGAGGTAGGGAGTGAAGTCAAAGTAATTTAGAAAGAAAAATGTCCTTTCAGTCTTTGTGCATTTCTAGAGCATCTCACTTAGCTGCTGCTAATAATCCCCTTCCCCCATCCAGGACATGGCTGTTGAAATATATTTTAGAGAAACAAGTTTACTTTTGAGGACATATGGTCAATACAGAAAGTGAACAATTTAAAAAAAGGAATAAGATGTAGCTCAGTGAGCTGGCCCATCTGAAGGATGAGGTGGGGCAGGGTAAGGTGCTCACCAGTGACGACCTTGGCAAACAGGGAGCCTTCCCACTTTTTCTTTCACATTCTCTTATGCTAATGCATGGTCAAGGCAGTCACCTGAAGGGCAGCAGTGACAGCTCTTGGTGCTGGGGGTGGCCAAGAGATGACTCTTCCTTTGGAGACAGGCTAACTCCCAACTCTACTGGAGCCAGCACAACTTTTGTTTCCTGTGAGATTTCAGCCCTACTCCTTCCCATTTCAGAAATGGAGAGAGGAGACTTTACTTTTCTCAGGACAGTCACAGTTCCCAATAATCCGCAGGTTAGAACACTGATAATTTCTGTGTAATTTTACCACCTTGTAAACTGTTTGTATGCAAGACCCTTGATACAAGATGATATGCTCTGAATGTGGGAAGTACATGATACCACTTGTTGTGTGAGAGTAAACAGTTTTTGAAAAAGCCATACTAGATGGCATTCCTCAGGAGTTATGGGACACAGCATTTGAGACAAGGCATCAAATTTTATATGAGAATAAAAAATTTCAAGAACATAAAAAGGTTCGAAGGCATCAAGGGTATATGGCTTTCAGAGAAACATAAAGAATATCCTTAAAAAAGTGATATCAATGAACAAAATTGTTACGTAATGAGGGCAAAACAATGAACTTCAGAAATATAAAATCCAAAGGCACTGAGATCAATATTTGATACGTAAGGGAAAATATGAGCAAATAACATTCCAACAGGGCATTTGAAATGGGTTTTTGGTCTCTCAGAGAAGAGACTCCAACAGGCTTATCAAGTATCTTTTCTTCTAATACCACTGCTTAGAAATTTTCTTCCTTCCAGGGGAATCCATAATGGTTCAACTTTATGTTGCTTTTGGACAGGGCTATATTACAGTGGGTAGAATGTCAGGCCTGGGGTTAGGAAGACCCGAGTTCAAAATGGCCTCAGATATGTACTAGCTATATGACCCTGGGCAAGTCACTTCACCCTGTTTACCTCAGTTTCCTCATCTCTAAAACGACCTAGGGAAGGACATGGCAAATCACTCCACTACCTTTGCCAAGAAAACCCCAAAAGGGGTCATTGAAGAGTCAGACACAACTGAAAAAACTGAACAAATACAATAACTTTACTCAAAACAGAATAGGTGAAGTGGGGAAGAATATAAGCACAGTAATTGAAGTAGGTGTATTCATGTAACAGCTTCAGCAGCTCCTCCCAAAGGGGATGCTATGATTGTATCTTTAAAAGCAAATGGAATCTCTAGAATGTTTGAATTAACTATGAAGAATCTCCAAGACTGGCAATTTAACTGAGATGGAGAGAGAAAGATTTTAAGGATGGAAAGACAGGACTGTAAGAACCTCTTTCCTGAGAGACTTAGGAAATTGCCTTTTATTTTGTGAGGAAACTTTACATAGAGTATTGTTTAGCAGAGCCTCTGATAACCCCAAAGACATGTTTCCAGAGTGAGAAGTCACAAATTGTAACTGATAGAGGTGACTTTGGGTGAGGAATCACACAAATGATTTCCAGATTCTTTTTGAGTATTAGTGTGTGCTACTGTAGTATTATAACTCTCATAAAACTGGGAAGGGATTAAATTATGTGAATCTAAACCATCATGGATTCTACAGGGTAAAAAAAAAATAAAAAGCTAAGATACTAGAGTGGTTGGCAAAGATACTGGAGTGGTTTGCCATTTCCTTCTTCAGCATATTTTATAGATAAGGAACTGAGACAAACAGAGTTAAGTGACTTGCCCAGGGTTACGCAGCTACTAAGTATCTGAGGCCACATTTGAATTCAGGAAGTTGGGTCTTCCTAACTTCAAGCCTGGCACTCTACCCACCATACTACCTAGCTTCCTTTTGGATAAAGCATATCATTCCAAATCACCCTTTTCTAGTTATGGATATCAATGATAATTATGAGGTCAAATTTATCTCTTTGCCTCAGCTCACCTTGCTTGTCACACGTAATTTGGGTATTTTTGAATATGAGGCTCTGGATACCATTAGTACCATCTTCCTTGGGTTTGGTCTTCTATAAATTTTTATGTTTCTCTGGTACTGTGATTTTTCTCCCTCTACATTATAGCTACCCTCAACAGAATCTGTCTTGGCAGGTATATGCAGATAATTTCCTCCTTCTACTTTCCTTTTTAGTTTAAAGATGTTTTGATTTAGATTTTTGAGGCTTCTAAAAATAGACTCTTACCTGCCCTTGTTAATAACACTCTGTTCCTGGCCTAAGACTTTTGTCTGCCATTGCTACTCAGTGACCCTAAATGCAAGATTTTGTTAGACCTTCTTCCTAAAATCTTTTAATGAAGTGATATTTCCCTGTCATCTTCCAATATTTTCTTTATTCCTCATTCTCCAGTGAAAACACACCAAATTATCAAATTTTGATGAGTAAATTTTTTTTGTTTCAAATTATCCTTCTTTATAATAGCTTCTATGTTTGGGGTCTCCCATGTAGTGTGGTAGAGTACAAAATGGCACAAAATTAGGACTAAAGATATCTCTGTGTTATCCTGAGTTCTGACTCTAATGTATCCTTGAGTTAGTCATTTTGTGATGCATCAGAGGACCTGAGTTTGAATTTTATATCTAAGATTTCTTACTTATGGCCTCTTTGGTCCTCAGCTCCCTCCTCTATTAAATTTGGTTATTGGATTTGATGGCCTTTACAATCCAGCTCTTCATCTATACTTCTATGATATTTCTATTTGCTTATTTTAAAAATGGGGCCCTTGGATTAAATCCCTGAGGTCCCAACCAACTCCACATCTCTAATTTAATAATAAAGACATTGGTGATTCTTTGAGAAGTGATCATGGGGAAGGAAGAAATAAACTGCTTTCTGGCCTCTGGCTACTTTTTGGTTTCTAAGATAGGTGGATAGTGGAATATTATGGGAGAATCTTTGCTTTTTGGGGGAATGGTTGTCCCATAGTCTACCCTACTCTTATTGGACCCCCTTTCCCTACATCTGATAGTCCCCTAAGCTTTTCTCTGAGTACTATCTGGTTCTTAAGATTCTACCAGAGCCTTTACTTTTTCATCTTCCACAGTGTGGTTATCTTGTACCCCTGAATACTTTATGGTCGTGGTGGACAGAGACTTTTTTCGGACTGGTTTATTTCTGCAACCTTCCCATGTGACTCTGGGAAATGGCTGTCGAGTAACTGCAGTTACTCCGTATCGATTATTCCTGGTCTATCAACTTGGGCAATGTGGGATGGAGATTGAGGTAAGACTCTTTAAGCCTATTACTTCAGTCATCTCAGCCCCCCTTCCTTTTATGGGCCTGGTCCTCAGTTGTCATTTATGGGTGAATGAACTTAGAAATTCCTGCCAGTTAGTGAAGAATGGAGTGGCCATGTGTTAAGAACTAGTGCCTCCCTGTCTCCACAAGCAATGAGATTCAGTCCTGTGGTAGGCAAAGTTCCTTTGCTTCCTGTTATTTAGGAGGTTTTTCTCTGTTTACAAGGTTGGGCTTTTGTGGTACCTTATTGATAACTTGGGCTCTAAGCTTTGGATGAATTCTATGCCAGCTTCATTTAGTGGTGGGCATACCACCAGTTTACACCTATATGAAATGTTTCATTCTCCCCAGAGTGTAGCCTGTCTCTTCCCACTCTATATTATCAAACTTAGGTCAGGTGGGGGTAACTGGTCACCTTTTATCTTACCTTATTTTTTTTTTTACCTTTTGTTTTTTACCTTATTCAATGCCTTGAGGAGCCATAGGGGGAAAGGAAACCTGAGTTGGGTTATGTCAATGGGAATGGGAGGACTCTGTAAGCTGGGACCTAGTCGACATTGTCTTCTGGGAAACTGATGCAATCCCTTGTGCCTGATGAGGTGCTATGCCACTACCCCACTGAAACAGTGTTCACATGATTCCACATTCTATTCCTGAAACATAGTAAATTAATTCTTATGACATTTGAACTGTTTTGACCTAAGATTTTTCTCTCTTCCCTCAGGTGGAACCCGATGGGATTTATATCAACAGTTACGTGTATGTATATAAAGAAGACGTATCTCAAGAGGCTTTGGTCATACCCGTGACTTGCAGGATTAGTAGGTGAGCCCACCATATCTGATTGTGGCTTATTCAAGACCTTCCTCAATAGGCTATGTAGTTCAGAAGTCTGCCCTGGGAAAGCTCTCTTGGTTTAGCTCTGGGATTCCTTCTGATTTGGAAGAAGTTGCTGTTGATCCTTTAAGGAAATTAGCACTGGAGTTAGCATGGGATGAGCAACAGAGCTGCTACCCATCCACACGCTTCCAAGGGCCCAGTATGATGGGGATCCCCGATCCTTATATTCAGGAATTAACCTAATCTCTATTTGTCTGCAGGAGCACTGACAGCCAATGTATTTTGCTTTTCTTCTCCCCTCTCTTTGGTTCTGAGAAAGATGAATAGTAGAGAATTAGGGAGATAGAAGCATAGTTTACCCAGAAGCTGGGCCTGGGATATCCCTTTGGAGAAGGTCCAGGATCACCTTACCTTTCAGTCAGTGCCTTGGTCTAGTGAGTCTTGTTTGAATATTCCCATGGATACATGAGGTGCCATTTGTGTTGACATTGTCCCAATTCTTATGATGAGGTAAAGCTGCAGACCTGTACCCAGCAATTCTAGCATGGTGAGGACAGTGATGGATCAATTCATAATGTCCACCCCCTCCAAAGAAGAACCATAACCCAAAATACTTAGTGATGGTGAAATAGAAAACAAAACCTCCCATCTGGCTACAAACTCAGTCTCATGAGGCCACAAACTTAAGCCTGTCTTGTAGGTGATGACAATTCTTGACCTTCCAATATTTTTCTCCCTCCTTGTTTTCAGGAAACACAAGCTGATACATTTTTTCCCATGGCGTGAAGTATTTGAAATGTATAATTTTTGGAGGTCTATGTATCCTGAACCATCTACCTCGTGGGATTATGAAAACATTGGTCCAATGGCATGACACTCAAGAGCTGGACCTTGGTAAGAAAACTAGGCCTTATTCAGATTTTATAATCTGAACAAATACTTCATGATAAAGCAAGCAACAGGGAGGGAGAAGAGAGTACTTGAACTTCTGCCCCAGCAACTTGTCTGTAATCTGTAGGCAGCTCTAGAATATGAAGTAGGGTACAACTGGTGGAAAAGCAGTCTCTTTTGTCTTTTTGGCTTGGAGAAATAAGTCCAACAATATAAGGGGGTAGGAAACCCCCACTACGGAAAATTGCTCTAAGGCTATGATCAGCAACTCTCCTGTAACTTGGAGTTGTCAGGAAGGTACTGAAACGTTAAGTGACTTGCTTGGGGTGTGATCATACTACTACGTACGATGTGTCAGCGGCAGGATTTGAGTTCAGGTGTTCTTGACTTTGAGGATGATCCTCTAATGACTCTTTAGTCCTGTATCTCAAATGACTCTGACTTTGTCTAATGATGACTTGTCTGTCTTATGAAGGTTCTTTCCATTTTAGCTCATTCTTCAGGTTTGAATGTATTTCCTACTCTTTGATTCAGATGACCCTTTAGGCAAATCCAGTGTCCATGATGGCCTGTGTTAAGAAGTGAAGGGTATGAAAAAAAAAGAAGTGAAGGGTACCAAGGTCAAGAACTATAAAGTGAGGTCTGTGGAGAGTAATCCATTAAGTAAGAGACTCCAAAGACTAGCATCAAATACAGGTTGATGCCTTTAGGGCTGAGTGTCTTTTTTAACCAATTATTAACTTTACCAGTGATTCAGTTGCTTTCAAGGCCAGGTCCAGTCTGGACTGTTAGAGTAGTGTGTGTGTGTGTGTGTGTATAGAATTTTATGGACTTAGTCATAGCTGAGACTGGGGCTTTTTGTGTGGGGAATAACTGAGAAGATTGATAATCCCTACCAGGCCAATCACATTCCCATGGCCTCTTTCTCAAGGCTATAGTTCCCCCATCCTCTTTTCATTCAGTCGTCTTGTATCTTCTAATATATTAAGTTTAACACACTTTTAGTAAGTTCTTTAAATACTGAGACATGGCTCACCTTGGAGGCAGGATGACCTTGGTCAAGTCCCACTTCTGACATACTGGCTGTGTGACTCTGGTCAAGTCACTTAATGTGTCTTAGAGTCTAAGCCATAGAACAGCTACTGGTCCGCATTGGTAGATGGAAGTTCTTCACTAGATAAGGTGTAAAAAGGCTAAAAAGGTAAATAGAGGGCCTTCACTATCAGTGAGGAATTTGTTTCTTGTCTCCAAAATCAATAGGGAGACAGTAGCCTTTTGGGATGGGGTGAAGCAATGGGATTAGATCTGTGCCTATGACAGGCTTTTGGTAGGTGTATAGAAGGGAGCCTTTGGAAGCAAGGAACCTGATCATCAAGGCAGGAGGTGATAAGGGGCTCAAGGCAGACGTAGCCCAATGGTTCCCTTTCAATTTCTGTTTGCTTACTTTATCTTTCTTTTCCAACAGGACCAGGTTTCTGGGTCACTCCTTTGCCCTTGAGTTTCATTCTCTGACCTCTGCCATGTGAGAGGGAAAGGGGACCAGCTGTTTACCAGTCACATATGTTCACCAAGATGCTGGCTGAGGGCTACTTTGATACTTTCAGTCATGGGACAATGGCACCTCCTGTCAAGAGGCTTTTTAGAAAGTTGTGATAATGATGACCAAGACACTGTGAAGCTTTCGACTATTTTGTTTTTAAATTAATATTCTTTTAAATAAACACGCCTATGCTACCTTTAAAATTTTATATATATATTTTCCATTCTTTAACATTGATTTTTCTTATTTTAAATTCAAAATTCTCCTTCTCTAGCCCTCCCCCACCCATTGAGAAGACAAACAGTACATTCATTATGCCTATGAAGTCATGTGAAACATAATTCCATACTAACCATGTTGCAAAAAAGGGAAAAAGCCAAGACAGATAAATTGGGAAAAATGCTTCAATGTGTGCAGAGTTCATCAGTTCTCACTCTGGAGGTGGATGGCATTTTTTTTTATCCTGAACCATTAAGAATTGTTTTGGATCATTGTATTGACCAGAGCACCTAAGTCTTTCACAGTTAATAATTGGTACAATATTGCTGTTACTCTATACAATGTTGTCCTGGTTCTGTTCACTTTCTTTGTGTCAGTTCACATAAGTCTTCTCAGGTTTCTCTGAACCATTCCCTTCTTAATTTCTTTCTTTTTTTAAAGTTTATTTAATATATTTAGTTTTTGGCATTGATTTTCACAAGAGTTTGAATTACGAATTTTCTCCCCATTTCTACCATCCCCCCCACTCCAAGATGGCGTGTATTCTGGTTGCCCCGTTCCCCAGTCAGACATCCTTTCTGTCACCCCACTCCCCTCCCATCCCCCTTTCCCTTCTTGTAGGGCAAGACAAATTTCTATGCCCCATTGCCTGTGTATCTTATTTCCTAGTTGCATGCAAAAACTTTTTTTGTTTGTTTTTGAACATCTGTTTTTAAAACTTTGAGTTCCAAATTCTCTCCCCTCTTTCCTCCCCACCCACCCTCCCTAAGAAGGCAAGCAATTCAACATAGGCCACACATGTATCATTATGTAAAACACTTCCACAATACTCATGTTGTAAAAGATTATGTTTTGCTCCTTCCTAACCTACCCCCTTTATTGAATTTTCTCCTTTGACCCTGTCCCTTTTTGAAAGTGTTTGTTTTTTGAATACCTCCTCCCCCTGTCTGCCCTCCCTTCTATCATCCTCCATTTTTTATCTTCTTCCTCCT
>CM053623.1:449591466-449618070 GCA_028646595.1 Phalanger gymnotis | reverse complement strand
TTCCCAGCCAACTAACTTGACCCTTGAGTTTTTCAGCAGGGTATGACTGCTTGTAGAGTAAAGAGTACTTTGTTCCAAGCTTGAGGGGACGCGCCGTTGTTTTCTGAGCTATTTCTATACAGCCAGTTCTGCCACACCAGTACTTCTTCCCCAAGAACCACCAGCTTGGACCTAACTCAGATCTTAAGCCGGCTCTGCATTCCTGCTCTGATCTGCCACTTAATTCCTCCCACCAGGTGGGCCTGGGGCCAGAAGCAACTGCAGCTGTAGTTTTCCAGCTGTACCACCTCTGCTGTCCCTGGGGTGGTGGCCAAACTGCAAACTCTTTTCACTCTGTCCCCCACAGCTTTTCCCTCTAACCTTCTCTGTTGTCTTTGGTATTTGTGGGTTGAGAAGTCTGGTAACTACCATAGCTCACTGATTCAGGGCACTAGGGCCTGTTCTGCCCTGCTCCTGGTCTGGTTGGTCCTGCCACTGCCCATGCTAGGCTCTGCTCCCCTTTGCTCCCAGCTCCTTGCACGATAGACCTCATTCAGTGACCATCCAGGCTGTCCTGAGCTGAAGCCCTGCTTCCCTCTGCTATTTTGTGGGTTCTGCAATTCTAGAACTTCTTCAGAGCCATTTTTATAGGTTTTTGGAGGGACCTGGGTGGGAGCTCAGTCAAATGCCTGCTTTCCAGCCCCCCTTCTTAATTTCTTGTGGCACAGTAGTATTCCATTACTTTCATATGCCACAACTTGTTCAGACATTCCCCAATTGATGGCTATGTTGCCTTTTTAATGAACAATCTCTAGAGTAGTGGCTGCTTGTGTGCTTTTTTCTTAAGCACAAACACAAACAACTTCAATGAATATGTATTCTTGCAACTACAACTTTGACTTCTCATGGAAAGGATTTGATTATTAAGAAAGCCTGAGGATCATTCAGGGTTCATGTTCCCTAGGTTTTCCCTAGGGAACACCAGAATGTTCAGGTATATGCTGGAGCCAGCTCGAACCAACCTCTGAACTATTAAATTTTCAATGTGAGTATTTATACCTTGGAAATCAGAAAATGCTATGAATTATGGCTTGATTTGTTTTGTTGACTGTCTAGACTCTAGACATAAGAGAGTGATGGAGAAAATTTTAATAATGTAGATTAAACTTGTGTGTTGTATGTACATCTTTTTGAGAACTGGTTGGTAAACATTTACCAGCACATGCTTGGTGAAGTTCCCAAACAGACTTCAGGAAATATAAGACATGCATTAGTTTAACCTGACAAAATCAAAAGGATTCAGAAAAGATAAGACTTTACAATATCCCTGTTGAATAGTCCTTTATCTTCCCCGGGTCTTACCTCCTCATTGCTATTGGAAAGAACTGAAGCTTTCTGGGCAGTCCAGCAGCATTCCACCTTGATATCAGTGAACTTCCTCAGAACCTACCCAATGCATTTGCCTCACCATTTCAGCAAAAGGCTAGGTTTGGGTTCTTGCGAAACATGGTGGGACCCTGAAAGGCTCATGCTTTTCTGAACTGCTCAGCTCTAGTCCTACCTGTTTTAGGAAGCTTTCCCTGAGTTCCTTGGTTCTCTATGGTTTTCTCTCTTCACAATCTGAGGCCAATGTCTGTACCATGGGTAAGGGTAAGGTTTCATTTATGATCCTACCCACTTAAAAGTAATTAGTATACATGCAATTGGTACTTCTCATGTTCAAGGCAGCTTCAGATATTTTCATTCATTTTGTTTCCATAGGACTGCAAGCTGTGAGGGCAAGAATCCTTGTTTATGCCTCTCACCATCCTCTGCTCTAGGCAGTATCTTTCATATATTAAAGAAGTGATTTTCTTTAAAATAAATTTTTATGTTAGTTTTTGTTTAAATCATAAAAATTTTTTATAGTATCCCTAACCCTCCCAGATAGCCATCCCATAGAAGACATAATATTTTTTAAAGAAAAAAGAAGAGAAACTTAGTAAAACCTATCAATACATAAAAAGTCTGTCAATAGACGCAATGTATCACACTCAAGGACTTCCACACATCTGCAAAGGATTGGGGGCATGTTTTCTTACATCTCTTCTTTGAGGCCAAGCTGGCTCTAATTTTGCAACACAGGTGATTGCTTTGTGGTGGTTCTTTCTGCTTACATTGATGTATTCATGCATATTATTTTATCAGCTTTTCTTACTCCATCGTGTCAGAGCATATGAATCTTTCAATGCTTCTCTGTTTCATCATACTCTCTAATTCTTACAGCAGAGTAATATTCCATTATGTTCACAGTTGTTTACCCATTCCAAAATTAATGGACACCTGATTTGTTTCCAGTTTTTTTACAACAAAGTGCTGCTATAAATATTTTCCTATATATGGGGACCTTATTCTTATATGTGGTCTCCTTATGATATAAGTTCAGTGAGGGAATTTTTGGGTCAAAAATATGGCCATATTAGTCACTTTATTTGCATAAACAAAAGCCAAATTATTCCTGGCTTCACCAACAAATATTTCAATTTTCAACAATATAACAAATCTTAGCCAAAGTAATCTCTAACCATTAACTGCAACCGCTTTCTCCTCTTCAATACTGGAAATATAACCCTACCATTTATTTCTCTTTGGATGATAGTTAAAATCTCTTCACAAAACTTCCCTTTGTGCTTTTTTATGCAAGTCAGGTTAACTCAATAGGTTTTTCAGGAAATATTCAACTAAGGGAAAATGCTAGAATGAAGGGGGATCAGGAAAGACTTTCTGTAGATGAAAGCTAGGACTAAGATTATCTCTTGCCTAGGCAGGTATACTTCATCTGTTAGGGAAATAATTTTCTGATTCAGTTAGGTTCATAGAATGCTGTGGTGATGGCGGCCTTAAGCAGAACTGAGCATCCTTCAAACCCTCTGCGAAAGTCTGACCTAAAAGTGTTGGGAACCTTAAATTACAAAGAATTTAGTGTACTAGACTTTGATTGGCTAAGAGCCTTCCAAATTGGGGGATAGTGAGGGACATTTGGAGACAACTCAAATGAAGGGGTGGGGGCAGAAGTGAGTAACAAGAAGAAACATCAGGGAAGGTGAAGACTCAGCTTGAGTTCGAATTTTATCCAAAGACACTGGGAAGCCACTCGAGCTTCTGGAGATGAAAACGACAAGGTTAGATCTGCCTTTCGGTAATATCAGTTTGGTAGCCACGTATGTGGCAGGGGAATATGAGAAGGCAAAGTATGGATGCAGGGAGGCTAATGAAAAGGCTGTTTTAATAGTTCAGCCTAGCAGTGATGAGGGTCTGAAATTCAGTGGTTGTAGAGAAAGAAGTGGGAAGATGCAATAGATATGGCATGGAGATAGGAGTGGGGAGTGCAATTGACAAGCCATGGAAACAGATTGTGAGGAGTAAAGGATAATTTTGAAGTTGCATACCTGGGTAACTGCAAAGATGGCAGCCTTTTCAACAGAGACAGGGAAGGTGGGAAGAAGAGGGTCAGGTCTTTGGATTTGTTGAGTTTGGGTTGCCTATAGGATACTCAAAATGAAGATGTTCAGCTGCCAGTGGGAGTGAAAGGATTGAAGCTCAGAAGGGCTAGATGTATAAATAAAGGTCATGTGCATAGAAAATCACTCCAGACTCCAGAGGAAATGATGATGTCACCAAAACACAGAGTATAAAGACAGAACGGGAGAGGGTCCTGGGGAAACCTCCACGGTTAGGGGATAGGACGTGGATAATGAACCCCAAATGATTAGACAGGTAAGAAGAGGACCACAAAAAAGCAGTGTTACAAGAATTGGGAGAAGAAAGCATCCAGAAGGGTTTAATAAAATGTGTCAATCACTTCAGAAGAGTCAAGAAGGAAGTGGAGAGACACTAACACTATTGCATTATACTTGTTGACCATAAGGAAACTTTTGATTTAAATATCACCGTATATGCTCTTCTCCAGCATTTAACTTCCATGAAGATATTAAAATTATCCAAGATTCATTGAAAAATAAAACAATAACAATCACATTGATGTCCTCCTGGTTATAAATATGAAGAGAGCCATAAGACATGTCCTATGTACCCCCAAAGTGTTTTGAACTGCCATGAACAACCAGCCTCTTTCCTAGGCAGCTCCTTTCTCTAAAGGTTCCACTGAGCTTCTCTTCACACCTGATCTTTCAAGAAATGGCAGAATGTACCCATTCCCAATTTATCTCTTTGATTTTCCTGCATCTTTTCAAGTTTTGCCTTCTGGAGTCAAGTAATACTAGTCTACTTCCTCTTTCATGGTTGAATTCTTCATAGATAAGTATCATACGACCCCTAATTTTTTCTTTATCAACCTCAGCACCCCCAGTTCCCAAACATCTTATGGCATGAACCTGAGGCCACTTGGACCATTTCACCTGGAGCACCTGAGAGAGAGGAAAGGCCTCAGTCTTCATGAGATGACAATTAAAAGTTTGATAAGGGATTCCTCTGAGTTGTCTTAAAGAGTGGATAATTACAGACACATGGTGTGGATTAAGGTTTTGTGTGGGTGGGCATCAACTATAAAATCACTTAGAATGGTGGTCCTTCTCCAATCTCTTTGTGTCCTCAGAAGGTCTGTAGCCCTGACTAGGATCTGTGATCATGAAGCTATTTGCTTTGTTAGTAACGCTCTTCCTGTTCTTCTCCAAGGCTTTGCCCCAAGATTATCCAGGTAGGGTTGTTTGTCTTTGTAAAATGGGCCTCATAGGTAACCATCTGGAGAAGGGCTTCTAGGAATAAATGACTTGCTTTGATTCCATATACTCCGAGCCATAGTTATTGTTATCTGTCTTGGTCCCTCTCTCTGCCTCCCTCTCCTTTTTGTTTGATTGTCTCCTGGCAAACACATTTCTACCCATGGTCATTAAGAGTTCCTTGTCCCTGAACAGGAGACCATAATTGCTATGCAGTGCATCCTAGTGTAGAGGCCATTAGCTTTCTCTGAATTTAATTGAATGAAACACTAATACTGAAGAAATAGAGAGGATTATCCTTGGCCCTGTCGCTCTGAAATTGCTCTGGTGGGTTTGGCGTGGTGAAAAGACAACTCGTTCAGAGGACCTGGCTCCAAATCCTGTCTTTGAAGGTGTTTTTGACTGTGACATTGGGCAAGTGATCTAACCTTCCTGCCAGTCATCATTGCCTATAAAGTGAGTGCATTGGGTGTGAGAGCCTCTGGTCCCTTGCAGCTGTATTTTATGACCTTGTCCTCTGTTTCTCAACTGTGAAATGATTGAATCCTTCAAATTTAAAATTATAAAATAAAGTTTCCCATTTTTGGAGAGATGGACAATCAGGAAAGACTTGTTTGCTTTCTGATGTCTGTCTACTTGCCACGTTCAAGAGGAGGAGGCAGGATTAGGGCAGAATCACTGCTTCAGTTAGGGAGTTTCCTCTAATTTTATACTCTCTGCCACCTGATTTCTGTACTCCCTTCTTTGAAAGGTTCCTCCCTTGACATGATTGTTTCCCTTTTTTTGCATAGTATGGGTAACCTGTGGCCCAGACTACTTTCAGGTTATAATGGATAGAGATCTTTTTCGGAATGGAATACTTCTGAATCCTGATCAGGTGACCCTGGGACAAGACTGCAAAGTATCTACAGTCCTAGAAGACAAGTTTTTCTTCTTCTACTCAGTCTTGCATTGTGGGATACAAAGAGAGGTAAGAAAAGTGACTCCTGCAGCCCCTTGCTGGGTTCTTCCCTGCCAAGTCCCTACCAGGTGAAGAAGGGCAAGAATTCTCCCAGTCAGTGGGATGGTAGGAGGCAGCCCTGGCAGGTGGCAGAGCTCATCTCCTGGCCCCTCTACAGACCCTGTCGATTCACCTGTGAGCAGGTAAAGGACATTGGAATCCATTTTATCTTTTAAGCACTCTCCCTTTTGTAAGGCTGGCCCAAGGATCCTTTGTAATATCCTGGTTTTTAAGCCCCAAAGGATTCCTTGTGCCCTCATTGCTGAAGCTGGTTAGTTCAGTGATGCTCCACAATAAAAGTGACTATCCTTTTGTAGTTCTGCCACCCGGGTTACATTAAAAGGATTGGTCTCCTTGGCTATCATGTACTCGGTGTGGTGAGGAAGAAAGTCATGGAAATAAAGGAAACTCGGCTGGTAGTTTCCCCACAGAAAAAGGGGAGATTCCTCCATCCAGGCCTTGGGTTAAACTCTCTTCTGGGGACCTGATAACAAAACCCTAGACCCAATGTGACCCCCAGGGTTCTATCTTCCACAAACCTGTTGTATTTTCATGATCTAGCTTTAGAGATTTCAAATATTTTGCTTATCCTATTAATTGTAAACATTTCTAAACAATTCTCTCTCACCAGATGAAGTGGAATATGATTATTTTTCACAGTATTCTTCACTGTCATTCCTTAGAAAATGTGAATGGTGGCGCTCATGACATACCTCTGAAATGTACACTTGAAGAGTGAGTATGACTTCTGTATTCTGCTTTATTAAAGTTTTTTCCTTCTTCCTCAGGTCATTTTAATGTGAAATTTACCAGCCAGGAAACGTTTCCTGGCTTACTCTTGTCTCATGTCTTAATAGAAATTCCTATCAATCTTTGAAAAAGAATGAGATTAGGGGTCACTAACTCTGCAAGTGTCCCAAAGGGGCCACTTGGATTCCCCCCCCCCCCGTCTCCTCAATCCAGGTCCAAGGCACCTCCCTCTACCCTGTGTGTCAGATATTCCTGAAGGAGCATCAACATTAGTACATCATTCTCTCTTTCCTATCTTGGGAGAGCTGGGTGGGGCAGGGGAAGGAAAGTATAAATGGGGCATTTGTGAAATGAAACATGGCTTTCTAAGGCTTTGCCCCAAGTTCTTGGGAGCAGACTCTGGACCAATTTATCTGTCAGCTAATAACATTGGAGTCTGAGATTCACGTAAGCTGCTGTTTGATTTCATTGTCCCATATCGCCCTGCCCCTTACCCCCCAAAGGTGGAGTGCTATAGCTAGAAATAGCATTTTGATAATGGAAGAAGACAGTGGCTCAGGAAAGAAGTATCTTTCCTTACAATCCCTCCCCAACCCCTCAAAAAATTCATAGGAGAAATATTTGAAAATAGGAAATAAAAACTCATTTGGCCATTTTCTCAAACCTGTGAGGCCTGGAGCTTTAATTCTATCCTTCATATCCTAAAGCTTCTTAAACTTAACCTTTTCCCCCTACTTTTTCTCTAGGGAAACTCTGAATCGTCCTGCTATAGAGAATTTTCCTCCCCCTTCAGTTGGGGTAGCTGGAATGAATGTCTCTGATACACATCCATCTGCCTCATGGGCTCAGCAAGATGTTGGGCCCAGGGAGGAGGGGGGAAGTGGTCATCAGGATCCAGGAGCAGCAGCCCTAGCTCGGTAAGGATGCCTATGCTTGTAAAAAAAAAAAAATCTGAGAATCTGACTCATAGCAGAGAAAAGAGCCTATTACAAAGAGGGGAAACACCTGAACAAGATAACCTGTTGGCAGTTATTTGCCTTCCTACAGGAGTCAAGGTGTAACTATTGGTAGAGGCTTCAGTTTCTGGTTGAACTAAGGCCATTTGGTAGAGGAAACTCAGCTGATATTGGCCACTGAACTCTAATTTTGAGTTGTCTAAACCACTGAAGTCTTGGTCTATTCAGACTCCTATAACTAGTGTGAGATGTTAGCAGGAATAGAACCCAGTTCTTGACTCTGCAGCTTTCCTCTACTACACCTCTGTCTTGATTTATTTTTCCATTAACAATTTGTCTTCCTTTGGTAGACTCATTCAGAGCATGTTTTATGCTAGTCTGGTTTTCCTTTGATTTATATGAAGCTTGAGGCCAATCAAATGGTCATGAAGGCCTGGAGTAAGAAGTAAAGGATCCCAAAGATACCATAAATTAGGGTCTCTGGAGATTAACTCCTAGTATGATTCCAAACCGGGACACTGTCTGGAATGCTACCCTTTACAAAATGGGGAAAATTTTTTTTCCAGCAGTGCTGGAAAACCTGGTTAACTTTTTCTTTTTCCTTAGATGGCAAAATCCCTGGAAGCAGAGAAAGCCAAATCTCAGATGTTAGAGTGATCCTTACATGTGCCAAAGACCTTCATTCAGGAGCTGGGCCAGAGAAAGGGGGTGGGGGTGGGGGTGGGTGGGAAGGAAGAACTGAGATCAGTAAGGCTAGGAGGTAAAATGTATGAAGCAAAACAAAGTGTGAGACAAGAAAAGGAGTTCAGTATGGTGAGCAGCCTTTAATGCCTTTGTTAGGAGTCTGTACCCTGTCCGAAGGTTAAGACAGGGATTGAGGTGGCAAGACCTGTGGGTTAGATGATTTTGGCAGGTCCATAGTGGATACATTGGACAGGCGAGGTCTCTGCAAGGCAAGAATCTAGAAAAGTCCAGGGAGAAGTTGGTGAGTCCTGACTCTAGGTATAGCCCAATGGCCCTTGTTAATGGGTATTTGCTAACTCTATTATTCTTTTCTCACAGGCACACTTTCCCAGTTCCTACTTTGTCAGTGGCCTCGCCTGTGTTCTGGGGACAGGAAACTTGTCATCAAGGCAGTAACTGTATTCCCCAATATGCTGCCTCAGGATTTCCACGGTCCACTTGGGCTCTTGGCACAACTTACCCTCTGGAAAATTATAAATAGATGTTGATACTTTTGTGAACCTTTTCAAAGGCTTTGTCTTTCAAAGATCCCTTAAATAAATATAGGGCATACTGTCCTTCAAATGTTCAGACTCTATTCAACTGCATGTTTTCTGAAGTATTCTTGGCTATTCTTTCTTTTGGGAGCTGTGGCTCAGAACCACAGCTCCAATCTTCCATGGAACAAGTTTGAATATTGGAAAGCTCTTGGTATCATTCTCCATACTCATGTCCTCTATTTTCATGGGAAACATCAGAATATGGGTTGGGTTGAAGTTATCACAAAAGGGAAAAAGACCCTAAGCTAACAAGGCATAACATGACATGATGTAATGCGCCTCAAGGGTATCAAGGACCGTGATAAAGATAAGTAATTCACCATCCTTTCTAGTAGCCCCCTACCTTTTCCTTAGACCTACCTTATCTTTCTCAGACCCTAACCAAAGGGTGGGAAATAACACAAGCTTGCTGCACAGTCCAGCAAACTTTAGCTCTAATAGCTGACAATTTCTTCAGAATGCATACTATATACTTTGTTCTAAGCATATTGATTTATTAAGCAGTGCATGCCAATTGAATAACAGATGGGGACCAGGCCTCTTCAGCTTGGCACGACATCAAATACAGGGGAAGACTTTTTTAATGCACTAAAACGATGAGGACATA
Source organism: Phalanger gymnotis (assembly GCA_028646595.1). NCBI lineage: Eukaryota > Metazoa > Chordata > Mammalia > Diprotodontia > Phalangeridae > Phalanger > Phalanger gymnotis. The sequence continues at coordinate 449,608,777 of CM053623.1, read as the reverse complement.
AGCCAGGACACACGATTAGGTAATTGATTTCTAATTGGAAGAAAGATTGGGGGTTTTCTAAGGTGGGAGGCAGGGAGAAAGAGAGCAAGTGAGCTTTTCCAAATGTAGAATGGGATGTTACTCAAATCCTATGATTAGCAAGCAAGTAGGATTTATAGGAAAATGAAACTTGGGTCTCGAGATAGAGTTGGTTTGTTTCACACAATTCCTACAATTTTCTCACCACTTTCTCTTCATCTTTCCTTCCACTGCTACCAAATTCCCTAACCTTGTTCCCTATGTGCCCGGTGTCTGTCTCCCTCTGGGTTTCTTTGTTACATTGTCCTTACCTGACATCCATCCTCTCTAGACTTAGATGTCATTACTTTCCTTCATGAACTTTCTTTTAGACACATGCATTGAGCATTATTGTCTGTGGGCCTTTACCTTTGTACAGGCTTTCCCTCCATGCCTGGAGTGATTTCCTCCTTGACTCTTGGCTGATGTTTCCCCATGTAAGGGTTCTCTTCCTTCAGATTGTCTTGTATATGGTCATGGTAGACGTGATCGATTCCATGGTGCCATGTAAGCTGATTGAGGATAGGTCCAAGGTCATCTTGCCTCTGTTTCCTCTGCAGCTAGCACAGTGTTTCCTATTCTGTAGGAACTCTCTAAATGCTACTGGGGCAAACAGAGTAAAGAGACTTGCCTGGGGTCACCCAGCTAGTAAGTGTCTGAAGCCTAAAAAAAATGAGCTTTCTTGACTCTAGGCCCAGTACTCTACCCACTGCACCACCTAGCTGCTCCCACATAAAACACTATATAATTCATATAATCTATAGTCTATGTGGGAGAGCCTTCAGTAACACCACACGTTTTGTTGCACGTGTATCAGAGTATTCATAATGAACAGAAATATATGTAATGACTGTGGGATTACTTTAGTAAAAGCTTAAAATTTATTTCACATTGAAGGACTTATCCTAAAAAGAAGACTTATAACCCTAAATACAAAGGTCATGGGAAAGCTTTGCTAAACCTTTATTATATATGATAAGAGCCATATTGGGGAAATGCTTCACAAATCAATGATTGTAGGAGTGCCATCGGCACACTTACCAAGACACCAGAAATTTTGGACTATGGAGAAATCTTAGACATGTATTTCTGGGTTAAAGCCTGCAGTATCTATGTAAAACTCTCCTCATTGGTAGAGAGAATAATGAAATAATGGATGCCTCACAATGGGCAGAGTGGGTACAAGCTTGGGAGAAGGCAGACTTTTGAGAGCGGACACAAGTAGTTTCAGGTCCTCTGGGAGGGAAATGAAACTTTGGAAGTTAAACATGTAGGGGAAAGCTGGCTCTCCAACATGTCCCTGATTTCCAGGTTGCTTCTCTAAAGACTTTGGAGTATTTTCCCTTAAGTGATTATCAAGTGTTTCTTGAGATTATTTTTCACCTACTGGGACAGCTCATTCATTTTCTGTATTGTTGCGTATTTTCTAAACTCTTTAAGCTCTCTGATTTCTGTTTTTTTTAAAATCTTGAGTAAATAGGTTTATTCTTTAGTTCACTATTTTTGATGGTTTGTATGTAACTAGCATCAGGTAGGAAGACTCAAACCTTTGGATATAAGTGTGAGATGCCCATTTTTTAGGATAGTGATCAGAAAGGTGCTTTGAACCTAAGAAAATGTCCTTTACCCTAAACTGGCAACATTTAGTGGGGGTGGGGAGGATGAATGAATATAATTCTAATTCAGTATCCTCTTTATGAGGAGAATATAGTGGTCGACCTCATGCTCCCCACTTTGGCTCTCCACTAGGCAAGAATCAAGGTCTTACTTAAACGGGGGAGTAAGGTTCCTGAGGTATCTGCCAAAGCCTCCCTGTAAGCCACATAAAGACAAACCCATGTGGATATCCACATAACCCATATAAGCAATATGTACAGCCCCAACAAATGTAACGAATGTAGAAAAGTGTTCAGAGGCTAAGCCTTAAGCAGCATCAGAGGTTTCATGTTGGAGGAAAATAAAGATATAAATGTAAGGAATTGGGGAAAACCTTCAGTAATTGAGATTCATTGTATGTCAGCGGAGTCATACTGAAGAGAACCTTTATATATGATTCATATGGCATAGATTTTGGGCCCTTATTTGACATCAGAAGATCCAGGGGGATTGATGTAGAGTCCTGGTAAAATTCTAGAAAGGTGATGTTGTACTGCAGCCCAGAAGAGGAAGTGTCAGTCTTGGAGTCACTGGCCTAGATAATTGTACCCTTGGATATGATGGTGTCGTAAAGAAAATTTGTAGAGAGAGTAGAAAGAGCCATGGAGAATACCCACAATTAAGGAGCAGGACATGGATGATGGACTTGATGGAATGGTCTCAAAGGTAGGAAAGAAACAAAAAAAGAAAAATGCTACCAGAAGACAAGATTCAGAAGGGTCGGGAGTTAATTGTAAAATGTTCCAAGGATTTTAGAGAGGTCAAAAAGGAAGAAGATAGAAAACCAATTGAACAGAAAGGTTCTGGTAACACATGATTTCGCTGAACTTATTGTCCTTTGACTACAAAAAAATTTCATTCAATAGACCAAAATGACCACCTAAAGACTCAATTCCTGCAAATATCTCCACTGTATGTATAAAAATTATCTGTAATTCATTGAAAAGGGGAGCCAGGTGGTACAGTGGATAGAGTGCTGGACTGGGAGTCTGGAAGACCTGAGTTCAAATCTGGCCTTGGACACTTATTAGATGTGTTACCCTGGGCGAGTCACTTAACCCTATTTGCCTCAGTTTCTTCATCTATAAAATGAACTAGAGTAGGAAATGGTAAACCACTAGTATCTTTGCCAACAAAGCCCCCAATGAGGTCACAAAGAGACATGGCAGAACAACAATAATTCATTGAAGACGAAAATAATAGAGATCACTTTCATTGTCCCCACATTTTAAATATCAAGCAAGGCATACAACAGGGAGATCTATGCTTGTCAAGGATATTTTCCACTATTGTGGAAGCCACTCCTCTGGTAACTTTTTCACCAGGTGCTCTACTGGACTCTTTTTCTTTCTGAACTTTAACTGCATTCAAAAGCATGCCTACCCTCAATCTTCCTCTGTAATTCCCACCTTTCCTTCCTAGTTTGGTTCCCTAAGATCAAGGAGAGCTGGTGTGTTCCTTCTTCTCTGTGATAAATCTCCAAATGTTTGAAGACAGCTACTAAATCAATCCCGAGGCTTTTCTCTTCTTCAGACTGAGCACTCCCAGTTTCAAAATGATGCATAGCACAGACTCCAGGCCCAGTGGCCCATTACCTCTTCTGGCCCCTTGATCAAGAGCACTTGGAGAGGTAGGAAGGTCTCAGTTTTTATGAGATGGGATTGGGCATTTGCTAAGGCACTCCCCTGAGCTGTTTTCAGGAGAGGTTAAGCACGGGTACCTGAGTGCAGGGAGTTTGGGTGGGTGGGAAATCAGATAGAAAATCGTTGGGGATGGGAGTTTCTTCCTCAACTTCCTATTTTCTCAGGAGGCCTTTAGTCCTCTCTGGGATTTGTGATAATGAAGCTCTTTGGGGGATTAGGAGGGCTATTCTTATTTTCCCAGATACACCTTCAACAGCCTCCAAGTAAATTGGTAAGGTGAATGCCCTGCCTTTTTTAAAAGCCGTATTTGAATGGGTGGTTTGTCTTTGTTGGTTGGACTTCAAGAACAATTCTCTCAGGCTGCAGTTTTCCACAGTAAAATGAATTGTTGGCATTAACACAATGAATTCTGGTTATTCCTGCCCCTTCCCTCCAACACCCATACCTTACCTCTGTCCTTTGTCTTCCCCCCACCCCTATCCTCCTTGCCTACTTTCAGTTAATTAAATAATTTAAGCTATGAGGAATTGTCTTTGAGTTTTTTGTTTAGATGGATCAGCTCTTGGTCTTTGATCTCTCTTGCAGAATTCAGTGTATGACCTCTTTGCCCCAATTTCTTATTTCATTATTTCTAAAACAATAGGCCTGGATCAAATCAGTTAGGTCTATGCCAACTTAAATTCTAACCTGCACAATTAGGTGATCATTCTTTGGGCAGAGATATTAGACAAAAGAGGAATCCATCATTCATCCATAGTTCCTTTTTCCATTATTCAGATGTAACAGTGTCTATGGTAACTGTGTTGTGTAGATTACGTATATCTACATATAAATTATGTATGCATAGGTTATATATGTCCACATGGGTCTTTCTAGATGTGGTTCACAGAGAAGCAAGAATAGAAATCTCTAAAGTCTCTAACCTCTCTCTCCTCCATCCTTCATGGGAAATTTTGGTTCCTGTCAGGAAGGACAGCAGGGGGTTGGGGCCAGATGCTGGTGCTCTGCTTTCCTCAGAGAGGAGGTACCTCTGTAATTATGTCTACCTGCTCCGTTTAATATTAAAGTCCAGGGGAAGTAACTTGTAAGTTCAAGATGTACTTTTGATTGTTATCCCTTAACTGAGAAGGGCTGCAAGCTATATATCTAAGGCTTGACTCCATTCTCTTCAGAATCTAGTTATATAAAAAAAAAATACACATAGAAAATAGCAAATAGACTCATTTATCCAAACAGACAGAAACAGAAATCAGAGAATGCATCATAGGAGATCCCATAGGAGATGATATATAGAGTGAAAGGGTTGTGCCTTTGGGAGTGAAATAACTTAGCTAAACCAAGAAAGAGAGAGTTCCAGATCTTGCCCAAAGGGAAATTCCTCAAAATCTCTTGCATAGTAAGCTGAGAATAGGGACATAACAGGCATTGCCAGGTGTTTTACACACCAATTTATTAGCATCTTCCTCTCCCTTCAAAGACATGAAAAGTGTTTGGATTTAGTACATCTCTCTCAAAGCCAGAAGCAAGAGAGCTTAGATCTCCCTTCTCTCTGGCTATCACCAACTTTATCCACCCCATTCAGGCATGGGACGTTGAGTAATTCTTGTCCACCAATGAGGAGAGAGTCCTTAGATATAGGAAGAAATATTATAGGGAAATCATTCCTTAATTACAGAATAAATCTTCTATAATCCTGTTGTTCTCCATTTCCCCGTTTAATTCTGACTCCCGTGTAGTGTCTTCTAACAGTTGCTTGGTCTAGAGATTTTACCATCCTCTTTATTTTCCATCTTCCACAGTATCTGTATCTTGTGGCCCAGAATATTTTCTAACTGTGGTGGACAGAGATTTTTTTCAAAATGGTACAATTCTATATCCTGACTAGGTGACCCTGGGAAATGGCTGTTCTGTAACTACAGTTCTACGGGATCGTTTTTACTTGTTCTATTCAGTGTTGGAATGTGGGATACAGTAAGAGCAGTGCCCACTAAACTTAGTGCCTGAATCATTTGTCTTTTGTTTATTGGGACCTGCAGATCAATAGTCAGTGATGGGCTTAAAAATGAAGTTTCTAGGAGGTGCCCAGTTTTCTAGGTCATGCTATGACTATCTTATAATAGCTTTGTCTTTGTGTCCAGATAAATTTAGTGCCACTTTCTTTTCATGTTGGTCTTGCCACTAGAGCAGGTCAGTTTAATGACACTCCTCCCACTTCATGATAGAAAATACATACTTGGTGGATTGTCAATTTAGGGCAATTTAGGATGAATGGCAGTGACCTTGGATACTCAGAACTTAGAACAGGCCATGGGAACCCAGCGAATTTTGGTGGTGGTCTGTAAATGAGATAGGAGGTTATTATAATATCTGGTTACATTGTTTTCTGGGAACCTTATTCAATCCCCTGAGTTGGATGAGGCCCTCAGAGCACTATTTCACCTAAGTCTGTCATGTCTCAGTTATCTAGTTTCTACACAGTAATTGAAATCCTGTGACGTTTGAAACATTTAATGCTTAAAAGATTTCTTTCTCTCATCAGATACATTGGAATAAGATTTGTTTTTACAGCGTTTTGCACTGTACATCCATACAAAACGTGTTTTATCCACATATTATTGCCTCTGAAATGCGTATTTTTTTGGTGAGTCAGACCTTCCTATTCTTGGATTATTCTTGGTTTATCTTCCTCAGGAAGCCATTTTGTTTAGAAGCCAACCAGCTGGGAAACTGGCCCTGGTTTAGGTTTAAGCTTCTTTATGGTTTAGTAGAGGTTTGCCTTTGATTCTGGAAAGGAAATGGGATTCCTAACAGAGACAGTAAGCCTCCATGTATCTCCAAGGTGTCAGTAAGATGTTGGATCCCTGATACCAATGCTGAAAAAATGAAACAGAGTGCATTTTGTTCCTTGCTCCCTAAAGATGGCCAGTGGGAGAGGACTAAATAGGGTACTGGGAAGATGGAAGCATGGCTTAGCAAGAAGATGAGGAGGGTAGGTCCCATTGGAGATTGCTCAGGACCAGTTCACCTTTTAGCCAAAGAGTCCCTGTAGTAAGCCATGTTGGGATAGCTCTGGATGAGTGAGGTACTGTTTATGCTAACATTGTGTTAACTCTGATAGAGATGAAGTTGTAGAAGCAGAGGCAGAAACTCCATAGCGGGCTAGGACAGAGATGGTTCAGTCAAGAATTTCAACAGCAACAAACACTCCCCAAAATTCTGGGGGTGAAAAGTTTGGGCAAATAAGGGACTATATACTCCAACTGGCCATGAGATCAGTTCTATGAGGATGGAAGCTTAAGTCTGTTCCATAATTAATGTGGCTTGTGTCTTCTAACTCTTAAAAATTTCTACTTGTTTATCCCCGGGCCTTCTCCCCATCCTCATCTGCTAGAAAACCCTCTTTCATCTTCTGGGGCAGCTGGAATGAATGACACTAGTAGACCTCCATCCACTGGCCTACCTACCTCAAAAACTCAGCAAGATGTAGGCTTCATGGAGGAGGCAAGTGGCCCTCAGGTCCCAGGAGCAGGAGTCCAAACTCAGTAAGGACACTAAACATGGTTCTCATTTCTGCAGGCTCTGTATTTGCTACACAGTTCTGCCTCTCAAGCACTTTTTCCTTGCCTAATAATGATCTGTCACCTTAATGGAGAGTCTTAGCTCACTCTTTCTGCTAGTCTGCTTTCCTTTGGTCATTTGTTTTATATGAAGCTCCAAGAAACTTCTGTGTCATATCCTTTGACCATTTATCAACTGGGAAATTGCTGTTATTTTTATAAACTTGGTTCAGTTCCCTATATTTTTGAGAAATGAAGTCTTTGTCAAGGGAAACTTACTGTAACCTTCCTCCCGTTTTCTGCTTTCCTTCTAATTTTAGCTGTATTGGTTTTGTACAAAATCTTTTTTAATTTCATTAACCAAAATTCTCCATTTTACTTCACATGATCTTCTGTCTCTTGTTTGGTCATAAACTCTTGCCTTATCCATAGGTCTTAGAAATAATTTTTGCCTTGCTTCCCTAATTTGCTTATGATATCAGCCTTTTATGTTTAAATCACACACCTGTTTTGACCTTATCTTGGTATAAGTGTGAGATATTGGTCTATGTATAGTTTCTGCCAGACTGATTTCCAGTTTCTCCAGCAGTTTTTATTGAATATTAAGTTCTTGCCACCAAAGGTTGGATCTTTGGTTTTATCAAGCAGTGGAATCCTATGGCCATTTACTTCTGTATATTTTGTACTAATTTATTCCACTGACCAACCACTTTATTTCTTATGCAGTACCAGGTTGTCTTGATGATAAACACTTCATAATATAATGCAACATTTGGTACTGCTAGGCTGCCTTTCTTCATCTTTAAAAAATGGATTCCTTTAATATTCTAGAGAAACTTTGTTATTTTTTCCTAGTTTTTTTTGGTAGTTTGGCATGGCATTAAATAAGTAAATCAATTTAGTTTCTTTCCTTTTTTCTTTTTGTCTTTCTTTGTTCCTTTGTTTCTTTCCTTCTTTCTTTGTTTCTTTCCCCCTTTCTTTCTTTCTTCCTTTCTTCCTTCCTTCCTTTCTTCCTTCCTTTCTTTCTTTCTCTTTCTCTCTTTCTCGTTTAGATATCAGCACCACATTTGTGTCATAAAAGGAATTTGGTAGGACTCCTTTGTTTATTTTCCCCAATAGTTAATATGGTCCTGGAATTAGGATCAAATGACATATTCTTTGTAAAACACTTAAAGTATCTGGCAGAAAATAGATGCTTAATAAATTTTGTCCTATTTCTTCTGTCTTGTGTTGATTATATTCCTAATGTTGAGGCATCCTTATATCCTCAGTATAAATCCAACTAAGTCATATACAGTTAGAAAAACAGCTTGAGATTTCATTTAAAGTTTTGGATCAATATTCATCGATGATACTGATTTATATCTCCTTATTCTTATATGGGTTTTGCATTAAGAATCCATTGGTCTCTTCAAAGCAGTTTGGTAGAGTGCTTTCTCAATTTTTGAGAATAATTTGTTTAATATTGGCATTAATTCTTCTTAGAAGTTTTGATGGAGTTGCTTTGTTAATACCATCAAGACTAAGAACCACTGGTGGTTCCTTTAAAGCTTGTTCTATTTCTTCTTCAGAGATCAGATTATTTAAGATCTTTATTTTCATCTTCTGTTAGACTGGGGATTTCCTACTTTTGATATTATTCATCTTTTTTGTATTTTATCAATTTTGTTAGATAATTTTGCATAGAAAGTTCTGATAATTCTTTTTTATTTCTTCTGGTTTTGCTGTTATTTCACCTTGTTTATTTGCTATTTTAATGACTTGATTTTCTGTCCTTTTATCATGTTGACTAAAGGTTTATCAATTTCATTAGTCTTTTTTGAAGAATCAGTTTTTAGTTTTCATTGGAATTTTTATAAATATTTTGGTTCCCAGTTTATCCTTTATCTTTCAATATTTTTTTCTTTTGCACTTGTTTTGGCCTATTTCTTGGCTTTCTAATTTTGGAAAATGCATATTCAGGTCACTAATGCTTTTCTATTTTGCTATAATGTATGTTTTTAGGAATATATGTCTACCCCTGATGACTGCTTCTGCTGCATCTCAGAAATTTTGGTAACTACTTTCATCATTATCATTTTATTTCATAGGATTATTAACTATTTCTATGGTTTCATCTTTGCCCTATTTGTTGCTTAGGATTTCAATATTAAATATTTTTTTCCCTTTACTTTTGTTTCTTATATTTTAAGTTACAAGTTGTCTCTGTTCTCCCAACTGCACATTGGAGAAGGTCAACATTTGATATAGACACATATGTGGAATAATGGATAATTTTGATTAAATTTTAAACGTTTTGTACAAATAAAACCAAATGTAAGCAAAATTAGAAGCAAAGCAGGGAACTGGGGAAAAATTAGACAATTTCTCAGATAAAGGCCTCATATCTCAAATATGTAGAGAAGTGAGTCAAATTTATAAGAATATAAGTGATTCTCCAATTGACAAATAGTCAAGTGTTATGAATATGCAGTTTTTGGAAGAAGAAATCAAAGCTATATATAGTCATATGAAAAAATGTTCTAAATCTTTAGGGATTAGAGAAATGCAAATTAAAACACGTTGAGATATCATCTCACACTTATCAGATTGTCTAAAAAGATAGAAGGGGAAAATGACAAATGTTGTAGGTGATGTGGAAAAACTGGGAAGTTAACATACTGTTGGTAGAACTGTAACTGATCCACTCATATTGGAGAGCAATTAGGAATTATGCCTGAAGAGTTATAACTCCATGTATACCCTTTGACTCAGCAAAACCACTATTAGGTCTGTTTCCAAAAGTGGTCAAAGAAAAAGGAAAAGAGCATGTATGTTCTAAAATCTCTTTGTGATGGCAAAGAACTGGAAATTGAGGAGATGCCCATCAATTGGGGAATGGCTGACTATATGAATTGTAATGGAGTACTACTGTGATATAAGAAATGATAAGCAGGTTGATTTTTAGAAAAACATTGAAAAACTTGCATGAAATGATACAGAGTAAAATGAGCAGAACCAAGAAAATATTGTATATAGGAACAATACTGTTTGAAGATTAACTGTGAATCATTGTTATTCTAAGTAATATGAACATTCAAATCAACTATGAAGAAGTTACAAAGGAAAATGTTATCCAAAGAAAGCATTGATATGTGGAAGTGTGTGTTGTATGGTTCCACAATGATCTCTGTCTTTTATTTATTCATAAATTCTTCTATCCATAAATCTGATAGGTAATATGTTACATGTTCTTCTAATTTATTTGTGATATCTCCCTTTATGTTTAGGTCATATATCCATTTTGACCTTATCTTAGTAAACAGTGTAAAGTTTATACCTAATTTCTGCCACACTGCTTTCTAGCATTTTTTTTTACCAAATAGTTCTTATCCCAAAAGTTTAAATCTTTACATTTATCAAACACAAGGTTACCACAGACATTTACTACTGTGTATTGTATATGTATTCTACTCCACTGATCCATCATTCTATTTCTTAGTGCCAAATAGTTTTGATAATTCTTGCTGTACAATATAGTTTAAGATCTGGTACTGTCAATGTTAAATCTCCATTTAAATTAATTTCTTTTTATTTTTGCTTCCTGTACTGATTACTATTTTTATTGTATTAGTTTAATGTGTTATTTTTATTGGTCTGTAAAAATACCTTATAATTTCAGCCTTTTTATGTCTATCTGTAATGGCTCTGTCTCCTAAAACATGGTTGATTTTTTGGATAAGTTCCATATGGTGCTAAAAATATTTTTTTACAAGTCCTATTTACAAAATGCCCTCCCTTTCTTTTGTTATATATTTTTTTCCTGTGGGTCAGATCACTGGAATTGGATCAAGTCCAATCTGAAGGATTAAATTAGTTCCTATCTGTTCTAAGAAACCTAGGACCTTGGCCCCAGAAGGCCTTGAGAAAGGGAGAAGTCAAATATTTGTTAAGCACTTAACTGTAAGCTAGAGACTGTGCTAAGCACTGAGGTCACAAATAAAAAAAAACACAATACCCTTTTTCAAGAAGCTAATGGGGAGACAACATGCAAACAACTACATACAAATAACACATACAGGATAAACTAGAGATAATCAAAAGGAAGCGAAGGGTTCTCCAGAAAGGTTTCATGTAGAAGGGAAGATTTTATCTGAGACTTGAAGGAAGCAGGCGAAGCCATGAGGTGAAGCTGGGGTGAGGGAGAGCATTCTGGGAATGGGAGACAGTCAGTGACAATGCCCCAAGTCGGGAGATAGCTTCTTGTGCAAAGAGCATCAAGAAGCCTGCTGTCACTGAACGTGCCTGCCCTCAAAGAGCTTATGTTTTTTGGAAGTTATACTTTGCCTTGATGTAAGTTGTGATAGCATGCAGGAAAAAATCCAGCAACTAATGTTCAGGAAAAGCCTCATGAGGGAGTGGGCACCTGGCCTAACATTCAAGGAAGGTGAACATTTTGAGATGCAGATTGAGCTAGGGAAGAAGATCGAGGGTGACTTGTTTGAGTGCACAGAGGCAAGAGGTGGGATATTGAGTTTGGGGGAGAGGTACCAGACCAGTTTGGTTGGAATGTGAAATGTGTGAAGCTGATTAAGGTTTGTGAAGGTTGGACAGGTAGAAGAGATCAGTATTGTGCATGGCTTCAAATGTTTAGTTTTGAAGCTTCTTATATGACATAAGGTCAATAGGGCAGGGTGGGATGTGACCAAACCTATGGGTTAAACATTCTTGTCGGCTGCACAAGGAGACACTGGAGAAGGGAGACACAGACTTAGAATAGTCCTGACAGGAAGTGATGAGCACCTGATTATGATGAGGCCAACAGTTCCTCTGTCAATCGCTGTTTAACTTTTTTTTTCTCTTTCAGGAGACTGTTTTCCTGCTCCATATCTTGTCACTAACATCCCTTTTCTTTCCTGGGGTCATTGAACTTGTAGTGTTGTCAACAACTCTATTCTTCTGGGTGCTGCCATAAGACTTTCCTGGTTTCATGGCAACGCTGGCCCAGAAACTTCCAGGAAATTGTGATAATTCCTGTTGATCCTTTGTAAATGTTTTCTCCAGTTTTTTTTTTTAAAAATCAAAATTCTCTTAAGTAAACAGAGGCTGTGCTGCCTGTCATATGATCAATTTCTGAATGGATGGCCCGTGTGTTCTGTTTTTTCAGTATTTTTTTAATTTAGATTTTGTATTTTTAGTTTACGACACTTAGTTTTACATGTTCTTGAGTTTCAAATATTCTTCCCTTCCCTCCCCTCCCAAGACGGCATGCAGTCTGATATAGATTCTACGTAAACCTTTGCATTAAACAATAGTCAAGTTGCAAAGAAGATTTATGACCAATGGAATGAATCATGAGAGAGAAGAAACAAAACCAAAAAAAGAGGAACAAAAAAGAGAGAGCAAATAGTTTGCCTCAATCTGCATTCAGATTCCACAGTTGTTTCTCTGGATGTAGCTAGATTTTTCCATCATGAGTCTTTTGGAGCTGTCTTTGAGCCTTGTATTGCTGAGGAGAGGCAAGTCTATCAAAGTTAGTCATTGCAGAATCAATATGTCTCTGGTTGTGTACAATGTTCTCTGTGTGTTCTTAAAAAACAAAACAAAAACCAACATATTAGCTTACATATTGGTTTATCTTTACTAATGCAAGCTGTGAGTCTGAACCTTACCTCTGGATTTTCATGAAATAGGTATTGTTGAGAATCTGTCAAAATCATTCAATAAGGCTCATATCTTCACCTGAGATATCCATGGGGTCAATTAAAATATGGCTTGTGTTGTCATCTTAAAATGAGATACCAAGTTACTTTACAAGTTTTCAAGAGTCAATGAAGGACACATTTTGGTTGAACCCAACAAAACACCAAGGGCTAAGACTCAGACAATTGCTCTTACCTTTCCAGTAGCCATCTGCCTTTCCCTGAGAACTCCATTGTTCTTTTCCTCCAGACAATGTGTGAAAGAATGTAAGATCGATAGTCTGGCAGTCTATTTTGCAGAGAGAGAGAGAGCTGTCAGTTTTCTCAGGATGAAAACTGTGCACTAGCTTCATACCAGCCAACAGTTAGATCTTCTACGTTGAGGCACCACATTGTCTTGCTTGCCTTTACTGATAGCCTTTTTGTCATGGACCCATCTAATTTCAACTCATTTTGACTTGTTGACTCCACCTGCATCTCCTGCTGCTGCTTGCCTCTGGATACGTACTGTCTCTTGTAGGTAAAACGTTTTTCCTTGGGAGTCCCCACTGTCATCTCTCCTTCCTTTTCTCTCCTTCCCCATTTTCCTCCATTCTGGCCAAACCAATCTACCACCTATCCCCTACAAGTCATTTGCTGATGCTTCACTAGACTCAGTTCTCATTTCCCTCTTATACCCTATTCTGGAACCATTGACCAGCTTTCCTTTCTCTCTAGTCAGGATTCCATCTTCTGCCTCTGTGTTTTTGTATAGGCTGTCTCCTTTGACTATAATGACTTCTTCCTCACCTTCATTGCAAACTGTTTTGAATTTACTAGCTAGTCACTCAATTTCTCTGTCTCACTTTCCTCATCTCTAAAATGGGATAACAATAGCACCTTAGCTCATTAAGGTTATTATGAAGATAGAATGGGATATTTGTAAAGCACTTTGTTCAGGTGTTTTTCAGTAATGTCTGACTCTTTGTAACCTCATTTGGGGTTTTCTTGGCAGAGATACTAGAGAGGTTTGCCATTTCTTTCTTGAGCTCATTTTATAGATGAGAAAACTGAGGCAAACAGGGTTAAGTGACTTGTCCAGGGTCACACAATTAATAAATGTCTGAGGCCAGATTTGGATTCAGAGAGAAGAGTCTTTCTGACTCCAGGCCCAGCACTCTATCTGCTGCACTACCCAGCCTGTAAAGCACTTTGCAAACCTTTAAAGTGCTATATAGAAGCTTACAATTTAATGGGGGAAGGCAATACCTGAAAGGAAATTGAAAAGTGGGGACGAATGACAGAGTTCCCCTATCCCATGATGGACTTAGAAACCAAGCAGAGCAGCTGATGGTGAATGAAGGTGCATAGGATTTTGGCTGAGGGCAGGGGCCGTCTTTTTGCCTTTCTTTTTATCCCTGTGTTTAGCGCAGTGCCTGATGCATTGTAGATACTTAATAAATGTTTATTGATTGACAAAGAATTAACACATAACTCTGGAGTTTTATGGCATTGAAGTCTTTTCTCAGTCTATAATTAGCATTCTTCTCTACTGTAAGGGCTTATGCTCTCTGAAGTTGCTTCTCTCCTTCAGTTAGAAAAGGAAGCAAAAATATAAACAAAATTAGGGTTATAAATGGAGTTAGGGTTAAAAATGGAATTAAGGTTACACATATGCACATGTATTTAGGGAAATGATTTCTCTATTATATTAATGAACAATTATTAAATTAGGATAGGGGATTTTTCTCCCTTTATTTCTTCATTCAGATACCAGTTTCTGCATGTCATTCAGACAGTTTTTTGAAGGACATTGCTGATAGATGAAATTATCCAAATCCTCTGGGTATGTGCTTCTTGATCTTGGGGTGGGACCCCACCTAACTAACAAACCTTAACAGACCTTACAAACAATCCAGTCTAGAAGAATCCTTGCTCTTAGGAAATAAGACCCTCTTTTTGGAACCTTCCATTAGAATTTAGAGTGACCCAGCTCATGAAGGAGAAAACCAACCAGAGTGGTCTGGGTAGAGATGGATTCTTTTTTCCAGATTTTAGGAGGCATCTGAGTCTAATGATCAAGTCACATTTTCATCAAGAGGAGCTGAAGACTTTTGGTCCACCTTCTCATTAGTATGTCCACCCCCTCCTTGATTGTTCCCCAATCAGGGTTGATCTCCACCTGTCAGGGGCTACTCACTTTTCCAGGTGTATTTAGGCATTCGATGGTATCTCCATGGTCTTTTGTCTTTGGTTCCTCAGAGACTAATTTATTATTTGATAGCCTAATTGATTATTAATTACCCCAAAACACTCACACTTTTCATTCATCTCATTAGGTATATCTGTTCTTAGTGTGTTATTATCCCAGATAGATATTGTCTCTAATTGGTCCAATCTCTTTAATCAAAGCTAGAAGCATCGTCTGCTGCTGATGCAGTCTTTCCAAAGACACAGTCCTTGGTTTTAGGGGGAGAAGAGAGAAAGAGAAACTCTCTCTTTCTCTTTACAGGGTTTCCCTCTTAGTGACTTGGCTGAAACTCTGGAACAAGATTCTAAACTCCTGAATTTAGGGTCTTCTGGCCTACCACTGGTTCACTGATTAAATTCCTCCAGCCCTTTAAAACTCCCAAAGTCATGGTTAGCTGTACCTTTCTTGACTTAATCAAAGAGATCCATGCTCCATAGAGAGATTGCATAGCTTAAACTATTGTGTTTACATGTTAAAAACTTAATTATGCCCTAGCACTGATTATATTACATTAGTGTAAGTAAGGCGAGTTTTAGTGTGTGTAAAGTGGATTTTTTTGAGGAAGAAGGGCAGGGCAATTGGGGTTAAGTGACTTGCCCAAGGTCACACAGCTATTAAGTATGTCAAGTGTCTGGGGCCGCATTTGAACTCAGGTCCTCCTGCCAGGGCTGGTGCTTTACTCACTGTGCTACCTAGCTGCTCCGTGTAAAGTGGATTTTTGTTATTATTTCTTAGAGTTCAGTTTCCCAGGATTCGTGGCCGTAACAATCTCTGTTTCCCAGGTATTAGATATGAGTTCCCAGGCTCATGGTTCAAAACATCACCACACTTGTGCCCCATTATATAAGGATAAATAATTTAACTGTGTGTGCTGAAATTGTAAACATCCACTGAGACTGCGCAGTGAGATATAGGGATGAGGTGATGTAAACTTGTGAGGCTATTGCTGGCAATGTGCCTTCTTTGTCTAATGCCCTATAAAACAAGTGGTCAGTGAGTTGGGGAACCTTTATGGTTGAATGCACAAGCTAGGATGCTGCGCACCTTGATCGGCCCCCATTGAGGATTGGAGGTGGGGAATCTGTTTTTGCCTCAGCCGGCCCCCACTGGGGCTTGAAGGGATTAGGGGAACCCTTTGCAGTTGAATGTACAAGTTGTGCCTGTCTCCATTGTCTCCTTCGAGACGTAGAGGTAGCTGCCCCGCCCTTCTCACCGGCCCCTTCGAGAAGGGTGATTAAGGAATACTGTAGGAGTTTGTGGTGCTTCCAGTTATCAACAATACTGTGTTAGAGAAAGCTAGACTAGAATAAAGCTTATTATCAACCCCTTTGAAGCTGTCTTTCCTGACCAGATCAAGAGGGAACCTGTTAGAGGCTGGAGTCCAAGCCTCCAGTGCCTCCTGTATATTATCTGTCTAACATTTAGTTAAAGGGCATGTATGCCCCTTTCTCTTATACTTGGAGAAATCCTTCCATGCTGGCATCTTTTGTTTCTTTTAATATCTTAGGATAGCCATAAAATGAATGGTTTCAGGTGAGTTTCTCCTTGCTCTAGATATGTGACTGGTCTACCTCCTCAATTTAATAAATAGTTGTTACATACCTACTTTGTGCAAAATAATCTGCTATGGTCTGGAGGGCAAAGGTGCTCAAGATGCAAGGCAAGGTAAAATATGCTATAAACCCAAGCCTAATCACTCCTGAGAAAAGGGAGACATTGAATAAAATAGGCATTGTATGCATTCCTACAAAGAAGATCAGATATGTGAACACTGCAGACAACAGAAATAGAAGAACAGTTAACAAATCAGCAACCAAGGATATTGCCAAGTAACGGAATCTATTCCCAAAGCGGGAAAACTAGAAAGAGAAAGACACCTATGGGTTTAAAAATGTAAGAAAAGAAGGGCTGTTCTGTTTCATATATATATACATTTATATACATATATATACATTTATATACATTTATATATAGATATAGATATTAATTATGTTTCCACATTGGGGGTGGGGTGATTTTTTTTCTTCTCAGAGAACTATTCTCTTTTTGCAGAAACAATTCTCAGAAAGAGTGGAAACCAGTTTCAACTGGATCTATAATCGAAAGTAGGGCAAAGGGTAAGCTAGACCTGAAATACGCATGCTTAATCACCTCATGAATATTAACTGACATACCCCGCATAAAATTATCCCTCTATTTTTCAGTACTTGTGATGCATGAAGTGGGTGAGGTAGTATGACAAGGAGTAGTAGGTAGTCTGAGTGGAAGGAATTGTGTATCGGGACCAATCCCGATGTGGAAGGGAAGGATCTTAATCAATTAGTCTATACATGCTGCCTCTGCGTCTGTATCGGCGTTCTCTGCCTGCTTTTTGGGAGAACCGTAATAAAGCTTTCCTTCTCTTGCTCCTGTGTCAGATTTGGTTTTTGGGGGGGCGGAGCCAAGATGGCGGCTGGGAAGCAGGGACTGGCGTGAGCTCCCCACCAA
>CM053623.1:449565283-449582887 GCA_028646595.1 Phalanger gymnotis | reverse complement strand
GCATTTTTTTCATTGGGTGGCCATGTTCCCATCCAACTATTTGATCTTTGAGCTTTTTGTCAGAGTATGACTGCTTGTAAAGAGTGCTTTGTCTCAAGCTTTAGGGGCTGTGCTGCTATTTTCAGAGTTACTTCTACTCCACTGTCACCGCAAGCTCTGCCACAGTAGCTCTCCTCCTCCCCCAAGAACTGCCAACCAGGACCTTGACCCAGATCCAAGCAGGGCAAAGCAAGCCCTGCAAACCTGCTGTGGTCTGCCGCTTGATTCCTCCCATCATGTGAGTCAAGGACTTGGGAAGCAGCCAATGCCGGAGCTCTGGAAGCAGCCTCAGGAGCTTCCTGCTGCTGCACCATCTCCATCATCCCCAGGGTTGGGGCTGGATTGCTTTCTAACCAGATCTAGCAGTTTTCCCACTCACCTGCTCTACGGTTTTTGGCGTTTGTGGGTTGAGAAGTCTGGTAACTTCCTCAGCTCAATGATTCATGGCCTTAAGGCCTGTTCTGGGCCACCTCCTGGTCTGATCTCTAGTGGGCTGTGCTCTGCTCCCAGCACTGTGCCACAGACCTTTCCCAGGGACCATCCAGGAAGTCCTGGGCTGGAGACCTGCTTCCCTCTGCTATTTTATGGGTTTCGCAGCTCTAGAATTTGTTCACAGCTATTTTTTTTACAGGTGTTTGGAGGGATTTGGGGGAGAGCTTAAGCAAGGCCCTGCTTTCCAGCCTCCATCTTGGCTCCACCCCTCACATGATTAGATTTCTAAAGTCTTTCTAAGTTTTTCTCTATGATGTTATTGTAGAAATTTTTCTCCAGATTCTACTCATTTCACACTGCTTCAGTTCATGAAGGTCTCTGGCCAAATACTTTTTATTTCCTATAATGGTCAGGATCTTGTGACTGACACTAGCAATATGTCTGACCAAATCAACCAGTTGAGATTCTCACCTTCTTGGAGATTCTGTTAAGATAATACAAAACCTACACAGAGATGAGTAGATACAATCCAGTTGTGTTATTTTGCAACCATTGCTCTACAATCCTGTACTTCTGCTACAGAGAGTTAGTGGCAATGCAAACCTGGATCTGGATTGCTTAATTATCCTCCATGAAACTTGGTTTCTTTAGTAAAATGGGGATGATTTGTAAAATATTTCATTAAAAATAGATCTTTATTTTTATATTGCTTTCTTTTCTAAACAACCTCTTCTCCCCAGAGTTCCATCCTTTGTAACAAAAGAGAATTGGGTATGGCACATAAACAGAAACCTAAGGCCTTTGCATACCTCATAAAGAAGGAATGGAAGATTATCTTCTCCATTAGGTCTAAGTTTGACTGAGAAAATGGGTATGATGATAGCACCTGCCTTTCATAGTTCTTAGGACTAACTGAGATCATGAAGGCAAAACACTGCAAGCTTTGTAGCACTATGTAAATGAGAACTTATACTATCATCACTGTGAACTAGTTTTTGGTTGCCTTTTGCTTTTCTCTGCAAAACCAAATTCTGCTGCCTTTGCTTTAGCTTCTTCTTGGGACCATTGGGTAGAAGGAATCAATGCCTGGCTCATAGTAGGAGCTAAATAAGTGTTTATTGACTTAACTGGTTTCATCAAAAGATTGATCCAAATGGTTTTTTGGTTTTTTTTCCCCTCAGTCACTGTGGAATGTAGTCTTCTCATGTTCCGGGTGTTAGTGAAAAAAAATCTGTTTGGTGATGGAGTACCTGTGAGAGCTGAAGAGCTGACCCTTGGTACAGGTTGTCCAGTTACTAGGGAGATGCCGGATAAGTTTGAGCTATACTATTCTGTGTCTGAGTGTGGGATTGAGTTTCAGGTAAGAGGTGGCCATAATAGTCCATAAATTGTTTCCATGCCTAAGTGATTCCCATAACATATAAAAGAAGAAAATAAACTAAATTTCCTACTAAACGATATTGTGATTAAGGCTAGAGGGCCATTCTGGGAAGGAGATGATTAGCCAGTGTCCTGCCATTTACTGAGAAGCTCCATGGCCATAGGCAGATGGGATTTAAAAAAAAAAATTAGTTTTTTTTTTTTTTAGTTTATTTAAAAGCTTTTTTAGTTTAGTTTTTTTAGTTGTATGCTTTCAAAGCTGAGGGGAGACTTCCTTGTGGCTGGGTTTCTGAGCTAAGCAACATACTGGACAGAACGCCAGACCTTGGGTCAGGAAAATCTGAGTTTAAATCTAGCCTCGGACACTAGCTCTGTGTGTAAGTGAGTAATTGAATCTGTCTACCTCAGTTTCCCCACTTATAAAATGGAAATGATCATAGTACCTACCAAATGAAATATTTTATGAATCATTCCATTTTACTAAGCAAACCAAACCTTAAGGAAGTTAAATAATCCAGCCTCACATTGCTTATTAAACCTCTGTGGTAGAAAAAGAGTTGTAGGGCAATGGTGGGTAAAGTTTCTTTTTGTTTGTTTTTTGTGAGAATCAAATGAGACAGTATTCTTCCCTTGGATTCTCTTTTGTCTTTCTTTATATCCTCAGCTCTTAATGTAGTACATGACAGTTAGTAGGCCTCAGTAAATGCTAGTTGATTGCCTGGGCTATGAGCAGATTGCACACCAACTTGATAGAGCTTATTACTTTGCCTGAACAACCTAGATCTCTACGTGTGTGTGTGTTGGGGGGGAGGGGTTCTAGAATATAGCTTTTCTAGACTCTTATTTTTGGTTCATTTAAGCCAAGTTAGGAGATCTGGTGAGGGGTGGACCAGATTTATGCCATGGTTAGAGCACAAGATGCCAAAGAAAACCTGAGAATACTGATTGCTCGGGGGGAACCTTGATTTAGAAAGCCCATTATGAAATGAAAGCTGAAGTTGGATATTGATCACTTCTTACCTATTACCTATCCAAAAGTGTGACACCCCTTCTCAGACATGCTATTAGATTTATTTTTCAAGCTTTTGGACCCACTGGCCTGGCTGGATCATGGCAACCCTAGGGTGTCTTGCTTAATTTAGGATGCTTTGAGTTTCTATATTCCTAATACCCTTACCATTAAATTGTTCCTTGAGAGTGGAGGGACTTAGTCTTGACAATATTTGGTTTCAGAGGCTGCTTGCCTGCCTTGGAGCAGGAAGGTACTTGTTCTCCTGCCTTCATACTATGAATTGAGGGACTCCTCAATTGGGATCTCTCTCTTTCTTTTCTTAGATTGATTTGTTAAACAAGGAATTATTTTATGCCCTAGAGCCAAAAATGTATAGTTCTGACCTTTAAGTAAATTATATTCAGTGGGGATAACAGATAAGTAGAAAAACATAATTTTGAGCCTGTAGGGGTCAAGTAGATTTTTTTTTTTTTTGCTAGGAAATAGCAGAGGTTTGAAAAAAGCCAAAAATTCTGTGAAGGAAACTTTTCCAGGCCTTGGGGGGGGGGCAGACTGAACAAATGTAATTTATAGGCACCAGGAAGTGGGCTAGTCTGGATGAGATTGGAGGACATGGCAAGGAAAAGAACTGGCAATAAGCCTGGGTTTGATTACACCACTTTGGTGTAATGGGACTAGACTATTAAGTTCCTTAAGTTAGGGAGAAATGTTTATATTTAATCCGAAAAGAGAGGAGTCACTGGACCTTCTCGAACACTGATGAGCAAAAGCCAGACCTATTGTCTCAAGATTTCAATTGGACAGACATGAAAGGAGAAGCATGAGGTTGGGTGAAAAAAAGAGTCTAGGCCGAGGTTGCTCAGGGCTTTGCCTAGGTTGTGTGAATGGAGAAGAGGGGATAGATGGCTGGTATTTTAAGAGAATCGATAATATTTGTCAACAGAGAGGGTATAAGAAATGACAAAAGGAGAGAGAGGTTTTAAATCTGTTCCAAAAGAGTATGGTGCCTTCAGCAGAAAGAGAATTAGGAAGAAGAATGGCTTTCTGGGAAAGCTAGGCATGTGGAATTGGATAGGATATTAATGTGGAGATGGATAAAGGGCAGTTGGTAGGGGGGGAGGGGTCTAGATTACAAGAGAGATAAGAGCTGGAAACTTAGAGACTGTATGCTAGATAATAGGAGGAGAAGGAGACAAGGGCAGCACCATGGAAAACCAAGTGGGAAAGCCTGTTTTGTCAACTAGATCAAATGCTACAGAGTGATCAGGAAGGGCTGAGGGGGAGTGAGTGCATTTGGCAGCTAAGACATCATTGGTAACATTGGAAAAAGCAGTTCCGGGTGAATAGTAGAGTAGAAGCCGGATTTTCAGGGGTTGAGAAGGGAGGATGAGGTGAGAAATTAGAACTACTGGTTTATAGCTAGTGAAAGGGATGAGAGAGACAACCATACCTTGAAGAGAATGCTAGACTCAAATGAAGGCTTTTTGAGGCCAGGGGAATTCTAGGCTACAATATACATAGGCAGCAAGGAGGTCATAGAGTCGGGATGACAGTAAATTATGGAGAAAAGCAAGTGTGACACACAAAGTAAATTTGGGAGGAGGTGGGGTCAAAGGTGCAAGTAATAACATTTTGAAATCCTTCCATCTAAATGGTCTTTCTGTGTTTTAGGCTTTTGAAACGCACGTGATTTATAAAACATATCTCCATTATATCTCACTGTATCCTTTTTTTGGTCATGGTACAAGTCATTTCCCCTTGTCCTGCCAAGTGTCCAGGTAAGTATTATAGCTGGGGTCTAATGTCAAGCTAGTCTTCTCACTATTAAAAAGCCATCTTGACTTAGTTTTCCTTTTGCCTACCAATCGTTAAGTGTAGGCAAGATGACATCGCAGAGACATCCTAGATTTAGAGGCAGAAATGGACAGATTTGGGATAGAAAAGCTATTTCATTAGCTGCATGGTGGAATAATTTATTCCCCATGTCATTTATTTCCGTTGTAAAATGAAGGGAATCAATTCAGTCAGCATTCATTAAGTCCCTATGTGCAAGGTACTCCTGCTAGCTACTGAGACCTTGTTTCTACTTTGGGAAGCTGTCTTAGGTCCTTTTATATTGCAAAAATTTGAGATACTCAGAACTTCTATCTGGCAGTAACAAGAGTGATGACCCAGTATGCAGTGTCTGACTTCAGTAACCATGAGGACAAATTTCAGGGCTGGGAAAACTGGAAGAAAAGCTGAAAGGTCTTCCAAGGAATAGTAGAACATGACCATATCTTCAAGAATGTAATAATGCATTGGAATTTAAAGCTCTTCCAAGCTTAGCCCCAACCCACTTTTCTAGCCTTTATTATTAATTAATTATTTTCTTTCTCAAATTCCCCAGTCAGGTATAATAGAAATTCTTGCTGGTCCTCCTACTTCATTGCATTTTCCATGGCCATGCTAGGAGCATACTCTTTCCTCAACTATCTTCTTTCTAAGCTTTAATTTCCTTCAAAGCTATGCTCAATCACCAGT
Source organism: Phalanger gymnotis (assembly GCA_028646595.1). Lineage (NCBI taxonomy): Eukaryota > Metazoa > Chordata > Mammalia > Diprotodontia > Phalangeridae > Phalanger > Phalanger gymnotis. The sequence goes on along the minus strand of CM053623.1, from coordinate 449,577,501 downwards.
ATCCACAGGAAGCTTTACTAGCTACCTCTAACCACCCCCCCCCCAAACAATATCTTTTATATATTTTGTAAAAGCATTTCTACATACATGTATGGTATATGTGGTAAAGCAAGATGATTGAAGTCAGAAATGGTTTTGTTTCTTTGTTTTAATCCCTAGGACATTGTATATAATAGACACTTAATGTATTTTCCTGGTTTGATCATGACCTTGAGGAACCCAATTTACCATTTTTAGGAAACTAGGTCGAGAGGATTCAGGTAAGCCTGATGTCCCTGACCTGTCTCAGAAAAACCAAAAAAAAGGTGCTGCAAGAATGTTTCCTAATGTTTTTGGCTCCACCTATTGGACTCCGGAACTCGAGGAGACACTGGAGAGAGAAGGGAACAATTCCTTTTTGAAACAAAAGGTTAAATCTTGGTAAGGAGACTTGATGTCAATTACTTAAGGAGACCCTGGACACCTAGCTCATGGCAGACAGCTCTGTAGCTTTAAGCTTTTTACATCAAGGAACCTGCCAAGCATGTTTAAGGGAGGGGAGACAAGACATATTGACATACTGCGTAGAGAATTGGCTTTGAAGCTAGGGAGACTTGGTTTCAAGTCTTGTCTCTGATGTTTGTTGGCCCTATTATCCTGGGTAAGTCATTTGACTTCTCAAGACCCTGAACAACTTCTTCTACAAGCTGGAGAGCAGGTACCAACACATTGGTAAAGGGAGCTTTCTTACATAGACATTCCCTATGGTAATAGAATCACTGGCTATATCCTCAACCCTAAGACAAGAGAAGTATACACAGACATAGGGAATACCATGTAGAATGGCTGCATGCCAGAGAAGGAGTGATAAGAAGAAAAGAAAGTTAATCTCATGATGGTGATAGAGTTTGGGAGCAGGAAGTGGTAGGGGGGATGCGTGGGGTAAGAGACCCTTCCACAATTGGGATTGAGGTGGGGAAAATATCCTGTTCTCTTGCCTCGCTAAGCAGCCAATAGCCAATATTTCTTAATCCCATCTTCTTCCATAGGAACTGGGTCTCCTTGCCCATTTTGACTTTGAGCTCTGTAGTTAATCCAATGTCTCCATGGCAAAGAAGGTGGCAGTCTGCGTCCTGAGACGTTATCAAGGAGGCAGCTATGGGGCAGCCAATGCCAGTCAAGTTTGTAAGCCTAACAATGATGGTTCCAAAGTTCAGGAAGTTGGCATCATCTAAGCTTGCCCTGGTGAACTTCTCTTCATGTTTTTAAAATTTACTTTTAAAGAATAAACCTGCCCAATACTGCCCTTATATTCTGTACAGAAGGGGGTTGTGTGGGATTTAAATAAATTTAATGTGCATGTCTCATCTTTAATTTGTTGCTAATTTATGCTAATGATTAAATGAGAGTGTGGAAACATTCATGATAAAAATATGGACTGTTTGCTCTGTGTCCCTGGAAAAGGGAACAAAGATGACTTTTCCAGACTCCCAACTCACCAGGTGAGAAAAATATGCCGTATTGGCATCTGCCTTAGTGTGCTAAGTGCTTAGTGAGCTGTGGAAGGAGCAGCCATCAGTGACAGCAACTCTGTCTGGAGCCAGGCTGGGAATCTTGACTTCTGCTTAGGGAAGGCTAGGAGTCTGTCTATCAAGGATTTGAGAAACAAAGGACATCTGGGAGACACACTGAATGGCCTGTCTGAATTGTTTATCCTGTGGCCTCCCTGCTGCAAAGTAACGATTCTCATTTTTTTCCTTCTATAGTCTTCAGTTACAAGGAGAATGGTGGGGTGTATATGAGGAAGGTAGTCCCAGGTGTGCCCACAAGATATCTCATGAATATAGCAGGTTTCCTATATCTTTAAGAAGAGAGTGACAAACTTTTTTTCATTAAATATATTATATTTGGGATATATTATATATGTTAAATATAGTGTCTGCCTCAGTTATTGCAGTATAAAAAAGCAGTTTAGAAATACTAGGGAAAATAAAAGGGGTCTCTGAAGATCCAAGGAATCCATGGGATTCCATCATGTGCGTTTTCATTAGTCCTCACCATTAAATCACATGGATTCTGTGTATAGCTTTCCCTTATTGTGGTTGGTTTGGCTATCACTTTTTTTTTTTTAGTTTTTTTTTTGCCCCTTCTGCTTTCTCAGGTTGGAAGATCGGAACAAGCTGGAGAGGGAGGGACGTGGGTGTGGACTTGCTTTGTTTAATCGATCTCTTTTGGGGAAGATTGAGGCCTGTGTATCTTACACCAAAAAACTGAGAATACTGCTATTCTTCCACAGTCCTTGTGGATACAATAGTATCACTTGGTCAGAGTGGGCATGATCTGTGACCCTTTTAGACAATGGAAGATTTGCTTTGCATTGGTGAGCTACTATGTAGCCACCTACTTTTCCTAGAAGATGGGTTGGATTTCATTACAGGGAGAGTGGGCCTGACATTTAAGCAGTTTATTAAACATGTGATTCATTAAATAATTAAACAAAGCTATTGTGGTCTGGGTGCTCATTCTCTATTTTGGCCATACTATTTCACTGCTCAGATTCTTTCTATGCCTTCTTATGGACCAAGTTAAGTTCAAATTCCTTCCTTTCCCCAACATTACTGCTATAGCCTACTTTTCCTTTCTCTTCTACTCTTCAAGTGCTCTTTGGTATAATTAGTATAAAGAATGTATCCATCCCCTTTATACTTTCCCGGTAATAACCCTTTGTTCGCCATATTTCTCTTTAAATTTAAACATCTAAGTACCCAGTATGTACCATACCCTTTGATGATACAAAGATAAAGCTCTCACTTTCTCAAGAAATTTGCCTTTTATTTGGGTGTGTGGTGGGAGGCATGTATTCAGATGAAGTGATTCTGATGATGGGTGGAGAAGGCTTTAACAAGCGGGCCTCATGTACGAGGTGGCTCTTGTACAGAATTTAAACAGAAGAAAACTAGAGGGTCTGAGAAGCAGGAGTGATAGAGCGCAGTGCAGGAATGGTAGGAGCAAGAGAGAATGGAGGGAGAAAAAATTTATCTTGACCTAATTGATGCCATTTTGTTTTAAGCTTCCATTTTGTGACTGAGTAGTTACATAAATTATCTTTCTGTAATAAGATGAGGACTTGGATGGTATAGTTTAGTAGGGGTAGTAAACATGATTTCAGAAAAGGCTACAGTAAGAAGAAATAAAAGGAGATAGGGAGGAAAATAATTATTGTGCTCAGAGGCACCATAGGTACAGGATTAATATAAATGCTTACTATATGTGTGCCTAATAACATAGCACCCAAGTGCTTAAAGGAAAAATTAGTTTGGAGGGAAAAACAGACAATAACACTATAATGGTGGGGAAATTTAATGTGTCCTTTTTACACCTAAACAAATGTAACCAAAAGACAAGAAAGAAACTAAGGACCTGAAAATACAAAGGAGTCAAGGATAAAAATATGCAAGCAATTGGAAATGAACTTATCCACCATGACTCAGTTGCTTCTGGGTTCTGTTCCTAGGGGCCCCTTCACCTGTTGATGAGCTCTTCCAAAAGTCTCCATTTGGGGAAAAGGTGCCAAATCAGCCATCTTTCAACCACCAGGATCAACCCTGATACCTCTTTCCTCCTGTCCTCCCTGCTTTTCAGCACTTTTATGGGTTTTCCTTCATTAAGATGTAAGCCCCTTGAGGGAAGGGATTATCATTCTTTTTGCTTGTTGTATTTGCATCCCCAGGGTCCAGCACAAATAACTTCTTATTTACTGTTTCACTAAAGAAGGATAAAGCCTTTTCATTTTAATAGAGGGAAATGGTACAAGTGTCTTCTCAGAACTCAAATATCCCTTAATTCAGAGATAAAGTTAAATTAGACAGAGGGCCTGAGAGTGGTATTGTCATGTTAGAGTTAGAAGAAAGGAAAGAGCAACAGGAATACGCTATGGAAGAAAAGGGAGGGAGAATGGGAGGAGGAACTTATCTCACATACCTGAGGTGAATAATTAGAAGGAAACAAGAAAAAGGATATGAGGAATGGGTAGCATTTGAACCTCAATTTAAATTGAACTGCTCAAATGAGGGCAGAATACACACAGGCACACAGTTAAATGTAGGAGTGTATGAAGGGAGCGGAAGCAGACTGCATCAAATCTACGCAATAGTTACTGAGCACAATCTTCCACCATCATCCTTTTCTTTATAAAGAGGGAACAGGAAACAAAAGGAGGAGAAAGAAGACTATGAGAGAAAAATAACATCTTTGCACAAACAAATCCAATGCAGTTAAGAAAGTAAAGCAAACTGGGAAAGAAATGTTTTGGAGTAAGTTTCTCTGACAGAGGTTTCATTACCAAAATATATAAGGAACTGATTCAAATGTGTAGAAATAAGAGTCATTTAGCAACTAATAGATGATGAAGGAATATGAACAAGTACATATCCAGGTGAAAAATACAAGATCTCTATAGGCATATAAAAATGGTCTATATCATTACTAATTAGAGAAATAAAAGTAACTCAGGTTTTCACATCATTCATCAGCTTGGAAACATTGATCATAAATAGAGATGATAAATTTTATTTGTTCTACAAGAAAACGGGTACATGGATATAATATTGGTGGAGTTGTGGATGGTCCAGTCATTCTGGAAGGCAATTTAGAGCTACGTCCAAAAAATATTGTGTGTACCATTTTAGCCAGCAGCACCACTATTAAAACTATAGCTCAAAAACATAAAGAAAAGAGGAACCAGACCCAAACATATGAAATTTAGAGTAGGTCTTTCTGTGATGGCAAGGAAGCAGGAACTAAGGGGGTGCCCATAAATTGTGGAGTGGTTGAACAAATTATGGTATGCTTAAATAATAAGATACTATTGTACTATAAGATATGATGCAAGGAATAATTATAGAGAAATCTAGGAATGGTTGTATTAACTGATTCAGAGTGAAATAAGCAGCACCAGAACAATTCACACAATAACAACATTATAAAGATAATTAACTTTGAAAAACTTAAGAACGTTGAAAAATCCAATGACCAACGAAAATTCCAGAGTTCTGATGGGGGAGCATGCTGCCCACCTTCTGACAGAGAAGTGATAGAAGTAGGTAGGGAGCAGAATGAGACATACCTATTTTTTTAGATTGATATTTATTTGCTTACTTTGGGATATCACAAATTTATTTTTTAAATAATATTTTATTTCCCCCAATTATACATAAAAACAATTTTTAGCATTCCTTTTTAAACATATTTCTTTATTAGTCATGTTGTGAAAGAAAATGCAGACCCCTCCAAAAAGCCATGAAAAAAAATAAGGAAAGTGAAAAATAATATGCTTCAATCTGTATACAGAATCTGTCAGTTCTTTCTCTGGAGATGGAGAGCACTTTTTATCACGAGTCTTTTGGAATTGTCTTAGATAATTATATTACCGAGAATAGCTAATCATTCACAGTTGATCATCATACCACAACTTGTTCAACCATTCCCCAATTTATGGACATCCCTTAAATTTTCCATTCTTTGCTACTACAAAAAGAGCTGCTATAAACATTTTTTCTACAAATAGGTCTCCTCTCCCACTGTAAAAAATCTCTTTGGGATACACATTTGTAGGGTATCGATGGATCAAAGGGGCTTTACAGTTTTATAGCTCTTTGGGCATAGTACCAAATTGCTCTCAAGAATGGTTGGATCAATTTAAACTCTACCAACAGTGCATTAGGTTCCCAATTTTCCCACGTCCCCTCCAACATTTTTCATTTTCCTTTTCTTTCATATTAACCAATCTGATAGGTATAAGGTGGTACTTCAGAGTTGCTTTAATTTGTATTTTTCTAGTCAATAGTAATTTAGGGCATTTTTTATATGATTGTAGATAGCTTTGATTTTTTTTTCCTGAAAACTGCCTGTTCCTATGCTCTGACCATTTATCATTTGGGGAGTGCTTTGTATTATAAATTTGACTCCATTCTCTATGTATTTGAGAAATAAGGCCTTTAACAGAGACACTTGATATAACATTTACCCCCAGCTTTTTGCCTTCCTGCTAATCTTGGATGCATTGGTTTTGTTCTTGCAAAATCTGTTAAATTTAACATAATCAGCATTATCCATTTTATATTTTGTAATGCTCTCTATCTCTTATTTGGTCATAAATTCTTCCTTATCCATAGGTCTAACAGGCAAACTATTCCATGGTCCCCTAATTTGCTTATGGTATCACCCTTTATGTCTTAAATGATGTACCCATTTTGACCTTATTCTAGTATACAGTGTAAGATATTGGTCTATACCTAGTTCCTACAATAGTGTTTTTCAGTTTTCCCAGCAGCTTTTGTCAAATAGTGAGTTCTTGTCCCAAAATCTTGGGTCTTTGGGTTTATCAAACACTAGATTACTATGGTCATTTACTACTGTGTATTATGTACTGAATCTATTCCCCTGATCTGCTACCCTATTTCTTAGCCAGTACCAGATTGTTTTGATGATTATTGCTTTATAACACAGTTCAAGATCTGATATGTCTAGTCCACTGTTCTTCATTTTTTCCATTAATTCCCCTGATATTTTTATTCTTCTGGTTGAATTTTGTTATTATTTTTTCTAGCTCTATAAAATAATTTACTGGTATTTTGACTGGCAAGGCACTGAATAAGCAAATTAATTTAGGTAGATCTGTCATTTTTATCATATTGGCTCAGGCTACCCATGAGCAACTGATATTTTCCCCAATTGTTTAGATCTGAATTTATTTATGTAAAAAGTGCTTTGTAATTGTGTTCATACACAGGGTGTCCCTAAAGTCTGGACATATAGGAAAATTGATGGCAATGTGGAGTTATTGCATCAAGATCATGTGAATCTTGCAAAGTGCATCAACCTTTGTATCACAAATGATGGAAATCATGTTGAAGATGTTATTTATTAATATTCCAATTAAGTAAAATGTGGTTGAAAATTTCATTCATTTCATTTCTTGAAAATATGCATTTTTGCCTAAGTGTCCAGACTTTAGGAGCACCCTGTAGTTTCTGGGTTCTTCTTGGCAGGCAGATAACCAAGTATTTTTAAATTGTCTATAGTTATTTTAAATGGAATTTCTCTTTCTGGCTCTTGCTGCTGGACTTTGTTGGTAGTATATAGAAATGCAAATGATTTATGTGGGTTTATTTTATATTCTCCAAGTTTGCTAAAGCTGTTAATTATTTCAACTAGTTTTTTAGGTGATTCACTAGGATTCTCTAAGCATATAATCTGCAAAGAGTGATAGTTTCATTTCCTCATTGCCTATTCTATTTCTTTCATTTTTTTCTTCTCTTATTGTTATAGCTAACATTTCTAATGCTATATTGAACAATAGTGGTCATAAAGGGCATCAGTGCTTCACTCCTGAATTTATTTGGAAGGCTTCTAACTTATCCTCATTACAGATAATGCTTGTTGATGATTTTAAATACAACTTATACTTTTAAAGAAAGCTCCTTTTATTCTTTTGCCCTCTAGTGTTTTTAATAGGCATGGATGTTGCATTTCATGGAAAGCTTTTTTTGCATCCATTGAGATCTTTGTTTGAGATCATGATTGCAATCCCTGATTTTTTTTTTTGCTTCAGCTGAAGCATAATAGATTCTGCTCCAGCCTATTACATTTACTCTGTGTGTATCTCTCATTTTCAAGTGTGTTTCTTGTAAACAAAATTTTGTAGGATTCTGGTTTTTAATCCACTCTGCCATCTACTTCTGTTTTATAGGTGAGTTCATCTCATTCACATTTATAATTATGACTACTGTGTCTTTCCATCCTATTTTCCTCTGTTTATCCTCCTCCTCCTCCTGTCTCTCTCTCTCTCTCTCTCTCTCTCTCTCTCTCTCTCTCTCTCTCTCTCTCTCTCCTCCCTCTCATTCCCTCTGTTCTTCCTCTTCACAAGTATTTTGCTTCTGACCACCACCTCTCCCAATCCACCCTCTTATCAGTCCCTCACCCTTTTCTCATTCCTCTCCCCTCCTATTCTCTGTGGGATGATAGATTTTTATACCCAACTGACTGTGCAATTATTCCCTTTTTGAGCCAATTCTGATGAGAGTAAGGTTCAAGTGTTGCTTACTCTGTGATCTTTTCTTCTACTGTAATTGCTTTTCAGTACCTCTTCATGAGAAATAATTGAACCGTTTCTACCTCCTCTTTCTCTCTTCTTCCAGTGCAATCCTTTTTCTCACCCCTTAATTTTGTTTTTTTAAATATTACCCCATCATACTCAACTTATACCCACACCCTCTGTCTATGTATAGTTCTTCTAATTACCCCAATAGTAATAAAGTTCTTAAAACTTACAACTATCATCTTCTTGTGTAATAATGTAAACAGTTTAACCTTATTGAAGCTTTTATATTTTCTCTTTCCTGTTTTCTTTTTTGTGCTTCTCTTGAGTCATGTATTTGAAAATCACATTTTCTGTTCAGTTCTGGTCTTTTCATCATCAATACTTGCCAGTCTTCTATGTCATTGAATGTCCATTTCCACCTGGAAGGATTATGTTCAGTTTTCTGGGCTGGTGATTCTTGATTGTAATTCTAGCTCCTTTGCCTTCTGAAATATCATATTTCAGGATGTCTGATCTTTTAATGTAGAAGCTGCTAATTCCTGTGTAATCCTGACTGTGGCTTCATGATATTTGAATTGTTTCCTTCCGGCTGCTTGTGGTATTTTCTCCTTGACTTGTGAACTCTGGAATTTGACTATAATATATCTGAGAGTTTTCATTTTGAGATCTCTTTCAGGAGGTGATAGATGGATTCTTTCAATTTCTAGTCTCCCATTTGGTTCTAGGGTATTAGGGCAGTTTTCCTTGATAACTTCTTAAAATATGATGTCCAGGCCTTTTTAAAAATAGTAACTTTCAAGTAGTCTAATAATTTAAAAATGATCTCTCCTGGATCTGTTTTCCAACTTAGTTGTTTCTCCAGTGAGATGTTACATTTTCTTCTATTTTTTCATTCTTTTCATCTTGTTTTGTTATTTCTTAATGTCTCATGGAGTCATTAGCTTCCACTTGACCAATTCTGATTTTTAAGAAATTATTTTCTTCAGTGAACTTTTGTACCTCCTTTCCATTTTGCTGAATATACCTTTTAAATAGTTGTTTTCTTCAGTGAATTTTTATACATCTTAAATTTTTTTTGTGTGTTTCCTTTACCAAGCAGTTGATTCTTTTTCCCCCTAGGATTCTCTTGCATCATTCTCATTTCCCAGTTTTTCTTCTACCTGTCTTATTTGATTTTTAAAATGCCTTTTGAGCTCTTGTAGCAATTATTTTTTTTGTCCTGAGACTCATTCACATTTTTCTTTAAGGCATACCATGTAGCTGTTTTGACGTTGTTTGCTTTTGATCTTCCCTGTCATGATAGTAACGTTCTATGGTCAGATTCTGTTTTTGTTTTTCTCATTTTCCAGCTTATTTAGTGACTTTTAACTTTATGTTAATATTAGGTTCTCCTCCTGTGGTGGGGTGGTTACTGGCTCAAGGCCTTGGGTGTGGTTATGGGGTCTTATTGCTATCCTGTGCTGGGCGAGCTGGGCCTTGTTACTGGTCTATGGTAGGGGCTCAACACCTTGCTTCTGGCCTGTGCCTGTTGCCCACCCTCATTGCTGGCCTGTGTTGGGGGAAGCACACACATGCACTCAGTACTCAGAGTTGGGTATAGAAATAGATTTAACTCAAAAGGGAAACAAAAATTACTTGGTATTGGATGGTGGATGTTCATGGGAGGCTAGATTAAGGGAAGGATCAGTCATAATCTTAACAAACTTTAATCTCAGAAGGGGATTTGTAAAGAGGCTTTAAAAGAAAAGAAAGAATGAGAATGTGTAGCTGAGATCTGGAGGAGGTAAAGAGGACAGTAGAAGCAGAGAAGAAGCAGATTAAGACCTCAGGCAGAGGATACTGAGACTCAGCATACTCCTTTTTTGTTTTTTGTAAAGAGTTGGCAGCAAATAAAGAGAAGGAAAAGTATAAGAGCATAAGATGGAGAGCAATACAAAATTAATTATTATAAAATTGTCAATATTAATGGATTAAGTTCACCCATAAATCAAAAGAGGGTAGTGGAAATTTTACAAACACATGCTGAAGGGCCAAAATGTAAAACACATTTTTTTATTGACCATTGCAATAAAAATGATAATCAATTAAGGGTCACTGAGAATTTGAGTACAAAATAATAGATTAAACAATGTAATCCTAGAGAATTGGCCTGTCAAAGGACAAATCATAAAAGTAATTGATACTTTTATTAATAAAAATGACAAAGCACAACATTTTTGGGATGCATTCAAAGCAATTATTTAGGATAAGACATATCTCTAATCACTTTCATCTACAAAAAAGAAAGAACAGAACAATGAATGGGACATGTATTTAAAAAAGAAATAAAAAATCAACAAATGAAAAACACTAATTACACACCAGAGTAGATCCTAATTCTGTTTCTAAACTTGATCCAATCCATATTCTGAAAACAAAGAATGGATTAACCAAACCCAAAACCCAAATGTTTAACAAATAAAACTAGATTTGAAAAATATCATCAGATAATCTAATTTTTTAAAAGCAGAAAACCAAATTACCAAAATTAAAGTGAAAAAGAAAATCAAAACAAAGAAATTGTTAAAAAAATTATTGCCAAATTACATGGCAATAAAACCAACAACTTGCATGAAATGAAAAAAAAAAGCTTACATAAACATGAAATAACCAGAACAGCAGAACAAGAAATAGATCATCTAATCCAGGATAGAAGTCTAGTAAGAAACTATAGACCAGCATTCTGAATGAATACAAAGACACAATCAGATTAAATATTAGCAAAGAGATAAAAAATATTAGAACAATTATACTCCTTGTGTAGAGTGCATTTACACCAAGAATGCAGGCTTGGTTTAATATTATGAGAAGTATTAACATAATATGTCATATTAATAATAAGAATAAGCCATTATATTAATAAATACAGAGAAAAACCCCTTTTGTTAAGATGCATCCCAATTCCTTGTAAAAGCACCAGAAAATATAGGAATAAATGGGCCTTTCTTTAATGCAATAACTATTATCTATCTGTAAACAAGGGCAGAATCATGAATAATCAGGATAAACTAGAAGCCTTTCCAATAATATCACAATAAAGCAAGAATGTGTATTATTTCTATTAGGATTTAATATAGTGCCAGAAATGCTTCATTTTTCAATAGTGTCTGAATCTTTGTGACCTCATTTGGGTTTTTCTTGGCAGAGATACTGGAGTAATTTGCCATTTCCTTCTCTACCTCATTTTACAAATAAGGAGACTGAGGCAAACAGGATTAAATGACTTGCCCAGGGTCACCCAGCTAGGAAACCTCTAAGGCCAGATTTGAACTCAGAAAGAGGAGTCTACCTGACTCCTGGCCAGCAGCTCTAGCCATTGCTGCCATCTAGGTGCCCTGCTAGAAATGCTAGCTATAAAAATAAGTCAAGGAAAAGAAAATGAGTCAATAAGAAGGGCAACACAATTAATAATGTTTTTTTTTTGCAGATGATAGGATAGTTTATTTAGAAAACCCTAGAGTCAGCTAATTTAATAAAGTGAAACAATAATCTCAGCAAAGTTGCAGAATACAAAACAAATCAACGTCATTAGAATTCTAGTATATTGCATATAAAACATAACAGGAAGAGATAGATGAATTCCATTTAAAATAACTACAGAATAGAAAAAAAAACTTGGCAGTCTACCCACCAAGACATGTATAGATGCTAGGTCGATATAGGTTGAGGCAATGCAACACAGAGTCACTTACTTTACCTATTTAGTGACAATCTAACTACCAAAAAGAAGTGATTTGTAGAGCTAGAAAAATGAAAACAAAATTCAACTGGAGGAATGAAAGGTCAATAGATTCCAAGGAATATAATAAAGAAAAAGAAATAAGGAATGGGGCCTGGCAGAACCAGATATTAAACTATACCATAAAGCAAAATCATTAGAAAATCTTGATTTTCATTAAGAAATAGAGAAGTTGACCAATGTAACATATTTCATACAGAAACAAACATGGAGTAGTCTAGTGTTCAGAACAGTATTTGTGGGGAAGAAGATTTAAAAAATGATTAGAGATGAATAAAATAATGCCTCACTAATGTGGAATTACAGTTGAAAATTTCCCTGAACTATCAGAAGGAGTAGATCATTGCAAACACCTGAGTG
>CM053623.1:449548394-449564783 GCA_028646595.1 Phalanger gymnotis | reverse complement strand
AAGAGTGAGACACAACTGAAAAAAATGACCAAACAACAAAAATAAACATTTATTATGTGCTAGGCACTGTGCTAAGCACTGGGAATACAAATACAAAAATGATAGCCCCTTGCCTCAAGGATCTTATAATTTAATAAGGGAAGACAAAGGAAGCTGGAAAGAGGGAAGGAGAAAAAGAACTTGGGCTAAGCATGTGGAGAATTACAGTAGAGTGCAACCTGGTGTAAAATGAAAAGATAGCTGGCCTGGGCCTCATCATTAAGTGGAGGTTCTGGGAGGAGCTCTCCCCCTTCCACTCAGAGAGATAGGCTCCAGGAGAAGTGGGAAATTCTGGGGCAGCAGCAGTTTTGCAGGATGAAAAGGTTTCTGGGGCATGATGGAGAAGGTCAGAGAAGTGTAGCCTTGTCTGCTGTTAGCTTATTAATTTTTACCTCGTTTGGGTTCTTGGTATCCTAGATTGTGGTGACAATTAAAATCGCTTTATCTCTTGCACTTGACTCCTATTGTGGCTTGACAGCTCATGGAAAAAAAAAATCCGGCCTTCTATTATATTGGCCATATGATCCAGAAAAAGGGTTTTTTTCTGTACTTCCTTCTGAATTTCCTTCCTTTTTCTTCTGTGCATTTTTGAAAACCTTTCAATGCAGGGAAGGGGCTCATCACTATTGCTAACCAATCCACCATAATAACTGAGACAAAGAATGAGGGGAAAACTCTTCCAACAAAGACTACTTAAGTAAAACATATATGTTCTGTGCACACTTACAGAAACGTGTTTCTTCACCTTGTGTCACTCACATATCTCTCAGGATATGGGTAACATGGTTTTCATCAAATGCCCAATATAGTCATATTTGATCATTGCCCTGATCAGTGTTTTTGTGTCTTTCTAAGTTGTTTTTCTTTACAATTTTAATGTTTAGTATATAAATTGTTCTCCTGGTTCTGCTCTCTTCACTTTGGATCAGTTCATACTACCTAAGAACCTCAAAAATAATCTTTTGTCATTTCTTATAATTCGATAATACTTCAAACCATTATAAAGTATGCAGCCTATGGTGGGGGATGGGGGAAACCATAAATGATTCCTGCACTGGTCTCCAAGTGCTAGTAGGATTGCTAGAAAACTAGTTATCTTGTCAGCCTTTCTAATGAAAAGTATAAAGTCATCGAACTTCTCCAATAGAAACCTATGAAACAGAGTAATTACACAGCCATTCCCTCTATCTCCAGCTTGGGCCACCAGTCAACATGGGCAAATGGAAGAATGTCAAGAAAGTCAAAGGCAGCCAAACATCTGTCAAAGAGAGGGACAGCTATGCACAGAATCTTTGTGTATTGATGGACAGCACAGGATACTCTCACAAAACTGATAGAAACACACAGAGGATGCTATTTTAGCACCCGTAAATTCACTCCTTAATAAGGTGGTAGCCCTAGTTCCTTAGCTTCTAAATCATGTTTTTGTTCTATTTATTCTATTCTCTGAGGTAGACTGCACTCCCAACTCTAAAAAAATGGTTACTGCAACTCAATATCATTAAGTACTTTCTTTTCCTAGAAATACAGAAAATCTGCTAACTCTAAACACCAGGTATTCCAGTTCTTATGAACATACCTCAGTTCTCTTTGGAACAATTTATAACTATGACCAAAAAATGCAGGAGAAGCAATCCTTTCATTCCACCCTTCGGCTTCCTTTGACTTACAGAAGTCTTACTATAGGCAAAGCTCTCTGGCCCTACTCCCATACTCTAAGCAAAGGAGGCAAAGAATCTAAGCCTGTCACCATACAGGGAGCTGACACTGATACTGCTCTTTACAAATCATTTATAAGACATAGAAGGTGTTGAGATGGCATGCCAGCTTTGTTACTTTCTAGGTTAGGGAACCACACAAGTTGACTGCTATTTCCTTCTCTTGGTGTATCTAGAAACAGTGGGCCATGGTGTCAGCATTGAGTTTTGCCCAGTCTTTCCCATGCATTCCCTCATTTGATAATTAATGTGGCATTAAACCCAAATTGCAGATAGACACAAATGTACAAATACACACACACATCATATTTGTTTAAAACTCATGAAATCCCTTCTCCTTGGTGATCATAAAAAAGGGTAGCAAGGGATATGTTTATTAAAAATGAATGCATTTTAAAAACATCTTCAGACATTTCCCAGGGCATGCTTAGGCAATTTCAACTTCTTGTAGTTCTCCACCTGAGTTGGGAGGCTCACATGCCTGAATGGGTTCTCTAGATGCCCTGAAGCTGGCTTCTTGCAAAGGAAATATCTCAGGAAACAGCCAGCCCAATATTGCGATAACAGGAAAGGTGGTGGCATATCAAGCTCAGAATCAAGGGTATAAAAGAACTCAGCCCCTATGTGATAAGAAAAAGGATTAGGAATCAGACTCTGTAATATTCTGGGAAATAGTTATTTCCTCACCTCCATCCCAAAAGCAGAAGAGTCTCTCTTCCCACTTGCCATCATGGTCTTGATATCTCTCTCATCTGATCTCTAGGGTGTCTGGGTCTTCTCCAAAGTGACACTCATCTCCTTAATATTCTTTATGCTTTTGTGTACCTTCCTTGTCTTAGGGATTGGGACTTGATCTGAGATTTCATTGGTATAAATAATACCCAGGTAGAAAAATTGCCTATACCAAGACAAATAAGCATCTGACTTGAAAACTGCAAACTTCGAGTTGCCTAGGGCCCTTACAGGTTAAATGACTTGCCAATCGTCATACAGCCAAAAGGTCTCAGAGGCTTGAAGACTTGAACCCAGGTCTTCCTGGCCTACAGGACAGCTTTCTATCTTCTACTGCAAGCTGCTTCTTGTATCCCCCACAATGAATCTTGAACAGCTCCCCAAGGTGGAAGCTACTCAGCTATCTGCCATGTGCCTCTTCTCCTGGGTCACCTCCTCAAATTTCAGTCTTTAGTTAAGGAATCTCATCCTTGCTTTTCTCTAAGTACTTACCTAAAAATGAAGAAGTCCAGTAATACCATCCTAGATTGTAGAAGCACTACTTTCTTGGTCAATCACAGGAAGTAGAAATAAAGTAAGACCATCAGAATCCAATGAGTGTGGTACCCTGCAGTTAGGGGAAAATATTTCCAAATATTGTCAAGAATAAACAAGTATATATGCACTAAGGGCCTAGAACAGCAATGCTCTGGGGCAGGGGTGGAGAACCTGTCACTCCTTTTATTAAGGGGATTTGTTCTGTGAAGTTTGGATTCAGTCAAAGGACCACACTTGAGGATGTAGATGGCCACATGTGGCCTTGAGGCTGCAAGTTCCCCGCCCCTTCTCTGGGGAGATATGAGGGGCAAAAAACAAAAGTCCCTGCCCTCAAGTAGCATAAGTTCTCTAGGGCAATATAACAGGCATGTATAAAGGTTCATACAAGTAAATGTAAGGTAATACTAGAGAAAGAGTAGCCAGGGAAGTGGCAGTATTCCTAAAGGATTCTAATAAATGGTGGTGCTTTAGCTCATGTTTGAAGGATAATAAAAATTCTTTAAGGTGGATGCAGGTAGAGAGTATATGATAGGCATGGTAATGGAAAATAAAGTATTATGTGTAGACCAGCAAAATAATAACAATAACCATAATCCAGTTGGATTGGGCCATGGAATAACATTCAGCCATCTAGCATTAATTAAGTGCCTACTATGTGCCAGGCACTGTGCTAAGCACTAAGATACAAGCTCAAAAAGGGAGGGGTAAGAAAAGGCCAAAAACATGAGAAATTTCAGTGATAGAAAACAGTAAATTTTCATCTGTAAGTGAAGGAAATTCATGAAGTCCCTTGTGAAATTAGGAGCGAGTATAGAAAGTTATATAGAGTATAGAAATATATGGTCAGCATCAGCTACATAAGGAAAGCCTAGTGCCTAATTATAGCACCTGTGCATGGCAATTCAAGTATCATGAATAAGAACTAAAAATTCTCTCTCAAATATCCTTAGGAAGAAAACATAGCTGATTAAATTCAGAGGCTAGAGGACATGGAATTGGAAAGGAAGGGGAAAGGATATTTCTATCAGCATCCCTCAGCAGAATTCACTGACCAAGGGCTTGCCTGCAGAAGACACTCATATCTCACAGCTAGTCAATAGCTGTGCAGAGCCAAGATTGAAAGCTAAAGGAAGTCCTCAGGTTCCTTCTCAAGTATCTTAGCCCTTAGCTAGGGATTAGGAAAGCTAAATACTCATTGCCAAGCCATGGATATGATTTCAGCTCAGCCTTCTCAGCCCTATTTTCCCACACTAAGCTTTATCTTCCACAAGCAGCCATGTACCCAACCTATCTTATAATCCCTCATGCTCTTTTCCTTCCCTTCTATGCACATTCCAGTCAGCTGGATAGTATGTAAGAAATACCTAAAATGAGACCAACATAGGGAGCTGGTGAAGGAAACAATGTATTATAATAATAAAAACTCTGGATTTCCCAAATTCCACTATCAACTTGAGAAGATAGGACAAACATTCAACAAGATTAGCACCTAATGAGTATGGAATAATGAATACATGACCTGGATCAAGCATAATCTTACCTATTAAATCTTATCTATTAAATCAAAGTAGATTTGAACCATAAAGAATATGATAAAAAAAAAAGGCCATGCACGTGGACATTATCCAATAGGCAATTAAGAGCTGCCCATCATTGGCAGACTAGGAAGTTCAAGAATAAGCAATGGTTTATGAGAAGGATGAATTGGAACAAGAGGGGAAGGGAAGGAAGGGACCAATTAGGAAGATACTGAAATAAAGGTGTGATAGTCAAGGTAATGGCAAAGCAGACTAAGCAAATGGCAGCAGGAAGGGAATGGAAGAAGAAATTAAAGCAAAGCCTTAATAACTTTAAATGACTATCTAGGCATCAGAAAGAAAGGGTGACATAAGGAATCAAAGTCCTCAAGGCAGGAAAAGTGATGGGGTGATTGAGGAAACTTTGTTTTTCCGGGAAGGGACTCATTTTGAAGGACGGGGAAATATAGAAATACATAGATTATGATTTCAGACATCTCAAACTCAGAGTAAGATGAGAGTCAAGGGTAACGTTGCAAGCGGCACCTGGAATTACCCTTGATTGAAAGGATACCCTGGAACATGACTCTGCCATCATACCAGATCAGCCTTCTCACCTTAGATGATTCCTCTACCACTGTGGCCCCTTCTGCTGCCCAGCCAGTTTGTCCCAGAACCTCGATTTTAAGGAGATGTGCAGATAAGCAATATTCGCTCCTTCATTCCTCTCTGGGCTCCAGTCCCAACTAACCAGAATTCTTTTTCCATGATGCCTCTCCATAGGTACGCTCCTATCTCATGCTTCGCTGTTTCCTTTAATGTGCTGTCTTCTCCCATTAGAATGTAAATTTTTTGGAGGCAGAGACTTTTTTTTCTTTTTGCTTGACATATAGGAACTGCTTAATAAATGCTTGTTTTAACTTGGAAAAAACCAGAAGACATCATCCAGTATGAAAATAATAAGGCCTCCCATTGGCCCAATACCAAAACGAGTAGAAGCTGTGGCTCATAAAAGCTAATTTCACAAACTGGCAAATTATGGTCTAAATTTGACACAGAGATCTGGGAAGGACCTGAAGTATTTATAGCTCTCCAAAAAGCCAATCATTCAAGATGGAGAAATAAAATAAGATATAAAATTCACTCATTTACCTAATTCTTCTTGGGCTCAAGTCAGACAAACTAAAAATCTCAGCGCTCCTACTCCCAACAGGGACTTTGTGACAACTGATCCCAGGGCAAAGTTGCTGACCTAAACATGAAATCGTAATCAGTAAAGAGTGCCATCGAACTCAAGTAAGTTAATACCTGATGCTCCAATCAGGAGTCTCCAAAGATGTAATCCCTCCGATAATCCTGGGAAAACATTTCCCACCTTATGAAGACTAAGCCCCTCCCCTACCAACTCAGGTGATCTAAGTCAAAACAATAGGAAAATATGCCACTTGCATGTGTCTATTGAACAAAGGCCTCAAGAAGGCACAAATAGTGGCTTTGGTGGGACTTTTACAGTGCCTATAGCATAGTGCCATACACATGAGAACATATAATATAGACTCGAGGAGTCTATATTCTATCTATGTACTCTGCCTTGGACAAGAGTGACAGTGACATCCAAGACACAAATGCACACAAGAAAAATAACTGTGAAATATTAAAAAACAAAGCCCTTCAAGAAAACAGAGCTTGGCTACAAGAATTTCTCAAGAAAATTAAAATATCTTTTAAAATATTATTAATGAAATTATAGCAATAGAGGAAAGAATTGCAAAAGAAATGAGATCTCTGGAGTAAAGACCCATGGAGAATTAATAGCTTAATACAAGAGATACAAACATTATCCAAGAAATGAGTGGAGATGGTAGAGTAGATAGAAATAGCACAGTTCCCTCTATAACTACTCCAACAAGAATCCAGAAAGAGCACCAGAGTGAGTTGAGATCAACAGACAAAAAAAAACATAGGGAGTATTTTTTCTAGCCAAGGTTACCATAGAGAGTTTACACACAGAGGTCTGTGGACACTGAAGACAAGGCACAGTCAGGAAGATCAATGATATGGAGCTTTGCAGCACCAGGCCCAAAATAAGGCATGAAGCAATGTCCTCACGTCAAAAGATATCCCAGATCCAGAAAGGAAAAGCCTACTGCTCTGAAGGAAGCAGGAACCAGAACCCAGGGGTAGCTCAGTCACTCCTAGACCAGTTCTGAACCAGAGATTCAATGAAAACTGAATAAGGGTCGACCTAAACGAGGTCAACTTGGACAAGGAGCAATTAGTCATAGGCCTGAAGCTGTATCCTGGGCATTAAGCAGGAACAGGAGTGAAAAGATGCTGTGTGGCTCTTAGTCTAGAACATAGACTTAGATTCAATGTACAGCTCAGTCTGAAGACTTCAGCTAAGTAACTAGGGCAGAGTACTGAGATTAGCAGGGGCTTGCAGTTCTATTCTGACAATGCAGAGCCAGCAATGTAGGTGACATTAGATTGTGACCTCCTTGAGGGCAGAGCCCGTCTCTTGCCTTTCTTTGTATCCTTTGTACTTAGCACAGTACATGGCACATAGTAGACAATTAATAAATATTTACTGACTAACATGTTCCTCAGCCAGTGGTAGTCTACTGGAGATCCAACCAGGATCAAGCCTAAAGTGATGTTGCCCAAAACCAAATCAAGGCGTAGACGGCTTGCAAAGGTCAAGCCAGGAGGAAAGTGATCAGATTTCTCCCTGGATGAGACTGCCTTGGAACACTGAAGATCTGCAGATGTCCTGTGTGAGCTTCTGGGATCTTTAGAAAAAGTAGCACAACATTCTGAGAGAAAGCAGAAGCAAGAACCAAGAGAATATAAAACATAACTAAGCAAGCTTTAAGTATTCACTCCAGAAATGCCCAGATCGTGGCCATAATACAAAGTCCTAATTAGAAAGTAATGCTGTAAGAGTCACACACACACGCACGCACACACACACACTGCTATAATAAAGAGATACTATGATATGATAAGATAGACATCTAATAAACAAGCCCAAAAGAGGAAAATTACCTCAAAACAATTACAAGCAAAGACTCAGTGAGAACCACAGCTTGAATACAAAGTCAGCTGACTTTGGGTCCAAGCTGGAATTCTTCCAAAATTCCTACCAGAAATGAAGCAAGAGTTTTAAAAAGAGTTCAATTTTATTTTATAAACTAAATGAAATTGCTACTTGAAAAGAAATTATACTTTTAGAATAAAGACTTGGAAGAATAACTTAGCAGAGAAGGTACAAACCTTACTTAAGTTGCAGACTTCTTGAAAATTTACAACGAACTAAAAAGAAGTTTATTAGTCCATAAGACAAGAGAAAATTTGAACAAAGTCAAAAATGAAAAAAGAAAAGAAAATGTAATACATGACACCAATATCTCATATTAAAAACTGACCTGGAAAGTCAATCAGGAAAAGAGAACTTGAGAATCACTGGACTATCTGAAAGTCATGACCAAAATAAGAGAACTGGACATCATATTTGAAGAAATCATGAAATAAAACTGTCCAAATGTATTAGAGGATAAAGTGAAAGAGGATAAAATCCTAATCACTGGTCACCTATTAAAAAAATCTCAAGCTGAAAAAGCCCAGGAAAGCACAGCCAAAATCCAGAGCTCCAAGGTCCAAAAAAAAAAAATAAGCAACAAGATAAAAAGACTCTAAGTACTAAGGAACCCAAAATCAGGATAACACAATATTTAGCAGCCAATACTATAAAAGAGGAGAAAGTGCAAGTACAATACTCCAAAAGAAAAGAATATAGAGTTATAATCAAGAACTTATTCCACAAAACTGAGCATAATCCTATGGAACGGGGGGAAGAAATAGATCTTTCATGAAATAAAGAAATTCCACATAATCCTGATGAAAAGGCTGAAGTTGAATACATACATTGAAAACCAAACAGGAAATCTGCCATACCCGTGAGCTATCTTTGTTGTAAAAAAAAAAAAAAAACCTCTCCCCCAATTCACCCTGTGTGTTTCTCAGGTCGTGATTCCGGAGGTATATGCTAACAAAGCCACTGGGAACCATTCTTTGTAGCAAGGGCACAGGATATACAGTACGGACTTGGGCAGTCCATTCATTTTCATGCTCAGATATTCTTTGTTTTGAGAAGTCTTCCTAGAGGTAGCCTCTTCTACTTCCCCCAACCAAAGCAGAGGGATAAAGACTCCAAGACTGGGTTGCTGGCACTAATAACTGCTCCTTACCAGGCATGGAGGGGCCAGGGAAGGTGCTAATATTACATCATTTTGTCACCTGTTGCATTGAGGAGCCTGGAAAGTTGAGGCGTGTTCCCTTCTCCTGGGATGTTCAGTAACAGTGACCCACATATCCAGCATGGAGGTTTCCCCGATGTTTTCTTTCCTTATCTTCTCTTATTTTGTCATTAACATTACATTAACACCGAATTAGAGAAACTGAGCCATAACCATAAAATTTCATAATAATCATGCAGCTGCTTTTCTAAGAGATCATAAAAGTAACAGGCAGCATGGGATTTGTTTATTTAAAAGAAATGAATGTTTAAAAAGTAATTGAGGAGCTTCCCCGTATATGTGTAGGTAATTCTAACTTCCCAAAGGTCTCCACCTGAGTCATGAGGATCATAGCCATAAGGCTATTTGGAACTCCTGAAGTTGAATCTGGTTAACAGAATGACTCAAATTAGAATCAGTCCAATACCTTGCTTCCAGAGTATAACAACAGAGATCAAGTGGGGGATGAGATGCAAGCACCTGTGGGGGTGGTGGGAGAGAGATAAAATTAGAAAACAAACCCTTCCACTGGCTGATTTGTGCTGTGAGACAATGGTACCAAATTAGAATAAAAATGAGAGCCACTAACCTGTTCATAAGGATCCCTGCTGGCTGAATGTTGGCTTAGAAAATGACATATTAACATTATCTATAGTCAACTCTATTGTATTTTTATCTATTTTGTTAATATTCCCAAGTGCATTTTAATCTAGTTGGGCTTAACTAAGGAATGCTGATATAAGAGATATGGTTAATTTCTCACCTCCAATGCTATAGCAGTAGAGTCTTATACATACTACCATGGACTTTACATCTCCTTCTCCTGATCTCCCATAGTATTTGGATCTAATCTGAGGAAAAGCTATTTTCCTTGGCATTTTCTATGCCCATGGGCATATATTTATGTTAGAGATGAGAACTGGACCTGTGATGCCATTGGCATCAGTAATTGAGGAACCTCACGGGTAAAAAACAGTCAATAAGAAAAGTTAACTCCTGCACCAGAGTTCTGAAGGATACCGAGAGGTTCAGCATCTTCTCAGGTCCATGTAGTCAGTAGGAATAGAGGTATAACTTGAATCTCTATCTTCCTGGCTTCCAGGTCAGTTTATACACTATGCCAAGTTGCTTCTTGCCTCCCCCTTCTCTAAAGAAGCTTGGCAGACTCCCCAAAGCAAACAGTCCAAGAGGTACAGAGCTCTGTCACTTGGCCTTTGGTCTAGGACTCCTAGAATAATTCTGACAATGAGTCTTCACTCACCTAGTTCCTTGAAGTAGTTTCAGATTCTCAAGCAGGTTCTCCCCTAGTAGGAGATATGGGCCTGGTTCCCAATAGATGGGTCTGCTAACACTTTGTTCAGTCCTTTTGGCAACATTCTTTTGGTCTGACATAGGCCTTGAGATGGGAGCAGATGCAACAGAATTCTGGAATCTTCGTTTCCTTGAGATGAGGGAAAATGTTGCCCAAGTTCGTACAATGAATATATACTAAGTAAATGGTAAATGCAAGAAAGAAAAGACAACAAAACAATGTTCCCTGCTGTCAGTTAACATTTATTGATACCTATTATGTTCCAGGCACTGTGATAAGCACTGGGGACACAAAGAAAGGCAAAAGACACACCCTGCTCTCGAGGAACTGACATTCAATGGGAGAGATATCAACCCAAAAACATTCATTAAGCACCTACTAAATACCAGGCACTGTGTTAAGCACTGGAGATACAAAAAGAGTCAAAAGATAGTCCCTTCCTTCAAGAAACTCACAGTCTAATGGAAGAGACAACATGCAAACGAGGTATACAGAGAATAAATTGGAGGTAATCTGAGAGAAATTAAAGAGATTGAGATCAGAGGACTGGGAAAGATTTCTTGAAGAAAGCGAGGCTTCAGCTGAGACTTGAAAGAAGCTAAGAGGCAGATATGAGGCAGAATAATTCCAGGCATGGGGAAAAGCCAATGAAAATGCTTGAAGTGGGAATGTTGTGGGCCAGCAATAGCAAGTGGGCCAGCGTCACTGAATTACAGAGTATGTTGAATGTAGATGTAGGAGGAGACAAGCTAAAAAGGAATGACAATTGTGGTCAGCGATGCATTTCAGGAAGGTTAACTTGACAGTTGAGTGGAAGATAGGCTAGAGTAGAGAAAGACTTGAAGCAGGGAGACTAACCACAGGGTATTATATGAGGGTGGTGTCAGTAACAGAGGATAGAAAGGACTTATACTAGAGATGTTACAAAGGAAGAATCTACAGGACTTGACAACTAATTTGAAGTGGGGATGAGAAAGAAGGATGAGTTGAGGATGACACTCCTGGATTGCAAGCATGGGTGACTGGAAAGATAGTTGTATCCTTGACAATAATGGGAGGAAAAAAAATTGAGTGCACTTGGGATATGTTGAGGTTTGGACACCATAATATGGTCCCTCATTATCTCATACCTAGAGTATTTTAATAGCCTGAAAGTTTTTCTCACTACCTCGTTGTTTCTCCCCATTCCAGTCCATTTTCCACTGAGATGTCATACTGGTCTTCCTGAAACACAGATCTGGGCACAATTGTCTTTTAATTCCCTTTATAACTTGTCATCTTCCTTTCTGTCCAGTCTATAGAATGTCTATAGGACATCCAGTTTGAGATTCCCAATAAGCATTTGAAGATGAGAGACTGGAAGTCAAGAAGAGTAAGGGTTGGATAAGTAAATTCGAGAATCATCAGCATAGATATGATAATTGAATCCATGGAAACTTTTGAGATCACTAAGCAAAGTACTCTAGTGGGCAATGAAAAGAAGAACCAAGACTGAACTTTGAGTTAATGGTTAATGGAAGTAAGCTGGGTGAAGATTCAGCCAAGGAGACTGAGGACTGGATAGACACGAGGAAAATCAAAATGGTGCCATAAACACCTAGAGAGAAGAGAGTATTAAGGAGAATTCAGTGACCAAAAGCATTAAGAGGTTGAGACAGATGAGGATTAAGAAAATGCTATTAAATTTGACCATTAAAAGATCACTGATAATTTGGAGAGAGCAGTTTTATTTGAATGATGTGATTGGAAGGCAGACTATAGAAAATTTTAAAAGAGTAAGAGAAAAAAGTAGATACACTAATTATAGACTGCCTTCTCAAAGAGTTCAGCCACAAAAGAAAGGAAAGAGGGGATAATAGAAGTTCAAGTAAGAGTTTTATGAGGATGGAGGAAGACATGGGCATATTTTTATGCAGTAAGCCAGCAGCCAGCAAACAGGAAGATATTGAAGATTAGTAGGAGAGTATGGATGGAAGAGAAGGTAATCTAATGGAAAAGAGAAAGAATTGGATCTCTTGTGCATGTAGAAGGTTGACCTCAGTAATAAGAAGATGCATTTTTTCATTTTAGATGGGGTGAAGGAAGAGATAGTAGTGGAAGTCATCAAAATGATTAAGGTGAGGAAGAGGAGTGAAAAGGAATCTCTTAATAAATAAGTTAAGTAAAAAGTAAGGTTCTCAGCTAAGAGGGTAGGGAGTGCCACCATAGAGGGTTTAAGGAGAGATGAAAATGTTTGGAAAAGCCACCGTAGTGAGTGGGATAATAGATTTATTAGCAAGATGTAAAAGAAATGTCTTGATACAGTTGTGGGCATAATATAACATAAATTTTTATTGAACCCAGTGAGCATAGTTTCATGATTTTCTCTAGGGTGTTTTTTTCCAGAACCATGTAAGAACAAAAACAGTGGATGGTTAGAATAACCTAAGGCTGAGGCATGGCAGGGCAAGATGAAGGTTAAAAAAAGAAGACAGGGGACTCTCAAGAAGAAGATAGAGTAGAGTTGAACTCGTTCACCAATGGGTCATGATGGAGAGGGGAAAAGAGTACAGCCAGGGCAGAAATGATGGGGTGTTGGGATTGGAGGTCATGATGAGAATGAAGAATAGGATTTTGAGTTTCAAGGCAGGAAAGGTAAAATAACAATAGGTTGTGATCAAATAAGGTAATTTCGGAATTTATGAATGTAAAACCTGCAAATTTCCATTTGTGGATTAGTTATGCAGGTCAACATGGAGCAGAATGAACATGGAAGTAGAGTACTTGTAAGTGAAAGTACTTTATGTACCATTGGGGGATAGAACATGCATTTAGCAAATTTTATGCAAACTAGAGAAAAAATTATTAGGAGGTTGTACTAGGGGCTAGGATCATCCTTTGAAAGAAATTAAAGATTCTAAAAACTGGGACTGTGGAGTTAGATTGAAACATAGAATTCATGAAGGAAAATAATGCAAAATAAAGGTTAAAGAGTCTTATTGGGGTCAGGTTGAGAAGATCTTTAAAATCTAAGAGGTTAGTACATTCTTTAAGATATGGTCATGTTCCATTATTTCTAGAAGAAACGGTTTGGTGCTTCAGTCTTCCTTCCCATTTTGCCAGCCCTGGAGGCATTTCCCATGGACATTTTAAATAGACATCTCATGTTAGCCAATCACTCTTTCCCTGTTACTAAGTAGAACACATGGAACATCCAGTTTGGGGAATTCAAAAAGACCTCAAGACATCACACCCTACAAGAAAGCAAGCTCCTTAAGAATAGGAGTTTTGAGAGCTGGGGGAGGAGAGTGCTTTTTAATATCCCAAGTAGTTAGCAGAGTGCTATGCATGTAGTAGGAGCGTAATAAAACCTTGCTGAATTGTTTCATTTTACAGAAGAAAAACGCAAATAAAATGAATCACTTAATCACACAAGTAACTCAATAGTATTATTTCAATCCCGGTTATATCAACTTCTGACTCTAAATCTAAGATTCTATCTACCATCTTGCCTCTCTCTTATCAGTCCTACCTCTTGTTGAGGATTGCTGGAAATATAAACCAATAGGCAAGCAAAGAGCTAAGCCAGGACAACTTTTCAGTTAGAATGAACAGAATAATTTCATGTTAACTGGTACAGTAACAGAAGTCTCCCCTGTACTATACTCACCTGTACACTATACATGTAAAAGGGAACTCAAGTGCTGGACGATAAACACTTCTACTGTGTCGTTTATAGTAGAGACTACATTCATATCTGGTGTAAGTTTCAAAAACCTGAAGGTCAGAGAGAGACTATTTAGAAGAAGGTGCTCAGTTGTATCCCTTGTGCCCTTAATCACAGGCCCACATGTCAACCCCCAAACTTACTCCTTCAATCATATCTCTTCCCTTCTCTAATTTGTGATTTTCCTTTAGTCAACTGGCTCCTCCTCTACTGCTTACTAAAATGCCAGAATCCCCTCCAGCCTGAAAAAGCCTTCACTCAATCCTAGTATTTCCTTTCAAGATACAGTACTTTTTTTTACCTTTCACAGCTAACTTGAGAAAATATCCATTGCTCCACCTCCTTCTGCCTTCTTTATTTTTTCAATCTGACTTATAAACCCACCACTCAAATGAAACTAATCTCTTCAAGGATATCAGTGATGTATTATTTACCAAGACCACTGGCCTCCTCTCAGTCATTCATTTGCCCTAAAACCATTGATCACTTTCTCATCTGAGGCACTAATTCTTCCCTGGGTCCTTGTGGGGATATTACCATATGGTCCTCCTCCTAACTCATGAACTATTGGTTTTTAGACTTCATTTTCAGATCATCCTTCTCTATCCTTCCCCCTCTCTTTTCCTTCCCTCCATGTCAGCTCCCACGAATTCAATTTTCAGCATGTAACTGATTCCACAAATGGAAATTCACAGGCTTCATGTCTTTCCAGACCTTTCAACTCATCTAACCATCTCTTAGTCATCTCCATCTAACTGTCCCATTAAACTTGACAGTCCCAAATTAGAGGTCATTATCTTCCCCCTTTGAACCATCCCTTCTGAACTCCCTGATTCTGTTAATGGAATCATAATCCTCTCAGTAATTCAGGAAAGCCACCTCAATTTTTCCTTCTTCATTTCCCAAACATCAACAATAGATCTATGTCTAATAAACATAAATCACACTTTAGGGTCAATCAGAGAGAGGCTATCAGAAGTGATCAATATCATACTTTAGTCCTTTATAATAGAGGAATTTCCAATTAGAATGCTTTTAAAATATTTCCTCAGGGATGAATAGTAACCTGGGTAAAGCTGCCCTGAGTGATCCATCCTCTCTCATATCTCATTTGAGAATTTCAGCACCAACAAGGGAGTGAACCTGATTCAAGATCAGCAGACTTCCTGATTTACCTGAGATAGTCCTAAACATAAAGATGACTAGAATTCAAACAGGGACTTGGCACACAAGTAGAGAACCTGTGATATATTCAGACTGAATTTTAAAAGTTAGTTGGAAAAAGTGTTGAGTTTGCCTCAGCTGAGATCCTAACCACCTCAGCCTACCATTAAAAGCCAATGAACCTGTGTGTTAAAGTTACTCCCTCTGCCTTAGGAGATGGAACCACTCCTGAGAATAGTGGTCAAGGGCAAGACACTGCCTCTTCATTTCCTGCTTTGATTGGCCCCCGGACCTTAGTAACCTTAATATTTAGTAGGAAATTCAGTTTGTTTTCCACTTGGATATGTATGTTAGAGGATAACAGATAGGTCCAGAAAGACATGGGGTAGATTCATCATATGACTGCTAACATGGTCATCTCTTACCATTTTCTTGATCCCACAGTCTCTCACAAGGTATTGTAATTCAAACCCATCTTGTAGCTCTCTAGTAACTGGACAGCCTATCCCAAGAGTCAGCTCTTCAGATCTCACAAGCACACCATCACCAAACAGATCTTTTTTCACCAACACCCAGAACACATAACAAGTACATGTTGTTCTCACTGTGGAAAGACCAATGAACAATTTCAATCTAGCTTTGATCACAACGAATGGCCCCTAGAGAGACTAAAGCCAAGGCAGCACCATTTGATTTTGCAGAGGAAAGAAAAATGTAGGAAAAACTGATGTGAGGTATTAATAGGCTTCAATGTTAGACTAAACCGAAAGGAGGGTCAGAGAGAGGGAGGGAAGAAAAAAGGATTTACTGAGTGCCTACTATGTGCCAGTCACTGTGCTAAGTGACTTACAACTACTTCATCTGATTCTCACAACCCTGGGAAGAAGATGACATCATTAGCCACATTTTACAGTTGGGGAATCTGAGGCAGATAGAAATAAGTGACTTGCCCAGGATCATGCAGCATTTAAGGCTGGATTCGAACTCAGATCTTTCCGACTCCAGGTTTGTAAGGTTATTCACTGCACCACCTTAATTAATTGTTGACGTTCATTTTTGAAGAGGACCAAAAACACCTCACTACGTTGGGGTCAAGGTACAGTGGGTTTCATATGACTGATCAGTCAGGCACAAGTAGTCCATATGAACATTTGGCCACCTTACTACTTCTGGGGAGGAAGAAAGGGTGGTATGAGTGCAGACTCCAAGAATTTATAACAGATTGTTGAAGAAACTGAGGCTATTGAGAAGAGAGATTCATTGTAGTGGTAAGAAAAAAAGGCATAGGGGGGCAGAGCCAAGATGGCAGCTAGAAAGCAGGGACTAGTGTGAGCTCCCTGCCAAGTCCCTCCAAAAACCTATAAAAAAA
>CM053623.1:449499625-449547894 GCA_028646595.1 Phalanger gymnotis | reverse complement strand
TGAGGTCGGGTAGATGCCACAGCTCAGTAATTCAGGACGCTAGGGCACTCTCCACTTGGCTCCTGGTCTGGTCAGTCCACGGTCTGGTCGGTCCGTGCCGCGCACACTGGGGTCTGCTCGGCTCAGCTCCATTCCCCCCAGCTGGGAGCTCTGTGCAGGACAGACCTCACCCAGAGACCATCCAGGCTGTCCTGGGCTGGAGCCCTGCTTCCCTCTGCCACTTTGTGGGTTCTGCAGCTCTAGAATTGGTTCAGAGCCATTCTTTTATAGGTTTTTGGAGGGACTTGATGGTGAGCTCACACCAGTCACTGCTTTCCAGCCACCATCTTGGCTCCGCCCCCCAATAAAAAAATTAATGTTAAAAAAGGAGAAAAATCTTCAAATATGAAGAAAAGGAAGTTTGAATAATTCAAGTATAAACTGCAGGAAGGGAATGGAGTACTGTGTGCCAAAGAACACAGCGAAATAGTTTTCTTTGGAAATACTCTAGACAACTAAAATGAAAAAAAAATATATAAACAAATGTATCAACTTTGGAAAGCATAGCTGGAACATGAATATGCCTTATATAACGTTACATCTGGTGGGCATTTAGCATTCTTCACATTCTGATTCTGATTTGCCTTTCCAAATTTGTCATTCATTACTACCTTTCACATGCTTTGTGGTCTGCTCTATGGTCCAGTCATTCTTGCTGGACCTCACCCAGAACATTACATTTGCCAAGTTTTATACTTTATACTGATTATCTCCCATGCCAGCAATACCTAATGTCCTTGCCTCCGCTTGTTAGAATCTCTAGGCTCCTTCAAAGTTCAGCTCAAACACCATCTTCATGAACATGTTCTTGACGTTCTCTTCCAAGTTTTCCTATGTTTCCATACCTATATTTTGTTTATATTCTGTTGTTATTTCTTCTTTATGTGATATTTCTCCTGATAGAATGTAAGTTCCTTGAGTATAGAATTGATTTCACTGTTGTATTGGTATTGACAGTCCCTGGCACATAGCTGAGGCTTAATAAATGAATTTTAATTGATTTAAGTAGATCAATATAATAACCCCCACTCCCCATACAGTCTCTCTATGTCAGTAAATGCACAGTATGTTTCAAAAACCAAAACACCAGACCTCAGAAGTCATCTAGATCAACTGCCTCAGATTACAGATGATGCAATTGAGGTCTGGAGGAGATGCCTCATTGAAATGAAATGCCTTACTTTATATAGATAGGAAAAGACAGAAACAGGATCTGAACCAAAGTCCTCTGTCTCCAATTCTAGTGCTCTGGTCAGTGTCAGAAAAACTCACAAAGGAAAGGATGTCTGGAAGAATGAGCTAGTTAGTAGTGCACAGCATTGCAGAGAAGTCAAGAAGCATTCAGGTGAAGAATGCCATTGGGTTTAGCAATAGTTCAGGTTCACTAGGAAGAACAGTTTCAATTGATGTTTTGAGGCAGAAAATAGACTACACATGATTGGGAGTGAGAGGTAGGAAGGAAATGTCAATGAGTATAAGCAGCTTTTCTAGGAATGTTTGTGAAAATGAGTAGAAATCAAGAGCAAAAATCTTAGGGAAGGAGAAGGTTGATGGAGGTTTTTAATTTCATTTTTTAGGATAAGAACAATTGGGATATGTTTATAGGCAGCAGGGAAGGAGCCTTTCCATATAGAGATTGAATCTATCAACAAGCATTAAACATCAACCACTAACCTAAGTGCTAGGGAAAGAAAGACCAAAAATGTACCTGTTCTCAAGGTGTTATTGTATTCTTAAAGTGTTCGATATGAGCGTATATGTGCACATGTAAATGTATATTAAAATGTATAAACATATGTGTGTATATTATTAAAGGAAGGAGTTGGAGAACAAGTAATTCATATGGAGAGTGATGCCTAAACTATGCCTTTAAAAAAAAAGAAAGTAAGAGGATTTATATGGTGGAGGTGAGGAGGGAAGGAGTGGATCATTAATGCAAAGGCACAGAGATTGGACATATAGTACTGTGTGTGAGGCAGTGAGAATGGCTGTATTTTGACTGGAAAAAGGTATAAGAATCCCCCCTGAAAAAATATTCAAAATATAAACAGAGATAAGGAAAGAAAACCACATTATGCTGAAAGGAATTATTGACAACAAATCAATGTAAGTATTAAACTATTATGCTTCAGTGCTTTAGCATCTTAATTTATAAAGGTAAAATTAACCAAATTATGAGAACAATTTATAAGACAGACAACAATACAATCATAACTACAGGAGCTTTTAATTTTCCTTTTTCATCCTTAGACAAATCCAAGATAAGCAAAAAAAGAAAACATAGAATAGGCAAACAATTTTTAAAGAGATAAAATACCTATGGTAGCATTTAAATGTGAGTATTATAGAATATACAGATTTTTTTTTAGCATCAAACATAACTTGTATAGAAATTGGCTGTATCTTAGCACAAAGAGATATTATAAATAAATGGGAAAATTAAATAGTAAAGACATACTTTATAGATCATAGCAAAATAAAAATATTAATCAAGGAGTTTTGTTCAAATAGCACAAATAGAATACACAGATCCAATTGATTAGTCAATAAACATTTATTAAGCACCTACTATGTTCCAAGCACTGTAGTAGGTGGTAGAGATATAAATATGAAAAAGACAGTTCCAGCCATCTCTGAGCTTACAAATCTAATGGGAAAAGTTAACACACAAAAGGAATCTGCAAAGCAGTAGTGGCAGGGAGGAGATATTTGTGGTGAGGAGTACAGCCAGATAGAAAATGAAGAGAGGGATGGCCTGGGTTCTTTCCTTTATGAAAGGTTATAGGAGGAGAGTGCTGATGAGGTACCAGGTACCAGGACTGATGTGATAAAGCAAGATCAGGAGTGCAATGAGTGTTAACTAGGTGGGGAAAAGGTCCAAAAAAGGAGGCTTAACAGTGAAATCCTGAATCATGAGAGGGTTAAAGAACAAATCATGTAAGCAATGATGAATTATGTGAAAGAATATAATAATGATGAAACAGTATACCAAAAGTAAACCAATACTCAGAAGGAAAATATATTTCTAAAATAATTTATTAATGAAGTAGAAAAGGCCAGGATTAATAAAGAAAATATCCCACTAAATACCTAAACAAAAATGAATATGAAAGAAAAAATGTTGAAAATTAAAGAAAAATTATATAAATTAGAAACCAAAATAATATACAGTAATATAACTAAAAGAATTCTTTGAAAAGACTAACAAAATTAACAAATCTTTGGCAATTTGATGAAAGAAAAAGGCAAGTAAATAAAATCAATAAGATGTTAAATGAACAAGGTCAAATAACAACAAAACATGAAGGAATAAAAGAAACTATGAGAATCCAATATGCAAGAAAACCGATACCAAAGAAATTAAGAAATATCTTCAAATATATTTTAAAAATGAATAGAAGGCTAGAGATTTCAACTAATCCAGTCTCAAAAGAGGAAAAAGAGAAAGCCATAAAGGAACTATCAAAAAAGAAAAAAAATTCTTGTTCTGATGGATTCACCTGAGCATTATATCACACTGTTAAAGGAAAAACATGTTAATACAATGCAATTTATCCTCAACAACTGAGAAGGAAATGTTTTATCAGATTTCTTCTCTGAGACAAAAGGCCCTAATGTTTAATCTAGGAAAAGATAAATTGAAGAGGAAGACAGAATAGTTCAATATGATTAATGTACATATATTCAAATATTCTAGAGAAAATTTTGTGAGACTATAGAAATTCCTCCAATAAACAATTCTTTATGGCCAATTTGGGTTTAGAGCAAGCATAGTTCCATATTAGAAACCCAATTAACATAATTACATTAAAAACCAAATAATCAAAAATCATTGAATTGTCTATATACAATAAAAAGACTGAAAAATATATTCATTTATGCTAAAACAAAAACCTCCTTATGTAAATTATAAGGATAGAAAACCTATTTTAAGACTGACAGAAATATCTAAAACTAAAGGCATGCATCATACCCAAAGAAGGTACATGAGATGTGTTCCCAATAAGTAGAGGAACAAAGCAAGGATGCTCACTCTCACTCCTATAATTTGATAATAATTTTAATGATTTTCTAGGAATAGCAATGAAAGAAAGAAATTAAAGGTGTTAACAGAGACAAAAGGGAGATAAAACCACCTTCTATTTGTTAATGAGATGATGGCTTACTTATAAAATCCTAGGGAATCAGCAAAGATAATAATTTAGACCATAACTTCACTACACTCAATGATTACAACAATGTAGATGGAAAAACAGCAACCCCAGAAAAATAGCAAAACTGTCAGAAATAGCATACAAAAGCAGGTTGGCTGTATAGAAGAAATATGAGAATATACCTCCCTTGAACCATTTGCAGAGATAGGTGGATCCATGACTGTAAAACATTGAATACAGTCACATTTTTTAAAAAAAATTACTAGTTTTACAGAATTTTTTCCTCTTCTTCCTTTCTATTTTTTCTTAGTCTTCATTATAAAGGATGGATTTCCTGGGAAGGAGAGGGATACATACAGAGGGAAATATAAAAACATGTAAAATTTCAAGATATGAACAAAATTTATTTGAAAGGAATAGAAGACATTTTAGGTGTTACTTTAGCTCAAATGAGAAACTTCATCATCCCACATCTCTTCTGGTTTTTCTGCTTGCCCCAGTCAGGGGACATAAACTCTCCTATATTCAGATTTTCATTGAAAGTTTTCAAGTCTATGACATGAAACTAGGCACAATTCAGATCCCAGAAAAGCCACCCCTGATGTTATGGAGTTTCTGCTTTATGGATTTTGCAAAATGGCCCATTTTCACATCAATTGACCTCAAATTACTCTACCTCTCAGTTTTTTCCCAGGCCACCACTCTTGCATTGGCCACATCACCTTGAATCACTTGGTGAACTAGTTTAACTCTACACTATCCTCTTCTTTCCAGTTCCTTATGCTTTTATCCTATCATCTATCTTACCCTGCCAAACCTGAGCTTGGATTATCCCCATTCTCCATTTTCTTCAGTCCTATTCACATGCTGCTGAATGACACTGGAGAAACGACCAATTTGTGATACTTGAGTCCACTTCAAATTTACATTATACGATCTCAACCGAGCCCTCACTTCAGCAAGGCAATCTTTTTACATGGCTCTAATTGATTCACTTTTCCACTCACCATGGCAGATTTTCAAAATATTTTCATCTCTCAACTGACTCATGCTTTCCCTCTCTCTCTTACTACCCCTCTCCATGCCCTTTCATCTGAGAATTTTGCCTCGTCCATCATTGAAGAAGAATGAGGCCACAGAGGGCTCTCTCTTCTTCCCTTCTTATCTCTCATATACCTTTCCTCACTATTTACTACTTCAACCCTGTCTCTAGTGAAGAAGCAGCTTTTCTCCTTGCAAAGGGCTAACCTCTAAAAACACAAGTGATTCCACTCTCTCTCATCTTCTCCAGCAAATTGCTCCACTATTATCCCCATTCCCTCACTAGTCTTCTGTTATCTCCCTGTCTACTGGCTGCTTCCCAGCTACCCATAAACATGCACATGTCTTACCTATCCTCAAAACATCTTTATTTGATCAAGTCTTACCTTCTCTGGTTCATGTCTACACTTTCCAGAGAAGGCTATCTAGAAGTGGTTTCTCAATTTCCTTTTTTCATCACTCTTTTATTAATTCTCTGCAGTATGGCTTCTGACTTTATCATTCATCTGAAACTGCTCTGTTCAAAATTACCAATGATATCTTAATTGTCAATTTGAATGGGCTTTTCTTGGTCCTCAAACTTCTTGACCTCTTTTCAGCCTTTGAAGGTATAAATCACACTCCTTCTCATTCCCCTCTTTTATGTTTTCAATAAACTGCTCTCCCCTGGTTCTCCTTCCTGTCTGTAGTTAGTCTCAGTGTCTGTTGTTGAATCTTCATCCAGGTCACATCTAATACCTTTGTGTACCTCCCCCCTGCACTCCCAGGCTCTGTCCTGGGCCCTTTACCCTTCTCTTTCAAGATTATTTTGCTTTGTGACTTTGTTAACTCAAAGGGATTCAATTTTCTTCTATACACACAATTCACAGATATTTTATATAGCCCTAACTTCTCTCCTGACCTTCATTTTTCTATCTCTAACTACCTATTTGATATTTCATACTGGATGTCCTACAAACTTCTTGAACTCAATATATTTAAAGCCTATTATCTTACCCCTAAAACCTACCTCTTTCTTGATTTCCCTATTACTGTCAAGGGCACTACTATCTTCCTAGCTGCCTCGGCTAGGAACCTAGGTGTCAATCTCAAAAGTTCATTTTTTCCCCCATGCCTCCTTGCTCTTCCTTGTATAGGATGCTCCATCTCCTGATTTCATGGATTTCCTATAGATTTCCCTCATGCTCGAAATACTTGGCTTCATTGTCTCTGGCTCTTAGCTTCTGTGGATTCCTTCAAGTTGCTGCTAAAATTCAGCTTCTGTGAGAAGCCTTTCCCTATCCCCCATCATGCCATGCTGTCTTCAGTATGAGTTTATCTCTAATTTTCCCTTGGAATGTTTTATGTACTTAGTGGTTTTCATGTTGTACCTCCTATTAGATTGTAAGTTCACTGAGGGCAGGAACTATTTTGCCTTTCTTTGTATCCCTGACATATAATAAGTATTTAATAAGTGTCAGGTGATTGAACTTGACTTGATTTGAATTTTAGGGTCCTTGACCAAACACTTGAGTGATAAAGAACACCCTGTCAACAGGATGTAGGAGTAGAGAAAATGAGGTCAAGGTAGAAAAAAATACCAGAAAGAGTAGGACATTGGAGACACCTGAGAGAGGCACTGTCTATAAAAGTAACTGAGATGATGGTACTCTTCACAACTCCTGTTCTCTGGTGAAGATATTTGCCTTGCTCAAAACTCAGTTAATATGAAGGCATTTCTGAGATTAAGAGTGCTGTGCATTTTTGTTTTCCAGGCTTGGACCCAACGCTATCCAGGTAAATGGAGAATATGGCATCTTCGTATTATGCCAGCATTTTGATAAACAATTCCTAGTTGGGCTATTAGTAGGTAGGCTTATACCCATTTTTCTGGATGTTGTAGTAGCTTTTGCGGAAAAAATGACTTCCTGAGGCACTAACCACCCTAAGCTCTGTCTGCTGTTCCCATGTTGTTTGTCCAAAGCTAAAACCATTATTTCACATGTTAAACATGTGGCTGTTTTTCTTTTCTTTTGGAATTTTCAATTTATGGAATAAGACAAATGTTTCTATAACATAGTCAATAAAACGATGATTGTATTGAAACTGCAAATCTGCTATGTACAAGTTGCTATTCCTTTCAAATAGACAGCAATTATTGTATGAATTTTTTTCTTCCCTCCCCCTCACTCTAGAGATGGCTACCATTCCACACACACACACACATGTTCTCACGGACACAAACACATGCGTTCTCGCTGACGCACATTCACACACACATTCTCATCGATACACACATGTTCACACACACATTCTCATTGACACACACATGTTCACACATACATTCTCACTGACATGCACGTGTTCACACACATTCATGTAAAATTATTCTATATATTCTTTTTGTTTTTTAAAATTATTTTTGCAATTTATGGAATAAAACAAGGATTTCTATAACAGTATAATAAAAAAGATGACTGCACATGAAATTGCAAATCCACTATGTACAACTTGTTATTCCTTTTAAATATACAATAGTTATCTTGTAAATTTCTTTTTTACCCTTTTTCCTGCCCCACCCCACCGAGGGCTACTATTAGACACAAATAGGTACATATATATATATAACATATATATATATATATATAATTCTATACATATTTCTATTTATCAGTTCTTTCTCTGGAGGCAGATAGAATCTTTTTTCATTATGTCCTTTATAGCTAATTTGGATATTTATAATAGTCAAATAGTTATAATAGTCAAAATGATTTATTCAGTCAAAGTCATTCATAAAACAATATTGCTTTTACTGTATACAATCTTCTTTTGGTTCTGTTCATTTTACTCTTCCTTGTTTTACGCAAGCCTTTCCATGTTTTTCTAAAATCATCGAGCTCATTATGTCTTACAGTACGATAGTATTCCATCAAAATCATATATCACAACTTGTTCAGCCGTTCACCAACTGATGGGCATTCCTGCAATTTCCAGTTCTTTGCCACCACAAAGAGAGGTCTATAAACATTTTAGAGTATAGAGGTTCTTTTCCTCTATGCACCTTCCCCCTCCTTGTCGAGGATGTTGCTCAGAGATTGGCTTTGTTCCTTTGCTTCTCTCTCTCTCCCTAGTGTTGAATCATTTAATTCCCAGTGCTTAATATTATGTATATTTGCCTTTGTAAGAATCACTTAATTGGTATTGCTTTGTTTCTTATTTCAAATTGACTGACTCCCATTTTTACATCTCCAGCAGTTACTTCTGATCCAAGGTCCAATACTGTGTCCAGTTGGCATCATGTTGTTTCCTCTTAGCTGGCCTATCAAGCACAGCTCAGTATGTTTGAAATCAAGCTCTTCAGCTTTCTCTCTTCCTACCTCCAAACTGTCCTCCCTTCCTGACTAGCTCAGTTTCTTTGATTTTCCCTCTCTCTCAGTCTTAAAACCCTGGACTCTTCATTGACTCATTTCTTACTTCTCTCCAAGCTCTTTGGTGTGTTAGTTTATCACATTCATTTTCTCCTTTTCACTTTCATCTTCCTAGTTTGCCTGTTTACCAGTATTCCTGTGTCCTGGTTATTTCAATTATTTCCTAATTGACCTTCTGTATCTAATTTCTACTTCTTCTAATCCACACTTTTAAGCGATTTTAGAGTGATAGCTGTGGAACACTCCTAATGCTTTAATGAATGATGATAAGATTACTTATTTGGACATTTTGGGTCCTCTTTTCTTTGGTTTTAACTTACTTTTACAACATTTTTTGACTCCTCAGATAAGATTCATCTACTTCATCTACACCATTCCCTGACTGCTACTTTCTTCTTTGGAGAGGAGAGACAAGGCAATCAGGGTTAAGTGACTTGCCCTAGGTCATACAGCTAGTTAGTGTCAAGTGTCTGAGGCTGGATTTGAACTCAGGTTCTCCTGACTCCAGGGCTGGTGCTTTATTCACTGCACCACCTAGATGCCCCACTGTTTTTATTCATATGTCTTAATGTTTTCACACTTTGACTCAATGATGTACTCTGTGCCAACAGTAACTGTTGTCCTTCATTATACACCCACATTGTATGGGACAGTCCTGGTCCCATGCAGTCCTGGGTTCATTGTAGATATTCCCTATACAGTTGGCTAGACTAGAATATAGAAAAGTGTGTTACAATTAATCTCTAATCTCTTCTTAATTATCTACCATATGTCAGGCCCTAAAGATAAAAAGACAAGTGAAAAAATCTTGTGGCCAATGATCTTGTATTTTATCAAAGAAGTGACATGCTTTTTTGGGTTATTTTTGGTGGGGGTCTAGGGGAGTAATAACTAGGGGGAAGGACCAAAGAAGGCCTCATACAGAAGTTACACTTGAGTTGATCTGAGCCTTAAATAAAAATAAGAAATCTAAGAGGTCGTGGTGGGGAGAGAATGTATACCAGGCATGGGGGAGAGGAGTATGGTTCTAAAATCCAGAAGCACAGTCAAAAAGGTAATGAAATTTGATTGTCCTGGGCATTTCTCTAAAAATGAAGTCCCTAGTTGATGCTCACAAATGGGAGAAGACAGCTAGCATAGAGATGGGATGTTACAGGATGAGGAGCTCCAGGTTTTGAGGGAGGTCCCAGGTTATAACTACAGATGAAGTATAATGTTTGACTCCAGAAAATTAGAGGCATATATGGGAATCATTGATAAAGAGGTGAGAATGGAAGGGAGGAAGATATCATCAGGCAGGCAGGTATGTTGGGTGGGACCTGCTTTTGAAGAATGAAGCTTAGCAGGGGAATAAATAGATAAGGCTGAGCTGCAATGATATCTATTTCTTTGTAGGGTCAATGTGAAGTCATTCTCCTCCCTAATTATATCCTATGCTGCTTAGAAAAGAGCCACAGTTGTGTCCTCCCACCCTCAACTTGGCCTACAGACTACGAGTCATGAGCCCTGAATTGGTAGTGTCCTCTCTGGGCAAGCCTTTGGAAAATGTTTTCCACAAAAGGTCAGTAGTGGAGAGGCTACAGAGAGATTTTTATTGAAAATCCCATTCCATATCCTATAGCTTTTGAAGCTTTTCTTCTAAGGAGACTTGAGAAGCTGGCCTTCAGGGCCCTTTCCTGGGACCCATGAAGGGTAGTTTAATTCCTTGCTAGGCCAAACTTTATTCATTAGAGAATAATAACTTGGCCATTTTAAGGGAGTAAATAACTCTACCCTTTAAGAATAAAAACTTGCTGCCACTGAGGATATATTTTAAAAAAATGCATTTACTTCCAAATCCAAATTCCAAAAAATTTTGAGCAATAGCAGCCATCAGTGGAGTCTGTGTAAAACAAAAAAGTCTTTGAAGGTAAATTATAAGTCAATATTCAGAGTATTAAGTGCTGATGCCTTTTAAAAAGTGTCATTAACTTAGAGTCATACTCTATAAAAGCAAGCAATTTTTATCTGCACCCATCTGAACGACAAACATATAGCTGTTGTTTAGTCAATTAGTTGTGTTTGACTTCATGACT
The DNA here is from genome assembly GCA_028646595.1 of Phalanger gymnotis. NCBI lineage: Eukaryota > Metazoa > Chordata > Mammalia > Diprotodontia > Phalangeridae > Phalanger > Phalanger gymnotis. The sequence goes on along the minus strand of CM053623.1, from coordinate 449,537,178 downwards.
CCATTTGAGGTTTTTGTGGCAGAGGTCCTGGAGCGGTTTACCATTTCCTTCTTCAACTCATTTTATTTTTTTCTTCAGGTCATTTTATAGAGGAGAACTGAGGCAAACAGGGTTAAGTGACTTGGCCAGGGTCACACAGCTTATAAGTGTGGCCAGATTTGAACCCTGGTCTTCCTGACTCTAGGGTCAGTGCTCCATCCATTGCACCAACTAGCTACCCTGAAAATGTATATACTATGACCATTTTTAGTCTTAATGTGTGAGAGATGGCTTTTGTTGCTGAAGTTTGAACAGTTTTCAAATGAGTGAATCTTCCAAGTGCTGGGATGTCCTTTTGATGATTTATACTGATATCTTTTTGAAGAATTGGGTAGCATCTTCTGTAAAAGAATACAATAGCCTTATTGAACCTTGGTTCATTCATCACCATCTCCACATGTTCAAAAACCTTATTCTGGCTTTCTTATATTTTTTGGTAGTCAAGTTTTGTGCTAAGAATTTTGCTTCGTGAAAACTGAAGATACAAAGTGGGGTCTACTTGTACTTAGAGGACTTTAGAGGAAGTCAAAGTTATCTGTCTCTTTGTTCACTTTCTGGTGGTGCAGCCACAATTCAGACACTCCAAGGAAAGCCTTGCTATGTATTCTTTTCTCTCTGTCATTGATGCATTCAAGGCAAAATCTTTTACTGCCATTTTGAGTCTTCAGAGCATTTTTGTATGATATTGTCATCTTCTAGTATGACTGTAAATGCTTCAATGCTTCAGAAATTGAAGACACCCTGGATTGAAAAGTTTCAAGTCAGATGCCATTGATGTCCCTTAGAAAAGTTTGAGTTTCTGTACAGAAAACTGGAGAGTAAAAGACACTAAGTCATTTGATTTCTGCCAAGTTTATCCTAATAGATATACTGAGCTCTGTGATGCCTTGGTGAAAGGGAGGAAGTGACTTCTGATCATTTGTTTCTTTTGTACTCATCGTCTGCCAGGAATGCTTCCTGATTCTTTGATTGTCACTATGCCATTGTGGAACCAAGTAAATGAGACTAAAATCTCCATATTTCTCTGCTTTAAGGATGGAATTAGAATTTGTTCTTTTTCTTGAGACATCTTTGGTAGTCTTTGGAAAGGCAGAAGATGCAATACAAATTTTCACAGAAGTGGGAATTGGTATTAATTGATGTTGATTCTTGGGCATCTCATTCTTCAGAGATCCATCCTATATAATAGAGATTAAAAGAAAAATAAAACTGGAATTGAGCCAATGTGATATAGTGGCTAGGATATAGAACTTGGAGTCAGGAACAACTAGATCCCTGAGCTTACTGCTTAAATTCTCCTTACCTGAGTTTCGTTATATGTAAAATGAAGGCAGACCTTACATTCTTTATTTTGTGATCCTACGATATAAAGTCTGATACTATGTGTAATGATACATATCATTAGTCCTTCTGTTCCCTTGTCTCCAAACCTGCTGCATTTTTTTTCTTCCAGTCTTTGGGACCAAACTTGAAAACATGTTAAACATAGATGATAACCTCATTTTCCTCATAGATTTGCTGTTGTCAAATAGAATATTGTACATAAGGAACTTTGAAAACATTCAACTTCTACAAAAATGTGAACTCATGTGTTTTTGTGGATCAGTCTTTAGCTACATTTTTTTACTGTGCATAACAGAAAGTTATTTTGTAGTCTTCAGTCATGGCTTGGGGACATTTATTGCATTTAGACTATATGAAATAAATTTTTGGTCTTTCTGCAGTAGAAACAGAATGCACTCTTCTCAATCTCCTGGTATCAGTGAGGAGACAGCTGTTTAATGATGGTATATTGGTGAACTCTAGCGATCTGGCAATGGGAGATGGCTGCCCAGTAAATAATGTGCTAGCTCATGCGTTTCAGTTCCGGTACTCTGTGAGCGAGTGTGGAATTCAAACAAAGGTAAGTGAGGTGACTGCTACAGACAATCAATTATTGAATTATTCCCTGTTGTCATGGCTAGTTGACCAGAGCTATCTCTTGACTCACAGAATATTAACCTGGGAGAAAAGTAAATTGAATTTCCCATAAGCCAGTGCTAGTATGAGCATCCAAGGGATAGGCATGTGAGGTGACAAAGAACTAGTGGCACCATCCACAACATAAGCCCCAACATCCATTGCTACAGGGCTCAAGGAGGTTCTTCATGGCCAGAAAGATAGGTCCCATCAGCCCAGAAAGTTTTTCTCTTTCTAAGGCTAGGCTGAAGGGGCTTTCCTAGAGACCTGAGATTTCAGCTACAGTACAATTCATTACTAACTTCATCTAACCTTAGTAATATATCCTGAGCAACCCTAGAACCTCCAACAATGTAGAGTGTCTCAAAGGAGAGCAGTACCTGTCTGGACTTATCATTGACTGCCAACTCAGACTTTATAAGCCAGTTTATGGTATTCCTGGATCAGAGCCATCCCTGCTAAAGGAAGCCTGAGTGAGGACCAGTCACACAGGGGAGTCTTCCAGAATTGTTATCAGGTCCTTAGGAGATGATGTCTAGAAAACGCTTTACTTGGAAAGTTCCAGGTGAATAAATATGAGCTCATGGCTGTTGCTTACTTTTAACAATATCTCTCTGAGTTACTCAACATTGTTTTCCCTTTATCAGACCTAGACTTGTGGTTCAAGCTTTCGACTACATAGTCCTAGGCAGACTGTTTCTACTATTGGAGTTCCTAGTTGAATCAGAATGCCTAAAAGACTGTGCATTTTTTTGCTTATAAAGAATATTTCCACTAGATTGAGTCTGAGAAGTGGAAGAACTAATCTTTCCCATGATTGTTTCTAGATGAGCAGGCAGGCCTTCGTTGCCTTACTCCTACACTATGAATTCAGAGATTTACTTCTTGGGTAATCTCAACTTGTAAATTTATTCAATAAGTGGCTACTGTATGTTAGATATTGTACTTGAGATAAAGGGGAATGGGAATAAACATCTATATTAACACTTCAGCTGGGCTTGGAAGGCACCTAAGGACTCTGTGAAACAGAGGTAAGAATAGAGAGAGTTTTCTAGACCTTGGGGACAGCCTAGGTACAAACATGGAAACTAGAAATGGAATGTAATTTATGCGAAGGAGCAAATGGGCCAATGTGGAAGAACTAGTAAGCATGTAGGAAATGAGGAAGGGAGAAGTGAACAAGCATTTATTAGACATTTACTGTGTTCCAAGTGGGCAGCTAAGTGATGCAATGGATGGAGCACTAGACTTGGAAATGAGAAGACTTATCTTCTGGCCTTCTAATCTGGCCTCAGACACTGACTACCTGGGTGACACTGGGCCCTTGTCTCGGTTTCCTCATCATTGCATCATTCACCATCATGAAATGAGGTAGAGAAGGAAATGGCTAACCATTCTGGCATCTTTGCCAAGACAACCCCAGATAGATTCGGTTATGACTGAAATGACTGAACAACTAGCTATTGTGCTTTAAATGCTATTTTATGTAATCATGTTATAAGTCTGGAGGGGGTAAGCTGAAGTTAGATTGAAAAGGTCTTTAAATGACAGACAAAAGAGCTGGTATTTAATCCTCGAGGTTGGAAGGACTCACTGAAACTTCTGGAGCAGAAGCTAGACATGGTGACACCTGTGCTTTAGAAATATCAATTTCATAGTTGTTAGGAGGATGCATTGGGAAAGGGAAAGGCTGAGGATATTCTTATAGTGATCCAGGCAATAGATGATGAGGGCCTCTACTAGGATGATAGCTGTGTGAGTGGAACTACTAGGGCAGATGCAAGATATTTCCAAGATAAAATTGAAGAGATGTGACAATTGGCGAGATGTGAGGAAGAGCCACAGATAACTGCAAGTTGGTTGATCTGGCTGCTTAGAAGGATGGTGGTGGTGGGACTCAACCATAGGAGCATAGTTGGCAAAATGACAGATAATATACTCCGTTTTGGATATTTTTAAGGCAATATAGCAATGGTCAATAGACATATAGTAATTGTTGAAATAGGGCTTAGTAGAGACAGTTGCACTAGAATTATAGGCCTAGATGTCATCAACCTAGAGAAAGTTGAATCCACAAAAGTTTGTTACAATAGAGGCAATAACGGGGACCCAGCACAGAGCTCTGGATATTGCCCCCATGTGTAGTATCTAGGACAAGGATGATGATCTGTAAAAGAAGATTTTAAAAATATGGACAGGCACATTCAAAGAGAACTAGGCATAGGCAAGATCCTGAGGACCCAGTTTGGAAAAATAGAATCTTGGAGTAGGGATTGGTCAACTGGCTCAGCTACCACAGAATGGAGAAAGAAAAGGATTCCTGGGGAGATGCCAGTCATTTGCGCATAGATACATCATGGGTAACTTTGGAAATCATGGTTCCAGTTGAGTAGGAAGGGCAAAAACCTAATTTCATACAATGAGGAATTGAGGAAGAGATCAGAAAATAGAGCAATGAGAATAGGAAGCTTGGCCCAGCAGATTATCTGTGAAAAGGAGGAGAAAATGAGAAACAGCCTGAGAGGATGCTAGCATCAAGTGAAAGCTTTTAAAAACTGAGCAAGGGCTAGACTTCTTTGTAAATAGTAGCAGATCGGCCAAAACATAAAGAGATTAAAGATTAGGAAGACAGAAGCGATGCTCAAAGGATTGTTTCCAACACAGAAAGAAAGATGGAAGTTAGGGCATAGGGGATATAGTTTTGAAACTCTTACTGAAATTCTTTCTCTCTGCCCATCAGGTTTATGCAACTAGACTTGTTTTCAAAACTGTTGTCCACTATACCCCACAATTCCTTGCGACAGAATTTTTTCATTCAAGGACTGAGTTCTATGTATCATGTTCCGTAGACAGGTAAGTTCCAAAGCTGACATCTGTTAACATTCATCTTAATATCATTCTCTTTTAATCCTACCAACTGAACAGTGATCTGGGCTTATTTTTCCCTTGCCTTTTAATTGGAATTGCTAGAAACCTTTGAATAGAGTTAAGACCGTAGAGGAGAGGCAAGATGGTGCCACAGAAGGAATTGTAGGCTTGGATCTTGAAGCTTATGTTTCAATTGTGACCATGCTACTTGACTACCCATGTAATACTGATATTCACTTTTCTCCCCAATTTAGCTTCCTTATTTGTAAAATTAGACAGGGTCAATTCAGCATGTGTTTATTAATCACGTATGTGTAAATACTCTGTTTATAGGATTTAAAAACTTCCCCTTGCCCTCCTCCAAATACCTTTAGCAGACAATGCACTCAAGGAAGTTGCATTTTGCTTGGATTATTTGAATTGTGTATACATGTATACTGTACAATTTTGAGCCCACTGTTCCACGGCCGATAGTGATGGCATAAAATGAGATATCTTTCTGAAAATTCCAAGGGAAGAAATACCTGGGCTTGGTGAAGAGGGGAAGGAGGCTGAAGGACCATTTCATGCTTTCTAGGACATGAATTATATCTAAAATAATGCAAAATATTTAGCAGTGAAAGCCTTTCACAATGTCCCCACCTGACATTTAAAGGCATACTATATACATCATTCTACACTCCAACCAAATTACTCTTCCTACTCATCATTATACAACACATTCTATCTCCCACCTCTCTGCCTTCGCACAGGCCATCTCTCAGAGCCAGAATATACTCTTTCCTCTCTTCCACTTTTTGGAATCTTATTTTCAAAACTTGGCAAAAATACCAATTCGGAAAGGACTTTTCAGATTCCCAACTCTCCTGCTTCTCTTCATCGATTTTCATTATATAAGTTGCTTCCCCCAATAAATGTAAACTCCACAAGAACAGAACTTATTTTAATTTTTTCTTTGTATCCGTGCACATTAGGGTATCAGAGTAAATGGCTTATGATTGAATGATCTTGACCTTTTCAAACTTCTTTCCCCTCCCCTTACAGGATAGTATCGCCACAGTTTCATCTGATGTGTCCTGGGGAAGATCCACAGAGCAGTCAAACAAGAAATCAGGCTTCCACTAGAGCACCTATGTTTTCAACTCCAGAATTTCATTTCTTCTTATTTAATTAACAGCACAGAGCCCCAGGAGATAAAAATACATCCTGTCAAAGATATAGCATCAATTATGGTGAATCTGAACTACTGAGTACCATGGGTATCATTGTAAGATCATTTGTACTTGGCAGTTGCCCATTCCTGGAATGTGTTCACCCAGCTCTACCTCTGAGAATCCTCCGTATCCTTCAATACTCAGTTCGATCACTCCTTTTTATATCAAAACTCTCCTGATGTTTCTTCCCCCTGCCTTCACCTGCTTGTGTCTTCTTTGCTTAAATTCATTGTATTTAAATTGTAATCATTATTTATACAGGACCATTAAGAACAAGGACTATCACATGACTTTTTTGTATTGAACATAACAGGTACTAGAATAAATACTTGTTTGCTATAAGTTGAAAGAGGTGAATTCTGGTAAATAAGGAACAAAGAATAGAAAATCTTTATCCTCATAAGCATTTATTAAACATCTACTATATGTTATCTATGGCACTATGTGCTGAGGACATGAAGACGATCCAGTCCCCTATGGAGCTCACATTCTAATGGGGGTAGGCAGCACGCAAATAATTTTGTAGACCTAATTTACATTGCAAATGGAAGTAAGACAAGTGCAAATGACCATGTGAGTTCAGGCAAGGGAGAGATTAATTGTGTGTGTGTGTGTGTGTGTGTGTGTGTGTGTGTGTGTGTGTGTGTTCCTATGTTAATGGGATGGAGTTAAAGAAATTTGCTTCTACTCCAGGAACCCTCTCTGTGGCAAAGTCTGCTCACTGAATCCTTCCATATTCTCTACCAGGAACTGTTTCTTGATTCCCTGCCTGGTTCTGGCATCCACATTCTGTCATCCTCTCTGCCATAGCTACATTGGGTTGTCTGTGTCCTGGCCTATATTATATATATACGGCAGCCAACAGTCTCATTGCTATCATGGTGCTAGGCTTTATGTGTGAGTCTCACAACTTGTAGAGACTTTTGGTAAGGCAGTAGTGCTTCTGGAAGCTTGGAAGCTTCTTAGGTTTTCTTTTTCATTTGCATTGTCTAATAAACAAACCCCATGTTGCTTTTCTATGATCTCTATAGACAAAGGGGCTAAATGGGCCAGGAAGAAACTCAAAGGAATGGATCTCTTTATTCACAATGAGGTACCAATGGCCTTTTTGTTTCTTCCTGACCTCATTTAAGGGGTCTTGGCAAAGATACTGGAGTGGTTTGCCATTTCCTTCTCCACCACATTTTACAGATGAGGAAACTGATGCAAACAGGGATAAGTGACATGCCCAGGGTCACACAGCTAGTGTTTGAGGCCATATTTGAATTAAAGAAGATAAATCTTTCTGATTCCAGGCCTGGCACACTATCCATTGCACCAGCTACCTGCTCTGGGTCTCAGACATGTACTAGTTATGTGACCCTGAGCAAGTCACTTAACCCTGTTTGTCTCAGTTCATCTGTTAAGTGAGCCAGAGAAGGAAATGGCAAACTATTTTAGTATTTTTTGGCCAAAAAACCACCAAAAGGGGTCAGGAAGAGTTGGACATAACTGAACAACCATAACAAGACATCTAAAGTTCTTTTGGCCAGCTAGGTGGCACGGTAGATAGGTCTTCCTGACTCCAGACCCAATACTCTGAGTTCAAATGTGACCTCAGATACTACCTTATGGTCCAGTTTCAAGTATAGAATGGGAATAATAATAGCGCTTACTCCCCATGATTGTTGATCAAATGAGATCATTTTTTGTAAAGCACTTAACACAGTGCTTGGCACACATTAGGTATTTTATAAATGCTTGTTCTCTCCTTCCCCCTAAGTGTTATCCTCAGTCCCCTGCCCCACCCCCCACATCCAATCTATTGCCAATGTCTGTTGATCCTACCTTTGTAACTCCTTTTGCATACAGTCTTTTCTCTTCCTTGGTATTACCACCACCATAGTGCAGATACTCATCATCACCTTGTACCAAAGCTACTGCAACAGCCTGATGGTTGGTCTGCCTGACAAAATCTTTCCCCATTTCAGGCTACCCTCTATTCAGCTGTCAAAGTGGTCTTCCCAAAGTGCCAATTTGACTCCCTTAGTCAAAAAACTCATGGCTGCCTATCATTTCCGGAATCAAATATAAAATCCTCTCTCTGGTATTCAAAGTAGGGGCAAGGTAATAAGCATTTACACCTCTCTCTGGTATTCAAAGTGGGGGCAAGGAAATAAACATTTATAAAGTGCCTATCATATACCAGGCACTGCACTAAGCACTTTTCATTTTTTAATTTTTAATAATATTTTATTCCCCCCAATCTCATATTAAAACAGTTTTAAACATTTTCTTTTTAAATTTCAAGTTCCAAATTCTCTCATTCTCTCTCTGAGATGGTAAGTAAACTGATATAGGTTATACATGTAAAACATTTCCATATCAATCATTTTGTACGAGAAGCTGCAATGAAAAAAGAAGAAAGTAAAAAGTAGCATGCTAAGCACTTTTCAAAAAAATACATATTACCTCATTTGATCTTCACAGCAACCCTGTGGAGTAGATGCTATTCTTATGCAGTTGAAGAAACTGAGGCAAACAGAAGTTAAGTGACATGCTCAGGATTACACAGTTAATAAGTATCTTAGTCTAGACCTGAGATCAAATCTTCTTTACTCCAGGTCCAGAATTCTGTCCACTGTTCCATGAGCTGTATCAAAGCACTTCCTAACTTCCCTTCCCACCTTTCCTGTTTTCTCACGCCACCCATGTTCTACCACCCCAAGGACTCTGTGATCCAGAAACTGACTTTCTTGCTGTCACTTGAATGGGACACTATCTCTGACTCCAAACATTTTCACTGGCTGTTCCCCATATAGGAGTGCTCTCCTTCCTCATCTCTGCCTTCTGGCTTCTTTCAACTCTCAGCTAAAGTGCCACCTTAAGCCAAGAACATCGACATCCTTCCAAGCTAACCTAGATCCTTCCCCAACATGAGTTTCTGCCTCATGGTACTCTTTATTATTGAAACAGCTATCTCTTCTGCCCAGATCTTAATTGAGACTCCTAATTTAAACAGGAGCCTATGTGATGGAGGAAAGTCCCTTGACTGCTCTGGCACTCCATTTCCTGATTTATAAATGGAAAGAATAAAACTTATATTTAAAACCTAACTAAAGCACTATTGCGAGGAGAGGGCTTTGTGAGTCGTACATATGCCCTTTATAATAATAATACATTTCTATAGGGCTTTGTTCGAACAGAGACAATAGGGTTGTCTTCCCATTAGATCATAAGCTCTTTGAGGGCAGGGATTGTTTTTCTGCTTGTATTTGTATTCTCAGTGCTTAGCACGGCATCTAGGACACTGCACTTAATAAATGCTCGTTGAAGACTTTTCTTCCCTCCCTCCCCGCCCCCCCACAAAAGACACTGATCACCTTTTTTTTGGAGGAAGTTCTACTTAACTGCTGGGGGTAAAGAAAGAGAGTCCAAGACAGCTCTTTTCAAGTGTAGCTTTGACCCAATGAATGTGTGGAGCTGACCTTGCAAACCAAAAATTGAATGTATTCTCTCTTCGTTTCATAAGATTTTCACACCACTTCCTGCATGATGGGTGGGGTTGCTTTGACCAAAAGAGAAGTCGGAAGCCATGTTTGGACAAGTTCAACAACACAGCATCTTTATTGCCTCAACCAAGTATTGGGTAACTCCTTCAAGAAGGTGAAGAAGCAATGTTTTAGATGAGATAGTCACTGCAGGGACAGTTTTCCTTCACCTCCATTAGCAGAGACAGCCAGGAGACATAGGGGTGGACAGCGGCCAGCATCTGCCAGCATCACCTCCAGGTAGCTCTCACAAATCCTTCTTGCTTGGTGTCTACCTGCATGCCTGCCCACCTGCCTGCCTGCCTCTCTAATAAGGCTTCTATTGGTAGAATGCTCCTAGCATCCTTGGAAATAAAAGATTTAGATGCTCTAGTGAGAACCATTATTAATATAATGAGGGAGGGAGGTTGTGTAGAACACTGAAAAATGTGCTGGATTTCAAGTCAGAGATCTGGGTTCTAGTCCTGGCCCTGATGCTGTCCACCTGTAAGACCCAGGACAAGTAATCGAACTTCTCTGAAATGTAGTTTCCTCATCTGCGAAGTGAGTAGATTGGACTAGATGGTCTCTAAGCTCCCTTCCAGCACCAAACCCAAGATGCTATGAGGAGATAAATATATAAAAATATAACAAATTCACCCCATGGCACACAGGCACATCTACTTATATGTCAGTGAGAGACATTTCAATAGCACCTACTATGTTCCAGGCACCGTGCTAAGTACTTTATAAATATTGGCTCATTTGTATCACAGCGTTGAACTTGGAGTCAGGAAGGCCTGGGTTCAAATCTTATCTCAAATTCTCACTGTGTTACTTGGTCAAGTTGTTTAAGCTTTCTGCTGCTTCTATTTCCCAACTTATAAAACAAGCAAGTTGGACTCGAGAATCTGTGATTTATAATCTTGTAAGTATGGAGATGTTCTCCCTCAATACAGACCATAACCCATCTAGGTATGCTTGGGGAATTCTTGTCGTTGGCCTCTTCCAGAAAGGAATGACCTAACGCATCAATAACTTCCTTAGGGACTTTTTACCAGTCACGATAAATTGAAAGACTCAGGCTGTCCATTTATTAGCTTGTTGCATAATCAGTTCTGTTTTCTCATTATGGAATGAGAAATTCTCATGATTAAGTAAGACCCACTTTGAGATGGTATGCTGTAGATTTAGCTTGGTGGTGGGAGATCACCTCTTAATCTGTTGCCAATGGTATGTTGAGATATTCTCTATTATAAAACAAATTATAACACAGCTGCTCTGGCTTGATGGAAAGCTCATTTCTCAGCATAGAAGATCACCTTTCAGAATAGAAGATTCATCTTTTTTTCTATATTCATATCCATACAACTATGTACACTGATATCTCTGTATAGAAATAGCTATATAAAAATGGCTGTATTTTAATTCGATGTTATGTATGTAGATTATATTATATATGTGTGTATTAATGCTTATAGTCCATTTATATGTACATATGTATATATATGTAACTATGTATATATATGCATAAATTCATACACACATATATGAGAGGGAGGGAAGAGGGGAGAGAGAGAGAGAGAGAGAAAGAGAGAGAGTGCAATTTTCTTACCACTTAAGCAAGTTGTTTACTCATTTCAGTTCATTAGGACAAACAAAACACCTACTCCAGGCTATAGCAATTTTATTATAAAAGAACATTTTAGGATTCAAGTTGGGTTGACTACTGGGTGACTTTCTCTAATGTTCACTCCATCTGAGAAGAACTGATTCATTTGGGTGCATAGAATCAGCTGCAATCCCTGTCCTCATATTGCAGAGAGAGAGGAATGGAGTGGGTGAGTTACATGTCATTTTGTCTTCCAGCCAATGGCGCAGCAGATTGGAAAGAGACCACAGAATGTGACCACCCCAACTGGCGGTACTCACATCATGCAGCTGGGACAGGATGAGGCAGATAGATCCTCCTATAAGTCTTTGGATGAATCTCTGAAGATGCTCAAAGGAGATTCAGAGGTCCTTGGGGTATGTCAGTCTCTGCTTCCAATGAGAATTAAGAGAGAATAACCAGTTTATACAGATAGGCCTGGAGATGTAGAGTTGACTAACTTTAACACTCCATCTTAATGGATTCATAGGATTAAAAAGGAAAGCAATCAAAAATAAAAAAGGAAAAAAATAAACAAATTTCCAGACTCTAGGTTAAGAATCCCTGGCCTTATGGAAAGAATCCATGAAAGTATGGTATATTGAAAAACTTTAGTATCAGAAGACCTGGGTTTGAATCCAGACTCTTTTACTTACTATCTATATACCTTGGGCAAATAATTTCACTTCTCTGGGCTTTTGTCTCCTTGTCTACAAAATGAGGGGCTTGGGCTCAACAATTTAAAAAGTCCTTTCAAATTTTAAATCAGTGTCCCTGTTATTCTAAACACTTAGGGAGATGTTTTCAAATGTCTTCCTCATTTTGCTCTTCATATTAATTCCAGAAAACAGGTTCAGAGCTCATTATTACATCCTAGTGTATCTATATCTTCAATTGAAGGAGAGGGGCAAGGATGCCATTTCTTTAATTTCTGAGGGCCTAAACTAGAGATTCCTAAGTCTTAAAGGAATTTTTATAACCAATTCAATATAATTTACTTCTTTTATTATCTTATGGACTTTATGCACTTAAAAACACAAGAGCTTCACAAGACTTCACTAGAATGCCAAAGGGGTCCATGACTCCACAAAGTTAAGAAGCCCACATCTAAATCCAATCTATGATTGGAAAAGAAGCTGGATTCAGATTTAGGGGAACTGGCTTTGAATCCTGCATCTCCCACCTCAAGCAAGTCACTTCTTCCACCTAGATCTCTCTTTCTTATCTGTAAAATGACATAGTTGGACCAGATGATTTCCAAGGTCTCTCTAAGCTGTAGGTTTTATAAGCCTTTTCCTTTACTTTGGACCCTTCACTTCACACCTTGGAATGGTATTTGGATTTATTCAGGGGTGGGGAAACTGTGGCCTCAAGGCCATGTGTGGCCCTCTAGGTCCTCAAGTACAGCCTTTTGACTGAATTTAAATTTCACAGAACAAATCTCCTTAATAAAAGGATTTGTTCTGTGAAACTTGGACTCAGTCAGAAGACTGCACCCAAAGACCTAGAATGCCACATGTGGCCTCAAGCCTGCAGGTTCCCCACTACCATAAACCTCTTTTATTCCAGATATCCTCCCTTTCTGGACTGATTTGAGAGTCAGGGATGAGGTACTCACATGATATCAGTAATTATAGTTTCATCTCCAGTTAGGTGGTTGTGGTCAGGTTAATTTTCTTGTAGAGCAAGCAGTAAGATGGAGAGGAAGGGGAAATCTTGTGTAATTCAACTGTGGTTCCTTAATTCTAACCATCCTCTTCTAGAGTTAAAAAACAAAAACTAAATCAGCCTCTTTATTTTGTCTTTCTTTTCCTAACAGGCTCTCCAGATCCTGAATGGGAGTATGATCTTTGCCTTAGGGATGTTTTTAGGCTTATTACAACATGCTTCTAATTTCCCTAGAAATGTCTTTTTCATGACCGTCTACACAGGCTACCCTTTCTGGGGAGCTGCATCTGTGAGTACTCTTAACTACTAACATTTTGGATTTCTTTTTTCTCTGCTCATGTTTATTTCCCCTCTAATAGAATTTGAGTTCTTTGAAGGTAGGCATTGTAACACGTAAGTCTGTATCACCAGTCCATAGCACAACGCTTGGCATGGAGTGAATACTTGTTGAATGAATACATACTAATTTCACACTTGTAATTTTGTGTTTCATAAAACACTCAGTTCCATGAGACAAGACTACTGAACATTGCTGTACCCTCTCACAATTTGGGAGTCAACAACTTTGGTAACGCTTGTCTACATACCACAGAGATTTTACAAAAAAAGGATGTATAGTTTCTGTGGTCACTGCACAAGGGTGAGAACCTTAAAAAGTGCTGAGAAAGGCAGAGTAATTGACAAGTAATATAATGCAAAGAACTCTGGGACCGGAATCAAGAGTCTTTGAGCCTGAGTCATTTTTTGTCACTGATTCCTTGTGTCATTACAACAACAATGATAGTGACAACAGCAATAGCTGCCAAGTTCCAAAGTTGTTATGAGGATAAAATGAAGTAATACTTGTAAAGTACCTTACAAAACTTAAAGCATATATGTATGTATATATGTATATTTATGTATATGTATGTATACACATTCACATACATGTTAACTAATCTTATTAATACATATAGTGATAATACATAGAATTTGTTAGTAATATTAGTAATTGTAGCTAATTATTTTATGATAATACTAGTTAGCATCTATATAGTGCTTTAAGGTATTGCTTCTTGGTTTTAGGAGGTAGATCTTTTATTATTATTCCCCTTTTACAGATAAGGAAACTGAGGCTGAGAGAGGTTAAATGATTTGTCCAGGATCATACAGGTAGTGAATGAGGCTAGGTTTGAACTCAGATCTTCCCAACTCCAGGTACAACAATCCTATCTACCATACCACCTAGCTTGTTTTAAGCCAGTGATTTCCCATTTCTGGGCCTCCATTTCTCCCTTTTGTAAAACCAGAGCATACCTGTTACCCTATAAAGCTCCTCCTAACTCTGCTATTATGTTAGTCTAGGTTGTGCCTGGGCTGTGGTAGAGCCATCCAAGCTTGTATTGGTCTGATCAGCCAGACTCAGACACACTGTACCCTGACCCCAACCTAGTAATGTTTTTGGTCCTCTTTGAGAATGAAGGACAATAACCAAGCCTAGGAAAAATAAAATAAAATGTATACTGATGGATACATTTTTAACATAAAGAGAGATGGACTGATCTTAGACTAAGAATATGGGGAACAGCCTGAGGGTTGCATCATTACCTATGAAATATCAAAAGAACCTCAGGAAGACCTCTGATCTTTTAGGCACATTCCCTGTGGAGGACTTAGGGAAAGAAATGGAAAAAATCACAATGGATAAAAACTGAAGAATGGATAGCAATCTATGATGGCTAGGAGAATGATACCTAATGATAACAGTGAGAAAAAGTATTAAAACTGTGCTTCAAAGTTGTGAATCATAGACAAACATCTACCTGAGCCTTGAAACTACCCTGTGAGTGATGTGCTCTTATTATTTCCATTTTATAGATAGACAAACTTGAGTTTTAGGGAGTTTAGATGGCTTTCTCAGCTTTATACTACCTGTAATTGTCAGGAGCAGGATTCAAACCCAGTTCTTCTTTCTTACCATCACAAGTGCATTTAGGGATGTGGGAGGAAGGGAGGAGAGCCTAGGCCAGCATCTTTGCCTACTAGCTGAATACTTGGTAACCTACATTGGGAAGAATGGGGACAATACAGCTGAAGTTTAACATTTCTTTATGATGTTTCTTGTTTTATAATCAGTTCATCATTTCAGGATCCCTTTCCATTGTAGCTAAAGGAAAACCCACAAAGAATTTGGTAAGTGATAACATTCCTGTTTTTTCTCTAAGGACACAGAAAAGGGTCTAATCTTTTCTTTTTAAGAGAAGATATATCACTCAACAAGCTTTCATTTGGTGTGACTCTGGGGCTTGGTGACTCTTGCCTTTAAGTCCCTTTTACTGAGTAGGCTGAGATTGGCAGATGACTAGAGTTCAGGAAATTTAAAGTGTAGTAGGTGTAAAGCTGATTGGATGTCTACACTAGTCTGGCACCAATATGGTTTGCCCTGGAAACAGGGGGCTACAAGGCTTCCACTGGGCCAGTTTGGAAATATTTGTCAATGCCACTTTTGTCAGTCAGCAAATATTTAATAAGTGCTTACTATGTGCCAGTCACTTTGTTAAGCGATGGAGATACAAAAAAGACCTCTGCCCTTAAAGTGTTTACAATTTAGGAGACAACAAGCATCTGAAAATGTACAAAGTATACACAGGATAAATAGGAAATAATCAACAGAGCGAAGGCACTGGAATTAAGAGTGATTGGGAAAGGCTTCCTCTAGAAGACAGGATTTTGGTTTCAACTTAAAAGAAGTCAAGGAAGCCAATAGGTGGAGACAAGCAGAGAGATCATTGAAGCCATGGGAGACAGAAAGCATTTCTAGAGCTGGGAGATAGTCTTGTTTATGAAACAGCAAAGGGACCAGTGTCACTGGATTGAAGAGCATATGAGAGGAAATGAGTTGTGAGAAGGGGCTAGGTTACGGAAGTCTGAACACCAAATAGAAGATTTTGTATTTGATATGTAGCATTTGAGTTTTAATAAAAAGGGAAAATGAAGCGAATCTCCATGCAAGATAACCTTTATGAAGAGGGGCATGCTACCAACAAATGGGTCAATGGATTGCCTTCATCATGCCAAAGACCCCAAGCAAAAAGGCGGTACCCCTTTTATAAGTTTTGGGGCATACAAAACAAAGAATAGAGTAGGATAGATGATATCATGGGGTGGAGACAACACGATTGATTACAAAACTGACAGATAGGGAACAACATCTTTGGTTGGAAGTTTGATAATGGGGACTGGCAACAACCCCGCCCCCCTTTCTTCTCTCATGAGACTAATAAGAGCTCTTTGTTTGAGTCCAGGTGCCAGACAGTGGCCCAGACTTTTAGACAGCAAACCAGATATCCTTGGAGGATAGGTTGGTAGAGTAAAGATATCAGGCCTGACTCCCTTTGTGTTCATGCACATTCTCCAAGATTTGCAAAGTTCCTTGAGGCAAGAACAGATTGGTGATTGGCAGGAGAGCTGGATTTCTAAAATACAGGCCAGCTGAATTCTGAACTAAGGTCAGAGTCGAAGAACCATGACTTAGTTACGGGACGAGAACAATTACAGGAGAAAATCAATTGATTATAAATGGGATCAATAAGAAAATGATACAGAATTGATCTTAATCTTTTCAGATCTTCGCCACAATAGGGAGCCACTGGTGTTTATTGAATAGAAACTCAGTGACCTGATCAGTCCTGCTCTTTAAGAAAATCACTTTGGTGGCTGAATGAAAGATAGATTGGAGTAGAGAGAGACGTGAGTTAGGCAGAACTGCCAGAAGGCTATTTCAATAGGCCAGGCATGGGGCAATGAGGCCTTGTGCCAGAGTGATGGCCTTATCAGAGAGAAAAGGGTCGTCCTTCAGAGATGTTGTAAAGGTGAAAGCAAAGGCCTTGGCAACAGATAGATAGGGGAGAGTGAGAGATAGCGAGGAGTAGAGGATGACGTCTAGTTTCTAAACTTGAGAGGCACCATGACTCTTTTTCATTTATCCAGGGCTTGGGTGGGTCTGGAAAGTATGGAAAGTTCATTAGAAGATGACTTAAGAGAATGAATAAAGCAAACTTGCAAACTCTTACCCTGGGAAGAGATGGGATTACCAAGGATACATGACGGGAATTTCTTAGACTTCAGCCCTAGTGTCACCATCAGCTCACATCAACTGAAGAAGAAAGGTATTGTGGGTAGTGATTTGGGCCTGGACCTGTGGAAACCTGGTATCATGTCTTGACTCTGACACATATTAGCTATGTAACCATGGCAAAACTTCTCACCTTCCAAGTCAATTCTCTAAGACTAAGTTACAGAAGAGTTGTCAACTGCAGCAATGAAGAGAGTTTCACACAGGCAGATTACCACATTTGTGAAGTCATAGACCCAGACCCATCTGCCCCAAATAATTCAACTAGTTATGACTTTGCCATTGTGTATCTTCAATTCCACCGATACAGATTATCAACCAGTTTCATGACTTGTCTACAAAAAGCAGTGTAATCACTAATGTAATTAAATGTAAATGTAATCACTAGTGTAATTAAATGGTGACACCTCACACACTTATCAACTGCTTCCCATATAGAAAACAATCTTCCACATGCTGTAGATATGTAATATTTAGATGAGACACAGACATTGTTCTGGTGAAGTTTGCAGTTTAATAGGGAGATGAAAACAAACATAGTGAACTAATTTAAAATGTTGCCTAAATGCACCAAGGAGGTACAGTGCAAAGTAATATGGAAGGTTGCAGGGGAAACATCTACTCTTCTCCCCATCTATCTCATACTTGTCTACAAGCCAAAGATTCAATCCACAAATATCTCTTTGCATTGGTCACACATCCAGGCATTTTGTCATTGTTCAGTCATTTCAGTCATGTCTGACTCTTTGTGACCTCATTTGGGGTCTTCTTGGCCAATATAATGGAGTGGTTTGCCATTTCCTTCTCCAGCTCATTTTACAGAGGAGGAAACTGAGGCAAACTGGGCTGAGGTGACTTGCCTAGGGTCACAGAGCTGGTAAGTGTCTGATGCCAGATTTGAACTCAGGGAGATAAGTCTCCCTGACTCCAGGTCCAGTACTTTATCCACTGAAGTGTCACCTAGCTGCCCCTATGCAGGCATGACAAATGAATAAATTTGGTGCTAGAAGAACTAGTTCAAATCCCAGCTTCACTACTTATTGTGTGATTTCAGACTTTCACTTTCCCTTCTTTGTCGGTTTGTTCATTGGTGAAGCAAGAGAGTTAAGACTAGGTCACCCTAAAGGTAGCTCTAATTCTGTAAAAATTATTGTCAGATGCAGTTCTTCATTGTCTGGAAAAATGTGAGGTTTGTTCTGTGCCCATACGTACCTCATGTTCTTATGATCATGTTTAGGTGCAAAGCAGTTTTGGGATGAACATTGCCAGTGCGACAATCTCTTTCATTGGGGTCCTTTTTCTCTTGATCAATTTTGTGCTAAATAGTTATGAAATCAGAAGCTGCTCATCGGCGTCTCCTAACGTGTGCACTGTTACAAGTTCCACATCAACTGTAAGTCTTTTGTGAGTGCATATTCTGCAGGGACCGATAGTGATTGTGTGATGCTAAGCTGTAGGTGTAGCCAGAGAGATTGGAGTGCACAATTGTTGGCTAGGACCAGAAGAGCTGCAGTTAAAGATGGGAATGCATAAAGGTTGCAGGGGGTAGAGTCAGTAAATGGGGCAATGCAGATCCAAAGAGTGCATGAAAACCCAGAAGCTAAGAGGGAATAAATGATTAAGGCTGGGCAAAAATTCAGAAGTCCGGACGTCTGAAAGAGCTAGAGGGAGAGACAGGAAAACTGGACCAAGCATGACAATTAGTCCGAATATCAGTCATAATGATACAAAAGACAAAGAGACTTTCACTATCTGATAACCAATGCTGCTACCAGCCTTTAATGTTTGCAAAATATTTTGCATACATTATCCTATTTGAGGACCCTGTGAATTGGGTAATGTCATTGTCTGGACTGGACCTGTAATATTTGTTGGTAGAGAGAAGTCCTACTGAGGAAACTAATGATACCTCCTCAGTATTATAACTGCCATGCCATTTTCTAGAGGAGGGAGCATGTTTAGGAAGGTGAAATAATTTGCTTAGAAATCACATAGATGGTAAGTGGCAGTGGTGGGATTTTAATCCTGATCTCTGTCAACTTCAAGTCCACCATTCTTTCAATTACCATTTATTAAACCCCTACTATTTACAAGGTAGTATGGCTTAATAGATAGAGAGCTATTCTTGGAGTTAGGCATACCTAGGGTCAAGACCTACTTTCTTTTCTGTGATCCTGAGCAAGCCACTTAATCTCTCATGCAACTCTCTTCTAAGAAGATAAATAGACTACTATCAGTACATGGAGTTTCTCATTTAGAGTTCCTACACTACTAAAATCACAGATTTGGTCCTCACTCCTGCCTTACCAAAAAAAAGAAAGAAAAAACCACAAGGCACAAGGAATGCAAAGAGAAAAAAACCCGAGAGTCTACTCCCTAGGAGCTGATATTCTTATTCACCTTTGTGTCTGCGGTGACCCTGTCTTAATAAGAAGCTTCTAATTGATCTTTGCAATTGTTGTCAGAGTGTGACTGTCCTGTCCTGGTCGGGCCAGGACCTCAGTGCCAGGCTAGGATAGTCCACCAGTTTTCAGCCTCTAACTGATCTAAACCTAGGTGGGATGACAGGTGCTTCTCCAATGGCAAAAACAAGCTGAAATTAGGATTAGAAAACCATCCTTTATGATCTGCTGGTTGATCTGATTTTATACTGATTTCCACAGGGACTCCTGTCTTTGATACTGATCCTCACTGTACTAGAATTCTGCATTACCATCTCTTCCACGATCTTGGGGTGTAAAGCAAACTGTTGTGAACCTAATGAGGTGAGTACGTGCTGTGGGCCACATATGCGTCTCATATTTGACATCTCTCATCAACACTCCATGCCTCCACTTTACCTCTTTTCAATTTCTTTTGAGCATTCTGTACTCTGGTTTCTAATCTCATTCAATGCCTTTTTTTTTTTTAAATTAAAGTCTATCTTTCTGGACCTCTCTGTAGCTTTTGACACTGATAGACACTTCCTGCTGGATGTTTCTTCTTTCTTGGTTTTCATTAAAATTTTCCCCTCTTTGTTCTCCTCTCCTTGTCTGACCATTTCTTTTTAGTCTACTGTGTTAAATCTTCATCCATGCCATGCCCACTAATCACAGGTGTACCCCAGTGTTTTCCTGCTAAATATTTAACAAAGTTCTCTAAAAATGTCCACTTTACACACTTTGAAATTTAATCATTATTATTATTTTCTCATTCACTTAAGTATAGACAATCAACAAAATAATACATCGAATCCTGATTTGCAGTGCTTGCAGACTTTTGAGGTGTAAGTGCTTACCCTAAAATTTTAACAATGGGCTCTAGAGAGCAGACTCCAGTCCCCTCACAACTCTTTCTTGCGGTTTCTAATATTTCTGTTTTCACTCTTAATTGTTGAGCTTACCAGCCTCCGTGGGTTCAATTTCTCCATGAAGATTTTATAAATCAAGCTGTTTTCTCTCATGAGCCTTAGTCCCTCAATGACAATTACCTATCAGATATTTTGAAATAGAGTTGGCTTCTCAAACCAAACATCCTCAAAACATCCCTCTTCTAACCTTTTCTAGGATTGTTAAAGTTGCCATAATCCTCCCAAACACCAAATGTCACAATCTTAGGGCTGTCTTCAGCTCCTCGTTCTCAAACACCTAGTATATACAATTAGCTGCTCAGTCTTCATATTTTACCTCCACAGCCATCACACACACACACACACATATGCACACACACATGAAATGTGGTGTAGACATACATATAGTGGCATGTATAACATATGTGACATATGTAATGTATATATGTATATCTAGATCTATGTATAGATAGAGGTATATCTATAGATGTAGATTCTCTCTTTCCATATATGCGTGTGTGTGTGCGTGTATATATATATATATATATAATGTATATATATATATATATCCCCTTCTTTCTACTTATACAACCACCTTTTATTGTTGTTCCCCATCTCTTCTCATCTGGACTATTATTCTACTAGCCTCTAATTAGTCTCCCTGCCTCATCTCTCTACTCCAATCTATCTTCTAATCAACTACCAAAGTAATGGTCTGACCATAGTAACCCCCCCCCCCCATTCAATAAACTCTGATAGCTCTCTATTACCTGTCGTATCAGATATAAGCTCCTTTTGTACATTTAAGGATCTTCACAACATGGTCCCCTTTCACCTTTCCAGTCTTTTTATACTTTCATCTTCTCCACTCACACTGGATATAGCCATTCTGCCCTACTTGGTTTCCTGCATTCATGTTCCATATCTTGTCTCTGGGCCTTTGTACTGGCTGTTTCTCCATGCCCAGAATGATCTCCCTTCTTACTTCTGCATCTTAGAATCCATAGTGTTAAGGTTCCATTTTGGTGCTGCTTTCTGTAGGAGGCCTTCCAGCTTGAAGTCTCTTATAGCCTTCTCTAAGGTTGTTTTCCAACTCCTTACCATACACCTTCTATGTTCCTATTTGATATGCATGTTCTTTTCCCATTTGAATGAAGTTCATTGACTTTTATTTTTGGTTATTGTTGTATGCCCAGATTGTTCAGTGCCTGGCTTCTGATAACTGCTTCACAAATTATTTTTGATTAGTGTTAAAAGATGATGATGATGAGATGGAGGGAGGAGATGGAAGGTAATCATTAAGGACAATGAACAATTTTCTTTTCTTTTTTGTTTGGCTTCATATTACAGGTGGTTTTATCTCTTCCTAATTCTTCTGTGGTGGCTGGGATGCCCCCTGTTGAACAGCATTCTGAAGGCATGGAAACCTCAGTCCCAATGAATGATAATGAGATATTAAGCACATAGTCCTAGTGATATCTCCAGAAATACTCTTTTAGAGCTATCAGTTGAACAAATCTTTATCCAATAGAACCCTGATGAATAGTGTGGCCTCAATTTTTCCCTTTCAACATAATGTGACTTCTGGGTTCCTTGCAGCCTCCTTCTGTGTGTTTTCCAAACACTTTTCCCTCACCCACTACACATAGTTTTGGCTTCATTGAGATTCTGCCTACTATCATGAAAGATCCCACTGATGAATGTTCATTCCCTCTAGCTATTTAGGATGAAGACAGGAAAGACTTAGAGACCAGTGAATATGCTGGATATACATCATATAGAGATGTCAGAGACATATTCAGATCAAGACAGGGGAACTTTGGAGACTGGCAATTAAAAAAATTTGGACTTCTCATGCTGTCATCATGGACATATTTTCCTCAACTGAAACTATAAGAGAGATAGAAATATATAAGGCAGTCGGTCATTAATTCCTGAGCATTGGTGAGAAGAATTTGGAGTCCTCCCCCAGTCATACAAGCCTCCCTTATATGCCAAATTACACACCCTACGATCTAGAACTAGCTGTTTGGGTTGAAACACCTAGACTTTATTTTTCCTATTACTTCCAATAAATCATGCAACCCCCGTGTTAGATGGACTGAATATTTTCTTTCTCTGAGTCACTTTGACCAATACAAGTTGTCATCCTTGAGACACATATTGGGGAGAAGATGGATGCAATGAAGTTATTTCCCTTATTATTCTTCCATTTAGAAATTTCCAAAGCTGGCTATAGTCCTGGACTCTGCACTGAGCATTTATTGGATAAATGTGCGATGGCATAAATGACTCTCTATTGCTCAATCAACTATGTGTGATGGATCCTTACTATGATGACCATTCTGGGACAAGTGACTGAATATCTCTCCTTTCCGGAGAGCAAACTATAAAAGTTCTCAATTCAAATTCATTGTGAGGGGTAAGAGAGTCTCCTTCTACACTGGAGCCTGAGGAGAGAAACCAAGCCTCCAAGAAAAGACTGACATTAACACTCAAAGAAAGATATTCCCATGTCTTAGTGGTTGTCTCCCTTCCATTTCAGGAAGCTGGGTCTAGCTCTCCTGAAGATCTTGTGCACATGGAAAAGGGAGCTGAATGGAAGGGACACGATGCCAGTTGAGCTACTTTCACCTTTCAAGACTATTAGGGCCACTCCCTGACTTTTGTAACTTTTGAGAACCTTAAAGAACCAGACCAGTCCAGTCATAGTTTTAGTAGACTGCAAGCTTAGTAAACAAACAAACAGTATGCATGGCAACCAATTGTTTTAAAAAAAATTAGGTATGGGATATAGACTTGTGATTTCATTGGTATAGGAAACCATATGGGCAAGGGAACTCCTCCCAACAATCCAAATCTGTGCCTTCTCTGCAACTTACAGTCTTTGCAAATTGCACTGACTAGCACTGGGAGGCTATCTGGCTTGTCAATATGTATTGGAGTCTGGACTTGAACCCAAGGCTGCCTGGCTCTGAGGCTCACTCTCTATCCACTGCACCATACTTCCTCTCATTTTAACCTGAATTAGTGATAGGTTGGTCTCATAGAATTTCAATGGAAATATCATCCAATCTATCCCTTAACAAGAATCCCCTCTACACCATCCCCAACAAGTGGACTACAGCTTCCAAAGATTACATTGTGGGGAGCAAGAAGTTGTTAAAGTTTTGTTGGAATGGAGAGCATAGGAAGGAGAGTAATGTTAAGTAAATCTGAAAATAGATATTAGAACCACATTTTGAAAGGTATTAAAAACCAAAGAGTTGAATTTATCCTCAAATAAATGATGCTTCTCCTCCTCCTCCTCCTCCTTCCCCCCTTCTTCCTCTTCCTCTCCTCCTTCTCCTTCTTCTCCTCCCCCTCTTCTTTCTTCTCCTCTTTCTTGTAGCAGAAGAATAACATTGTCAGAAATGTGCTTTAGGCATCTCAATTTGTTGATATTTTTAATATTCATCCACTTGTTTACAATTGTAATGAAATACCTCCTTTCCTCCATGATGGGAATGTTTTGGGATGCCATGTGTTTGTCAAATGTGAATAATTCAAAGATAACTATCAGAATGTGGGAGAGGACCTGGCCATGAGTTCTTGGATTCCTTCATCTAAGTCACTTGTGAACGTTTTGAACAGAGCAGAGTGTTGAAAAGAGTTCTGGAACATTTTGAGACACCTCCATTCAGAATAACATTGATTCATTAATCAAAAGTCTTTGTGCATGGTCATTCAACCAATTCTGTATCCCCCCTAGGTATATTATAGTCCTTATCAACGCTGAGTATCCTTATCTCAAATCCCACTGTTATTGATGAGTCAGGTTCACAGAATGCTAGTCTGCCTAGATTTCCATCTCAGGTTTATAAGGGTATTCTTAAAGGTTTAAAAATATCTTTCTGAGGTTTTTGTCTTGAGCCCTATTTAATCTATCAAGCAATTGATAAACATTTATTAAGTGCCTACTGTGTGCCAGACACTGTTCATATCTTTGATTCCTTCAGTGATGATATTTGATAATATTTAATGGAAAGGTATATAGGAAAAGAAGTATAAATTCATCCCCCTGAACTAAGGGTTCTTCCCATATCACCTCAGTCTCTGAGGAGAGTGGGCTCCTACTGAAAGTATTTGCCCCACCAAGTCCACTTCCAGATGAGGCAAAGATGATGGATGAGATCTCTCCCAGAAACTGATGCCTTACTGCTTGGTCTGATTCATTGCTGGACTGTATCTCACAGGTTGCTCCAGGAGCTGCACTGAAGCACCAGACTCTCTTCTGGAAAATTTTGTCATGGATGCTAATGTGTGGAGTTTGGATAGCAACCTTTCTTGACCTTTCACCTTTCAAAGCACACAAGTTTCTCGTTTTATGTCTACAGGGGAGAGAGAGAGAGAGAGAGAGAGAGAGAGAGAGAGAGAGAGAGAGAGAGAGAGAGAGAGAGAACTTTATGGTGTTCTTTCTTTTCACCCTGATGATTACAGCAGTTATTAACTTCTTAATTGAATTCCCTGGCAGGCAGGAAATAGAACAAGGATGAGTCATTGGTTAGTTTTGGCCTACAGATTGATCAAAGAGTCTTTTCTCTGCCTTGAGATATGTGGACAGGAAACAATCACAGAATAACCGTGCATAGTCTAAAATAAGAACCTTTATTTGGATACCTTGTTGTTCAGTCGTTTCAGTCATGTCTGATTCTTTACGATCCCATTTGGGGTTTTCTTGACAAAGATACTAGGATGGTTTGCCATTTGCTTCTCCAGATCATTTTACAGATGATGAAACTGAGGCAAGCAAGGAAAAATGACTTGCCTAGGGTCACACAGCTAGTAAGTGTCTGAGGCCAAATTTGAACCCAACTCTTTCTGACTCCAGGCCTGGCACTCTATCTACTGCACCAACCAGCTGCCTATGCATGCCTAGGAGAGCAGGCTAACCAAATAGTACATAACTAGACCCTCTTCATCCAGTCTCCTGTGCCAATAAGATCACCAAGTGTATACCTCTCTATCATTATCCCAAGGATAGCATGATGGACTTTCTCAGAAGACTGAAGCATTTCTGGGGAGAAAATTGCCAGTGAACCAGTGATAGGATATCTCAAGGTATAGCAAGGATTCAAAACTGAAATTCTGCTTCTATGAAGCTAAGAGTTTTCAGGATCTAGATAATAACATACACTAAGGCATTATCAGCTAATAATGATAGGGGACCAAAATGTAGTTTCACTAAAATATAGTGGAACTGAAGTACAACGGTTGCCTCCCACAGAATCATAGAACAGAGAGGTAGGAAGAGGCTCAGATGCTATTTAGTACAAACTCACAAAGCATAAACACAAGGCAGCAAGACTGATGTGTATAATAATACCTAAGAGGAAGGATAGGGTGGTTGACAGAAAACAACTGGGAGTCAGGAAGATTTGAGTTCGAATCCTGCTGGCAGGATTGGCGCAGTGGATAGAGTGCTGGGTTTGGAGTCAGAAAATGTGAGCTCAAACATATACTATGCGATCCTAAGCAAGTCTTTGAACTACTATTTTTTTTTACCTTCCTCATCTGTAAAATGTTTGTGCTTCATACTATACCATGCTATGGCTAGGGAAAAATGAGTCTGTTTACCTTTCCTATTTCTATGTGGGAAGGAGACTTCCCCTTAGTACGAATAGAGAGATCAGCTTCTTCAGCAGAAAGACTGTATTCCTTTGCCCTGTATTCCCATGGCCACGGTTCCAGTGAGGCATATATCAAGCCTTGCTGAGAAGAGTAAGTACAGATGTAGCAGGTACGTGTTGAAAGGCTGGAGAAAGCTGTACAGTAGCCCCCTGAAAGCTGAAGATCACGCCTACATTATTCTAAACTCTCTTTGTTATCTTTAAGATATAGAACTGTTTGGGACTGACTGCAGCTGAGAACATTGTCTTTCAGTCTGATGAGACTGACCTATGTATGATATCATCATTGAGTTTTTGGTTACTGTGGACCATCTTTTCAGGACAATGTGATTTTCATCTGCAAGTCTTTCTATTGGAGGGCCTAGTAGCTGCTTTAAGACCTTCACCTCTTTCATGTGTGTGCAACTCCTCCCTTACATATGCCCCCTTTCCCACCTTGATTACTAACACAGATTCAAAATACAGCAGGTGTTTGTGTTAGCATCCAGTCATAACCAGAGCTCTGAAGGCCCTACAGAAATGTATCTTTTATCAGTTGACTGGAAGATACAGTTCATAATCAATAACATTTAATTAAAATGGCCACTGGACCCAGATGGCTTCAGAGGAGAAAGTGAGGCTGGTGACTTTGCATAGCCCTCCGTCACTTAAATCCAATTAAGTTGCATGTCATGGCATGACCTCCCTGATGTCATGGTCCTCCTTGAGAACAGCAGCAGCAGCTATCAAGATAAATGACAAGAAAGATTTGTTTTATGCAAATATGGATACACCCTGCCTCAGGTTACCATGCCAACAATGGTAGAGCGGGACGATCACAGTTAGTGCCAGTTATTAGGGAAGGTCCACGGAGGAGCGCTGGTCAGGAAGCACATATAGCCAGGGCACTTGAGTAGTGGTCTAACTTCTCCTTCCAGAATTCCAGAGTCACCAGATACGTCACCAGCTGTCAGCAGGTGAACTTCTTTCTCCACTGAGCTGGTCTTCCTTTGCCATTCTGCTCTCTCTACAAGATGCCTGCACCTCAGTATGTTTTCTTGACTTCTCTAAGTCTTGACTCAGCTGCCCTCTGTTTTTCTCTGCATGTTCTCAATGGTGCCCATTATTAGGGTCTTCTGCTGCTGCTCTCTGCTGCCATCTGTTGGGATGTGACTACTAGGTGTCTGCTGCTAGAAGGACGGGGTAACAACAGCAACATGATAAGAAGTAAGGAGAGAGACAGCAGCCTCGAGGAGCAAAGCTAATGTTCCTGCCTTCTCAAAAACAACGATTTCGACAATAAACATGTGAAGATAGAGATCTCATCTTCCTCCCACATAAGAAAGGCATGCATTTTCACGTTCAGAAAATTGACTTCACAATTAGAAGATGTTGGAGGTCACAAAGAGTAGGACAGGACTGAAAGAATGACTAAACAACAATACTTACTTAAGGTAATGAAGATACTGGGCAACTAGGTGGCATAGCAGATAGAGTGCCAGGCCTCGAGTCTTCCTGACTCCAGTTCTGGCATGCTCTATCCACTGTACCACCTAGCTGCCAGAATCAGAGAGAAAGAAGTACCCAGATTCTTCCATGTAGGCATGAGTAAGTAAATATGGATGATTTCATTATTTTAAAAAGTCCTTTATCAAATTTCAATAGAGGCGAAGTGGGAAAAGATGGATGGTGAAAAGGAGGGGGAAGATGGCCATACCTCTGAATTAAAAAATGTACCGATTTTTAAACTTGGTATTTAGGGAATTGCTGTTGCTTTCTAAAGTTGTAGTCTCAGATAGAAATAGTTTGGTGTAGTGGAGAAACAGCCTTGGTATTGGAGGACTGGGGTAAAAGCTCTGCCTCTGACATATACTGGCTGTGGGACCCTGGGCAGATCATTGCTTTCCTTAGTGCCCCTCAGGCAATTCCCTATGACTCTACATTGCTCTGCATGGGTGGAAGCAGTTTAACACAAAGCTTTAGGCTTAATTCATCTTCCACCACACTAGTACGGGATTCATTTCAGTCCCTAAATTAATCATGGTTGTGGAAGGCCGCTATGTGAATTCAGTTAACTTCTCTAAAATAATGTTTGTTTATGTGTAGAAAATATATTCACACAGGGACCAAGGGTTAGTGGAATCTTTCAAAGAGTCAGTCAGTCAGTCAATCAAGATTTATTAAGCACCTACTATGTGCCAGATATCGTGCTAAGCATTAGGGATACAATTAAAAAGAAAGACAGTTTCTGTCCTCATGGTGCTTATGATCTAATGGGAGAAGATACACAAAAGGAAGTTGAAAGAGAGTTGTGTGGGGGGGATAATGTATCTCATGTAGGGGCACAATGGAAAGTACCCGACAGGCTAAAAGCAACATGACTGGTTGGAAATGGGAGAAAAATCAGTGCTGAGCATTCTCGTTAAATAAAGGTCTGAATGCTCGTGGTTCTGCTTTCAAGTCACAGGGTTCAATCAGAGGGCTATAGAGTATTGACGAGATGAAAAGATGAGACAGATTTGATTACGCAGCATAATGAGATTTCCCAATGATGAGTTTTCAGGGGAAGGAAGTTATGATGGAGAATTGCAAAGAAATAGAAGGCCGGTCTAATGACAGGATCATAGCATGAGATCTGAGTGAATCTCAGAGATCTATTCTGTCATTTTACAGATAAGGAAACTGAGCCTGACAGGAAAAGTGATTTGCCTAAGGTCATGCAAGTAGCACACATCAGAGGAAGAATTGGAAGCCAAGCCTTCTGACTTGAGGATATGCTAAGGAGGCAGAAGCTCTTCCTGATTGAAGGGAGGGTAGCAGTAATAACCATGTAAAGAGATTACTGAAGAATGGATTCTGATTATTTCGAGATAACCAGCGAGTCCTTATATGAGACATCCATGTTCATGTGGTTATTAGGCATGGGATGGAGTGCATTAATGCATCAGCAATGAGGAATAGGGATCAATGAATATAACGTATAATTCTCAGACAGAAAGTGGGATACAAGATTTCCAAGTACAGTTAACTCAAAGCCCATTGCTCTAAGCTGGTGCCAGATAGGCTCAATAAAATTCTCAGCCTGATCCAGGTTTCTTTTACCATGACCCAAAAGCTCTTGAAAGAGAGAAAAGCTGGGGGCCAAAAAAGAAATTGATTTCATTTCACACAGTATAAGGAGGGGTTAGGACAATATTCTTTCACCAGCCATAGCACTTCTGTTGCATATAATACTTTATGCTTCTAAAGCTTTCAACGTGTCTAGCCTCTCAATAGCCCTATAAGTTGTGTGAATACCATTACATTTCATGGATTCATTTTGTGGATGAAATGACCAAATGAGATGCTGTCACTCTACATATCCAATCTGTCATCAGACCCTGTTGTTTCTCACTTGATAACATCTCTACTTCATGGAACCTCTCCACTTGGGCAACCACACAACCCTAGTCTAGGTCATCATCATCTTTCTCCTTAACTATCACAATAATCAGCTATTGGTTGGTTTTTCCACTTCACATGGATATATTTCCAATCCATCTTCTGCTCAGCTGCCAACAATCATCTTAATAAAGGGCAAATCTGACCCCAACTCAATAAACTGCATTGGCTCCCTATTACCTACAATATCAAAGATAAAATTATTTGTTAGGCACTTATAGTCCTTCACAACTTGGCCCCATCCTAACTTTCTCCTAATGTTTTGCACCCCTCTGAGTACTCAGAGTTCCAGTTACACTGTCCTTGCTATTCCTAGAATGCCAAACTCTTTCTTTTGACTCCTTGATTTTCACTGTCTGCGCCTACACCAAGAATGCTCTCCTTCTCATCTCCACCTGGCTTCTCTGGCTTCCTTCAGGTATTAGCTTGAATTCAACCTTCTGCAGGAAGGTTTTTCTTGCCCTCTGCTGGGACAGCATGTTTAATTTCCTCTCTATCTCCATCCATGAGCACAGTGCTGGGGATATTACTAAACTCTTACTAGTTTGTTGGCTTTTTTCTCTCATACATGCCTATGAATGGTCATGTAATACAGTTCTTAGAAAGCCCCCACTGTGACAGCTCTTTAGGATTTCCTATATAGTCTTTTCCCTTATTCTTCATATCTTAAAATCTTTGTTATGGTTAATAACCATCAAAGTCATAATCAAAATTAAAAAATAAAACAAGAATAGATACCTTTCACAAAGAAAAAAACAGGAATTACTAGTTACTTCCTATGTTGGAAATGAAACAATTCAGCATGTTCAGAAACTCTGCTTGTTGTACTTCTCATCAGCATGTCCTTTAAGGCACAGAAAACTGCAGGAGGAAGAGCAGTGTGTCAGAGGGAAGCAGCGGACAGCCCAGAGCGAAACCACAGGGAATTTCCTATTCAGTGAAGCTCCATCCATTGAGTAGGCAGTGTGTGAGGAGGGAGACTTGAAGACCAGGAGACCCGGGAAAAGCTGGCCGATTGGACCGGTAGGCACTCCAGGTGGTTCCCATTTTTGCTTTGAGGTGAAGTTAAAACCCAGGGAAGATGGGGTTGGGAGGGATCCAAGGGGGCCGTGAGTGGGAAGGAGTGTTCAAATCTTTGGGTCTGATCGATCTTTTCAGCCAGATGTCGCTTCTGGGCTCATGAGACAGAGCAGTTTTGGTTGTACTAGCATGAAGATTAAGGTTCTTTGGGGCTACAAGCAGAGACCCACTGGGCCTACAGCCCTGATTTTGCCCAGGCTGAGATCCTCTGAAGGGAATGGGCAGCCCCTGGTGCCTCCCACACACTTCTAGCTCAGGGGCATCCAGAAGTCTCTAGATCTGCCCTGGATATTAGGCATAAGAGGCATGGTTCAGTGCCCTCTTGGGACTCCTTCTGCCTTGAATTTCTCTGTCCAGAACTCATCTCCTGACTCTCAGGTATAACTAGGGACAAACATTTTGTAGCAGTGAACTGACAAGTTGGGTCATGGTATTGGTAAAAGCTCCCCCTTCCTTTGGAGACAGGCTACCCTGCCTTTCATTGTGCAGATGGGATTAGTGCTGGGGAAGGAAGAATGTCTGGAGGGATGGTTCTCCTGGTACAGAGCCTCAGCCTCCTCTTTGCACTAATGTCAGAACCTGTTCTCACTTAAGCACCACTCCTGCAGTGCAGAAGATGAGCCCTTTGTAAACTCTGAGAGGGATAGAAGGGAGGGGACATTAGAGGTCAGAGGCCAGAGAAATTCACAACCGAACCTTCCCTTCCTACCTTTCTACTCTTATGATTTAATTAATTAATTGAAAGCTCATTTGAAGGTCTGCAATGAGCATGACATTTGGCTTCCTGGCCACTTGGGAATCTCTCTTTTTTTCTGACCTTCCAAAGCACTCCCTTCTCATAGAGCTTTTCAGAGGCAGATCATAGATTTCTTGTTTTATAATTCTCTTGTTTAGTCCATTTATTCTTCCCAGACACAGGTAAGCTTTGAGTAATGAGGGGCTTGTCTTCTCTTGCACCTTTTCCCAAAGCACAGATGAAGCCAGAGCTTGACTCATAGTAGATCCATAGTAAAGGCTCTGTGGAGTCAAGGCATCAGAATAGTATGGGCTCCTGGTAGCTAGTCAAGACTGTTTCTTCCTATTTATTTTCATCCTCTT
The DNA here is from genome assembly GCA_028646595.1 of Phalanger gymnotis. Classification (NCBI taxonomy): domain Eukaryota; kingdom Metazoa; phylum Chordata; class Mammalia; order Diprotodontia; family Phalangeridae; genus Phalanger; species Phalanger gymnotis. The sequence continues at coordinate 449,505,561 of CM053623.1, read as the reverse complement.
AGGCTTTCCAAATCCCCTGATAAAGTCCTGTCACTTTAAGGGGATTATTGGGAGGAGTCTGTTCTGCTTCTCCCTTGGAGTGACAGGTCTGATCTATGGGCTCTGTGCCTTGCCTACTCTTGGCATAAGGTGAGGATGGGATTATTGACTGGATCATTTTCACGGCCACAATAGGGTGATTTGTAAAATCCGATTTCTTACAGCAACCGTTCAGTAAAATTAATAACACAAATGTTTTCATCAATTAGTTCCTTCTCAATCAAATGAGCAATCAACAAAAAATTATTAATTGGGGGCAGCTAGGTGGCACAGTGGATAGAGCACCAGCTCTGGAGTCAGGAGTACCTGAGTTCAAATCCAGCCTTAGATACTTACTAGCTGTGTGACCCTGGGCAAGTCACTTAATCCCAATTGCCTGTGTGAGGGGAAAGAATTTATTAAGTGGCCTCTAGGTGCTTAGCACTGTTCTAGGTATGTTATATGGGGGAAAATTTAAAAAAAAATTTTGAGACATGTCCAATTGTCTTAGGTGAATCAAGATATATAAGCAAGTGGTGGCAGGGAAAGAGTGCTTAAGATTCAGCAATCATGAGTTTGTGAGTGGATCTATAAGATCACAAGATGCCATGTCCTTTTCAGGATCAGTAACTGGTAATACTGACTTAATTATTATTCCCTGAGCATAAGTGAAGAGAGAAGATAAGAGAGTAGGCATGTAGTGTCTTCTAGACGGCAAGATTATCCTTGCTACATAGACCCTTGTGTCTTGGTAGATATCTAGATGGGACGCAGCATATTGTAGGCACCTGGGTCTTCTAGAAAGAGAAAGATGAAGTGAAGATTCACTCACCCATCCACCTTATAATCCAGGCATCTTCATCCAAGGAAAGGTAGTTCCCAAAGTTGAGTGGACTAACTTTTTAGCCTTACTTCCCTTGTAGACCTTTGGGGTGACATTCAAAGTCTCTGTAGAGCCATGGACCTGAGTCAGAGTGATTGCTGAGCCTTTCTAGTTTGGGACACATATGAACATTGTACCAATCAGTCTCAACCCCCATGTGGGACAGTTCACTTTGCTCTGATCTATGAACATAACTCAACCCCCTTGTCCATATGTCTTTGGTCATACCCAAGATGAGGCTGGAGAGGATGTATGGATAATGTTCATAACATGTGTCCTATAATGGTGATTCAGGAGCGCTATCTTCCCATGTGAAGAAATTGACCCCTTGTCTTTAGATCTCATTGCGTATCCTTCAAGGTATTTCACGACTACTTTCTCATTTTATCCTTTAACAACCTAAATCCTCTTTCCAGGCTAACCACTCCAGATTTTTTTCAATCAATCATAATATAGCATAGTCTCTAAGCTCTTAACATCCTGGTTATCATCTGTTGCATGCTATCCAGTTTATCAGGCCCTTCCTAAAATACAGAACTGCAAAGTGAACACAATAATCCAATTGGGATCTGAGCTGGGCAGAAGAATGTTGTACTCTCAACTTCATTATTCTAGACACTCCTCTCTTAGTGTGGCCCAAGAGAGCATTAACTTTTTTGAGCTACCATTCCACCTTCCTTTTCGGGGGGGGGGAGGGGATGGGGAGACGCACCAAGCTTGTGTTTCATGTGACTTCTCTTCTTACAGCATCACCAGTGGCCTCATGGACTCCCAGGAATCTCCAAAAGGAATGGTCTTATCCTATCCTCAGCCAGGTTTCATCTCCTTCTCACAGGGTGCAATGCAGGCATCTATGCCACTCTATAAATCGAAAGCACCCCTGCAGAAATTCCTGAAAGGGGAACCCAAGGCACTGGGGGTGAGTCAGAGCTCTCCATCCCTTGTGAGAGTATATTTTTATGTTTCTAGCTGGGAGGGACTTACAGGTTTGCAGATTTGGGAGCTAGAAGAAACTGCTTTTGTCTTTGTGTCTGCAGAGTTTAGCACTGTGTCTGGAAAAGAGGAAGAGCATGATGAATGCTTGTGGGATGATTAAGTTACCTTAAACATTATTAAGATTTATTTTGAGACCATGATATCTGAAATAAACCTCCAAAATCATTCAGTCCACCCTCTCCCTATTGTTTTAGAGTTGAAGAAACTGAGGCTCCTGTGTAGTTAGAAGCACATCTAAGGTCACAGACATAGTACAAAACAGACACAAGATTTTAACCCAGCTAAATGATTCCAATCCCAATATTCTTTCAAGTGTTTGCATCTCAGGCAAATCTCTCATTTTACAGATGAATAAATTAGAGAGAATCAATGACTTGCTGGTATGTAGGTATTGAGGAGTAGTACTCAGAATTTGAATACATTTCCTTTCTTAAAATTCAGTGATATTTTCATTTTATAGGCTGCCTCAGCTTTGCGAACCTCTCAGGGCTTAGTAGATATCAGGTTGGGCCAGAATGGCTCCATGCATTTAGGATATATTTATTTAGTCTTAGAGATAGATATTAATATGCTCCCTGAATGCCCCACTCTGAACAGGGCCATAGTTAGACCTAGACAGGACCCAGGGCTTGGTACCAACTTTGTGTGGCCCTAGTCTAGAATCCTTTTAATTTAGTCATGGTGGTGGGGAAGGAAAAGAGAGATGTACCCGTTGGCTATGGAGGTGAGGAGGGATGGGTATATAGATATTTTGATTGAAATTGATGCCTTATAGCGTCTGCCCTTCCCTGTTGTCCCAGGGAGTAAAGTAGGGATTTTCTGGTGAAGTCTATTTTTTTTCCTATTCTCTGCTATGTGATGACATCAGATAAGAATGACTAGCAGGGAATAGGGTAGGAAGGCAGGAGGTACTTGGAAAGAGGAAGAAAAAAGAAACGAGATGTCTCTCAACATTGGGATCCTAAATCAAATGGATCATTTATTTACATGCCAATGCCATCCATGTGATACAATTTCTGTGGTCTTCTGTTCATCTCTCCCCATCTTTTCTTGGTTCAAGGTCAGGAGAGCAAATGTTTAATAATAGATTCTTTAAAAGAATGCATGTAGGACACATTTTAAAGTTTAATCTGCATTACCATTCTTTGCTACATCAGTTAAGTCTGGACAATCAATAAAACATCAAATCAAGCCCCAATTTGGAGGGATTGTCAATTTCTGAAGAATAAATGATCACATTGACAATTTAGCTATTGGCTTTCTCATTCGGAGCTTCTCTAATGGATCCCTGTATCTTGGAAAGAGTTTATTTGTTGGACCAGTAAAAGACCAAGGCAACAATTTGAAACAGCTGATAGCATAAAGAAAATTACATGAATCCTTTAGAACTATTTAATTAGGTTCTCTTTCTGTTTGTACCCTTTCTGGAAAGCTAATTATTATGTAAAATTTATTAAATTACTAACTAAATGCTTAATAAATGTTTATTGATTGACAGTCTCACTTTGGGGCAGAGAGGTAAGCTAGCTTTCAGGGATGTCAGTAGTCCATACACTAGAGAGAATGCTTATCCTAGGCTTACTTCAATTCAACAAATATTTATTAAGTGCTTACTATGTTCCAGGTACTGTGCTAATTACTGGGGATATAATTAATAAAAAGATAGACCACCCCTGCATTCAAAGGTCACAATCTAAAGAAAGAGATGAAACACATCAAGAGGCAGGAAAGCACAGGAGGGGGAGTTGGGACACCAGAAGGTATCTATCTCAGGCAGGGCAAGGGGCATCTGGGTTGCGTGGAGCTGAAACAAGGTAGGGCAGCCATGCAAAGTGGAGTGATATGAGAGTCCAATATCTGCTCTCTAGAAAGGAAGGTGCTGGAGGAAGTTTGGTGCTCCACCCTTAAACCCTTCAAACAGAGAGGAGAGAAGGCTAAGGGGGGTGGGGTCAATCAAGGCTTGAATTAGCAGCATGGCAGTGTCTAGAAGTGATGACCCTGGTAGGGGCATCTTGTTTCGTGGAATTGAAAACAGGCAGGGCAGCAAAGGTGAAGCGCATACTCAGTTATGCTTGTTTTCCAGATAGCGTTCTCTTTCAAAACCCACCAACAAAGCCCACAAAAGTTACTCTAGAAGGACATTCTTTCTCTAGATTTTGGAATGAACCTGTGATCTCACTGGTGTAAAATGCTCCCAAAAGGGGAAAAATGCTTTATCAATGAAAATTGCCACCAGCTCTAAGATATATTCATAGAAAGTGACTCTGAGGGGATTTGGGGTACGGTGACGATAAGTGACTTGCCGAGGATCTCGCAGCCAGTATGTGGCAAAGGCAGGACTTTAACCTAGACCACATTGACTCTAATACTCACTATTTTTCCAGTATGCCACAATGCCTTTCGTTTTATCCTCACTGAGACTAATTGTTCAAATTTGTAAAGCTTCAAAATTTGCTGAGTACTCAATAGACATTATCTTGGGATTTAAAAAAAATAGTTTTTTTTAAAAAAATAAACAATTTTTTTTGATGGGGGAAGGCAGGGCAATTGGGGTTAAGGGACTTGCCCAAGGTTACACAGCTAGCATGTCAAGTGTCAGAGGCTGGATTTGAACTCAGGTCCTCTTGAGTCCAGGGCTGGTGCTCTACTCACTGCACCACCTAGCTGCCCCTACCTCAATAATTTTAAAATGAAAAAACTTAATTTTTGTAACCTGGAACTAGGATTTCATTGTTGTAGGAAGTGTCAGTGAGGAAATCCACACTACTAGCATAGATTCGTTTGTAATCTTACAAAGTGGCCAGGAGCATTAGCAGCTGAATGATGCATCTGGGACCGCCTGGCCAGTACTTATAGGTAAGAGACAGGAAGATCATGGCTCGGTTGTTCCAGGCCCTTCAGAGAGTTCTCTATCTGGATAAGACTTTACAGATCTTCTAGTTCAACTTCCTCATTTTACAGATGAGGAAACTGAGATCCAGAAATAAGAAGGGATATGTCCCAATTTCTAGAGATTTTAAGTGGTATATCTGGGGGTTGCTCCTAGTTCTCCCAAGCGATCAAGCAATTAACCAGTTAACAGACTCTTATTAAGTCTCTTGCCAGTGCCCAGAGAGATTCTGGAGAGGATGGAAGGCATCTGACGAAGCCAGAAGGCCCTTGCCTCCATTTCTAGAGGGAAGTGAATCTGTCCTCTGCGTGCTCAAGAGAATCTCTTTTTCTTCTAGACCGTCCAGATTATGATTGCCCTGATGAACTTCAGCTTAGGAATGGTTCTCATTTTGATTTCTTCGGATCCTTATAGACATGACGTTTTTCTGTTTTACACTGGCTACGTATTCTGGGCAACAGCATTTGTGAGTAGAGTTAGTGAAACTAATTCTGAAATGTAGAGTTTTTCCTTTTATACCTAGAAGGCAAGTGAGAACCTGGATCGCAGCAACACATCCCTTGTCCTCAAGGTTTCCTTTTTACTACTTTCCGTGGTAGATTTGGGGAAGGGTTGCTACACAAACATACATACACATAATATATATATGTATATATATGTATACACACACATATCTATAACTCAATCTCATATCCCTGCTCATTGGCTATAATATTAGAGTGAATTTTAAATATTTGAGATACTCTCCAGAGCAGCTCATCAGAAGCTCATTTCCTTTTAAAAATGACATGTGTAACACTTTCATTTACTTAATTATAGCCTGAGAGAGGCATGGACTCCCTGTAGCAATCTGGGCTGCCTCACAATATACCATTATGATGTAAGGTCAGGTTTTCCCAGAGGAGTAGTCATGTGGTTATCATACAAAATCACTCAGAGTCCTCATCATAAGCCAAGTTCAGGTGTCGATTCACCCTTTATTTGCCACTAGAACTCCTGACACCCATTAGAGGTGTTCTATGTTTGTGCAAAATCGGTCACCCTTGACTCCCTCTTCCTTCCTTCCTTCTTTCCTTCCTTCCTTCCTTCCTTCCTTCCTTCCTTCCTTCCTTCCTTCCTTCCTTCCTTCCTTCCTTCCTTCCTTCCTTC
>CM053623.1:449469817-449499125 GCA_028646595.1 Phalanger gymnotis | reverse complement strand
TCTTTCTCTCTTTCTCTCTTTCTCTCTTTCTCTCTTTCTCTCTTTCTCTCTTTCTCTCTTTCTTCTCTAACTTTCACCAAATCCAAGCCCTAGGAGACTAGCATTGTTTTCCTTTTTAGCAGGGTTACTTGACCTCAGAATGATTCATGCCAATTTTCATTATGAAAAAAAGCAGGCCTGTCTACTCTTTGCCCCAATATTAGGAGGCTCCTAGAGTGTATGATGGATCCACCAGAGACATTCAGTTCTCAGGGATGGGAGAGGCAGGGCTTAGTGAATGACTGTTTAAGGGTGAGGACAGTAGGGACAGAAATGAAGGTTTTAAGGCATTGATTTGTTCCCTGTTCTGCCCACAGTTCATCGTCTCTGGCTCCCTCACCATTGCTGCAGAGAAAAGAACCACAAATACTCTGGTGAGTGGCATTTCCTCTTTCTCTGCTGGTCAAGAGGAAGAAACTTCTGATCTTTTTTTGTGCCCTTTGAAAGCGGAGGGGAAAATAGAAGGGTTATTGAGAGACAATCTCATCAACCCTTGGCAAGGCTACAGTGGGCTTGCCTGGTCAATGCCACATGGCTGAGCTGGTAACCCAGGGTCACAGAGGGGTCGAATCACTATTAACCGATCTCCCATTACTCAGATGGCTACCTGGTAGAGCCTGCAGTTATACCAACAGAAATAAAAATAATTCTCTTGACTTTTCAGTTCCCTTGACCTGAGTTATCTTTATTTAAAGAAAGGATTCCCATACGCATGTTGCATTGCTTAGTAGAATGTAATGATTTTGAGAACTGAGTGTTACTTTCCCTAGTCCTTATATTCCAAGTGCCTGACATATTGTCTTGCATTCATAGTAGGCACTCAATAAATACATCTTTCTCTTGTTGCTGTTGGATGCACACATGCATCTTGGACAAGACTGAATACAAGGTATCCCTAAAGTCCGTGTGTAATTGAAAACAGTTGTAACTTTTTAACCATAGGTGATAAAAAGAATCTGTAAAAAGCAAAAGAAAGAAGAAACAATTTTTTTTATTGTTCTTGTTAATTTTCAACATGTCCACCATCATTACTAATACAAAGGGTAATACAATTCTGTAGTTCATGGAAAACATTTTCAAGCTGATTTTCAGTAATGCCAGCAATCACATCACATGTTTTCATCCACTTGGATATGGAATTCCTGTGTGGTGCTTCTTTCTTCTACTGGGTTCTAAACCTTCTTTGGACAGTGGTAATAGATTTTAGTTCAGCCAACCAAAGAACACAGTTTACTTGCTCTTCTAGTGAAGCCATGGATCAACAGTAATCCTGAAAAATAAGTAATTTTTAAGTTGATTTTCTAAAAATAAAAATAGAATAAACATAAACTTTTGTAAAGACAAAAATAAACTAGATACATTAAGCTTTCTAATCCTTGTTACAGGTTCTTTCTGTCACATATAGTTACAAAGTTACGACCATTTTAAATTGCACATGGACTTTATGGAATAACTCCATAACTGTGTATTAACGGGTTAACTGTTCTTGCGTGCTTCCAGATCCAAAGCAGCCTGGCAATGAACATTGTAAGCTCAGTGGCAGCTGGGCTGGGAATCATCTTTTTTGCTGTCAACTTGGTAATGTCTGAGCATGCCCACTATTACTACTGTTACAAAGAAGGTTACGATGAGGTCTGTGCTTTTGGTCACTCTGTGTTACTGGTGAGTACTTCCAAACTGGAGCCAATTATGATCATGGATCTTTGGAACTGACAATCTTTACAAGTCAACGCAGAGACATTGAGGGTTTTGTAGAGGTCTGAGCCTTCAAGGACAGGTGGTTTTATTGGGTTGGGAAACCAGAGGAGATTCTTTAATATTTCTGGCCTTATTCCTGTTCTCTGAGTCAAAAATGTGAATTCTGAAAACTGCAAAGGGTAAAAAGCAATGAACATTTCGATTCAATTAAGTTCATTCCCATCAATGTGGTGAAATTAACAATAACAATAACAATAATAATAATAATAATAACAAAACAACAATAATCAGTTATCACCACGGGTGAGGTGATAAACTCTGCCCTGGGTGTGTGAAACAAGAAGGCCAGGTAATTGTGAAAGAAAGTGTTGGAGGAGAGACAACCCATTTTTGATTTAAGAAGGGGAGGTGAGTCAAGATAGTCTTTAAGTCAAGACAGTCTGAATGCCAATTGTGATGGATCTTGAAGGAATAGGACTTCAGCAGATAAACATGGGGTGTACTAGAGCCTATTCCTGGCCAGTAGTTGGTGCAGGGAAGATCATTGAAAAGGGAGAGGGCAGAGAAAGATTCGAGGCTAGAGTGCACCTAAAGCTAGCCTGGATGGAGATCAGGAAAGGGGAATGAGTTCAGCACGAGATAAAGAGCAGAATATAATGAATTCTGGACAGAGAGATTAGGAAGAATTTGGGGAGTAGGAGGTGCCCTTGCTCACTTCCCCTTTCCTCAGTGGATGATTAACTTTTGAAGTCGCCATTAGGTCTCCAAGTGGTGGCTGCAGGCACCATTGTGGGCTTGCTGTGCCAGGGAGTTAATGATGATTTCAGCAACCCAGAGCCACCAAATCTGGAAGGAAAACATACATGGAAATTGCACGCCGGTTAGAACTGTTTCCTTCTAGGGGGTTTGGGGTTTTCTTTATCAAATAAAGCTGTGCCGAGTGTCCATGACATAACCAGATGGATGCCAGTCTAGCTTGTGTATGGAATGGAACACAAGGGAAGAATACTTAAGTGATCATAGGCAGATGAATTTGAGTTTCTGAGCTTCAGTTTTTTGATCTGCAAAATGGTGTGGTAATACTTGCACAAGATATCACACAGGATTGTTGTGAGCAAAGTGCTGTGTGGATCTTAAAATGCTATTGGAATATGATTTATCATTATTGTTAATAATAATAATTGGTAGAATTTATATGGCATTTTAAGGTTTGTCAAGAGCTTAATGTATGTCTTAAATTTTGTTTCAGGACAATCTCTCATCTCCCGTCTTGCCCCACTCAGTTCTCCCTTTTACCTCATTTCTTCCTGAGTTGTCAGAAGTAAGACTTTGTATCCACCTCTCACTATTCACTATGTGTTTGGTTCCTTTTTTCAGGGAATCAATTTTATTCTTCTGATCCTAACTATTTTGGAATTTATCCTCTCCCTCACCATCTCAGGCTTTGGCTGCAAGGCAAGCTGCTGTGGCCAGAGTGGGGTGAGTAGCTGAAGCCATGTGGTAACCTGGTCACTTTGGTGGGGATGTGCAATGAGGCTGCTACTTAGAAGGTCAGGAAGTAGATTCTTTCAGGCATAAGAGAGGGGACTGAAGTCATATTCTTAAGTCTTATTAATTGGGGACGACTTGGTTGTCTTGGGATTCCTTGGGCATCTGTCATATCTTGGTCTTCAGCTTATGTAAAGAAGAAAATGACAGGGTCAACTGTTTACCTCTCTCTCCCTATTTTAGGTGAGTTCAGAGAGCAATCCTGCTAAGGGTGAACTTGGAAAAAAAGTAGGAGGACCTGAGGGGAAGGTGGTCATAAGCTAGAAAGGTGGAGGGGAGAGAAGAGGCAGGGGGATGGAGGAGCAGAGTGTGCAAAGAATGAGAGGATGTGAGAAATTGGTTATCTAGTTCCCTCATGATGCCACCCTTCCTGTCTCATTTATCTAGAGTTTTGGCCTTAGCATAAAGGTGTTGTCACTAGAAGTGTTCTGCCTAACTTACAATCCATTCAGCTCTATTCTTGCACCTTTTGGTGACTCACGTGTGGGCTTGCTGTTGGACTTGTAGGTCACTGTCTTCGTGCCTCCCCCACCCTATGTGCCAGAAAATCCAGCTGCTGAAGCCTGCAAAGGAGGGACTACACTTCTGAGCCCAGCTGCTGACACAAGTGCATTTCCTGGAAGCCATCCTAACAGTTTCGTCTAGAACACATGCTTCCCTGTTCTCAAGGAAGGCTCTTTGCCTTGCTAGCTGTTTCTCAATGATAAATAAAACAAATTAATTATGGTTTCTTGGATTTCTTTGTTAATAGTTCACTTCAGCTTTGGGGATGGACTCCTTATGTCCTCTTTCTTTTCTCTCATAACAGTCTTCTAATATCAGTGTTTGCTCACAACAGTATCAGTTAAAATGTTAGTGAATCGTGTTTTAATGTGGTTACCCACCAATGCAGCCTGCCTCAGTCACCTTATGGATCCCTATAAGAGATGGGGACAGTGGCACCAAACTGAGACCCTTGCTGTCCTCCATGAACGAAGATCCTCAGCTGCTGGAATGTTGTGCTGCTCCTACCTGAAGATACACTGTGATTCCACCTCCAGGACTGGGGAATTTGTCATCTTTTATCTTTGACCACTCTGATGGTTCTTCTAACCTCTGACCTTTACTTTCTACCTTGCTTCCCTGTCAGTGAGCCATTTGTTAGAGAGACTTAGCCTAACCTCAAAGTTTCTTCATCCTTTTCTGACCCCACAGTTGCCCACAAAATCATAAACTCCTTCAGAGCTTCCTCTTCTTCTACCACCAAAGTCTCCTTTGGAGGGCTTCCTGATTCAATATGGTATAGGAGAAGGAACTCTACACTGGGAATGCAAATCTTAGCTCTGACACTTGCTTAGACATTATCCAGTTTAACCCTTTCATTTTAGAGAGGAATGAAATGAGTCCCAGAGAAGTTAAATGACTTTCCCAGATTGACACGGTAATTATCCTAGAGCTGGAATTCAGACTTACGGGGTTGTCTCCAAATCTGGAGTTCTTCCCACCATGCCAGCTATCTCCCTGTTTTATAGAGAGAAAGTAACCCATTTCCTTTCTCTTGGCCTCTCTCATGGAATTGGAGAAAATCTTCTATAAAAAGGCCAAGAGGGGACTAATAGCTTTGCTAAAGACATTCAACTTCGAAGTAAATGCTATAGCCAACTTCCCAAGTGGTGTCTTGTCATCTAGCCAAGCACTCCTATCACTGCATTTCACTGCTTCTTTAGCATGTAAGAGAATCTATAATTGAAACCCAATACCCTTAGCTCCATCACAGGGCAAATTATCACCATAAACCTTGTTTTATTTTAAACTTTATGGCAATAATCTCATAGCATACTGAGAGAATATTAAATAGGATTGTTTGTTATCAATCTCCTCTAACTTTCTTCAGGGTTTCATTGAGCAAAATAATCTAGGGTGAAGGTCAGCACAGTATTGTGTGCGTGTGTGTATGTGCAAGAATTATGTGACAAATAAATTTCGTATATACCTAATTAGTTACATGCTGTCTTCTGCATTAGAATGTGAGCCCTTTCAGATCTGGGACTATGTGTTGACTTTTCTTTGTATCTCCATCAATAAGTACAGAGCCTAGAATGCTAGAAAGCTCTTACTAAATGTTTATTGAGTGTTACCTCTTACATTCATGTTTATGAACAGGGACCTAATACAGTTTTTTCAAGCAAGCCCATTTTGATCAGATTTGCTGCTGACTTTGAATATCCTGTTTTTCAATACAAAATAGCCATTGAAATCTTGAGTAATCCTTTGAAGACAAGATAATGACATTGGCATTTGTCTAAGACTTGAAGAACCAAATGGACACATGATCACCAATGTAGATTGCAATTCATCTGTGCCTTCCTATCTTTTCTGACTATAGTCTGTCTCCTCCTAAACATATGAAATGAATTTGTGGAGGAAACTTATCATTAGTCATTTCTTGTGTTGGAAAGTAATAGCTCCTGAGTTTTGAAAACTGCTTACTGTAGTCATCATCACACATAAGTAAGAGAAAACCAGTGGGAAGGACATGATGTCAAGGGAAACAAGGAAGATAAGAAAGGTTGGAACCCCAGTGGAGGATCTCCTATTCAGTGCAGCTCTATCCCTTGTCTCAGCAGATTGTGAGGAGGAAGACTTGAAGGCCAGGAGACCCTGGATAAGCTGGGGGAGAGGACAGATAAGCACTCTGTGTAGCTCTCATCCCTGGTTTCAGGAGAAGCTAGAACCCAGAGAAGATGGGTTTGGAAGGAATTTAAGAGGGCCTTGAGGTAGAAGGAGTATTCAAGTCTTTGGATTCAAGTGGCTCTTCAGTCAGCTCTCCCCCAAGTCTCACAAGACAGATCAGGTTTGGTCACAGGAGGATGAAGATAAAAGATATTTTGACTGTGAGCAGAGACATTCTGGACCTTACTGCATTTCCAAAAACCTCCTTCCTGTCCTTGCCCAGGCTGGGATCGTCTGAAAGGAATAGACTTTCACTGGGCAGCCCTTAGGTGTTCACAAAGACTTCTAGCTCAGGGGCAGCCAAAAGAAATCCCCCAAACTCCCCCTGTTTATTGTGGACAAGAGGAATAGACTGTTGTCCCTTTGGAGATCCTTCTGCTTTGAATTCCTCAGTCTAGAATTCATCACAGATACTGTGTGTCTGTAATCGTGTATAATGTTCTCCTGGTTCTGCTTGCCTCACTCAGCATCAGATCATGTAGGTCTTTCCAGGTTTTTCTGAAATCTGCCTGCTTGATATTTCTTACAGCAAAATAATATTCCATTATATTCACATACCACAACTTATTTACCCATTCCCCAATTGATGGGCATCTCCTTGATTTCCATTTCTTTGCCACCACAATGGGTCCATTTCCCACTTCTATGATCTCTTTGAGATACAGCCCTAGAAGTGGTATTGCTGGGTCAAAAGGGTATGCACTTTTTTATTGCCCTTTAGGCATAGTTCCAAATTACTTTCCATAATGGCTGGATCAGTTCACAACTCCACCAACAATGTAACAATGTTCCAATTTTCCCACATCCTCTCCAGCATTTATGATTTTCCTGTTTTGTCGTGTTGGCCAATCTGCCAGGAGATATACGGTACCTTAGAATTGCTTTGATTTGCATTTCTCTAATCAATAGTGATTTAGAATATTTTTTCATATGCCTATAGATATCTTTAATTTCTTCCTCTGAAAACTGCCTGTTCATATCCTTTGACCATTTATCAATTGGGGAATGACTGATCAGTAAAAATTTATTAAATGGACACTATATGCTAAACTTAGCACTCTTCTAGGTGTGTTTCAGGGGGACACAAATTCAAAACTGAGACAGTCCCAATTCCCCTAGGAGATGCAAAACATATAGGCAAGTGGGAGCAGGGAAAGAAGAGTACTTTGGTGTTGGCAGCCATGGAAGTTGCTTCCATGTGAAGGTACAGGGCCATATGTTACTGAGCCCTTTTCAGGGGTTGATTTGCTTATTGTTCCCTGAGTATAAGCGAAGAGAAGGGATTGGGAATGTGTGTATAAAGTGTCTCATAAATAGTAAGATGTCCTTGCTGCCTAGATCCTGGTGTCCTGTAGATGTCTAGATGGGATATAGCATAGTCTGGGACATCTGGGACAGCTGGAAAAGAGAAGAGTGGATTGAGTGTCCACTTACCCACCCATGTTTCAATTCAGGCATCTTCACCCCCCGTGCCTTCAACTTTGAGGATTAAAGTGGAAGGTCTCTGGAGGACTCTGGACCTGGTCAAAATGACACCTGTGCATTTTTAGTTTGGGACAGACATGCATATAGTACCAATCAGTGTCCAACCTCATGTGAGCCAATTCAGTTTCCTCTCATCTATGACCAGAGCCCAGCCTGTGTGTACACATGCCTTTGGTCACTTATGGAATGTGTCTGGAGAGGATATTTTGATCCATACCTGCCCATACTCACAGCTGGAAAAAATGTTAAAAGTATGTGTCTTACAATGACTGTTTTAGCAGCATGTGAAGGACATGACCCCTTGTCTTTGGATCTTAATAGGTATCTTTCAAGACCTTTTGTGCCCATTGCCTCATTTTATTCTTTAAACAACTTAAATATTCTTTTCTCCATGCTAACGATTCCCGGTTTTTTCCAATCAACTCTCATATAGTACAGTCTCTAGGTCCTTTGTCATCCTCCAGCTTATCAATGCTCTCCCTAAACTACGACATCCCAAACTACGATTTGACCAGGGCAGAAGTCTTGGTATTAGCAGCTCCATTGTTCCAGACACCATGCTTCTCTTACTGTAGCCCAAGATTGTGTCTGCCATTCCACCATATCTTTTTGAATGGAAGAGAACACCGAATTCTTGTTTCATGTGACTTCTTTTTTCTTCTTACAGCATTAACAGTGGTCTCATAAACTCACAGGCAACTCCAAAGGGAATGTATCCATCCTTTCCCCAGTCAGGTCCCATTTCCTTCCCACACGGTCCAATGGAGATGCCTGTGCAACTTTATAAATCAAAAGCATACCTGCAGAAGTTTTTGAAAGGGGAGCCCAAGGTGCTGGGTGTGAGTCAGAGTCCCCATTTCTAGGAAGGAGATTCCTATACTTCTGGCTGGGAGGAACTTACAAGAATTCCCTCTACGTATATATCTAGGCAACAACCTTAGCATTTATAATGTTACAAAGTTGCTAGGACTAAGTAAAAAGCTAAATGATGTGTCGGGGATCACAGAGTCAGTTCTATATGAAGGTTAAGAGGACCTTAACCTAGGTCTTCCTGACCCTTAAGCAATATCTCTATCCACTATGTTTTTCTGCCTCTCTTGATCTTATATGATTATAGGATTTTGGAGCTGAATAAGGCCTTAGAGATTTTTTAGTCCAATCATCTATTTCACCATAGGGAAGCTAGATGGTAGAGTGGATAGAACACCGGCATTGGAATCAAGACTCACCCTTGTGAGTTAAAAACTGGACCCAGACACTTATCAGCTGTGTGACTCTGGGCAAGTCATTTAATCACATTGGCTTCAGTTTTCCCATCTGTAAAAATGAGCTAGAGAGGGAAATGGCAAAGCACTCCAGTATCTCTGCCAAGACAGCTCCAGATAGGATCGCAAAGAGTTGAGCAAGACTGGAAGATGACTGAACAACAATACAAGAAAGGACTTGTCCAAAGTTCTAGAGATTTTAAGGAGTAGAGTTGGGAACTGATCCTATTTTCTCTGACTTGAAATTTCAAATAATTAATCAGTTAACCAATAATAAATTTTTATTAAGCTTCTACTACATGCTGGTTACTGTGACCGCTTGCTCATACCCAGTAAAATTCTATAAAAATACATTTGGGAGTGGCAAAAGAACATTGACTCCATTTCTAGAGAGAAATGATTGAGTCCTTTATGTACTCAGCAAAATCTTTTTCCCTTTTAGACTGTCCAGATCATGATTGCCCTGATGAACTTTGCCTTAGGGATGGTTCTTATTTTGGTTTCTAGGAAATTTTTTTATATTCATGAATATTTTCTGCTTAACACTGGCTGCATATTCTGGGGAACAGCTTTTGTGAGTATAATTAATGAAACAAATTCTGAAACATGGAGTTTTTCCCTTTGTTCCTTGGAGACAGGAGGCAATCTGTTTGTCTACAATATGTCCTTTATGCCCAGGGTTTCTCATTTGCAATTTCCAGTAGTGGAGATAAGGAAGAGTTCATATTGTTATATATATATATATATATACATACACACACATATTTATATACATATACATATGTATATATACATATAATGCATTGTATATTAAATTCATATATGACATATATAATATATAAAATATGGTGATATATGATATATGGTAATACTACACATATTATATACATTATAAATATATAATCTACTCCACACAGTATACTGGAATGATAAATAAGTAGATAAATAGATAGATAGATAGATAGTTAGATAGTATACAAGCCAATGGTAAGGAAGCCCAGTCATTTTTTATTATCAACAATGCAGAGTCCAATAAGATCAGAGTTGTAGAGCTGGACAATGTTATAGTCTATTTCCCCTTATTTTTACAAGCTCAGAGCCACAAAGTAACTTACTGAAGGTCCCAAAGCTATTGAGCACCACAGCAAGAATTTGTATCTTGGTTTTCTTAGGTACAAAGCCAGCACTCATTCCACTCTGCCTTGTTATTGTGTGATCATTTGAAGAGAAATGAGCTTTTCACCCTCAACAGATTAATGATAGCAATGGCTCATGATTTACAGATTTCAGAACCACCTAGTCACAAGAACCCTCTAAGGCATATAGAACAGGTATTATCATCCCCATTGTACAAATGAAAAAACTGAGATTCACTTGATATTCTTCTCTAGAGTTATACAACTATTTTGTATGGGTGTCAGGATTATGATGCGAAGTACAGTGTTCAGCTAATTCTATGGCAATGCTAAGCCAATCAAGTGACTTAATTTAAAATAATTGAGATACGTAGCACAATAGTTCATTTCTCTTAAAAAATGATATACTAATTGGAATTTTTTTTTTAAAAAAAACAAAACCTTTTTGGTAGCCTGATTGAGGGATTGACCTTCCCTGACTCTCTGGGCTGATTCATAAACCCAACGTACCACCATTCTGTAAGGTCAGGGTTTTTTTTCCCAGAAAAGTGGTTATCATCCAAAGTAATTTAGAGTCACAGGTATAACACAGGTTCATGGTTGGATTCACCCTTATTATTTTCCATCGGAGCTCCCAAGTCCTACTTGAAATGCTCTGTGTTTATACAAAATTACTCACCATTGATTCTTATGTGTGAAACATTTATCAAATAAGAAATCAAAAGCAAGAATAATCATAGTATTTAATAAATTATATGTAAGAGCAGGAGTGCATTTTACTCAGCAACAGAAATAATCAAAATATAACAGTTCACCCATAAACATGTGCCACTAGCCATTGGAGAGAGAGAGCATGCACCTATGGAAATCTTTCAGGAAGACACATGTAAAACAATTCAACTCTTTATTATCACCATTGATGTTCAAGAAATAGTCTGTACCTTGCATCACCTGCTGGGCAAAGGAACTCTGCTATCAGCTCCCCTCTTCATACTCACAGCTCTTCTGCTATGCAAACCTAACTATCTGTGACTGTTGAGCCATGGAAACAATATCGAGCTCTTTTCTTGTATAGCTCTCCTTATTAGGAGGCTAAGAAGCTTACTTTTTAAAAAGGAAAAAAATCAGTATAGCTCATAGAAATGAAGATGTAAATCTCTTCTTTCCCTCTCTTTTTCTTCCTCTCCTGAGATACATAGAACTCTATAGGGAAACAAGTAATCATGAAAGGTTTCCCCTCAATCAGGAGGAAGATGGCATTAGATGATAATAAGCTTCCAACAGGAGAGATTTGTGCTGTCTCCAATTATCTTTCCCCAAAGCAACGTCTCTTTTCCAATAGAGTATTTATGCCTTTGGTCAACTCTCTCAGTGGACTCCACCTGAAACATCTGCTCTAATTTTTTGATTCAGTCACCAAACTAATATTTACTAAAGGCCTACTATGTGCCAGTTACTCTGCTGAGAGCTGGGGATACAAAAAGAAGGAAAAGACAGTTCCTGCTCTAAAGTAGCTTGTAATTTAATGGGGGGAAGACACCACATAAAATTAAATTGAAAACTGAGGGCAGGGGAAAAGGTACCCAGCATGGGGACATGATTAAGGTCTATAGCTAAGTAAGAAAGAATGATCTTGGAGGAGCTCTCATACCCACCCTTTTTAATTAGAGGGAATGAGGGATCCCAGGATGAAGGGGAACTGATGAGGTATAAGCTTGAGAATTGATGTCATTGTAGAAGAGGTTTCCTTTACTCTTCTTCAAGTACTAGGTAATAAGTGATAAGTACCATGGTCAGCATCCCTCTTTAGGCAGCTTCTGTGTCTAATGTTTGATTGATTTTCTGATCTTCCTCTATCCTCCTTCTGTTCTCCTCTCTCCTATTCCTTCTAATGCCTCAAATCAGGGGCTCTTTGAATTTAGTGACTCCTGGCTACCTTATGATGTGAAACTCAAAACATCCTCCCTTCTTCCAGGTATTTTTGGAGCACCCCTATATAATCTTCCAGTATTTCCCCAACTAGTTTGTAAGACATTAATATTGAAACCAGGTATATGTAAAGGAACTAATGGATAACAATGAACCACAACACCATAATGATCTCAGTCAATGTTTGCTTTCAAACGAGTCCTTTCAGCATATTAATTTGATGAAGAAGTTTTTTCTCAAGTCCTCACAATGATTTGTGAATCTCATTATACACTCAGAGACACACATGAAGAAAAATACATACAGAAACAAATACATACCCATGCACACATATATGTATTGATGGGTTGAGAGATAGCTAGAAATACATCTGATGAGCCTTGTTTCTTCTCAAACTTTCATCAAATATAAGCCATAAGAGCCTTGCTTTCATTTTTTGTATGGTTACTTGAATCCAGAGCGATTTGTGTTAGTTCCCTTTATGAAAGAATGCAAGGTCGACAATTGCTCCTTGTTCAAATGTCTATGAAGCAGCTGGAACATGTAATGGAGTCATCAGAGATGTCAATTCTCAGGGATAGGAGAGACAAATCTCAGTGACTGGCTGAACAAGGGTGAGCACAGTGGGGAGTGAAATGAAAGTTGTAGGACATTCATGTATGACATCTTTTGTCTACAGTTCATTATCTCTGGCTCCCTTTCAGTTGTTGCAGAGGATAGAACCACAAATACTCTGGTGAGTGACATTCCTTCTTTGTATGTAGCTCAAGAAGGAGACATTTTTCATCTCTTTTCTGCCCTCTGGAAAGGAAAGAGATAAATGAAAAGTCATTGAGAGACAGCCTCAGCATCCTTTGTCTGCGTTGTAGCATGCTTACCTGACCAATGCCTATGTCTGGGTTTGAAACCTGGGGTCATAGAGGGTATGAATCACTATTGGTCACTCCCCCATTGCTACCTGGGAAAGTCTGCAACCATACCAGCAGAAATCACTTTTCAGTTTCCCTGACCTCTTCAATTGTCTTTATGTGAAAATACATGAAAAAGGACAGGTAGGTGGTGGTACAGTGGATAGAGTGCTTGGCCCGAAGTCAGGAAGACTCATCTTCTTGAGTTCAAAGCTAGCATCAAATACTTACTAGCTGTGTAATCTTTGACAAGTAACTCAACTCTGTTTGCCTCAGTTTCTCATCTGTTAAATGAGCTGGAGAAGGAGATGACAAGCCACTCCAGGATCTTTGTCAAGAAAACCCCAAACGGGATCACAAAGAGTCCAACATGACTGGAATGACTCAATGACAACAACAAAGGATCCTAATGCAGATGTTGCATTGCCTAGAATGTAAAGACTTTGGGAACTAAGCAGTTGTTCAACTTGTCCTTGGATTGGGAGAAGCCTGTATGATCTTGAGCTCATAGTAATTGTTCAATAGGTGTATCTTTCTCTTGCTGTTGGATGCACATCTGTGTCTCAAACAGGACTGGACACATGGTAGTGACTCCATAACCATGTGTTAATGAGTTGGCTATTAATGGATTCTTGCTTGTTTTTAGGTCCAAAGCAGTCTGGCAATGAATATTGTAAGCTCGGTGGTGGCAGGGCTGGGAATCATCTTTTTCTCACTCAACTGGTTGATGAGGGATCCAATGCATTTTTTTTATGACTTTGACAGTTCCTGTGATTCCTGTCTTTTGGTCTTGTATCTATTTCCGGTGAGTACTTTCAAGCTAGAGCCAGTTTTGACCACGGATCTTTGGAATGGGCAATCTTTATAGGCCAGGGCAGAGACACCGACACCAAGTGTCCTCCAGAGCTCTGAACCTTTGAGGAGAAGTGATTTGCTTGAGTTGGGAAACGAGAGGAAATTCCTTAATATTTCTGGTTATTCTTATCTTCTGAGACAGAAATGTGAATTCTGAGAACTCCAAAGGATCAAAAAGCAATGAGCATTTTCATTCAGTTCAGCTCATTCCCATTCAATTCAATTCGACAAACAAATATTGGGGTATGCAGTTATCACTACTTGTGAGGTGATATGCTCTGCACAGGCAATATAAAGATAATAAAAAATGCCACGTTTTTTTTTTTTGCTGTGAAAGAACTTACTGTCTCATTTGTTCTCTGTGGAAGGACAAGTAAAGGGAAAAAGAAATCTGTGCTAGAAAAGGGCAATGTAAATGTGATTGAAAACTTCAGGAAATGTTTGAGAAGAGGGAACCAACTTTTGACTGAAGGAGAGAGTGGGGTCAAGAAAGTCTTTAAGGACAGAATGCTAACTCAGAAGAATCTGGAAGGAACAGAAGAACCAGTAGATAAATACAGGCCAATTCCTGGCCTGCAGTCAGTATGGGAGAGATCAGAGCAAGAATGGGGAATAGAGAATATCAAAAGTTAGTTTGGATGGAGATTAGAAAAGAGGAATGTATGCAGTTAGATCTTCAAAGGATGACTAAGGCAAGAACTACAAATGAGAAACAAGCTTAGCAAGATAGAGCTCCTCTAAGAAATGCTTTTGCTCCCCAGTCCTCCCCTCCCCTCCCTTCCCCTGGATTATAAACTTTTAAACACACTCAGGATTGAGCCTCTGACTGATGGCTGCAGGCACCATTGTATGATGGGAGACTGCTGGGATTGACAGAATACCCGAGAACCACCAAATCTTCAAAGAAAACAGACATAGAAATTGACCCCTGGCATCAGTAGCTGGCATCATGTGGTGCTTCTGCAACTTTGGTGAGACTGTGACATAGGGCTTCTCCCAGGAGGATCAGTAAGTGGGACCTTTCAAGAATTAGTGAGAGGACAGCCTACCTTCAGAGAGGATGTTTGTGTGTCTTTGCCTCCATATCCCTAAGTGTCATATCCAGTGTCAGAGACCAACCATCCCCTGGGACCACCAGTAGAGATGTTAAGAATCCTTAGCCACCAAGAGGTGCACCCTTTCTCCCTAACAACCACTACTTGACTGAGGCTACATCATTTACCTTTCAAATAGGCAGGCATTGTACAGTAGTTAAGAATGAAGAGTGAGGGAAAATTTTGTTTTCTCTCCCTTGACTCCAAAGAAAAAGCACAGAAATTGGCCAAGGGAGCATTTTGGTCAATTTGATGACTTAGCAACTTAGTGAGTCTATATCTGGGATACTGCATCTACCTGGAAAGGGTATGAGGCACATCCATTGATAACCTACTAAAGATGACTAAAGGGGCACCTTCTGAGTCATGCCCAGATATGCCCCACCTAGACAGAGGGCATATTTTTAAGTGTCATTAGTTGGTTTGGTTGTCTTGGGCTTTCTGGCTTAGTGTCATATCTTTGTATTCAGCATAAATAAAGGAAGCAATTACAGGATCACTCTCTCCCACCTCTCTCTTTTCAAAATTCAGAGAGCAGCCCATTCAACAGTGACCTCATAGCTTAACTGGGAGGGCTTGAGGGGAAGGATACCTTAAGCTAGACAGATGGTGGCCAGAGAGGAGAATAGTGTTGAGAGTATATTGGAAGAAGTGTACACAAGAAGTTGGTCAGCCAGTGCCATTACAATATCATCCTTCCATTTGCTTTTGGCCAAGGTCAGCCCTTGGCATAAACATAATGTCCCTAGAGATTTTCTGTCCTGATAATTGTCTTACTTCTCTTTCTGCCTCCTTGGGTGACTCATGAGTACAGTTTCTGTTTACCTTATAGGTTGCCCTTGTCATGTCTGCTCCACCCTATGTACCAGAGAACCCAGGTGCTGAGGCCTCCCAAGGAGTGACAATGCTTCAGAGCACAGTTGCTGACACTGCTACATTGTCTGGAAGGCATCCTGACAGTCTCATATAAAACGCGTGCTTTCCCATTCCCAGAGAAGGCTCCTTCTGTTACTGTCTGTTTCTCAATGAAACATAGAGGAAAGTGATTCTATTTTCCTGGAATTCTTTGTTAACAGCTGACTTCAGCTTTGGCCATGGACTAATCACATCTGCTTTCTTATTTTCCACAACACCTCTGATTATCTCAGTATTTGCTCACAATAGTATCAGCAAAAATGTCATATTTTTTATATAAATATCATATTTTTTCTTGGCTGTACACCAGGCCTAGCCTGTCTAAGCCTATGGATACTGGGAAATAGAATCCCTAGTAGATAAGATAAAGGACAAGAAATGGAGTTGGTGGCATGAAGCTATATCCTTTCCCATCCTCCATGAATGAAGATTATCGACCTTTGGAATTTTCTGCTGTGTTTACCTGGTGATATACTGTGATTCTGTCCCCAGCAGTCTGGGCTCTGTCATCTTTGCTCTTTGACCTCTCTCTTTGCTCCACCCTGGCCATTGAAGACAATGTCTCCTTTCTACCTTGCTTCCCTGTCAGTGAGAAAGTTTTGGAGGAACTTACTCTGATCTCAAAGATTTTGCGTCCTTTTCTGACCCCACAGTGGTCCACAAAATCAGAAACTTCTTTATAATTGCCCCACCCTCTCCCACCAAAGTCTCCTTTTAAGGCTTCCTGGTTCAGTGTATTATAAAAAAATGACCTTTGGATTGAGAGTCAGAAGAGCTGGGGATGCAAATCCTATCCCTGCAGCTTCCTGTCTATGAAACTGAAGCCTTCCCTTTTCTGAACCTCAGTTTCCTTTCCTTTAAATTAAGGATAGCCAGGTCTAGTCTGCTTATCTCACAGGACTATTGTGAGCATTACATGGCATAGCATATGTCAAGTGTTTGTAAACCTAAGAGTGCCAGTAAGTGTCAGCAAAGTAGAGCTGTGTATAGTGCAGTAGTAAGAGTAAGGGAGACCTGAATATACATCTGGCCTCAGACTCTTAGCAGCTGTGACTCTGGTCAAATCACAGCCTTTTTCTGCCTCAGTTTTCTCATCTGTAAAATTAGGACAATAAGCACCTACCTCATGGAGCTTTTTTGAGTATCAAATGAAATAGTGTTTGTAAAGTGTTTTGCCACCCCTAATGAGCTATATAAATGCTAGACATCATGCCAAGTATTCTTATTTCTTACAATTCTTATTTCTCCAATGTTCCCTCTTCTTATAGTATAGACTTAGATGAGCTGGCCACTGTATCTGGCAAAATTTTGGAAACAGAGGAAATTAGGTCCAAATATACTACGGTTTCCCTTGTTCCAGATGGGATCTGAAGTTCCAACTCAAATGTTAAGTAGGATTTTATATCTATTATAACAATAACAATGACTACGATAACAATAAGCAATGACAACTAGCCTTTTTTAAGGTTTGGAAAATGCTTTACAAATAATTTGTTATTTTATCCTCACAGTAGCTCTGAGTTGTAGAGACGAATTGGTTAAATGACTTAACCAGGGTCATGCAGCAGGAAAGTAACTGTCTGAGGCATGATTTGTACTCAGTTTTTCTGGAATCCAGACCCAGTACTCCAGTCAAAGCTTCTCTGACTCCATTAGGGTACAAATGTTATAATATGGCTCAGTGGAAAGAGTACTGGCCTTGGAGTCAAGTTGACATCATGGGACCTGGACATGAACAAGATCTCTGACCGTTAGTAACTGTGAGAACAGTGACAGATTACTTAACATCTCTTGCCTCATTTTCCCTATATAGAAAATGGGAGGATTTGATTAAATAACCTCATTTACATTCTAAGTCCTAGGGAAAGAATTACCATGTGTTCTGATATTTTCTCACCAGTTACTAAAACTGCATCGTTTTTTGTATTAATTAATCCCTCATCTCTGAGCTCCTACTTCAGTTTAGGAAACACTATTTGTTACATAAATCAGAGAAAACTCTTTTCTAGTGGGCTTTTGCTCATCTCTTTTGGCATGACCTGCACCCTTTTCCCAATAACTGTGATTTAAATAAATAGTAGGTCTATGGTTTGTACAATTTATTAACTACAAAATAACTAATAAAAATGTTCAAATAATTACTGGAAATTGATCTGCTGTGGCAACAATCACATTCAGTGTCTCTTCTAAGCACTGGTACTAGCTTCTCCATTCTAGAAGGGTCCACCTTTCTTGAGCTCACTCAAAATGCCAATTAAAGTATCCTCTCAAGAATTCATTACCTAACATTTGTGTCTTTTCAAAAGATAAGAGTTAAAACAGTTTTCATAGTAAAGGAATTATTTTAATCTTTTCATTCAGTCTTCTCACTGTTTCTCTCAAACCATTACAGTTAATAATATGTACAGAAAAGCAATTGAACTCTTTGGCGTCCTCACATAATCCTCAAAGAATGACAGTTAAAATGTCCATGACTAAGATTTCATTGCCTCTTAAAGAATAATAACAAATAAGAAAGCAAACAAGTGTTGTCTATAGTCCCTTCGGGAAAGGCTATTGAAGTTCGTGCTAAAATATAGTGAGGGCCCCTTCTGGGTCAGGTGAGCAGCAAGACAATGAACTGGATTTTCTCTGATCATCATGATCTCTTAAACCAAAGATATGCATGCACCAAAGATAAAGCAACTTCACCCATTTCAGTGATCTAGGATTCCCAGAAACCAAAAGAATGTAAAAAAATCCCCCAAAAAACAAAATCCAAGAATCGATGCTTACTGACCCTGAACTCACTTAGCATCCCTGCCCCACCTCCCATACTACTAGCAGCAAGGTTGAACTAGCAGATTCGTGGACACAACACGAGCTTATCAAAACCCTCTCCTAAGCTTTAGTCTTTCCTTCCTCTTTCCAGTACAGCAGAACCATGGCTTCAGGCCATGGAAGTTTCCTTGGGCCTCAACAGCCAGCTTGGCCACAGCCCTTCAAGAGCAAAAGCCTGCTCAAGGCTGCAACCCCAAAGCACCAGCACTGCAATGCTCTGAATTGTCAATAGTAGGGAAAGCAAGCTTTGCACTTCTGGCACCAGGGCAGAGAATTAAGGTACAGAGGGAGTAGGACAAGGCCCCAAGAAAAGTAGTATGTGTGTGGAGCTATGTAGCACTCCACCAAGCCTGAAGGAAGAGTATAGCATCTAGATGGGGCCTGTTTTGTCCACCCCAAAATCAGCTGGGAAAGTTACCTAAGCTGATGAACCATGAATTCCCCAGTGTGAGAGGAGGCTGGTCCATTCCTCAAGGAAACCACAGAGGAGAGTCAAGAAGTGAGCAATAAGGAAAATAAGGCATGAAGGAAGGAGATCGAAGGTACCAAAATTACAGGAAGAGGAAATCTCAAAGACTGAACATAAACAGATAAATAAATAGGAAAAACAGTAACAGCAGAAGAAAATATGGCCTTCAGATCTATTAAACAAGTTCAGATATCTATAAATGCTGTAGAATAAAGGAAGTTGAACTAACACTTGAGACAGACGACCTTGTATAATCTGAAGAGAAGAGAAGAGAAGGTAGAACCAAAACATGCTGTTCCTAAATAACTTAAAAGAGAAATGAAAATTATGAGAGTAGATTTTGCTTCCTGCATTTATTTCCTAGCAAAAATAATGAGCAGAAAGAAAAACTCAAATGTTTAATGGCAAGTGTCACCAAAGAAACAAAATAGAGAGTAATAAATTGGGAATGTAAATACACAGAAGTAAAAAAAAAAACAACCTAGAAGAGAAACAAAAAAAAGAATGTTAAAGGATAATATTCATTCTGTAAGCAAAATATATGGCTCTTGAAGACAGGATGATTGGAGACAACCTTAAGCTCATAGGTCTTCCAGAAGAACATGATGGATAAAATAAAACAAAACAAAAAAAAACCTCAGCACCATAGGATAGAAGAGAAGGGCTCAAGAACTTCTGAACATAGAAAATACAATTCCAATCAGAAGTATTCACAGATTGCCTCCAGAAAACAGAAACAAAAGCAAGCAAACAAACAAAAACTAGGCTGCAAATGCTAAAACACATAGTGGTTAAATTTAGCAATTCAATTCAGAAACAAGAAGTTCTTCATGCCATCAGAAAAAAAGGTCTCCAGATACAAAAGAAAGGCCATTCAAACAACCCAATACTATTCCACATACACTAGAATAAGGAGCAGGAAATGGGATAGTATGTTCCAAAGAGCACTGGAGCTCAGAATGAAGTTCAGGGTGATCTCTCCTTCAAATCTGAGCTTTACTATATGAGACAAAAGACAGATGTTAAATAATAAAGAGGTGGTTGAAGCTTTCAAAAAAGAAAACTAGAAATGAAAAGATTGTTTCCTTCTTGAATACCTGAAATAACAGAGGAGTGAATGCCGACTGCAACATGAACAGAGTGACAACAGATGAACCAGTAAAAGGCTTATTTCTAAAAGTATACAAGGAGAGAGGGGTGAATGGGGATAGAATCAGGGACAAGTGAATGCTTGAAAACATAACATCATAAGAAGGTGTGTGAAAGCAGGAGAGGGGCGTAGGAGGAGAGAGGAGTTATACATGGAAACCAAATGAAAGGCTAATAATGAGGGGAAGGTGATCTTTGTGGTCTCAGAAAGAGAAGAGCCAACAGAAGAATAGGTGATGAGGAGAGGGGAAAGATTGAAAAAGGGAATATAGGAAGATTATAGAAGAGTTTTTAGAATCGAACAGTAGAGATATCCATATTCTTCATGCAATCAAAGCTTCCATGGTATCCATTCTAGGCTCTATCTTCTTTGTACTTTCTGCCACTGACTTGTAGGGCTGACACTGTAGGGATGACACTGACCTGTCATCAAGAAGCTTACAGTTTAATGGAGGAAGACAACACATAAAATGAAGTTGAAAAAAATGCACAAGTGAATCTTGCTCTTTTTGCGATTGGAGTCATCTCTGTGCCTCAAACAGGACTGGACACATAATGGCAGCTCCATAACCACGTGTTAATGGGTTGACTGCTTAATTAATTCTTACTTGCTTTCAGTTCCAATGCAGCCTGGCAATGAACACAATTAGCTCAGTGGTGGCAGGGCTTGGGATCATCTTTTTCCTCAGTCAACTTGGTAATGGTTGGTCAATTCCACTATTGCTGTTAACCATAACATTGCTTGTGACAGTTGTTGTGATCCCTGTGCTTTGGAGCAATTTATATTACTGATGAGTATTTCAAGTTGGAGCTGGTTATAACCACAGATCTTGGGATTGGGCAATCTTTACAGGCCAGAGCAGAGATGTCAGGGGTCCTCCAGAAGTTCAAACCTTGGAGGAGAAGCAGGTCGGTTGGATCAGAGAATTAAAGGAAATTCCTCAATACTTCTGCTATTGTTCTTGTGGTGGTCTTGGTAAAATATGTGAATTTTGAGAACTCCATAGGGTCAAAGGCAATTCATATTTCTCTTCAGCTCATTTCATGCCCATTGAATTCAATTCAACAAACAGGTATCCAGTTAAACAGTTACCACTATGTGTGAGGGTGATATACTCTGTATTGGGAATACAAAGATAAAAATAAATGCCACAGTTCAAGCTGTCAAAAAACTTACTGTCTCATTTGTTTTTTGAAGGAAAACAGATATGGAAAAGAAGAGATCTTTGAGTCAGGAAGACAAGATAACTGTGAAGTAGAGCTTCAGGAAATGTTTGAAAAGAGAGAAACAAATTTTATTTATTATGAAGGCAGGGTGGTGAGTCAAGGAAGTCTTTAAGGAGTGAATGGAAACTGAGATGGACGTTGATGGAAAAAAAAGGAGTTTAGCAGAACATGGCATGCACTAAAGCCTGCTCCTGGACTGTGCTTGGTGTGGGAAAAGCCAATTATAAGGGAATTATAAAGGAAGAGAGCAGGGCAAGGTTAGGAGATTGAATGTCTAAGGCTAGCCTGGTTAGAGTGTAGAAAAGAGGAATGAATGCGGCAAGAGAATGATGAACATTGGAACTACAGACTAGGAAAGAGTTTAGCAAGGAAGGGCTCCTGAAACCAATATCTCTGCTTCCCTCTCCATAAAAGTGGATCATAAGCTTTTAAGTGTCCACTTAGGATCAGGTCTCTGGTGGCTACAGGCACCATTGTGAACTTGGTGCCCTCAGGGCACTTGAGCAAACCAGAACCACCAAATCTGTAAGGAAAAGACATGAAATTGAGCCCTGGTTAGAACTCTGTTTCCTTCTGGGGGATTTGGGGTTTCCTTTATCAAATAAACCTGTGCTGAGCAACTGTGACATACCTAGGTGGATGCCAGCCTAGCCTGTGTGTGGAATGGCACACAAAGGAAGAATACTTACATGATCATAGGCAGGTTAGTTTGTATTTCTGATTCTCAGTTTGCTGGTCTGCAAAATGGGGGTGGTCATTCTTGCACTTTCTTGCACAATATCACACAGGATTATTGTGAAGAAAGTGCTGTGTGAATCTTAAAGTGCATTGAAATGTGCCATTATTATTGAGGATGATGATAGCTAATATTTGTAATTGCACTTCCAGGTTTGCCAAGATCTTTACATATGTCTCAAGTTTTGTCTCAGGACAATCTCTCACCTCCTATCTAGCACCACTCAGCGCTCTCCTTTACCTTATTTCTTCCCGAGTTGTTAGAGGTGGGGCCTTGTATTCACCTCTCCTCATTCTCTGCTCGGGCCCTTTTCCCAAGGAATTATATGATTTTGCTGATTCTAATTGTTTTAGAACTTTCCATTTCCTTGACGGTCTTGAACTTCATCTGTAAGGCAATCTGCTGTGGACAGGGTAGAGGGTATAACTGATGTCATGTGGTGACCCTCTCAACTTGGTGGGAATGTGCCATATTTTTCCTAGGAGAATCAACAAATAGGTCCTTTCAAGGACTATTGAGAAGACAAGCTTTATTCAGGGTGGACGACCAAGGAATTTCTTGTGTATCTCTCTCTTCATACTCCTAAGTATAATTTCCAATGTCAGAGAACAATCAGTATGTAGAGCCACCAGTAAGTACATCAAGATTCATAGGCACTGAGGGACAACTCTCTATGCAAACTTTTGCTACTTTTCCCCTTCCCTACCATCACTGCTATTTCAGGACTTCACTATTTACCCCACAACTTGACAGGCACCATATCCTTAGTAAAGAGTAGAAAAGTCAGGGGTGCATCGTGTTTTCTCCACCTTGGCTCCAAAGGCTAGGGATAGGGATTGCCCAGGGCATATCCGTGTCTCATTAATTGGGGATAGTTTGGTTATCTGGGGCTTCCTGGGACAGTGTCATATCTTTATATTCAGACTAAACAAATGAGACGATTATAGAGTCAGTCTTCTGTCCCTCCATCTCTCTTTTGGGCAAGTTCAGAAAGCAGCAGCTAAGAGGGGCCTTGGAGAAAGGGTGAGAGAACTCCAGGGGAAGATGGTCATAAGCTAGAAAGGAGGCGGGAAGAGAAGAGGGCAAGTGGATGGAGGGGTTGAAAGTGCAAAGGAAGAATGAGAGGACATGAGGAGCTACCCAATCAGTACCCTCATAATGCCACCCTTCCTGTCCAGGAAGCCAAGGTCTTAGCATAAAAGTGATGGTCACTAGAGATTTTTGCCCTAGCAATCCCTTCAACTCTCTTTCTTACTTATGTATGGGATTTCTATTGGCCTTACAAGTCACCTTCTTCATGCCTTTCCCTCCCTACATGCCAGAAAACCCAGCTGCTGAAACCTACAAAGGAGGCGTGTACTTCAAAGCACAGTTGCTGACGCAACTGCATTGCCAAGAAGCCGTCCTGATAGTTTCATATAGACCACATGCTTCCCTATTCTCAGGAAAGGCTCATTCCCTGACTGGTTGTTGCTCAATGAAATACAGAGCACATTGGCCGTATTTTCCTGGAGTTTTGATAATAGTCACCTTCAGCTTTGGTCATGGACTCCTCACTTCCTCTTTCTTATCCCTCCTAATAGTCCTCCAATAACCTCAGTATTTGTATCAGCAAACATGTAGGTGAATCATGTTTTTATTTGTCAGTCCACAAGCCCAGCCTACCTCAGACACCCTATGGATAATGGAAAGCAGAATTCAAAGAAAATAAGGGAAAAGGAATACATGGAGATGGTGGGCCAAAACTGGATCCCCTTCTCACCCCTACGAATGAGCACTCTCAGCTTGGGATTTTCTGCAGTTTTTACCTGAGGAGAGACTCTGATTCCACCTCCAGTGATCTGAGCTCCATCATCTTTGTTTTTGCAGACTCTCACTGCTCCTTTAGCATTCTGGCCCTTGAAGTATATCTATCCTCTCTACTTTGTTTTTGTTGTCAGCGGCACATTTGTAGAGGAGCTCACCCCTATTCTCAAAGTGTCTTCTTCCTTTTCAGACGCTGAAGCTGTCCACAAAATCATAAACTCCTTCACAGCTTCCTCTTCCCCTACCACCAAAGTCTCCTTTAAGGATTTCTTGTTTCAGTGTTTTTTTTAGGAGAAAGATTGGGAGTCAGAAGAGCTCCGCATATGGCTCCCATCTCTGGCACTTGGTACCTTTGAGAGCATAGACTGAACTTTGTGAACTTCAGTTTTCTTGACTGTAAGATGGGGAAAGTCATAGCTCTTTCACTTACCCTCACAAGATTGTTGTGAGCATTCTGTGGTAGAGCATTTGTCAGGTGCTTCTCAAACTTGAGAGTGCGAAGTAAATGTCAGCAAGGTAGTGCTGTGGGTAGAGTGCTGTACCTGGAGTAAGGAAGACCCGAATTGCATCTGTCTTCAGATACTTACTAGCAGTATAACCTTGGCCACAGCCTTAACATTTCCTCGGTTTTCTCATCAGTAAAAGGGGGACGATAACAGCACCTACCTCACAAAGTTGTAAGGTGAAATAATGTTTGTAAAGTGTTTTGCAAAACTTCAGAGCTCTGTGAATGCTAACTAGCTAGCTATCATATCAGATAGTTTTATTTCTTAAAATTCTTCTGCTTCTAATATTCCCTTTTAGAGAATTTATATATTCTGGCCACTGGCTCTGGCAAAATTATAGCAAACAATTCAAGGAAATTGGGCCTGAATGTACCTTGGCGTCCCTTCCTCCAGCTGGTCTGAGGTCCCATCTAAATACGAGTTTAAGGACGGTTTTATATTGATGACAAGAATAGCAGAAACAATAATATCTAGCATTTACATAGCTCTTTAAGGTTTGGAAAATGCTTTACAAGTAATTCATCATTTATCCTCATCATTTATCCTCATAGTAACTCTGGGTTCTAGAGACAAACTGGGTAAATGACTTGTCCAGGGTCAAGCACTTTGGAATTAAGTGTCTGAGGCACAATTTGAGCTCAGGTCTTCCTGACCTCAGACCTGACTCTATCCACAACTTTTTTGACTCCATCAGGTTCCATACACTATAGTGTGTGACTCAGTAGAAAGAGTATTGACCTTGGAGTCTCAAAGTTGACATCTTGGGAATTGAAATTGGATGTGACCTATGATCTTTAATGCTTGTAAAGCCATTGAAAAATCACTTAACATTTCTACTCCTCAGTTTCCTTATACGTAAAATGGGGAGATTTGATTAGATGACTTCAGTTTCATCATAGGTTCTAGGGAAACAAATTGTGTTATGACAATTTCCAACTAATTACTAAAATTGCAACTTTTCTCATATTAACTAGTCAATGATTCCTGAGCCCCTACTCCAGTTTATGAAACATTATTTGGAAACTAAACCGGAGAAAGCTCTTTTTCTGTAAACTTTTGCTTGTCTCTTTTTGTATAGACCATACCCCTCCTTCTAGTCTCTTTAGTTTAAATATATATATATTAAATTCATGGTCTATACAATTTATGAACAATGTAAGAAACAAGAAAAAGGCATAAATAATTACTGAAAATGTATCTGTTTTGGCAACAATCACATTCCATGTCACCTTTGGTCATCACTACCAGTGCTAACTTCTCCAGTCTAGAAACACAGGCCCACCATTTGGCTCTCCCAAAATGCCAATTATAGTCTCTTCTCAGGAATTCATTTCTTAACGCTTCTTTGTTTTTAAAAGATAAAAGTTAGACAGTTCTCAATGTACAGCAGTACTTTTAGACTTTTCTCTCAGGCCATCAAAGTTAATAGTTTGTCCAGAAACACAGCCGAACTCTCATTCTCCTCTCATGGTCTTGAAAAAAAATGACAGTTAAAAAGTCTCTCTCTCTCTCTCTCTCTCTCTCTCTATATATATATATATATATATACGCATATATATATATATACATATACACAGAAGATTAGAGCAGATGACCTCCATGGCTCCTTCTAGTCATAAATTATATATATATACACATATATATGTATATACATATATAAATATATACATATATATGTGCATATATATAAAATATAAATCCTCTTTAAACAGTCTTGATTTTGAGTAGGACCAGAGATTTAGAGTTGAAAATAATCTCAGAGGTCATCTCTTTCTAGATGAAGAACCAGAGACCGAGAGTAACTGACTCATTCCAAATCACATAGATTAGAATGGTAGGGTCAGGATTTAAACCCAAGTACTCTGATGCCAAATTCAGCCCTCTGTCCTCTGGTCCATACTTCTTCCATACTTGTGCACATCATGGACATTCTTCCTTTTTGTTAAAAAAAGTCACAACCACAAATTTCAACTCTAGAGAAGGCACCAACAGACTCTGGTTGTCTTTGCCACGCCCAAGGAAATAAGCCATGTTTTTTTTTGGGGGGGAGGTTGGAGCCAAGAGACAAGGTAGGAAGGCATTTGGTTAGTTTATGAGTTTTGCTGTCCTTACTGTAGCTATATGTCCTGTATCATAGAGGTTAACAAAATGTATGTAAGGCAAAGGAAGAGGAGAGAAAGCACAAGTTCTTTGCTCAGGGCAACACACATAAGGATTAGTAAAGTCAGGGTTCAAACCTTGGCTTCCTTCAAGACTCACCTCAAATTGTATTTTCTGCAGAAGGATTTTTCTCGTCATCTCCCTCTTCTCCCCCCACCAGACAAACAGGTGCCACCCGACCCTCTGAGATTATCTTCAGTTATATTCAGTTTAGTTACATACTGCGTCTCCTGTCAGAATGGATGCTCCTCCAGAGTAGAGATTATGTTTTTGCTTTACTTTGTATCCCCAGCAATTAGTATGTCTGCTTGTAACTCAGTAAACTCTTAATAGATGCTTTTTGACTGTTGATTCACAAACATATTTGTATGTGAATAGGGCCATTCATGCATAGAATTGTTTAAAAAATAATAAAAACAAAACAATGTGTGAGCTGGCCCCTCACCTTCCTATACAGTCTTTATCTCTTTTCTTTAAATATGCCTAAAGGTTTATGATTGTTGAATTTGTGATCAAAACTTTAAAAAATATAAGAAGAAAAGATTTATTGCAATAAAAAATGAAACATGAGTTACTTCCTACATAGTTCAAATAATAGTCTATTTGTTGAGAAATTCTCCTAACTGTCATTTGTAAATTCTTAAGGCAGAGGAAACCACAGTGAAATGGGAAATGTGTTAGGGGGAAGTAGGTGGAGAGGGCAGGGTAGAATCCTGTTGGTGGGAGGGAACTCCACCTTAGTGCACATTGATCCCCTGTCTTGGCAAAGAGTGAAAAGGGAAGTCCATGAGACCCGGAGAGAACCGGTGGAGAAGACAGGTAAGCACGCTAGGTGTTTTTCATAACTGATTCTAGCAAAAGCTGAAACTTAGGGAAGAGGAAGGTGAGAGGGACCTAAGGGGAGCCCTGTGGGAGAAGGAGTATTCATGCCTTTGATTTGAGGGAGCTCTTTGGTCAGCTCTCCCTCTTGGGATCTCAAGACAGAGCAGGTTTGGTCTCAGAAGCACAAATGAGGATAAAGAATCTTTTTGACAGTGGACAGAGACATTGGGACATTATAGTTCTTCCAGAAAATTCTTTTCTACTCTGATCAGGCTAAGATCTTCTTAAGGGAACTATCTTATAGTAGGTAGGCCCTGGTGCCTCACAAATACTTTTACTTCAGTGGCAGCCAGAAGCAGTCTCCAGTTCTGCTCTGGATATTGGAGACAAGAGGAATGGATTAGTTCCCTCTTGGGCCTTCTACCCTGAAACCCCACATGAGATTTGATCTATGACCACAGCCCAGCTTTCTTGCATATATGTCTTTGGTCACATTCAGAACTGGAGTAGAGAGTGTGTTTGGATGCATACCCACAACCCTATGCCCACAATTAAAAAAATAAAATTTCAGACTTTCTCTCTTTCCCTGGGAAGGACATGACACTTTGCCTTCGGATCTCACTCTCTTTAAAGGCCCTTTATTTTATCCTTTGAACAACCTAAATTTTCTCCAGCATAACCATTCCCAGTTCCTTACATAAACCTCATATGGCATAGTCTCTTGGCCCTTTACCTTTGTGGATCTCCAAGCTCTATAGCTTATCTGTTTTTTATTTTCTTTCATATTTTGTTATTTAATATCTTCAGTTTTCAACATTGATTTCCACAAGAATTTGAGTTACAATTTTCTCCCCATTTCTACCCTCCCCCACTCCAAGATGGCCTATATTCTGATTTCTCCATTCCCCAGTCTACTCACCCTTCTGTCACCCCACTCTGCCCCTTTCCCCTTACTTTCTTGTAGGGCAAGATAGATTTCTATACCCTATTGCCTGTATATCTTATTTCCCAGTTGCATGCAAAACAACTTTTCCTTTGAGCATCTACTTTTAGAAATTTGAGTTCCAAATTCTCTCCCCTCTTCCATCCCCACCCACCCTCCCTAAGAAGGCAAGCAATTCAACATGGGTCACACATATATCAATATGCAAAACACTTCAACAATAATCATGTTGTGAAAGACTAAATATATTTCCCTCCATCCTATCCTCTCCCCCTTTATTCAGTTTTCTCCCTTGACCCTATCCCTTTTCAAAAGTGTTTGCTTTTGATTACTTCCTCCTCCAATCTGCCCTCCCTTCTATCATCCTCCTTTCTTATCCCCTTCCCCCTACTTTCCTGTGGGGTAAGATACCAAATTGAGTGCGTATGTTATTCCTTCCTCAAGTCAAATCTGATGAGAGCAAGATTCACTCATTCCCCCTCACCTGCCCCCTCTTCCCTTCCAACAGAACTGCTTTTTCTTGCCACTTTTATGTGAGATAATTTACTACATTCTATCTCTCTCTTTCTCTCTCTTTCAACATAGTCCTCTCTCACCTCTTAATTTTATTTTTAGATATCATCCCTTCATGTTCAACTCACCCTGTGCCTTCTGTCTATATGTGTGTGTGTGTGTATATATACACACACACATGCACACACACACATACACATATGTATATATTCCCTTCAGCTACCCTAATACTGTGAAAGGTCTCATGAATTACAAAACATCATCTTTCCTTGTATGAATGTAAACAAAATAGTTCAACCTTAGTAAGTCCCTTATTATTTCTCTTTCTTGCTTACCTTTTCATGCTTCTCTTGATTCTTGTACTTGAAAGTCAAATTTTCTATTCAGCTCTGGTATTTTTACTGAGAAAGCTTGAAAGTCCTCTGTTTTTCCATATTTTGCCTTGGAACATGATTCTCAGTTTTGCTGGGTAGGTGATTCTTGGTTTTAATCATAGCTCCATTGACCTCTGGAATATCATATTCCAAGCCCTTAATGTAGAAGCTGCTAGATCTTGTGTTATCCTGATTGTGT